>CM057071.1:40227615-41427615 GCA_029379335.1 Thymus mandschuricus
TTGAGCATGTAAGCTGCATAGGCTTCATCGGCGTCGGCAGGAAGGGAGGGGTCCTGGATCCAGTAGTGCAGGAGGATGAAGCAACTGTTGAGCTCCCGCAGCAGGTTGTTCTGCCTTTCCTCGAGCCACTCGACGGCCTGCTGCTGGACTCCAGCATTCAAAACGAGGGAGGACTGGCTGATCCAATCCTTCTCCCTCTTCCTCCTTTCTTCCTCAGCCCGGCGCTTGGCAATGAAGCGCCGCTGTTCTTCAGGATCCACGGCCTGCTCTGGCGTCGCACCAGCTAGATGCATGGCAGTTATTATCTCGGCCTGCTTTGCCAATCGAGCTTTGGCAGCGGCGGCCTCAGCAGCGGCGGCAGCAGCAATGGGATCGGCCTGGGAGGCGACGTCCTTGGAGGAGACGGCCTGGGAAACAGGCTTCTTTTGAGGAGGAGTAGGAGGAGCCACGGAAGTTGAAGGAATTTTGTATTTGTGGGTCTTCTTCTTCCTGGCGGCGGCGGCGGCTCTATCTTCTTCCCCCTTTTCGACATCATCAGTTAAGGCTTTGATAAGGGAAAGAAGGGTCGCATCCTCCTCCTGCAGCTTGGTCACGGCATCCCTCAACTCCTGTTGACCATTGAGAAGAGAGGAGATAGTGCCGTGAATGGCGTTGATTTGCTCGTTGGAGGTCGATGCCGAGTTGGAGATTGAAGAAGTCAGGTTGGTTACTCGCTCATCGACCTCGGCCAAGTCCTCCAACACTTCCCCGATCTGATCGCGGGACGCCATGTTTAGTTCCTCAAGCTGGCCCGGCAGGAGCTTGTCAGTATATTCCTTTAATAATTTCACGACAAGTCCGTGACACGCTCCCTGGCAGCTTCATCGGCCTGGACCTTGGCATCTTTCACAATATCGATCCGGGCCTCAGCTACGGCCTGCTTGATTTGCTCGGGAAGGCTGTGATGATGGACTCGAGCTTGGCAGATATGGTATCGAGCACGACCTCCACATCAGCCTTTGAAATTTGGGAAGTCGGAGCTGCAGCTTCAAGAAGCTGATCACCACCCTCATTCCTGGGTGGCGATTGCTCCGGAGATTGAATCATCTCAAACTCGTCTCCGACGTCGGCGGCGGAGTTGTAGAGAGCACGAGAGTGCGTGTAGAGAGGGCGAAGGTCGATGCCCAGAATCTTGGCCTCGACCTTCATGCGGCGCAGCACTAAAGATTGAAAATTTGAAGCCGCATCCTCCACACTGTAGAAGCCAAACTCTGCTTCCAGCGCCAACTCCTCGACCTTCAGGTCGTCGAGGGTAACGACCTGTAGCAAGGCCTCAAAGACGTAATAATAACTCGACTTGCAAACCAGATAGAACTGGAGGCGAGTAACAAGGTCGAGAGACTTTGGGAGTTGAGCTATTCCCGGCATCAGGTCGATGACCTTCAGCCTGGCTTCGGCCTTCATGGCGGCCACCTGGGAGTGAGCAGCAGACATCGGCTGCTCAGAGAATGGCTGGATTGGCAGCACGACGTCTTCCTCCACGGGCACATCCCGAAGGGGGGAAGACTGAGAATCTTCAGTCGTGAGATCCTGGATCTCCACTGATCCAGCTCGTTGGATTAGGGGGGACCTCGCTGGAGAGGGAATGACAACGACCTGTGGGCGGGGGAGATTCAGGCCGTTGCTGCGAGGTGGATGGCTCCATGGCGGACGGACTGGAGAAGGAGTCCGTTCGGCTGAAGGGGAGGACGATGGGGAGGGCGATGGCTCCCTGCGAGGTGCAGATTCCTCGGTCATGGGGAGAATCCTGTGAAGCGTCTGGCCGGTTCTCCGGAGGCCGACTGCGTCCTCCGTGGAGGAGTCTTCTTCACAGGTGGTGCCTTCTTGGCAGGGCGAGAGGGAACCAGGTCGACATCGGCCTTCCTCTTCTTTTGAGTGGGTCGATCTGGAATCCTCCAACCGACCTTGGATTCGCCGGTCTTGGCGAGGTGCGCCCTGACATTGTCTGGGGATTTGTAGTAAATCTGCGGCGCCACCCCAATCGCCATCTCCAGTTGGTGGAGATCTTTTGGAATAAACAGAGGGGGGAAGGCCGGCTCATTGGACCATTTCCTATTTTTGAAGAAGGAAATGATAATGCAGGTGGCCTTCGACCCAAGGCGAA
The DNA here is from genome assembly GCA_029379335.1 of Thymus mandschuricus. Lineage (NCBI taxonomy): Eukaryota > Viridiplantae > Streptophyta > Magnoliopsida > Lamiales > Lamiaceae > Thymus > Thymus mandschuricus. Next base: position 40,229,759 of record CM057071.1, read on the forward strand.
TCGGCCTTTTCTCGTTGTGGAGAGACACTTTCACTACGGCCTCTCCCTCTGTCTCGCAGACGATCTGCCTGGCTTCTTCCCAGAGCAGGGAGACCATTAACTTGGCCCAACTAATGGGCAGGTCGAGGATTACGGCCGCCAAAATCTGAAACTTGAATGGGGTGACCTGGTCGTAATTCCCGATGTGCCCTAAGAAGCACTTCTGCACAAAGTCCGTCAAGAGGCGGTATTTGGGACGGAGCTCGTTCCTCTTGAAGGAAACAGGCACATACTGCCTTTGCTCGATCAATACTCGGTCTGCAACCTGCTGCAGTTGATCCCGAGAGATTTCTGAGAGTTGCATCGTTCCTCCTTCCCCAATACCGAAGGCAGACTTAACGGCGTCAAGAACGTTGATGGTGTGCATAACATTCTGGGTTCCGAGGGAGACGGTGTGGGAAGACACGGAATCGCCCTCGTTCCAGTTGTAGAAGAAGATAGATACAATCTTGGGAAGACTCTTCGCCGGCCGGGTGGAGATGATTTGGTGGAATGGGAAGCATGTCTCCACCAAGGCGAACATGGAGTCAAGATCGCGAAAACCGTAGTTTTCGCGCACCATGTAGGGCTCGAATTTGATGCGAGCCTTCAAGAAGTCTTCGATTTCAACCCACTGCATTTCCTTTCGACCGGAGGTTGATTTTGCTGCCATTGTTGATTTTCCTGCAGTTTTTCGAGAAAGATTAGAAAAACAATGAAGAACTTGAAAGAAAACTTAAACTGAATCGGTGAAAGGAGCACAAACCACGACGTGTGATTTGATACAGAGAGTGAGAAAGTAGAAAGCAAAGAACACGACGGCGGCAGATTTTGCAGAGAGAAAATTAGGTTTTTTTTTTTTTTTTTTTTTTTTTTGCAAAGAAGATGATGAGAGTAAGGTTTTGAAAACGGAAAAATTGCATGCCATTTATAAATATTTCGAACGGTTGTGATTGTTCGAATTTGAAAAGGTTAAAGTTTTCCCTCTCTCCCACGACCACACGATTAGAGCGCGTGGAATGTGAAACGATTCACATCCGCGCGTGGGTTAAAGGAAAAGTGCGTTAAACAGCACTTTTTCAGAAAAGTAGCAGGGAATTAAATGTAACATTGGTCAATGTGTCAATATTTGACACTTGACTAGATGTGTTACAAAGATGGTAATCATTACTCCCTTTTTCCTTATTTTCTGCAAAACAGCAGATCACTAAATAATGAAACACATTGAGAAATAAATATCAATAATTGAAAGAATTCAATGCGTATTGAAGAAGTTAAATGTAAGACAAAAGGGTGATACTGCCCTTTTGATTCTCCCTTCATAAATGCAGTAGCATTCAGGTTGATATCGGCCTGATGATATTGGCCTTGTGGCAGAGAACGGCCTGTCGAAATGATCGGCCTGGACTTGTGATATCGGCCTGGTGAGGTGAGACTGCCTGGACTTAAGATATCGGCCTGGCGAAGTGAACGCCCTGGAAGATGATATCGGCCTGGCGAAATAAACGCCCTGGAGGATGATATCGGCCTTTGTTCCCCCTCAAATGATGAATAATTTTGGCCAAGTGTTCCCCTTTAATTTGAGGAACACAGGTCGATCTGTTGATTCAGACGACGGCCTGCTGATGAAGAACGGTCTGTCATTTGAATCGCCTGTAGGAAGGGATACGAGTCGACGGCGGACTCATCGATCTTGAAAAAGGCTGTTACTATTTGCCATCTCTACATCACGAACGGCAACTCTACAAAGCTGCATCGGAACATGGCAAGTCACTCTTTCCAAAAACTCCGAAAACAACCTCATGTGTTTCTTCGACCAAGGATGGTCGGAATTCGTCGAATCCCACGCCTTGCACGTCAGCGATTTCCTCGTGTTCGAGCACACCGGAGACCTGCACTTCAACGTCGTAGCGTTCGGCCTGTTTGAAGGTAACGGCCTGACAAACGACCTGTTCAAATAGTAACTCCCTGTTCAAATGGTAACTGCCTGTTGAGTAGTTGATGGCCTGTTCCCCCTTAACATCGGCCTGTTTACATAGAGACGGCCTGCTTGTTGGTCCCGATTGTTGGTCCCGAACAATTTTTGAAGGAGGTGACAGGCTGTTGAGGAAATGACGGCCTTTAGGCTTACGATCGGCCTGATGACTCAACATTCAATAACCCCAGCTTTCCACAAAGCATTTTGAATCGTTCTTCAGCTAGGGGTTTGGTTAGTATATCAGCTCGTTGAATGTCAGTGTGTATCTTCTCAATAACCACATTCTTCTTTTCCACGTGATCACGAATAAAGTGATGTCGAATATCCACGTGTTTGCATCTTGAATGGAAAACTGGATTTTGAGTAATGGCGATGGCACTCGAGCTGTCACAGAATATTGGCACTTCACTGACTTCAACTTCATAATCTTTGAGTTGTTGTTTGATCCACAAGATTTGTGCACAACAACTTCCTGCGGCCATGTACTCGGCCTCTGTGGTGGAGGTGGCTACTGAAGTTTGTTTCTTTGAAAACCAAGAAATCAGCTTGTTTCCAAGAAAGTGGCAAGTACCCGAGGTTGATTTCCTATCGAGCTTGCACCCTGCATGATCAGAATCTGAATAACCTGTAAGTTGCAAATTATCATCACAAGGATACCAAAGACCTAAATTTGTGGTTCCTTTGATGTATCGAAGAATTTTCTTTGCTGCTTCCAGGTGGGATTCCTTCGGATTAGCTTGAAATCTAGCACACACTCCAACTGCAAAAGTGATATCAGGTCGACTAGCAATTAAATAAAGTAATGAACCAATGGTACCCCTATACTGAGTTATGTTGGCAGGTTTTCCTTCGGGATCCGGGTCGATCTTCCCACTAGAGAGCATTGGTATTTTGACAGGCTTGCTGTCTTTGACACCAAACTTGTCGACCAGCTCGTGTGCGTACTTTGTTTGGCTAATGAAGATTCCTTCATCGGACTGCTTGACCTGCAACCCTAGAAAGAAATTCATTTCCCCCATCAAAGACATTTTATATTTTTCTATCATGAGGTTACCAAATTTTTCGCATAAAATGGGAGATTTAGATCCAAAAATAATATCATCAACATAAATTTGTACTAAAAGGATATGTTCATTCACTTTGATAGTGAATAGTGTCTTGTCGACTGAACCACGCTTGAATCCTGATTCGATGAGGAAGGATGATAGCGTCTCATACCAAGCTCGAGGAGCTTGCTTAAGACCGTAGACGGCCTTGTGCAGTTTGTAGACTTTGCTTGAATCACCCTCCTCGAATCCTGGAGGCTGTTCCACATAGATTCCTCTTCGAGAATGCCATTGAGGAACGCACTTTTAACATCCATCTAGTAGACTTTGAATCGTTGATGAGCAGCATAAGCTAGAAACAGCCTTATAGCTTCTAATCTTGCAACGGGGGCAAACATTTCATCATAATCGATTCTTTCTTGTTGACAGTAACCCTTTGCTACCAATCGGGCTTTATTTCTGACAACTTCTCCAGATTCATCTCTCTTGTTCTTGTACACCCATTTGACTCCGATGACGCCCTGATGATAAGGACGATCAACAAGAGACCATACTTCATTTCTCTTGAATTCATTGAGTTCTTCTTGCATGGCTTGAATCCAGTCAGCATCACGAAGAGCTTCAATGGCATCTTTGGGTTCAATTCGAGAGAGATAGCAACTCAGAAGTGCGCTTTCACCAATCGTCCTTCTTGTCCGCACCCCTTGGTTTGGGTTCCCAACAATGAGCTCTTTTGGATGAGCATCGATCCAATGTCTGCGTCATGCTCTTTCTTCATTTGTAATGATTGGATCGGGCTCATTAATGGGTTCATCAAACTCCGGGTGAGTTGAAGGTTGATCAGTGGACACACGCTGTTGCTCGGGATGTTGATCGGGCTGTTGATCAGGCTGCTGTTCGGCCTGTATGTTGAGCTGCTCCGTAGTGCTATCGAGCTGCTCGATTTGGGATGTAAGGTCGTGAACAGCATCAGTCTGGGGGACTGAGGGAGGGGGATCAGCCTGGTTAAGTCCGGCTGATGTATTACAGCTCGAAGTATGAACATTACTTGCATCACTTCTCCCTTGCTGTGTGACCTTTGTATCAGATTGATCCTCATCCTCCAAATCATTTGGTGTCCACACTAGCAGGTCGTCAATGGGGGAGTTAGACGGCCTGTTAGCAGCGGACTGATCTTGACCTGTACTTGACTCTCTGTACAGACAAGTAGATTCATCAAATACAACATGAGGTGTTACCTCCACAACTAGGGTTTTCTTATTAAAAACTCTATAAGCTTTGCTAACCTCTGAGTATCCTAAAAATACTCCTGGATCGGCCTTGCTATCAAAAGTTTTTAATTGTGATTTCCCATTGTTATGAATGTAACACAAGCACCCAAAAGCTTTAAAATACTTTAACCTGGGAAGCTTGTTGTTCCACAGCTCGTATGGAGTCTTTCCATGTCGGGTAGTGATGATCGACCTGTTTTGGGTGTAGCAGGCTGTGTTAACAGCCTCTGCCCAAAACTTCTTTGGAAGGTTGGTTTCATCCAACATGGTACGAGCTGCTTCCTTCAGCGACCTATTACGGCGTTCCACTACGCCATTTTGTTGAGGTGTACGATCTGCTGAAGTTTGATGACGAATTCCATTCTTTGTGCAATACTCTTCGATCATAGCATTGATAAATTCTGTGCCTCGATCTGATCGAATGGAGATAATGGATTTCTCCTTTTGATTGCACAGTTTGCTCAGCAACGCAGGTAGCTTCTCCAAAGTCTCCTTCTTTTTTACATGAAAATAACCCACGTAAATCTAGAATAATCATCTATAATAACGAGAGCATATTTTCTACCGTTTATACTCAAGGGAGTGACTGGACCAAAGAGATCGAGATGGAGAAGCTCAAGAATTCGATTTGAAGCTTGTGCCGTCACACTTGGAAAGGATGATCTTGTTTGCTTTCCAGCTTGACAGGCTTTGCAGATGTGATCACGATCGAAGACTTGATCTGGCAGGTCGTTCACCAGCTTGTTGCGTGCGAGCTTGTTGATGGCCTTGAAGTTCAAGTGACTCAACCTCTTGTGCCATAGCCAGCTTGTCTCGGAATCAGCCTTTGTGACCAGGCAGGTCTCTATCCAATCATTCCATTGAACAATGTAGAGTCTATCCTGCAAGATTCCGGTAAGAAGTATTTCTCCTTCCTCATTTTTCACAAGACATTTGTTAGCTGTGAATTCTACTCGTTTACCACTCGAGCAGAATTGCGACACAGAGAATAGGTTATGATTAAGACCTTCAACATATGAGACGTTAGAAATAGTTGTTTTACCAACTTTTAGATCGCCCTGGCCTCTCGTAAGTCCCTTAGAATTTCCTCCAAAGGTTACAAGTGGCCCGTCTCGATCTTGATAGTTTGATAGTAGCGTTTTGTCACACGTCATGTGCTTGGAGCATCCACTATCAATGATCCATACAGCTCCACGAGCTGCTTGGCTCCTTCTTTGAGCCTTCCCAACCTGCAATTAGTTAAGCTTAGCGACCCACTTGAGATTGGGTGCTACATCGGTTGCGGGAACGGCCTTTGGGACCCAAATTTGTTTTGCCGGTCTGCTTCTATCTGAGGCTGAGGACGAGGCAGTGGCGGTCTTGGGCTTTGAAGCCTTGGATTTCTTTGAGCGAGGGCGACGAGGCTGATAATACTGCTCTTCATGAAGACCAGGTTGATACTGCCAGTCTTGAAAGTTCGACAGTTGAGAATAGTGGCAGTGACAACCTTGATGAGCAGGAAAGAAGAACTGAGGGTGATACGGCCTTTGATAGTACTGGCCTTGGTATCGTCCTTGGTGAACAGCCTGATTTTGATGATAGGGGGCAGGTCGACGTTGCTGGACAGGTCGACTCTCTATCTTTTGAGGAACAGACTGTTCCTTCTTTTGTTGCTTTAAGAGGATGGCTTGGGGCTGTCGAACTGGATTCTTCAGCTTGACCATCTTATCTGGGAGAGCTTGATGAGCTTTCCGAACACTCTTCGATTTAGGCTGCGCTTTCACGAACGTGATCTTGCAGTCTTTGTCCTTGCTTTTCTTGGATTCTCCGTTGAATCCAATCCCAGAGTGATCACGCGGATTGCGTTGCATGGATTGGACCTCTTCTAATTTCTTTCCGCTTTTCTTCAACTGACTCAAGGTGAGTTGAAGTTTTTCTTCCTTTTTCACGAGGAGTTCGTGTCGAATTACCAAGTCAGCCAACTTTGATGTAAGGCTGTGTATTTCGGTATCTTTAGCTTTGAGGGACTCGTCCTTCTCGAGCTCCCTGGTATCGAACTCCTTGACCCGTAAAGTCAATTCTTCAACCTTTGACTTTAGGGCTTCGATCTCCCTTTCTTTTTCTTCAGCATAGGGAGTGAACCTTTCTTCTAATGCTAGCTTGTATTTTTCATTTTTGTCCAATAGCTCAGCATTATCTTCAACGACCTCTTTGAGTGTTTCCACAAGGTCGGCATAGTCATCCAGCTGTTTCTTGATTTCTTCCCAAGACACAGCCTCGGATAGGTCTTCATCACATCTGCACAATCATCGTCAGAAAAAGAAAGTGAAATGGGTTGAGGGTCTACCTTTGAAGATCCCTCGTTTTGTTGGTGCTCTCCAACGAAACATTCTTCATCATCACTTTCGTCGAAAGCGATGTATCCCTCGTCATCACTCGACGAGCTGTCTGAGAGATGAGCCTCCTTTGATTCTTCAGCAAGCATGGCAGCTCGTTGTTCCTTGAGCTTTTTATCGCGCTTTGCACGGAGCTCGTCTCTCTCGGCCTTTGTCAGATCCGGACAATCGGTCTTATAGTGACCTGGCCTGCCACAACCAAAACATCCACCCTCGGGTGTGTTAGTAGAATTGAAGGTTGAGGGTTTACCTTCTCCCTTTTTGTCAGGGCGGTCGTGGTTGCGGTTTGAGAAGTTTCGCTTGTTGTCACGGTAGAACTTCTTGTATTTGACCACCTTTCCTAGGAGCTTCTCATTTCTCCTAGCAGCGAGAGCATAGTCGAGAGTCATCTTCTCGAACTTTTTGACGATGGATTCATCAATCGTGCTTGGGGTAGCAGCAGAGGCTGAGTCGGCCTTGAAAGCTACCTCCTTATCGTTCTTTTCATCAGCCTTCTTGCTGGTGGAAGGCTGTGTTGATCCATGGATGCGGATCATCTCGTATTCATTTCCGACAAGAATGTTGAAAAGATCTTCGGTGGTGAGAGAGTTGAAATCCGATTGGGCTGGATGCATGGCGGCGTATACGTGCCAATTTGCAGGAAGGGCACGTATAACTTTAAGATTCTTCTCGCGCTGCGTATATTTGTATGAGTTGATTGCAGCGACTTCGAGAATAATCTCGGTGAAGCGAATTTTCATTGCTTCTACGGTTTCACCCGAAACCATCTTGAAGTCATCGAACTTGCTGCATGCCATGGACAGCTTGTTCTCTTTCATTTCCTCTGAACCAAGGCTGATGGACCGGAGGGTGTCCCACATTTCTTTGGCGGTTTCAAGATTTCGGATCTTGGCCAGGTAGACGCCCTTCACGGTGCTGGAAATTAGTCCCTTTGCGTAATCATCGAGACTGGCCTCCTTCCTTTCCTCGGTTGTGTAATCGCGAGGATTTTTGAGGACTTTCTCGTATGTAGCCTCCCCGGGGGCTGTTCCATCAACAATAATCTTCGCTGCATAAATGGGGGAGGGTCCATTCTCGATGATATTCCACATAAGGACGTGATGTGCCTTGAGACACATCTTGATTCGGAAACTCCAGTCTTCATAGCCTTGAATGGAGAAGTCTTCACATAACCTGAGAAGAGAAGCCTCCATAGCAAATAATATGATATGAATGAATGAAGAAGATTTTTCTAAATGATCGGTTCAAAATGACCAAAAGTTTGATAAAGAACTTTTAGTATGCAAAGCAGCGGTCAAAAGAACCACTGCTCTGATACCACTTGTTGGTCCCCGAAAAGAGTAATTGGTGTATGGGGGGGGGGGGGGGAATACACCAATACCAACCGTTTTTGACGTTTTATAAAATCAGGTTGATCTAAAGGTCGATTGTCAAGGTCGATCTTTATCAGAGACAGGTTGATCTATCAAGCTCGTTTGGGAACAAGCTTGATTTATCAAACTGTGCTTATGCGGAAGTTGGTGGAGGTTGATTTACTCTTTGAAAAAAATCTTAAGGCTGGTGAACAGTTGCAGGTTGATGCGTGATATGCAGGTTGATGCTCGTCAGTTTGATAATGAAATGTAAGGGCAATAAATAAAGAGAGAGAGAGTGAGAGAGAGAGAGAGAGAGAGAGACACCGCGATATAGCGTGGTTCGGAGAAACCCTCCTACATCCACGTCAGGTCGACTCGACCTGAGAATCCCTTTACCTTTGGATTCAACCTCTCTCTTATTTATACTGACTGAGTATCAGTTCTAGATACAATCTAACCTGAAAATATCTAGACACGAGTTTTGGGTCGTGACCCTTACAACCTTCCGTACTAAAAAGTACAAACAACCTTTCGCTAATTACAGAGCTTGACTAAACTCTACAATGGCGAAGAACACAAACAAACTTTCTAACTTCGAACAAGTCGGAGAAGAAGTTGTTGAATCAACGACAAGCAGCAGTGAACACTTCGTCGTTGTGGTGTATATCGGAATCGGAAACCTCTCTTCGTCAAGTGTCTGGGAAACTAATCGGATTTCGAACACTTGAATGGATATGAACTTGAGAGAGGTTTTGGGCAAAGATTTGGCGTTGATAGCTTGAGTTTCCCGTGTTTGAATCCGACAATGGCTGAAGTATTTTTAGGCAGTTTTGAAAAACTAGCCGTTGGAGTCAGGCTGACGTGGCACTAGCCGTTGGAAGCTGACTCACTTCTATCCGTTGGGAAAGTTCGTCCTTGCTGGCACTCGACGTGGCAAGGATCAGGTCGTGAAGCTCCATGAAGGCGGAGCATCGACCTTCATATAGAAATCCAGCACTTGAAATCTTCTAAGGCAGTGCAGGCTGGAAGCTTGAGAAGGGTGTTTGGTGTCATTTTGTTAGGTTTTAGTCGTTATTTATTATTTGTTTTTGTGTCGTTTTGGAGTCATTTTGTGTCTTTATAGCTATGATTTGGGTGTTTCGAGTATTTTACTTGTTTGGGATCATGGGAGCCGAAAGAAGGAGAAAGAGCGAGAAAAGGACGGAAAAAGGAGCAGAAATTGGATCATTAGCGCGGATCAACTGGAGCGCCCGCTCCAAGGCTTTGGAGCACTCGCTCCATGAACAGTGTCGGAAGGATTTGCATGGCATCGTCGGAGCGCCCGCTCCAGTTGGATGGAGCGCACGCTCCAGTTCAATAATTCAAGCAGCGCAGCTATTATGGAGCGCCCGCTCCTCGCCTGGCGTGTTTTTCTAATTGTTTCCTAGTTTGGATCAAACTCTTATCTTATTATATATAGGCCATTAGGGCACGAATTAGAACAACCCTTTACCTTAGTTTTTAAGTTCTAAATACTTTAGCTTTAGTTTTTATTGCTTTCTTGTCACGACCGGATTTTGCTAAGGATAGCTAAACCGGGGTACCGTGACTAGGGATGGGAATTAAGAAGGGGGAATAGAAAAGGGTAAGGAATTAAATGCGGATCTTGACACATATGAATACTAGCACATTACGATAACTTCGAAGTTTCGGCTCAAGGCCCAAAAGAACACAAGGTTACTTGTCTTTGTCAATACATAACTGAAAAGTACTTAAAAGTACGAAATTATTACGTAGAGTGTACGCAGCGGAAAGAGTACTGAAATACATGTATGGAGACATGTATTACCGAAAGTCTATCTATTACATAATTACACGACAAAAGGCTCCGCTCGTCACTTCACTCCACCTGGCTCAACCTGCACATTTAGAAATACATGCAGGGCTGAGTACAGAGTACTCAGTGGACACATGCCGAAAACTATACAATATAATTGTACATGCCATCAGTAAGTGAAACATAGGGATTTTATTGTAAAGAACCTATGTTCACTAAAATCCTTTCTAGTTCTGAAATTTGTCTGCGCAGACTACGTTCTTTTAGTAATCTACCATATCTGATTCTTTGGTGTCGAGGAGGTGGCCACCTCACACGACACCTGACCGGCCAACCCTGAAGATGACTCACGGTCCTGTGTACACTAGTCCAAGCAAGATAGCAAGTCTTAACAAGGACCCGAAATCGATTAACTTTATTGGCGAAGCCAATTCAGATAGGTGTCATACACAAAACAATAATGTTTATGGCATGACAAGCTGAAAATAACTAGAACTTAATTAAATAAATTCTCATTTTTCTTTGAAAGAAAGCCCACCTTAAGCGTAAAAAGAGCTGGATTCAAACAGGATTGTGTCGTTCGCCTTCCGATCGACTCCCACCTATTTAAAAATCGAAGCTATAAGAATTTCTATTCTTAAAGAATTTAATAATTCTTAATAAAGGAATATTCTATCCCTTATTTCTAATTTCTCGTTTTGACTATCGTTCCGTTAATATATCGTGAGATTATTAATCGGAGTTAATGATTCTCCTTGGCTAGTGATAGCCGTTAATTATCCTCATAGGCTTCGAATAATAATTTATTTGAAGTTATATAAATTATTGGATTATTAAATCCAACATTATAATATAATTCATTTCCATGAATTAAATAGGCTATTTTAGGCTCGAAATTTATCGAGCTTCGTTAATAAGCTCGAATTAGTCGAGTTATTTTATTTAAATAAATAAAATATTTCTCGGTAATTTATAACGTTCCTCGTCTATTTTTTTTATGGTATTGAACATACGAAATATTTAATAATTAAGCAGTTGGGCCGTAATTAAATCGGCCCAACTTGAGTCCAATTCTCAGCCCAAGACTACTCCTAACCCAGGCCCAACACCCGGCCCAAAACCCAACCCGAAACCCGACCCAGAACCCGACCCGGAACCCGTCCCGGAACCCGACCCGGAACCCGACCCGTTTTAAACCCTAGGTATAAAAACCCAAATCTCACCATTTCTCTCATTTTCCCCCAATTTCATTCATCCGCCTCATCTTCTTCTCGGACCAAACCCTACCCATCAAACGCCACCGTCGCCGACGGCGAGAACCGCTGCCGCCGGTGACACCGTCTTTCTCTCCCTCCCTCGTTCTCTCTCTATCTTCTCTATCCTCTCTCCCTGTCTCTCTCTATCTTCTCTACCCTCTCCTTTCCGTCTCTCTCTCTCTCTCTCTCGGCTGTACTGTCGGCGCCACCCTCGCCGACGGCGAGGGTCGAGCTCCGGCAGTAGCCCTCTCTTCCTCCTCCATCTAACTCTCTCTCTTCTACTTGCAGGGCTCCGGGAGCGCTGCTGGGAGACGCCGTCGCTGCTGTCCGACTGGGGAACACCGACGCCGGAGATTACGGTCACCACCGTCGCCGGTATACACCTCCCTCTGTACCCTCACTCTCTTGGCACACATATATATACGAATTAATGTTTTTTTTTTTATTTTTATATTTAAAACAGGGGTTTTGGGACAGCAGCTATTCCCGGAGAGAACACCGTCGAACTCGACTCGGGGCCGCCTTTGCCGCCCCGGCAGACTGCCCCTCTCCCGTCGAGGCTTTGGCCTCGACGGAGGTTCGACTCCCTTTCTTTGTTTATTTAACTTATTAGGATTAATTTAGTGGCAGTAGATGGTTCCTTTGGTTTATGTGAATGAGTATTCACTGCATCACTTAGGAGCAAAATATATTTACATAGCTTAGATTTCAGATTTCAATTTTGAAATGCGAAAATTTGTGGTGATTTATGTCTTTCGATTTTCTTGCTATAGCTTTCGGTTTACTCTTGTTGAATGAAAACAGACATGTTGTAGCAACTAGGTGTTTACTACATGTTATGAGTGATAGCATCAAAATTGTGACATTAGTTGAACTCGTTTTATGTTTCGCATTATGCTTGAACTCATGCTTTGGTTTTCAGAATCATACTCCTAAGTAATTTCTTAGTTTTAGCGTGTTTATGAACTGAAGTGAAACTGAAATTATCAAACTCTTGTTCAAGTGTTTAAGCTTAAATTGTGCTTAATGATTCTTGAGTTTTTATTACTTACTAGAAGTTAGAAGTGCTGTTGTTGCTAGCTCACCACACTCCTTCCTTCTTCTTCTTGATCTGCTGCTTCTTCTCTACTGTTTCTCCCTTCTCTAGTGATAATTATATATAAGGTTGAAAACTGAGTTATGGTTTATGTTGGGGTATTTATACTACTCTTTTTGGTTGTGAAATTGGTGTGAACACGAGTGTATGAATTCTGCCAATATCCCCGTTTTTCTTCTGCTATTCTCCCCTCTTTTCTTCATGATGCAGGCTTTCCCTTATTTTAAGGGATGGTTTGCAGGGTGCAGGGTACCATTTTTCAAAAGGCTATGGAAGGGATGATGGTGATGGCTAGAAGAAGAAACTGCTGAAGAATTGGCAGCCAAGTAGCAGCAGCCGTTTCTTTTTCCTTGTCTTTCTCTAAATGTGAATTAATTCTTGTACATTAATAATACATTGAATGTGTATTAATTTGTTCCTTATGTAATAGTTAGATGTATTATTTGATTACTTGTTCACTTTGTAGCATGTATTTTAATATACATCTAATACATATTTTTCGTTACGCAACTCCTTCGATTTTTCGTTTCTTAAGTTGACAGGCTTCTACAAATTGGGCTTGGCCCAATTCATTAATTTGTGGCTTGAGCCCAATTCATTATTTTGTGGCTTGAGCCCAATTCATTATTTTATGGGCTTGGCCCAACTCATTATTTTATGGGCTTGGCCCAACTCATTATTAATTAAGATTGCCTTTGTTTAATAACGTGATATCTTACTCGATAATCAATCCGACTATCTTCCTTTCATCATAACATATTAAATCAAGCTTATATATATATATATATATATATATATATATATATATATATATATATATATATATATATATATATATATATATATATATATAAATAAATACATTTATAAATATATCTATAAATACGAGTATTACTCGTAACTTATTACCGTAACTTAGATTTATAGATATCGAATTTGCGGGCCATTACATTTCTTTTGTTCGAATCCGGATTCGTAGTTTGTTGCAGTTTAATTCAAGTTCTTCGTTTCTTCGTTATTTTTGTAAGTTATTTTATTGCTTTCGTTTAATTGCTTTAATTACTTGCTTTAGTTCTAAATTCGATTTCTTTATTGCTTCGTTTAATTTCCTTAGTTTAATTTCGTTCGTTCGGTTTTCAAAGTCTAGTTTAGATTCGTTTTTCTTTCGTTTTCAATTCTCTCGTTTTCAAAGTTCTTAGAGTTAGATTTATTTATTTAATTTCCAGATTTTCAGATTTAGTTTAATTATGTCTAGATTCGTTTTCTTTTCTTTCGTTGCTTTCTTTATTGCTTTCCTTTCGATTTTTGCCTAGGTAGATTTATTGTTTTCTTTAGTTTAATTCTTAGATTAATTTCCAGCTTTCTAGATTAAATTTATTTGCTTTAATTTCATTGCTTTGATTTATTTTCTTGTCTAGGATTTTAAAAACCAAAAACCCAAAAACTCTATTTACTTGCTTTCTTAGTTTAGGTTGTTTTTACTACACAGTTATTTGCCCTGTTAAGTTTTCCTTGAGATTCGACTTAGGTTTTTACTTGCTAGTGCTACGATAGGATTTTGTTCTATTGCAAACACTTTTTAGTGAAACAAATTTTGGCGCCGTTGCCGGGGAAAACTTTAGGCTTTTGATTGTGTAGTATTTTTATTTGTTTTATTTTTATTTGTGTTTATTCGTTTTTCTTATTTCTCCCACTCGGTGCGTTTAACCCTTTTTGCTGAGTGTTGTTTTTGCTGAGACCAAAGCGATGGCACGATATATGGGAGATTTGCTCGCCCTACCTTCACTGCCACTACTTCGGCGATTGTTCTGACGGAAGCGGTCAGAAATCACGAGCTGAAACCTCACCACCTGGCGTTGCTCCCTTCCTATCACGGGCTGGCCAACGAGGATACACTTACGTTTATTCGGGAGTACTGCACCGTCGTGCAGTCTTTTCCACTATCAGGCCTTACGGAGGATAACCTGAAGATGAAGTGTTTCCCCTACACTCTGAAGGATCGGGCAAAGTCATGGTACCTGTCGCTCCCAGCCGAATCTCTCCGCACTTGGAATGAGGTGTGCGAGAAGTTTATGTTGAAGTATTATCCTAGCCGCAAGACTCAGGAGGTGCGGTCGCAAATCATGAATTTCTCTCAGGACCACGACGAGCCATTTCACGAGGCTTGGGAGAGATTTCAGGACTTACTTCAACAATGTCCTCACCATCAGATGGCTCCTGAGCTTATTTAGCCTTCACCGCCTTCTCCCCACCGGAGCCGTCACCAACCGCCGTCGTCGTTTCTAGCCTTGCGCACCGGAGCCGCCGCCCTCCGCTGCCGGATTCGCTGTCGCTGCGCTGACAGTTTCTCTCGGAGCGACCGCTCCATTCCCATAGAGCGCTCGCGCGCAGTTGAACGTCGGAGCGACCGCTCTTACAGCCTCGCGCGCCCGCGCGCTATTATTGCTCGGAGCGCCCGCTCCTGTTACATAGCGCGCCCGCTCCAGGGGGCCTGCGCTCTTTTCCGCCAAATTTTCAGTTTAATTTTTCTTTTGTTTTCCTTCGTTCCTTTTACGTTTTTCTTCGGTTTTCTTCTAGTTTTCAGGTCCGACAATGTCTAGAAGAAAGAGAGCAGCCCCGGTGGTTGGAGCGGCATCATCTAGTCTTCCATTCTCCGCTCGGATGTCAGTTCGTCCAGTCGGAGGAATTACACCGGGAGAATACGGCGTCTCCTTTCGTGTTCCCTTCGATACCGAAGATGGGTATGAGGTAACAAATCGGTACCTTCATCTAAAAGATATGGAATTGTTGCCCCCTCGCCATTATTCGCCTACGTTTATTGAGGGATTGCATCTAGGGGATTCACTTGCTGAATATTTAGAGGTCCTAGGCTTAACTCAATGTTTTAATAATCAATGGGAGGGACATGATATCTTGTGCTTGGAAATGTTGTGTACTGCTAGATTAGGGAAGAATACTGATGAGGGTCAAGAGGATGAGACTGCATTTCTGTGTAATTTGGGTGGTATTTTCTGTGAAGTCTCTTGCTATCGTATGCGTGAGATTTTCGGTTTTCACTATTCTGATAATGCTTCTCAATTTGTGCCTCATGATTTTAATTATTTTAATGCTTGGAGAGAGTTGACTGGGTGCACTAACTGGGGTCAGAAGGGTGCTCCTGCTATGTTTATTTGTGATAATGCTCTGTTACTGTTGCATCTTTTTCTAGCATTCAATGTAACAGGAAAGATTGAAGGAAGTAAGGTTAGTGGCCCAGAGTGTTACTTGTTATGGGCTGCTAAGAATCATGTGCAGGTTAGCATCTCCCATTTCATTTGGAACCAGATCATTGGCAACCAGTCGAGGCACAATGCACATCCCGCCCTCTCTCAGATAGCTACGGGGATAGCTCGTTATATGGCGGTTCCATTTTATCCCAGTCCTCCGATGTCTCTCGTCCCGAGTCGGGAGATCACCCCAGCTGAGCTCATCAATGGCTCATACTTAGCTTCCCCTACTCAGTTCAAGCCATGGCATCTGCGGGGTTCGGTCAGAAATTACATTGCCATCCATGGAGCACCGGCCGAACACGAGGAAATTCAAGGAGATGACATGGATGAAGGAGCCGGAGCTGCACAACCCGAGGCACCCCCCCGAGTACTTTCGCGCATATCAAGAGGGGTTCAACACATTTCAGACCGGGTTGTTCGAGAGATTGGACTCCCATGCCACTCTATTTCAGTCGATGAAGACGAATATGGAGAATTTGGGCCTTCAGATGCAGAATATGGGGACGAGAGTCCAAGGGGTGGAGAATCGGGTTTATGATATTGAGCGCCATCTTTCGAGGTATACCGATTTTCACCCTACTTCTTCTTCTTCTCAGGCACCTTGGGATCCTAATGATCCAAATGATCCTCGAAACTTTCACCCTTGATAGCTATTTGTCTTTCTTTATTTTTATTTTTATTGTTTTTGTCATTTTAGGAGATATTACGCTTGTTTGGTATTTTTGTCTTTGTTTGTTTTGTAGGTACCACTTGGAATTGATCGAGATTTCAAGTGTGTTGGTCTACATTGTGCGATAAGTTCCTTCTATCCCTTCCTTTTTATTTTCTCGCAATGAGGTCATTGCTTGATTTTAAGTGTGTGTGTGTGGGGGGGGGGGGGTCTTTGAAACTTTGACATGATGTGTTTAATTTTGTTGAGTCTTAGGAGTTTAATTGAGTCAAATGAGCATGTGATGATAGTATTGTGGATTTGGCCGATGATAGAAAACTTTTGTTGAGTTTTGGAGAAAAATTCATGATCTTTATTATGCATGGAACCTTGGCGAAGCGACGCATTTTATTCATTGAATTTGAAGTATGCTATGATGTCGGGAACTAGTTAGTTTGAACCCGTGAGATTTGAGCTATTTGTGCATATTTATGCCTATTCTTTGATTGAGTGATCATGCATGCTTCGTTGTTTCTAGAACTTGCCTTGTTTCTCCATCAAGACCTTGGTATATTTACGAACTAGGAGATGATCTTAGGCCATTCTTTCGTAGCCACATGATTCCTATACACTAACCTTGTTCATAATCCTTTGTTTACCCCTTTTGAGCCTTTATTAGCCGTTCTTTGTAAAACCGGATGATAGGAGGTTTGGATGATTATGGGTATACTTAGTTGTGGTTGGTGATATGGAAGGAGTAGAATAAAAAATTTGGTTGTGGTGAAGAAGGAGGAGAAAGAAATTTTAGATGCTTGTTTAAGTATAGTTAGCTATCCCTATGAGCTTAGAAAAAAAAGAAAAGAAAAAAAAAAAGATGAGAAAAAAATAGAGCCTTTGTTCAACATTAGAAAGAACATTTATTAGTTGAGCTCTAGAAAAAAAAAAAAAGAAAAAGAAAGAAAGAAAGAATAAGAATATAAGCATAAGGGGATAGTTAGCTTTGATTTGTATAGTTGATACTTTAGCATCTTTGAGTTTGTATTTGGTGTGTTGGATGGTAGAAGATGGAGTAAAAATCCATACTTTGGTTGGAGTTGAAAAGAGGTTGATGATTTAGATTTATTTGAGTCACTTAGCCTATACTTTCCCTACCTTAACCAATGTCCCTACATTACAAGCTTATATAAAGACCTTTTTTATCCTAATTTGTAAGTATTACATTAGGTGGAGATGTTGAGATTGAAGGCAAGCCTATGGTAAACATGTTGCATTGCATTGATATTGAGTGAACCCTATGATGTGCATTATCTTATACATCTTTTCTTTGAGAGAGTTGAGTGTTCACTTTCAAATATAAAATCTCACATGTTGGAGAGTGTTCTTTGATGGATTAGCATATTTTGAATTAGTTGAGTAGATTGTGTTGATTGATGCTAAGGTTGTGTGCATAGTTTTGATCATGATCATGAGAGTTTGTTTTCGAAAAGTTTTGAGGCCTATATAGTTCACAATACTTGAGTCTATTGTTTATTTCGTTGTTGTATTGCTTGAGGACAAGCAAAGGTCTAAGTGTGGGGGAGTTGTTTGGTGTCATTTTGTTAGGTTTTAGTCGTTATTTATTATTTGTTTTTGTGTCGTTTTGGAGTCGTTTTGTGTCTTTATAGCTATGATTTGGGTGTTTCGAGTATTTTACTTGTTAGGGATCATGGGAGCCGAAAGAAGGAGAAAGAGCGAGAAAAGGACGGAAAAAGGAGCAGAAATTGGATCATTAGCGCGGATCAACAGGAGCGCCCGCTCCAAGGCTTTGGAGCGCTCGCTCCATGAACAGTGTCGGAAGGATTTGCATGGCATCGTCGGAGCGCCCGCTCCAGTTCAATAATTCAAGCAGCGCAGCTATTATGGAGCGCCCGCTCCAGTACTTTGGAGCGCCCGCTCTCGCCTGGCGTGTTTTTCTAATTGTTTCCTAGTTTGGATCAAACTCTTATCTTATTATATATAGGCCATTAGGGCACGAATTAGAACAACCCTTTACCTTAGTTTTTCAGTTCTAAATACTTTAGCTTTAGTTTTTATTGCTTTCTTTTGTTCGAATCCGGATTCGTAGTTCGTTGCAGTTTAATTCAAGTTCTTCGTTTCTTCGTTATTTTCGTAAGTTATTTTATTGCTTTCGTTTAATTGCTTTAATTACTTGCTTTAGTTCTAGATTCGATTTCTTTATTGCTTCGTTTAATTTCCTTAGTTTAATTTCGTTCGTTCGGTTTTCAAAGTCTAGTTTAGATTCGTTTTTCTTTCGTTTTCAATTCTCTCGTTTTCAAAGTTCTTAGAGTTAGATTTATTTATTTAATTTCCAGATTTTCAGATTTAGTTTAATTATATCTAGATTCGTTTTCTTTTCTTTCGTTGCTTTCTTTATTGCTTTCCTTTCGATTTTTGCCTAGGTAGATTTATTGTTTTCTTTAGTTTAATTCTTAGATTAATTTCCAGCTTTCTAGATTAAATTTATTTGCTTTAATTTCATTGCTTTGATTTATTTTCTTGTCTAGGATTTTAAAAACCAAAAACCCAAAAACTCTATTTACTTGCTTTCCTAGTTTAGGTTGTTTTTACTACACAGTTATTTGCCCTGTTAAGTTTTCCTTGAGATTCGACTTAGGTTTTTACTTGCTAGTGCTACGATAGGATTGTGTTCTATTGCAAACACTTTTTAGTGAAACAAAGGGAGGTCGATAGACAGGCGGATATGCCAGTTCGATCCGAATGAGGCGGGTCGATCTATCGACCTTTCTCTTACAGGGTGGATCGAACTTGCCTTTGAACATTAGAGGGCATCGACCTGCACTAACTGGTAGCAGGTCGATCTATCGGCCTTGACCCTAAACAAGTAAAATATGCCTAAGTGTGGTTTCGATAAACATCATCAAAATCGAACTGCAAGGGGTTCCCAACATCTGCTTACAAGTAATGGTACGATTTAACTAATTTCGTACTTAATGAGCCACAACTATGGTATGAAATCATCAATTCGTACCGAACAATCCTGATAATTTACAAGTATATGGTGCCCACCAAACGTTGTCTTCCTAACAGAATTGTGTCAGAATCGAAGATCTGCAGCCGAAAATATGTGCCCTAAGAAGCTATCGGAATCGCGTATGAAAGCCTACAATAGAATCATGATAACAATTACATGAAATAATCAATCTTTATCGAACAAGCGAAAAACTCTTGCAATTTCCTTTCCATATTGTTCACACTATACTGTAATTTATAAGAAATATGATACGATTTTACTCATTTTGTACCAGATCGACCAACGACTGGTACAATTTTTGCTA
Organism: Thymus mandschuricus; assembly: GCA_029379335.1. Classification (NCBI taxonomy): domain Eukaryota; kingdom Viridiplantae; phylum Streptophyta; class Magnoliopsida; order Lamiales; family Lamiaceae; genus Thymus; species Thymus mandschuricus. The sequence goes on from CM057071.1 coordinate 40,249,223, forward strand.
GTTTCGTACATAAAACATACCACAACTGAAACACAAACTATAAATGTTTGAACACCATAAATCAAGCAGAAATTTGTATCAAAATCAGCCTAAACACCCTTCAAACATGAAACCTAAATAAGACCACAAACCATTAATGCTTACATAAGCAAACACCATTTGCAATTTTCGTATCCATATTTTTTTAAGAAAAATGGTACGATTTAAATAAATTCATACCGAATCAACCAACAAATAGAACAATTTTTACAAATTTCGTATATGTTGAGTCACAACCCCCCTAAGTAAAAAAGAAGTATTTGATACGATTTTACTAATCTCGTACCAAAACAAGGCACAAAGTCATAGCCTAAAATCGATCCTAAACCAATTCAAACCAACTCTTAAGTGAAAATATACGAAATGAATTCATTCATACTAAAACAACACACAATTCAAAGCTTAAAATCAACTCTAAACAAATTCAAACCAACTTGTACCAAAACAACAAACAAGCCTAATTCGGTACCAAAATGCAGAAACAGTAAATTCGTACTAGTACTAATTCAACAAATGACAAATTTGAAGTCTAAATCAACCATTAAAGCAACAAACGCAACAAATAACAAATTTGAAGCCTAAATCAATCATTAAAGCAACAAACCACAAAAAATCGCAGATTCAAGCATTATTACTCATAAATTGCACAAAAATTACCTTTAAAAATCACAAAATTGTAGAAAACGAAGCCTCCTCGAAATCGGTAAAAGAATCTCCGATTGGTATGCGAACTTCTTCTCCTTCACCTCTCTCCGGTGAGGTTTCCGTTGCGTTCCCTACGTCGGCGGTATGGAATCTATTACAGATTTACGGGTGAGGAAGGTGGAATGGGAAGAAGGTGGAAGAATGTTTCGGCGGGAGACCGAGGGATGCGAGGAGGTTCAGGCAATTGGGAGGAGGCGGTGGCTCTCGAATCTTGGAAGGACGGCAGCGCGAGAAGGTTCGCTGGAAGGACGGCGTCGTGACTATCAAGTTTCAGAGAGAGGGAGAGAGAGAGATTGAGGGAGAAAAGGGAGGAGCGGCTATTGTTGGGGTGAGGAGAGAGGGAAGAAAACCTAAAATAGGCTAGAGGGATATTTTTGTCCAACTTTTAAAATAGTGGGTAGTTTTTATGTGTTTTAAATATAGTGGGTAAGTTTTTTGTTTACTATCTCATTTTGGGTAATATTTTTTTTGCCTCAACTTTTATTATACTCCTACTTATTTTTCTATACTAGTTTCGCACCCGTGCGATGCACGGAATAGTTTTTGATAATATTAAACAGTAATATTAATTATATAAATTTTTAAATTGTCTATAAGTTTTTCAAAGTGTAAGCCCTCTTTATCCGTGTAGCCCTGCTTGCATTCTTGAGTTCGAGCTAGGAAGTGGATGTTGGTTCTCTCTAAGTTCTAATGGAGATTGTTGATTAACTAAGGGTTGAAGTGTTGGGATTATATACTGAAAAGCATACTTTTTATGCTTAGTTGTATACTACTTCTGTTTTATGAAATAAATGGAGTCATATGTTTTGCATATTTATTCGTGTTATGGTTAGGCAAATAAACGTCCTGTAGTATATATTATAGATAATATGGTGTGGGTAGTCACACGGAAGATCATATTATCGTTTTCTTATATACTTAAATGGTGTTCACAACCTAAGTAATCATGGACAAATTACTTGTTAAGGTTGTAGTATAATGCTTGATATTAGCTGATCTTGGCTATTAGCTTATACTAATGCATCAAGTTGCATTGAACAGGATCGCGGTGAGATAAATCCTTTTGTACTGATATAATAAAGGATCTAAGATCTCGGACCATTATTATTTCTTAATTCTAGTTTGTATAATATTGAATTATATATTTATGATAATTATTACTTTGATTTATCAATGAGTGAGAGTTATTGCAACTCAAAGTATCTCGATATCTTGGGTAATAATATTATAAATATGATAATTAATATTATAGCTAGAAATCGTGTCTCGGCGGAGTCCGAGTTGATGATGTCCCCTTGAGGCGCTCCAAAGATTATTATATTAAACCCTGCAGGTGGATTAAGTTCCGATATAATAATAAGGTCGAGCGGGTACTACTCTCGGTTGAGATATTAATTAATAAAGCTATGAGTAGCTTAATTAATTAATGGACATGCGATATCTTAAACACGGGAAATAATATAATTCAAAAGGGAGCCCGGTATGTAATAATTTGGGAGATGGACGGCAGTGCAATATTATTTCTTTAGTGGAGTGAAATAATATTAATATAATTAAGTAAAGTATTCGGGCCCAGAGAATACTTGGATTATTAATTATATTGGGAGGCCCAGTCCATATCCTCCTTAAGATCCCTAGTGTAGCCCAACAGAAGCAGGTCTGGCCCAGTAAGGAAAACCCTAACCCTAATCTACCTCTATATATATAGATGGTGAGATAGGATTCCGTCATACGTAAACACACGGGATTTGGAGTGACGGCTAGGGTTTTACTGTGAGGGAGAGAAGAAAGATTTTCCGTCCATCCGGAATTCTTCTTTGTGCTCGGGAATACTCTAGAACATCTCAAGGTTTACGAGAAGAGCTAGATCTCGTGTGCAGAGATCTAGTGCGAGGAATTCTTCACCAAAATTCATTATACCGGCTGGATCTGTCCGACAAAGGTATGCAATCTAGATCTGTTTCCGCTTTAGGATCTAGGAAATTGCATGATATGATTTTTGTTTAATCGATTAACATCCGAGCGATCTTCACGGATCCAACATGAAGGAGCTTAGCTAACTATCATGTCTCTGCCCTGGGACTTTTCTTTAAAGAAACTAAAAATATAAGAAATCAATTTAAATACAAATATAGGGCCTAGTTAAGAGTGAATCATTGAAACATTGATATGCCTCCCTCTATATTATTTGCGTTATGATTATATATGATAAATGCAGACTTGAATATTGAAAATCTGATGACATAAATTTGCCAAATGATGCCTACCAAAACAGGCACAAAACAAGTTCTTGATTACAAAATATAAGTCTATTTTTACCCCCGCCTTTAATATTGCATAAATCATCTTAGAAATTTATAAAATATTGATATGCAACTTAGAAATCAACAAAGTACTAATCCGCCTGATAGATCCGGGTTGGAGATCCACAACAATTTAAGGTATTTTTCATCATGTTTTGCAAAGAGCATTTATGGGTAAAGCGTTGAAGCAGTAAAGAGCAAGAGATTCATGTGCGTATAGAGCCATATATGAGTATTTTATACAGAGCATGATTCGCGTAGTGATGACAAATAATAGTTGAGCTATGAGTAGGGCATAAAAGGCATGTTTAGCCATAAACTAGCAAGATTCATGGAGTTTTGCACTCATACAAGCAGATACTGAAGAAATGGAACAGGAAAAATGAGAGAAACAAGGAGAACGGAGCTCCGTCGAGCCTCATTCCCTTTTGGCAATGAGGGTTTTACCTTAGGCTTGGGACGGGGTATAAGATAGAGATTCTTCCCGGCGTCGAGAAAAAAGGATGGAGGTGAAGGGAAACTAGAGCTTCCCGGAGGAAGGCTTTGAACGCCTTGACTGCTCGAGCCTGGAGGAGCTCGTAAGAGAGAGTATGGAATTGAATGGAACAGTACGCCAAGGAGCGTGTTGTTCGTAGAGAGTGATAATGTCATGTTGTGTTCGTTCACTTAGTATTTATAGGTGTAAGGAGGGTAAGAAGATGGGCATTCGTGTGAAGGGAGGATAGAAAAGTAATTCCCGGGCAGACAAGATTCCCTTTGTCAAGAGTGTAGTGGTCCTCACTCTATAATGTGTAGAGTCATGTGGATTGCGCGTGGCACAGAACCTTGGGTCCTGCCAGGTGCCTGTAAGATTTGATAAGATCCTTCGCCCTAGTCAGATGCTAACGGATCCCGCATAGCTTCTGGGCATATGACTTCGCAACTTCTGTACTAGCTAGGACCTGTTCAGATCCTGCTTGCTCCTATATGAGATTGGGCACCTGTGATTTCACAAAAGATGCTTTTACTCCTTATTGAGGGAATGCCACGTGGAGAGGCTGATATGTCATTCCTATCACCGCCTTTACAAAAATAATGATCAGTTTGACCATCTTAAGTCTGCAACATCTACTTCAAACTGTTTGTTGGGAATTGTTAAGGATTCACTTGTTAAGGGGGAACTCATTGGGACGCTTAATAAATTTTATTATGTATTTTGATTCGATCCCAAAACCCTCTCTATTTGATTAGCATGTGATAAGTTAGAATTTTTCAAGCTTATAATGTTAGGAAAGCTTATTTTGCTTTAATCGCTTTAGGTATAGACTGCAGGTTTCAAGCGAAGCGAGAAGACCACTCGCTTGAGTGTGTTTTAAAGATAAAGCGAGTCTACCCCGATAAAAGCGAAGCGAGTGCTCTCAACTAAATCCAAGCGAGTCCACCTAACAAGCGAAGCGAGCGCTCTCGATAAAGTCAAAGCGAGTCAACCCGACTAAAAGCAAATACTCCAATCAAGCGAAGCAAGTACGAGACAAAGCTTTGAAAACGACGGCTCAACTACCAGCTCCAGTTCAAACTTGAGTTTGAACTTACTCAAGTGAAGATCAACCGCATTCATTGCGGATATCCACGTGGCTAACGAAGATTGGATGCTAGAGTTGACCGGCCAGACCGACAAGCAGCCGCTACAGTACTGCAGCGTCCAGTTACTGTTACGCTTGGCTCTTAGCCAAATTGGGAAAGAAGACAAAGCGAGCGTCTGAAAAGCTGCAGGTCAAAGCCAAGTACTGTCGAGTGTGGAGAGACAAAGCCACCAACATTCAAACGGCTTCCACCCACCTCTCGCACTATAAATAGAGGCATGCAGAGAAGAGAACACTTAACACTTCCTTGAAAATTTCCAGCGCTCAAAGCAAACAAGCACTCACGATTTCCTGAATACTTTCCTGAGTTCTTGTAAGAAAGTGTTCCAAGCTTCAATCTCACCGAAGCTTGTCTCTGCAACCTTCACTCTTCAGCTTCTAAGCCACCATACATATCCCAGCTTAGAAGAAGAACCCTAGCCCTTACTTCATACTGTAAAGGGTTCTTCATATAGAGTGTGCGTATTCAAACCAAACCAAAACCCTTGTTCTTGTCTAAGTCAAATGTGTTAGTGTTTGTGTTGTTCGTAAGGTTGTTGTAAGATCTAAGGTTTCACTTTCATCGATAGTGAAAACCTCGATCAAGTAGTTAGGATCCAAGCTTGCACGTTCATCGACTGTGCAAGGCTCGATTCTGAACTTAGGTTTTTAGGGAGAACCCGTAATCTCCTATTTGTTGTGTGGATCCAAGCTTACAGAAGCTAATTGATCCTTGTTTAGGTTTTTGGGGAACCCGTAACCCTCAAAGTTTCTTAAGTGAAGAGAAACTGTTCCAACGTGGAACAAAGTAGATGTAGGTGTTTTATCACCGAACCACTATAAACCCTGGTGTCGTATCTCTCTCTTACTCTTTTCAATACTTTACAAGCTTTAATTATCATTTCTGCACGAGCATATAAACAATCTTAAAACTGAGTTTTTAATTATTTAAGAAAAGAATATCTCACTAAATTCCGCATTTCAGCTAAGCGAGCCACTCTAGGGATCAAGCATTCGCTTAGGTCCTTAGATTGCTTAACTGTAGATCAAGCGTACGCTTGGGTCTTAAGTTTGGAGCAGCTCACTAGCTTACTCTGAGATAAGTTTGAAAAAAAGTTGAAAAACTTCTATTACACGTATTCACCCCCCCCCCCCCCCCCCCCCCCCCCGACACGTGTAATCTTACTTATCTATCCAAGACCAACAACATATCAATATATATAGTTAGGAATGTTAAGAAATCCCGAACCCGACAGACCAATCCGAATAGCACGAAGAAAACAGTGGGGTAGGGCCAAAAAATAATAGCCCGAAAGTAAAAATAGTCTAATAGGGTTGGTCCCGAAAAGCCCGATCCCAATAGCGTTGGCCCAAAAGCCCGTGGGTTGGCCCGGTGGGTTTAACATAAATTATGAATTCATTACATATTTCATTACTCTATTTATAAATTTGATAATTAGGTTGTGTTATTAATTATTATTGAGTATTTTAATTTTTTTAATGAAAATATAATCTTCATCTTAAATTCTATATGTTTTTTACTTCGACATTTTGTGAAACGTAAAATAAAGATTGACATTTCGAAAATATTTTTGCTAAATTTACAATATTTAATTATTTATTTATTTTGTTTATAAATAAATGTGCTATAAAAATAATTATTTTTATGGGCTAGCCCGAAACCGAGAGGGTTAGGGTTACGACCAAAAAATATTATCCTGGAAGAGAAGAAAAAAAAAAAAAAAAAAAAAAAAGGTTCGATTAACATGAACCAAATTTTATTATAAGGATAAGAATTACCGTCCACATCAAATTTTTACAAGAACAACTTGACAATGTACATATATAAAATAGATCATATATCTCCAATAAAATTTAAGGAACTACGTTACTAATGTAAAAGTCTCAAAAAAGAAAATCGCACTTTTTTCTGTTTGTAATGTTTTGTGGTAATATTTTCAAAAATATATCGCAAAACTTTTATTCTTTTAATTTTATTTAAATAAAAATTATATTTATTAACATGATGTATGTTGGGAATTGTTAAGAACGAATATGTTAAGGGGGAACCTAAAAGGGATATCTTAGTGTTTTGATTTGATCCCAAAACCCCAAAGCGTTCTGTTCCCAAGCGACCCGTTTTGATGTAGTTGATAAGTTAGAATTTTTCTAAGCCTACTCTGTTAGGATGGCTCTTTATTTTGCTTAGATTTTAGGCTTCAAAGTGAAGGCCACTCGCTTGAGTGTGTTTTTCGAAGCGAAGCAAGCGCTACAGTTCAAAGCCAAAGCGAAGCGAAGCGAGCGCTACAGTTCAAGGCCAAAGCGAAGCGAAGCGAGCGCTACAGTTCAAAGCCAAAGCGAAGCGAAGTGAGCGCTACAGTGTATAGTCAAAGCTAGTCAACTCTAGTCAGCTATTTCCAAAGCAGTCACTAGGGAACGTTATTCCCCGAAGCGGCTCACTACAGAATGACTACGAAGTGACTCAACTAAAGCGGACGCTACGACTTCAAAACGAAGCGAGCCACTACCTACCAGAAAGCGACAACATACTTCCCGCTCCAAATTTGAACTCCAGTCAACTGGAGATCTCCGCATTTATTACGAGATCTCCACGTGTCGAAAGCGGAGAGGAACAGAAGAGTTGACTACCAGGCCGACAAGGCGCCGTAACAGTACTGGGTCGCTCCAGTTACTGTTGAAATTGGAACTTAGCCAATTCCGGCAAAAATCCAAAACTGCGAGTCTGAAAAAGGTGCCAGCCTGCGCAAGTACTGTCGAGAGGAGGAGGGACAAGGCCACCAACCAAGCAACGGATCTCGGCCACTCTCCGCCTATAAATAGTGAAGGATGAAGACGAAGAGAAACAGAACACTACTTGAGCATTCGAGCCTACTGCAAACAAACACTCCCAAGCCTTCGAGCAAATCTTCGAGTCTTTGTTTTCCAAGTGTTCTCCGAGTTTCCAGTTCATCGGAACTCGTCTTCACAACCTTCACACTTAGAGTCTAAGCCCATTCCATATCCAAGCTTAGAAGAAGAGCTCTAGCCATCTTTGCACTTATTGTAAAGAGCTCTTCACAGTGTGTTCGTCAACCAAAAACCCTAAATCTGTCTGTTAGGTTTTTGAGTCGTCGTTAGGTTGTTAAGATCCAAGGCCCTTCTTTCACCGATTGAAGAAGCCTCGATCATAGAGTTTAGATCCAGGCTTACACTTACATCGTTTGTGTAAAGCTCGATCGAAGCTAGGCTGTAAGGAGAGCCCGTAATCTCCCTATCTGTCCGACTGAAGCGAGTGAAGCTTCCAGTCTAGTTAGGTTTTGGTGTGAACCCAGAATCACCCAGCGTCTGTCGGATCCAAGCGAGTGAAGCTCGATCTTGACCAGGCTTTTGAAGAGCCCGAAATCTTCAAGTTCTTGAGTGAAAAAGAACGGTTGCCGTCGTGCAACAAAGTGGACGTAGGAGCGTTATCTCCGAACCACTATAATTCTCTGAGTCGTATCTCTCTAACCCTATACTCTTACTTGTTTGATTATCCATTGCATATTGCATCTAAACAAACCTAATCTGGAAGTTTTAAATACTTAGGAAAGATTTTTAGCTCACCAAATTCCGCACATACGAGTAAAGACTCCCTCTTGATCAAGTGCTCACTTCGGTCAAGCAGGCTAGCTACGTACTGTAGATCTAGCTTCAGCTAGGTCTTAAGTTTCAAGCGAGCTCTTTACTTGTTACTCTGAGTTAAGGGATTTGAAGTTGAAAAACTTCAAAATACGTATTCACCCCCCCCCCCCCCCTCTACGTATTTTCCCATTAACAAACCGGGACCAACAAGTGGTATCAGAGCAGCGGTTCTTTCGAGCCTCTGCTTTGTATACCTGAAGCGAGCCATCACTCGCTTCACGTTGTCTCACTGAACCGGATCCTATTTTCCTAAGTGCATCAAAACCTCACCCACGCATATTGCATTTACTGCTGATAGTTTGCTATGTCTACATACAGTGCATCAAATCTTCCACAGTTCTCGATCGAAGGATACGAGATATGGAGTTTCCGAGTCGAGAGCTTCCTATGCTCAATCCACGCCCGGATGTGGGAAGTCATAGAAGACGGACCAATCGAAATCAAGAAAGCCATATCTGTGGATGTTCCAGCCGCTGAAGGTCGTCCAGCCCACGTTCGACAACAGTACGTGGAGAAGGATAAGGATGAGTATACTCCAAATGACTTCAAAGTTGCCAACCTCGACAAGATTGCACGCCACACGATGTAGAGCATCGTGTCGGATGCCTATCTACCACGAATAAGGAAATGTGCAACGGCAAAGGAAATGTGGGAAACCCTAGCCCTCATTTCTCAAGGAACAGACAAAATCAAGGAGAACAAACTCGCCGTTCAGATGCGGGAGTTTGAAAGCCTGATAATGAAGCCAGGAGAATCCATCGACGCATTCGAGCTGAGAGTTACCAACATCACTGCAACTCTCAACTCACTTGGGAAACTCACAGACAAGGAAGTGAATCTGAAGATAGTCCGAGCTCTCACAAGGAAGTGGCAGACTATGAAGGAGCTGTACCTAGCAACCAAGGATCTATCAAAGCTCACACCGGAGATTCTGTTCTCCGAACTCAAAGCTCATGAATTCGATCTGAATTGAATGAACCTCGACGAAGAGGATGAAGCGCCCACTACGTCAAAAGGAGTAGCATTCAAAGCTGCTGAAGGGCCAAGCGAGCAGTCGCTAGCCAAGATGACGAGGGAAGAGTTGGAAGAACACATTGCGTTCTTATCCAAGAACTTCAACAAGATGAACTCTCGAGTGGGCAAATACAAAAGATTCTACAAACAATACAAAGGAGCACTGATGCTCGAGAAGGAAAAGGAAAGAGAGAAGAGATGACCAAGACGATCCCGCGCGACATGATGGAAGTGGAGTGTTACCACTGCCACAAAATGGGCCACTACAAATTCGATTGCCCAAAGCTAAGTGCCGAAGAGCGCGAAGAATTGAAGGCCAAGAGGGATGCTCCAAGGCGAGCGCTCGTAGCAAGTGAAGTGTCGGTCGCTACAACTGAAGATCCACCAAGCGACTCAGATGCATTCACAGATCCAAACTCCAGTGATGGTGAGGATCTTGGATTTATGGCGCTCACCGACGAAGAAACAGGAGAGGTATTCTTCTATCCTTCAATCACTTCAATTACACTAGCACACACTGTCAATGAGGAAGAACAATCCTCTACATGGAGTGAGTTGTTTGACAAGCACCAAAAATTGTCAAGCGACCACGAAGTGGTAAAACAAGCTCTGTCGCAAAGCGAGAAGGAGAACCGAAAGCTAGCCCGTGAGCTTGACGAAGTCAAACTCAATTTAAGGGCTATGACTAGTAAGTTCGAGGATCTCTTCGCTAGACATCAAAGCTTGGAGGGAAGGTATGAAACCCAGTCCACTCTAGTTGCCAACTTGAACAAAGCATCATATGCTAGGCAGGCACTAGAGGGCTCGCTTCTGCCTTTTGGTAGGAAAGCTGGCCTTGGATATGAGGGTGGACCTCCCAAGCCGACTGTCTTTGTTGGTGCATCACACACTACACCATCAGTCACTTTGGAATTGCCCACTACATCCAAAGCGACCACTAACAAAGATAAAGGCGAAATGGCTGAGAACCCTAAAAGGAAGCCTATGAAGATGTCTATATCCTTAAGGGCAGATCCTAAGGGCAAGCAAAGTTCAACAGTCCCTAGCACTCAACATGTTAAGTCTTACCAATCCAAGGGTAAAGGGAGAACTGTTGAAGCTTCTAAGTCTCAAGCCAAGACACGAGAGACAAAGGATCTACCTCCTAAAAAGAGGAGTAATGTCTATGTGTCACGCTATCCGGACTGGAGATGGTCCAACCGGACTAACATTAAGGGGGAAGATTTTGAAGCTTCCACTGGGTCGCTTTAGATTCCCAAGGTTTCTCAAGCGAGTCAGGGTCAAAACCCTAGTTGGACCGCTTCAAGGAAACCAAGCGAGCCGCTTCGACAGACTAGAAACCCTAAGTCAGTCTCTAAACCCAGAGCTAATCCGAAGCGAGTCGCTTCAGGATATAAGCAAAATGGGAAGAGCATAGGTAGGTCTAAAGCGAGCCGCTACCCCTCTTGCACACACTGTTGCACGTGTGAAGCTGCTTCAAAGCAGAGATCACAGTTTTCGAAGGTCGAGAAGCCCAAGACACAAGCTTCATCTCAAAAGAGAGTGAAGCAAGTGTGGGTACCTAAGGGAACTAACCTGCAAGGACCCAAACTGATTTGGGTACCAAAATCTGTCTAATTGCAGGTGAGCGCCGTGCATGCCAAGTGAGGGTCAACAAGTTTGGTACTTCGACAGTGGATGTTCAAGACACATGACCGGCATGAAAGCTCTACTTCAAAACTACATTGAGAAGAAGGGTCCACACGTAACCTTTGGTGACAACTCTCGAGGAAGCACCAGGGGATACGGCGCACTGAGAGTTGGAAAGCTCACAATTGAAGAAGTCTCCTATGTGGAAGGACTCAAGCACAACCTGTTGTCCATTTCACAGTTTTGTGATAAGGGGTACAGGGTGGAGTTCATCTCCAACAAGTGCATTGTGAAGAGCAAACTCACGTCTCAGATTGTGCTCACTGGAATTAGGCAAAGGAACGTCTACATAGCACAATGGGACAGCTGCAAAGAGGAAACTTGCCTAGTTGCAAGAAGTGCTACAGAAATTGGATGGCTATGGCACAGACGCTTGAACCACCTCAACTTCAAAGCCATCAATCGCTTAGCTCGAAAGGGTTTGGTGCAAGGCATACCAAATGAAGTCTTCATCAAAGACCATCCATGCTCACCATGCCAACGAGGGAAGCAGACGAAGAAGCACTTCGCCAGTCTTGAAGAAGCTTCATCAAAGCGAGTGCTCGAACTGCTTCACATGGATCTGTTTGGTCCAGTTACTCCAGTTAGTGTAAATGGAAGGAAGTACACTCTAGTTGTAGTCGACGACTTCTCTCGCCACACTTGGGTTGTATTCCTCTTCAGCAAGAAGGAGACACTGACCAAACTGCCACAACTACTTAAGCGATTGGCTGTGGAAAAGAATCAAGCGATCGTGACCATCCGCTCCGACAAAGGGACAGAGTTCTTGAACTCAACAATTGAAGCGTACTGCACGGAGCATGGGATAGCACATCAAACTTCTTCAGCACGCACTCCTCAGCAGAATGGAGTTGCTGAAAGAAGAAATCGAATCATCAAAGAAGCCGTTCGCACCATGATTGCTGACTCGAAGCTTCCGATGAAGTATTGGGCTGAAGCTGCCAACACGGCGTGCTACACACAGAATTGGATGCTTCTCAACAAACGGCACGACAAAACACCATATGAAATATGGACAGGGAGAATTCCTAACATATCTTATTTCCATATTTTTGGTTGTAGGGTCTTCATTCACAACAATGGGAAGTCGCAGTTGAAAGCTTTTGAAAGCGAAGCAGATGAAGGAGTATTCTTAGGATACTCTACGTCTAGCAAAGCCTACAGAGTGTTCAACTGTAAAACCCTAATTGTGGAGGAATCACCCCATGTCGTATTTGATGAATCTTCTTTAAGTCTTCCACAGGAACAGGCTCAAGTAATGAAAAGGATCAAAGCAAGGAACCCTCAAATCAACTCACTTGGGACGTGCTTGATGAAGATGATGAGATCAAGGACTCAAGCGAGCAGAATCCCAAAGGAGAAGTCGAAGCTGCCCCCAAGATTCCTGAAGCTAGTGCAGGCCAAGCACCCAATCCAGTCGCTTCAGATGGTGAAGCGAGCGACAAGGAAGAAGATGAAGATGAAGCTGGCGGATCCAAGCGTGCATGGCTCAAAGATCACTCACCAAGTCAAATCATTGGAGATCCATCCAAGGGTGTAGTGACCAGAAGTCAAGTATTTGGAGAAAGTGCCATGTTCAGTTGCTTTCTCTCAAACATTGAGCCATCAAGCGTGGAGGAAGCCCTAGCCGACTCTAACTGGGTGATAGCCATGCAAGAAGAGCTGAATCAATTCACCAGGAATGACGTATGGTACCTCGTGGATCGTCCCAAATTCCAGCACGTTATTGGCACCAAGTGGGTGTTCAAGAACAAGACGGACGAGGACCACAACGTAGTGAGGAACAAGGCGCGACTTGTTGCCAAAGGCTACTGCCAAGAGGAAGGAATCGACTTTGACGAGACCTTCGCTCGAGTGGCACGGCTTGAAGCTATCAGATTGTTTCTAGCCTATGCAGCAGCCAAGAAGTTCAAGGTCTATCAAATGGATGTAAAGAGCGCGTTCCTCAACGGTGAACTCAAGGAAGAAGTGTATGTGGAGCAGCCACCGGGTTTCGAGCAGGGAGATAAAGTGTATCGCTTGAAGAAAGCCCTGTATGGGTTGAAGCAAGCTCCCAGAGCTTGGTATGATACACTATCTCAATTCCTAGTAGAGAATGGCTTCCAGAAAGGGAAGATAGATCGAACTCTATTCACTATCAATCATGGAGATGATATGTTATGGGTTCAGATCTACGTGGACGACATCATATTTGGGTCACCAAACCAGTCGATTAGCGAGAAGTTTGGAGAGCTGATGAAGACCAAATATGAAATGTCGATGATTGGCTTGATGAGCTGCTTTCTAGGTCTTCAAGTGAAGCAGCAGGATAATGGAATTTTCATCAACCAAGCGAAGTATACAAGAGATATGTTTGCCAAGTTTGGTGTTCAACATGCTAAAGTTGTGAAGATTCCAATGAATACCAACTGGAAGATGGAGCCAGACGAAGGAGGAAAATCTGTAGATCCTACAGATTATCGTGCCCTAATCGGGTCACTACTCTATCTCACTGCAAGCAGGCCGGATATTGCTTTTGCAGTCGGAGTCTGCGCTCGCTTCCAAAGCAACCCCAAGCACAACCATCTTGAAGCTGCCAAAAGAATTCTTCGATATTTGAAGGGCACTGTCAATATGGGGCTGTGGTATCCAGCGGAGGACAATTTGGAGCTCACTGGATATTCAGATGCTGACTATGGAGGGTGCCGAGTCGATAGGAAGTCAACTTCGGGCACATGTCAGTTCTTGGGAAGCAAGCTGATCTCGTGGTTCTCAAAGAAGCAAACAAGCGTAGCCACTTCAACAACTGAAGCTGAATACATGGCCGCTGGAAGCTGCTGTTCTCAAATCCTATGGCTTCGTCAACAGTTGAAGGACTACAAAGTTGAAGCGAATGAAATTCCGATCTTCTGCGATAACAACAGTGCCATATGTATTTCGCAGAATCCAGTGCTTCACACCAGATGCAAGCACGTGGAAATTCGACATCACTTCATTCGTGATCATGTCGAGAAGAAGGATATCAAGCTCGAGAAAATCCATACTGATCTCCAGCGAGCAGATATCCTCACCAAGCCTCTAGCTGAGTCTCGTTTCAATCAGCTATGCATGGAATTAGGGTTATTAGACCCTGGTGAAGAGTGCTAGATCCAGGATGCACGAAGGAGTGGTCGCTAGTTTTTCGTAGCGTCACTCGCTTCGGATCTTCACCAACTCAAGCGAGCCACTTCAAAATCTCACTCGCATGAAGAAAATGAAGTTAGGTGGAGAAAGGTGGAGAATTGGAAGAAGTTCCCTACCAACTTATTGGAATTGTTAAGTATATGGTTAAGGGGGAACTAATGCTTCTCTCGGAGCAAGCTACTTCCAAAGCGAGCTAAGAATGCTACTATCTTGAATTCTGCATCGCTTCAATTTGCCCTAGCTTGGGCTAAAGCGAGTCAACTGCAGATTCATTCTCTAGATCGTAGGAAAGCTTGAAGGTTTACCTTTTTCTACAAAAGGTTGCAGGGCTGGTGACATGCTTCTGCGTAAAATATGAGATTGTCTTGTCAGAGCATTCTCATTGTCATCCCGTCCATTTCTGCTCTGAGATAAGGACTTGTACTCATCCCCCATTCGTCGTGAATATGTACACTTACGTGAAGCTCCCCTCTGGGTTGTAGTAAGCTTGTGTACTATATTCATTTTCTCCCCCATTCACTTCGATGGAGGACGCTCTAATTCGTAGAGGAAGATGAATGCCATGAAGACGAATGCCAAGAAGATGAATTACCCAACAGGTGGTATCAACAAGCTTCAAAGCAAACAAGTGGATTCAACAACCTGAAGTCCAAATCAAATGAAGTCTTCAACTTGTGGTATCAATCTTCTACGATGTGAGATTGACTGGTAAGCATTTCAATTTTAAGTACACTAAGTGAGCCGAAGAGTGCTAGAAACCTTCACTCACTACGTGGAAAATATGAAATGAATCTGACACAAATACAAAGAGGAAAACACTCTTGTTTATCCTCGAAGTATGTAAGTCAGAAACATTTTAAAATTAAGCAAAGAAATTCAATTTCTTATTCCAGTCGCTTCAGATGGCCAAGCGAGTGCTACATCACTCAAAGCTAGCCATCGCAAGCGAGTGCGGAACAGTCACTCAAGCGAGTGCCTCTCAAGCGAGTCAAGGTCTAGCGGCCCAACTCGAAGCGAGCGGGCACGAAGCGAGTATGAGCTGTCTGCACTCGAGTGCCTATTTTACTTTCTGCCAAGCATTTAATGCAGAATCAGGAACGGCGAAAATAACGGGCGCGTGGTTCTCACTTCAAATTTGAAGCGGGAAAAGGCGGAGAAGATCCAGCCATCGAATCTCAACAGCCCCCAATCTGCAGCCGTTGGATTAGCGCCGAATACGACAAGCCAATTGCAGCATGCCACGTGGAGACGCCGAGCAAGTGGCGGTTCACTTTTACTGTGGTGACGCCGGACACATCAGATCCATCACCGCACGTCCGCCGCCTACCTACAGGACTTACGGCAATATTACCGTTCTACCCTTGCCACGTCAGCCGAGACCTAACTCTATATATATGAGACGATGCAGAACTGCAGAACCTTTCACAGCCCTCAATATTTGCCATTCTCGTGCTTAGATCTGCAACATCTGCAACTCACGAGTCTCAACCCTTGTTTTTCATCGATAAAACTCCGTTCAAAATCCTTCAAATTTCACCATGGGCAAGAAGCAGAAGACAGAGACAATGGAGGAGTTTCTCGCGGAGGTCGACAAGCATATTAATGTCGAGCCTCATCTCGATCCAGCCATCATCGAGAAGAATGGTTTTCTCCGTAGAGCCGTGACCAAGGCCGGTCTATGGAAATTGGTGACGGCGGTTCCGTCAAAAATACTGGCAAAAGCGGTAGGTGAGCTGTTTCACTAAAAAGTGTTCGCAATAGAACGAAATCTATCCTAGCACTTAGTAAGTAAAAACCTAATGTCGAATCTCAAGGAAAACTTTGCAGGGCAAATAATCGTGTAGCAAAAATCCTAAACTAGCCTAAATCTAAGAAAGCAAGTAAAAAGAATTTTGAGTTTTGGTTTTTAAATCCTAGGCAATAAAATAAATCAAAGCAAGTAAATCAAAGCAAGTAAATAATCTAATCTAGAAAGCAAGAAAATAAATCGAACTAATTAATCTAAAGAATTAAACTAGATGAAAGCAAATAAACTACCTAGGCAAGAATCGAAAAGAAAGCAATAAAGAAAGCAACGAAAGAAACGAAAACGAATCTAGACATGAATTAAACTAAATCTGAAAATCTGGAAATTAAAGTAAATAAATCTAACTCTAAGAACGTGGAAAACGAAGTAATCGAAAACTAAGAAAAACGAATCTAAACTAAGAACTTGAAAACGAACGAACGAAATTAAACTAAGCAATTAAGAACTAAATCTAAGGAACTAGGAAGCAATTAAATCAAATAAAAGAAAGCAATAAAGAACTTACGAGATTAAACGAAGAACGAAGAACTAAGTAAAAAACTTGAATTAATTGAAGAACGAAGTAACGATCCGGATCGAACAAAGGAAAACTAATCTAAAGTATTTGTATGCTAAACTAGAGCTAAAACTAAGGTAAAAGTTGATAAAAGATGATCCCAATTCGTCCCAAAGTACTAGTATTTATAATAGGAAGAAAACCTAATCATATAAGGAAACTAATAGCTGGACGCGGACATCTGGACGGTCGTCCAGATTTGTTAAGGACTTGGCCGTTCGGCCAAATCAGGTACTGTTACTTCACGCCACAATCATCTGGACGATCGTCCAGATTCTGGACGATCGTCCAAATCACGTTCTGGACGATTGCGCGCGCTTCTCTTGTTTCGGCCGTATCTTCCTCGTCCGAACTCCAAATTGACCTCCGTTTTCGCCTATGCGCTCCTATCGAACCCCTCTTCTATATAATGCTTTCATTACATCCAAAATGAATCTTCAATAAAATCATGAGAGGTTAGAACTCGAGGTCAATGATTGCTTTTCTTCTCGTTTCCGCCCTTTTTATCCTACAAGTACCAAAAACTCCAAACAACCAAATCATAGCCAAAGACACACGAAAAGACACAAAAACACAACGAAAAAAGACACAAAAACATAATGAAAATCCTAACATCTAGACACCAATCAAAATCCCCCACACTTAGAACTTTGCTTGTCCTCAAGCAATATAAACATACAACTTAGACTCAATCCAAACAATTCAAATCATAGAACATTTAATCACCGGAATCGACAAACTCAAACGAGGTCACTTTAATCCCAAGTTACGATCAATCATCATCAACGAGCTGTGTGGCTTATCAACCCAAGCAAGAGGAAAAGCAATGATACACACATCTCACAAATATCTAGATCACCACAACTTTAGACGTCTAGCCTACTTCCCCTTTATATTCAATACATAAACAACTCTCTTTTTTTTTTCTTTTTTTTTTTTTACACAAGTGAACGTTTTTTTTGGCACATAATTCACTAGGTTTAATCATCGATGGGTCACATCGAGCCTCCTAGTGCGGTTTCCCGTACCCATTGTCAAGAGGGGTAGAATGCCTACGAACACATTATTCTAATATACATGAGTATCATCTAGGACAAAGTTCATGAAATGTGATCATTCGAGGGTCTCTCGAAGCCTTTTCATGTGGTTTCCCATGCTCATTACTCTAGTATTTTCATACGTTACAAGTAAGAGGAGCAGAATCCTATCAACTCTTTTATTCACATATAAGCACAACTCTTTTTTTTTCTCTTTTTTTTTATCATAAGGGGAAAGTAAACTAGCAATCCAAGTTACAACGATCTAGATTTATCACTCAACCAAAAATCATAAATCATTTTCCTCAATACTCATATCAATTCGTGCCCCACAATTCATCGAATCATAATATATCACAACTCAAGATTAAACCAACCTAATTTATGCTCAAATCAATTCCAACAACTAAATACTCCATCATCGAATCATTCAAATCAATCCTAAATTGCATGATTATAAGCTCAATTTCAAAAAAAATCCTAAGTGGGGAACACATCAAGACTCAATCACAAACTAGACTCGATCAAACCAAACAAGACTCGATCAAGACACAAAACAAAAACGAACACTTCATGCCAAAAGTTTCAAAGACCCTCCCCCACACTTAAAATTAAGCAATGTCCCCATTGCAAGAAAATAAAAAGGAGAAGGAAAAAAGGAACTTATCGCAAGGTGACAACCAACGAGCAACTCGAAATCCCAAGAGACTCCAAGTTAGCAACCTACAAAACAAACACCAAACAAAACACAAAAAGCATAAATCCGAACAAAACACAAAAACGAAATAAAAGACACAAACTTTTTTTTTTACGTGGGTTGCCTCCCACCAAGCGCTTGTTTAACGTCGTTAGCTTGACGAGAAAAATTCTCACCCAAATCTGTTGCAACGAGCAATGTCTTTAACCATCCATAGGCAACTCTCGGTGCAAAGGTGGACTCTTCTTTCTCTTCGGCTTGAAACTCGAAAAGAGGGTTATCTTGGACACTCATCTCCCCCACACTTGTGTGAAAATCCATGTAGGAAATATCATGATCTTCAAAACTTGATGATGGATCCTCCATAAAAAGTGCTTCCTCGTCGAGATCGGCAAGAAAGTTGTCCATGATTTCTTCCTCTTGTTGTGAGCTCAAAATCGACTCCTCCATAATGCAATTGTGATCCTCCATGTCTTCCACATTGTTCAAAAACTCCTCCACAATTTCTTCCTCATCTAATTTGCTCAAAAACTCATCGATAATGGCTTCTTCCTCATGCATAGCAACCTGAAAATTCTCCTCTATCTTTTTCTCATCCAAATCATTAGTAATATGCACATACGAACATGTTTGGATAAAAGAATTAGAACAAGAAGAATAGTTATCAAAAATTGAGAAAGTAACCGAACCTCCTACACCGGCCATGCTCAATGTACCGGATCCGACGTCGATTCGAGTTTGAGTAGTAGCCATGAAAGGTCGCCCTAACAAGAGAAGATGACCTCTCTCACTCCTAGCTCCTCGCCCCACGTCAAGCACAACAAAATCGACAAGAACTTGAACACCCCTCACAAGTAAAGCAACGTCTTCCACAATCCCTAAGGGACGACTCAAAGAACCGTCGGCTAGCTCGATGCAAAAATTGGTGGGCTTAAGATCCCTCGAACCCATTCTCTCGAAAATCGAGTATGGCATCAAGTTCACCGCTGCCCCCAAATCCAACATACCCGGCACATTATCCCCATTATCCAAAAAAACATCTAATTTGAAACTTCCGGGATCACCTTGTTTTGGTAGAGATGAGAGATGGCCAGCTGAGGTAGGGAATGCGCGAGAACGTTGTCGGCTTGCTTTGATGGCAGCCACGGTGTGACTTCTCCACTTCTTTCCTTTGTCTTGCTCCTCTTCAATGACCGTTAAGGCATGAGCTTGTTTGGGTTGGCTAGGCTTCCCATTTGATAGCTTCTTCAACTCATTAACTGCTCCAAAAATCTGCCCAATATTGGTCTCAAGGCGTCTAATCGTGGCATCTTGCGCTTCACGAGCCAACTTGCTCTCATGCATAAATGCAGCGAGACTAGCCTCATCAAGTGGAGATTGTTGAGGTGGAGGTGGGTAGAACAGCAGCTGTGGATAGTAAGACTGTGGGGGATGGTAGAATGGTTGTTGGTGAGGAAATTGTTGAGCATATGGTGGTGGTGGGTATCCTTGTGCTGCGTAGACTTCGGCTCCTCCTTCATAAGTAAGCTCGGCCTTCCTAGTGCACTCGTCGATGACATGGCCAGCTAGTCCACACATGCCACAAGGCTCCGAAGGGGTAAGTGGAGTCTTCATCTTGAGTTCTTGGAGATCCCTCATCATATCGGCCAATTGCTTCGTCAAATCCGGGCTAATAGTGACCTCACTAGCCTCCATCTTCCTCGGTCGAGACGACTTTTGTTGAGAGCTTGCAGCAAGAGTCTCAAAGATCATCCTCAACTCGTCGGCTGTCTTCACTCCGATGTTTCCTCCGGCCAAGCTATCCACCATGAATTGGCAAGTTTGAATTAGAGAATCGTAGAAATATTGCCAAAGCATCTCGGACGCCATTTGATGGTGAGGGCACTGCTGCAACAATTCTTGGAATCTCTCCCAAGCCTCATGAAAAGGCTCATCGGCTCCTTGAGCAAAATTCATGATCTTCGATCGCACCTCTTGTGTCCTGTGGTTGGGGTAGTACTTCATCATGAACTTCTCGCACACCGCATTCCAAGTTGTGAGAGAGTTGGCCGGGAGAGTGAGATACCATGACTTTGCTCTATCCTTCAACGTATATTGGAAACACTTCATCTTCAAGTCGTCCTCCGAAAGCTCTCCCAGTGGAAAATTTTTCACCATCGTGCAATATTCGCGAATGAACGTAAGAGCATCTTCGTTGGGCAGCCCGTAATAGGTAGGGAGCAAAGCCAAGTGGTGCGGTTTAAGCTCATAATTCCTAACCTCGGTGGTTAGGACAATTGCCGAAGTGGTGGCGGTGAAGGTGGGACGAGCGAAATCTCCCATCTTTTGTGCCATGGCTTCGGGCTCTGCAAACAACAAGACTAAACCAAAGTCTTGAGAATCGATCTCCTCCTTCTCCTTCGCGGCTAAGATCGCTTTCCTTTGATGGACGTTGTCGACGTAGGGCGCTAAATTCCTTTGAAGACTTCGGCGACCATGCATAAACAACACTCAACAAAAGGGTTAAACGCACCGAGTGGGAGAAACAAGAAATCGAATAAACACAAATAAAAATAAAACAAATAAAAATACTACACAATAAATTGCCTAAAGTGTTCCCCGGCAACGGCGCCAAAATTTGTTTCACTAAAAAGTGTTCGCAATAGAACGAAATCTATCCTAGCACTTAGTAAGTAAAAACCCAATGTCGAATCTCAAGGAAAACTTTGCAGGGCAAATAATCGTGTAGCAAAAATCCTAAACTAGCCTAAATCTAAGAAAGCAAGTAAAAAGAATTTTGAGTTTTGGTTTTTAAATCCTAGGCAATAAAATAAATCAAAGCAAGTAAATCAAAGCAAGTAAATAATCTAATCTAGAAAGCAAGAAAATAAATCGAACTAATTAATCTAAAGAATTAAACTAGATGAAAGCAAATAAACTACCTAGGCAAGAATCGAAAAGAAAGCAATAAAGAAAGCAACGAAAGAAACGAAAACGAATCTAGACATGAATTAAACTAAATCTGAAAATCTGGAAATTAAAGTAAATAAATCTAACTCTAAGAACGTGGAAAACGAAGTAATCGAAAACTAAGAAAAACGAATCTAAACTAAGAACTTGAAAACGAACGAACGAAATTAAACTAAGCAATTAAGAACTAAATCTAAGGAACTAGGAAGCAATTAAATCAAATAAAAGAAAGCAATAAAGAACTTACGAGATTAAACGAAGAACGAAGAACTAAGTAAAAAACTTGAATTAATTGAAGAACGAAGTAACGATCCGGATCGAACAAAGGAAAACTAATCTAAAGTATTTGTATGCTAAACTAGAGCTAAAACTAAGGTAAAAGTTGATAAAAGATGATCCCAATTCGTCCCAAAGTACTAGTATTTATAATAGGAAGAAAACCTAATCATATAAGGAAACTAATAGCTGGACGCGGACATCTGGACGGTCGTCCAGATTTGTTAAGGACTTGGCCGTTCGGCCAAATCAGGTACTGGTACTTCACGCCACAATCATCTGGACGATCGTCCAGATTCTGGACGATCGTCCAAATCACGTTCTGGACGATTGCGCGCGCTTCTCTTGTTTCGGCCGTATCTTCCTCGTCCGAACTCCAAATTGACCTCCGTTTTCGCCTATGCGCTCCTATCGAACCCCTCTTCGATATAATGCTTTCATTACATCCAAAATGAATCTTCAATAAAATCATGAGAGGTTAGAACTCGAGGTCAATGATTGCTTTTCTTCTCGTTTCCGCCCTTTTTATCCTACAAGTACCAAAAACTCCAAACAACCAAATCATAGCCAAAGACACACGAAAAGACACAAAAACACAACGAAAAAAGACACAAAAACATAATGAAAATCCTAACATCTAGACACCAATCATGAGCTTTTGCTAAACCTAAGGAAGGAGCAAAATACGTCTTCTTTCACTGATCCACGGACCAGGAAGCCGGTGGAGGTGGATATGAGTGAACTCATCGGCGCATTCGACTTGCCGAGAGAAGGAGGAGACTCACTGCTCGATTTGGGTCTTTCGGCCAGAGTTCAGTACGGTCGTTTTGCAACCGCCGAAGCTGATCCGAATTTCAAGGAGGCCAGTATCCGTTCGAGCTTGAAGGCCCCCTTCAACCATGTCTGCGAACTATTCTCAAAGAGTATCGCATGTTACATCGGAACCCTGGATACTCTCTCCGAGACGAAACTGATCGCCACCGCAGTTATCGTCGATAGCCTGACTGGAACCAGATTCAATTAGCACGGCTGGTTTCTCAAGCAAATTCACGAAGCCGCTGCCGATTTTGCGTTCGTGAAGGGGAGCGCCGACCAGATTCTCCGCAAGGGGAAACTGAAGTTCTTCTCAAGGCTTTCCTTTGCCTTGGAGAAGAAGTTTCCGGGCAAAGCATGGCCGGAAGATGACACCATCGCCTACAACAAACAGTCCATCTACTATGACAAATGCAGAAAAACCAAAACGTTGATGGATTTGGGACTTCTGGAAGTTGAAGTGCCCGTAGCGAGACCGGTTGCCGAAAGGCAAGCCGAAGTGAGCCAAGCGAGGCCGGTCGCTTCACCCGGGAAGCGAGCCGCGCCGAAGCGAGGCAAGAAAATGAAGCGAGTCGCTTCAATTGTCCAAGAAAGCGAGGCGGTGGAGGAGCCGCTTGAGGACATTGAAGTTACTCAACCCCAATCCCCATCCCTAGTCCAAACACAAACTCTTCAAATCCAAACCCAGCCACTACCTGAAACCCAGACATCCTCAACTGCCCATCTTCAATCCCCACGAGAAGAAGAAACTGGTTCTTCTTTCCATATGCCCGAAATCCCTCTACTCCATGTCGACCCAATCGAAGCTTACACCACTTTCCAGCCATTCCAAACCCAGCAAACACAAGCACCTCAAACCGAACCTATCCAAATTCCTGAAACCCCCGAAGCCACATCATCACTATCCCCTTCGACATCGGCAGCTACAGCCGATACCGCCCAACAGTCGGTGAACTCCCAATAATCCCACCATTCATACCTCCTGCCATCACTGCAGAAATACAGGCCATCGATCGCTACGTTAAGGATCGAAAGCAAGCCTCAGAGATCATTGCTCTCCGATATTCCAATGTTCCGTGGACAGATGACTTCTTCACCAAAGTCGTCGACTTCCTGACATATATCACGTATCGCGGAACGGAATACTACAAAATATACAACCTCATGCAAGCATTCAAGAAAGAAGAACTGATACAATTGGAGGCCAAGTTGCTCAACTTCATCGATGTGGACGGCTTCCACAATTTTCTTGATGGGACCAGCTTCTGGGATAAGCTGGATGCTAAGATAAAGCGGGAATATCCAGATGCTGTGATTCCCAAACGAGAGCCAACTTCACATGAGAAGCAATTGATCAGTGCCCATGCTGAGGAAATTGAGGCAAAGGAGGTGGAGATCTCAAATCTCCAAAGCGAGATCTCCAAGAAGGAGGAAGAGGTGAACCGGAGGGTGCTGGAGGTCAAGAGTCTTAAAGAAGACTTTGGCAAGAAGAAGGGAGAGTTGGAGGCTATGGTGGAGGAGAAGGGAAAGTTATTGGAGGAAAAAGAGAAGACGCTGGAGGCGCAGGCGAAGCTAGTGGAAAATCAAACAGCATCTATCACCGAACTCAAGGACTCGCTTGATGCTGAACGGAGTCGCTTGAGGGAGGTTAATGCCAAACTGATCGCCGTTGGGAATGAGAAGAAGGTGTTGGAGAAAGAGCTGAAGAAGCTGAAGGAGGCAGTAGAAAAGAAGGATGAGGAATTGATCAGGAAGGGGAGTGAGCTGATAAGCACCAAAAAGATCCTCGACTCACTTCGAACTGAAATAAAGGAGCTCAAACAAGAAAGTGAGCTAGACAAGAAAGAACTGGAGAGCCGTAGAAAGAGTGCGCAGGCTCTAGATCTGCAAAACGCTGAGTTAACCATTCTGCTGGAAAAAGTCAAGGCTCTGAGTGAAGCTTACACCGACAAGGTTGCTGCAGGTGCCGAATTCCATCTCTCTCTAAATCAGAGAGAGAGGTCGCTTGACACCATGGAGGCAGAACTTAAAGCGGCCCAGGATTTCTGGTACTTTAACCTGCAAGAGGAGAAGGAGGAAATGAGGAGGGAAGTTGAAGCGGAGCTGGCGGATCGCTTCAGGACGGTGGAGCCACTAGAGAGGTTGATGCTCTCGGTGAAGGAGAGAGAGAAGCAGTGCGAGTATCTGCTCGAAGAAATAAGCATCAAAACAGCCGAACTAGTGGCGCCCTCCATGGGAAAAACCGAGCAGATGCTTCAGGCTGTCTTTAATGCGGTCAACTCACTTCACCAATCCATCTCTGGAAAGTCAATCATCCTAACCCCCAGCATTGATGATGCCAAAAAGGGGGAAGGTCAAAGTAAAGATGGAGGAGTTGGAGGTTCTGGAGAAAGTGCAGTTAGAGTAGAATTGATGTTGGAGGGAGGAAGTGGTGCAGGAGAAGAGGAGGAAGAATTAGACGAGGAAGCGAGGGCTCTGCGCACGAAGAAAGGAAAAGTGAAGCTCACGAAGGAGGAGCTTTTAAAGAAACTCGAAGAGCCCCGCAGGCCAATTGAGGAAAAAATCCTTGCATCCTCAATTGCTCGTCACCCTCCAGTTGTGCCGATGACCAAGGAGGAAAAGGAGAGGCAGGTTGCAGCAGATGAGGCCTTGGCATGGCAGATGGAGCACGATTTTGATCTGGGAAGCCTAACTATTGCAGGTGCTTCAGGTTCCAAAGCGCCCACTTCAGCAGCCGCACCCACTTCAACTGCCGCGCTCGCTACATCAACTGTAGGAGCCGCTTCATCGGCAATCGTTCCTTCAACTACCTCGAAGAAAGACATGCCACCTCCCCCACCACCGAAGCAAACCTTGAAGCGTGCTGCACCAGATACAAAAGATGACCATGCGGCCAAGCGCCAAATGGTCAAACAAGCAGTCGCCTCGAGAGCAGAGAAGCAAGAAAGGAGAAGGACAAGAGGAGAACACTGGAAGGAGAAGGAAGAAAAGGAGAAGAAGATTAGGGCCAAGCGACTCGAGATCATCGATGGCCGGATTGAGGAACATTTCAGTGAAGTAAAACTCATCCAATCCGCCATCTGCAGAAGTGCTTTCATTCCCTTTATGCCCGAGGAGTCCGAAGCTTGCGAGACAGTCCATTATCGATGCTTGCGACGTAACGGGAAGGGAGATGGTCAATTCAGGACGCTACCCTCTTAAGGAGGAGCAAGATCACATCCGCAAACGTCTTAATGAAAAGAGACCTATGTGGAACCAGGAGTTGAGCGCCAAATTTCATGCTGTGATGAAGGAGCTGGCCAGCTGATCGCACTATTTCTACCACACAAAATAGGTGTAATATAATGAAGCACGAGTATCGTATCCACAGGGATTGATGTATCGAAAACGCACACACTACCTCTACTAAAGAACTAATGTGATGTTTAGGCTTTTAAGAGTTTAGGATGTGGTATTTATAGACTAGGCAAATAATAAAAAGAACTCAAGTAACATATAAGGAAATAAGTGATTAAAGAAATAAATAGTCAAATAAAACAACTTAGGACACAAGCAATTAAGTAAATAAGGAAAGTGAACAATTAAGGAAAAGTGTTGATTCTAGGGAAGCCTACCTAATCAAAAATATGCAAATAATTAATGAATACAATTAACCACTTTAATCCAATCTAAATGTGATACATGCAAATATAACTTACACCCTAATTAAAGCAATGCAAGTAGTCACCCAACGAGATCCTAATATTCTTTCGAATTGTAAGAATCGAATCAAGTGCAAAATAGAACAAGTACCAATAATATAATCAACTAGGTTCAACTAAGACACCAAATCAATTATATATGAACATATAACAATTCAATTATCAATCAAGAAAATCAAACTATTATATCATGCTTTCATGAGATCGATTATGCAATTATCCAATTAAGGCATAAACACATAATTATGCATACACAATTAATGGCCAGTTAACTATGCATGAGAATAAGCACCATGAAACATGCATCTAGATTGGAAGGCTAATTGTAAACAAAAACACTTACATAAATTCAATTAGGCATTCAATCCCTAAAATCAACTAAGGAATTTAGCTAGACATAATTAAAGTAGACATGAACACAAAAGATTGAAAGAACATAATTAAAAAGTAAAAGTAAGAAAAACTTGGAATTGAATCTTGAACACGAAGAACTTCGAAACTTGAATCTTGAATAAACTTGAAAAACTCCAATGTTAAATACAAAACTCTAAAATAAAAGTGTGCTAGAAAATATGATGTTAGGGTGCTTGATATGTTTTACAATGCTAAACTAGGAGTATATATAGGAGAAATTTACATAAGGAAAACCTAGACCAAAAAGGAGTCATAATTAATAAAGGAGAAAATTCTCGGCTGGACACCTCTCGACAGACCTCTCGATCGAGAGGTCGATCGAGAGGGTACAATCTTTGCTCTCGATCGAAAGCTGCGGCAGAAGGTACCTCTCGACACCTCTCTCGATCGAGAGGTCGATCGAGAGGCCTTCACTCGAACTCAAATCTTGATTTTCAGCTTCGATCTTTCTCGTCTCGGGGTTTTATCATCGATTTATCATCAATTTATGCCTGAAAACACATAAAAACACCTACAAGCATAATATTGTCCCATATACTAAAATCCATATAAAACATAGACAATACTATAAAATCGAGACACAAAATCGACTCTTTTTGGCTATGAAAACAAGGTAAATTTCACCTATATCAAATCCCCCAAACTTAAACATTGTTCGTCCCGAACAATACCAAAACATAAACAATAGACTCTAGCATTGTGAACTATATAGGCCTCAAAAACTTTTCAAAACCAATACTCATGATCATGATCAAAACTATGCATACAACCTTAGCATCAATAACACAACCTATCCAACAAATTCGAAACATGTCAATCTATCAAAGAACACTCTCCAAACATGTGAGATTATGTATATAAGTGAACTCTCAACTCTCTCAAAGAAAAGATGTAATATAATGCACATCATGGGGTTCACTCAACATCAATGTAATGCAACATGTTTACCATAGGCTTGCCCCTAATCTCAACATCTCCACCTAATGTAATATTCACAAACTAAGATCAAAAAGGTCTTTGTAAAAGCTTGTAATGTAGGGACATTGGTTAAGGTAGGAAATATATAGGCTAAGTGACTCAAATTGCTCCAAATCATCAACCTCTTTTCAACTTCACCCAAAGTATAGAATTTACTCCATCTTCTACCATCCAACACCAACTACAAAACTCAATATCAAGATGCAAC
This sequence comes from Thymus mandschuricus, assembly GCA_029379335.1. Lineage (NCBI taxonomy): Eukaryota > Viridiplantae > Streptophyta > Magnoliopsida > Lamiales > Lamiaceae > Thymus > Thymus mandschuricus. The sequence continues at coordinate 40,276,853 of CM057071.1, forward strand.
ATATACAATCCAAGCTAACTATCCCCTTATGCTTATTTTTGTTTGTTTCTCTTTTTTTTTTTTTTTTTTTTTTTTTTACTATAGAGCTCCTCTAATAAATGTTCTTTCTAATATTCGAACAAAGGCTCTAACTTTCTTTTCTCTTTTTTTTTTTTCAACTATTTTTTCTAAGCTCATAGGGATAGCTAACTATACTTAATCAAGCATCTCAAATTCTTTTCTTTTTCTTTTCATACCACTCCAAGATAATCTACTCAACTCCTTCCCACATCATCAACTAACTCCACTAAAGATACCCTTATCCATCCAAACCTCCTATCATCCAAGTTCAAGAAAGAAAGGCTCATAACAAGGCTCAAAGGGGGTAAACAAAGATAATGATCAAGGTTAGTGTATGGGAATCATGTGGCTACGAAAGAATGGCCTAATATCATCTCCTAGTTCATAAATATACTAAGGTCTTGACGGAGAAATAGGGCAAGTTCTAGAAACAATGAAGCATACATGATCACTCAATCAAGAAAAATAGGCATCAATATGCACCAATAGCTCAAAACTCACGGGCTCAAACTAACTAGTTCCCGACTTCATGACATGCTTCAATTTCATCAAATAAAATCGCGTCGCTTCGCCAAGGTTCCATGCATAATAAAAATCATGAATTTTCTCCAAAAATCAACAAACTTTTTCTATCATTGGCCAAATTCACAACACTATCATCACATGCTTACTTAACTCAATTTAAACCTAAGACTCAAAACAATAAAAGACTCTAACATACCCCAAAATAATACTAACAAATAAAAGACTCTCAAAGCAAGAAAACAATAAAAGTAATTAACTTAGACACTCTTTCCCTCCCCCAAACTTATTTCAAAGCATAGCAACGAAATAAGTTTAAAGAAAAGAAGTAGGCTAAGTTAAAAACTGACCTCATTGAAATGGCGGTGGGAAGGGAGGGTTGTCGGGGTTATTGGGGTCGAATCGTTGATGGCTCTCCGGGTAGTGAGGATAGAAATAGTGCATCTCATGCACCATCCTATTGTAATTCTCCAAGTACGCTCGTTCATCCTCACGCCTCTTCGCCTCCTCTTCTCGAAATTTCCTCTCGTTCTCAATGTAGGCGTCGAGAGTATCAAAACGACTTCCAATAAATGTGCGAAGATCCCCCACCTCGGTTCTCAACGTTTGTACCTCTTCGCGAACTCCTCTTACTTGGGATTCAACAAACTCCCTACTATCCCAATGATAGTTGTCCATTGATTCCATTGACTCCGTGTGCCAATCCCGCATCGTAGAGAAATCCGGAGCTCTCATATGAAAACCGGGCTGTGGAACACCCTCGTATCCTTGCTCAAAAGCATCTTCCCCTTGATCAAATCCCCGCTCATATTGCTCAGCCTCATCTTCATCTTCGTCCTCCTCATCATCATCACCACCTTCGTCGGGTCTTGGACCTCCCTCAGCCCACATAAGCTCCTTGTGTTGAGGAGAATCCATCTTTCCGTTCCCTCTCCGCAACTTCTCGTTCCCGATCACCTCAGTCAAATAGCTGTTCGGAAGCGGAAAGAGATAAATGCCACTCATCCCATGTAACTTGAAGAACCACCCGGACGTGTCATACGAGATCATCCTTGCAAGCTCCAACGTCCGTCTATCTACAAAGATGGACGTAGATACGGGCTGCTCTCCAATCGGAATGTTGAAGTGTTGGGCAATGGGAGTGACGAAAGCTCCTATCCCGATCTTTTGCCCCCCGAACAAGTATGCTTGGCTCTCCATATGATCGACGAGGTAAAGGGCTGCATTTTGTGAATGTCCTCGCAAGGAAGTCCAAATAAGGTGAGCGTCGGTGGCAAGGAAGGTGCCGGAATCATGACGGGAGTGAATGGTGCACGAGATCAGCCTATGAAAGTAGCGAATCGTGGGATTCCGAATTGAGGTGGCCTTTGCTTTCGCCGGGTTGTAGGATCTCGTTCTTTCCTCCTCAAAATCCACGAAGTGTGCCCACAAATCTTGCAAATCCGGATGATTGTTGCCAATATATTCACCACGCTTGTTTCCTCCAATGATATCGTTAAGTTGATCCATATCAAGCTCTCTCAGTTGACCACCAAGTTGGAAACGAATGACATGGGGCACTTGGTTGACTCGCTCCACTACCAACGTTGAGAGGAACTCCACCGTGAGAATGTGGTAAGTGAAGTGATTCCCTTGAAATATGTTGGTGAAGCCTCCTCGTTGCATCAATTGGGTGATCTCATTAGCTATCCCCATCGCTGCCACCGTCTCTTGATGTAGGAAACGACAGTGCTTGTGCTTAAGTTGCACAAGGTGGGACCATCTCCTCTTTGACTCCGCCGTCGTGAGCTTGAGTTTGAACGCCTTGGGCTCCAAACTTGAGGGCATCGACCTCGCCGGCGGTATTCTAGTCTCCGGGATAGTCTTGTCATTCTTCCATGTCTCCTTTCCCTTGCTCGAAGAGGTGACCTTTTCTTTTCCTTTGCCTTTGCCCGAAGAGGTTGAAGCGACATTCTTGCCCTTGTCTCGTGCCATTTTTTAGTACCTAAAAGTATCACAAATCAATACAAGGGATGCAAGAATAAAGCAATTTAAATCATCTTCCCCCAAACTTCAACCAAGCTCAATTCTCCCCCATTATCAACTCAATTTCATCACCAATTTATACAATTACCACAATACTCCTCCATAATCATGAACTTATAATCACACAATCTCAATCTCATGTATATAGATACCAACGAATCTTCAACAATTCATAGACAAATATAAAGACTCATTCGATTATCAATACACAATTATCTCCGCCTTCATCCATGAATTCAATTCATACAAATAATTCAATGAATTCCATGAATCCAATCTATCATGCTCAATCTAATACCCAATCTATCAATTCAACAAATTTAACCATCAAAATTGAATTTCAATCGGTCAAAACATGCAAAATCATGTAAAGAATCAAGAATTGATAACAAGAGAGCAAGAAATCGAGTACCTTTTGACGAATCGAAGAAAGAAATCGAGAGAATTTGTGTGTGCTTGAGAGAATTTGTGAGTTATGAGAGAATGGTATGTGAGTTGTGTGCAAAAAGTGTATTTAAAGGAGTAGATAAACCTGGTCAAAGTCGGAATGTGCGCCGTCAACGACCCTCTCGATCGACCTCTCGATCGAGAGACCTGTCGAGAGGTAGCTACTGGAATCTGAAATTTGACCTCTCGATCGACCTCTCGATCGAGAGAGGTGTCGAGAGGTGCTGCACTGTACGTTCTGACCTCCTCTCTCGATCGAAAACACGGGGGTCTCGATCGAGAGGCTTCACGTGACACACCTGGGAAATTAAAAATTCAAAACCTCTCGACCGACCTCTCGATCGAGAGAGGTGTCGAGAGACCCCTACTGTATGCCAAACTTTCACCTCTCGAACGACCTCTCGATCGAGAGAGGTGTCAAGAGGTCCTGCTCGATTTTGTTTTCTACACAACTTTTCAACATTCATTAGTATATTAAGGGGCTCGACTCTAAAATACGAAATTTGACTCAAACCTACGAAAAATAAACTACCTAAGACTCTAAAACGTAAAACGAAACAAAGTAAAAAACGGGATACGAATATTGGGTTACCTCCCAACAAGTGCTACGTTTTACGTCTTTAGCCCGACGATACCTCCTTTCTACTTTGGATCATCGAGGTAAGTGGCCGCTTTCTTAGGGAATAGAGGCATCGGCTTGAAGTAGTGCTTGAGGCGATGTCCATTCACTACGAATTTCTCACCATCGTTCTTTAACACCTCGAATGCACCATTCTTCAAGTCCTTGTAAATGACGTACGGCCCCGACCACTTACTTTGCAATTTTCCTGGAAATAAACGAAGTCGAGAATTAAAAACAAGAACATCATCACCAATTTCAAACTTACGCTTTTTGATGCTCAAGTCGTGGAATCTTGCAGCTCGTTCCTTGTAGATCCTCGAATTTTCGAATGCTTCGTTTCTCCATTCATCAAGTTCCAACAAGTCGTCACATCTTTGGCCCATGGCTTCCTTGAACTCGAAGTTGATCCTTCTCGTCGCCCAATAAGCTTTATGCTCCAACTCCATTGGTAAGTGGCAAGACTTGCCAAATAGCAGTTGATATGGCGATCTCCCAATTGGTGTCTTGAAAGCCATCCTATAGGCCCAAAGTGCGTCATCCAAATACTTCGCCCACTCCTTTTTGTTGGTGACGGTTTTCTCCAAGATTTGCTTGATCTCTCGATTAGCTAACTCGGCTTGACCGTTTGCTTGAGGGTGGTAGGGCGATGTGACCTTGTGCTTGACTCCGTATTTTGCAAGAAGCGATCCCAACCAACGATTGTTGAAGTGGCTCCCCCCATCACTAAGCAAAGCCCTCGGAGTTCCAAACCGAGTCAAAATATTTCGCTGGAGGAATTTGATCACCACCTTCGAATCGTTGGTTGTAGTCGGAATGGCCTCGACCCATCTAGTAACATACTCCACCACAAGTAAAATGTAGGAGAACCCTTGAGACTTGGGAAAAGGACCCATGAAATCAATCCCCCAAACATCGAAGAGCTCCACTTCCATGATAGTTCGTTGCGGCATCTCATCCCTCTTCGTGATATTCCCCATCCTTTGGCATCGATCACATGACTTGATGAACTCATGGCAATCCTTGTAGATCGACGGCCAATAGAAACCACTATGAAAGATCTTTAGGGCGGTTCGATTCGCTGCAAAGGGTCCCCCATTCGGAGCGCTATGGCAATCTTCGATGATCTTCTTCCATTTCGATTGTCGAACACATCGCCCTATGACTCCATCGGCACACCTCCTATACAAGTATGGATCATCCCAATAATAGAACTTACAATCGTGGAGGAACTTCTTCTTTTGGTGAGACGATAGATCCTTGGGCACATGGTGGATCACCAAATAGTTGACAATGTCGGCGAACCAAGGTATCAAATCGTCCATCTAAAAAATCTGCTCATCGGGGAAGCTCTCCTTGATTTCAATTTTCGAATCCTCTCCTTCCACGGGCTGCTCGAGTCTCGAGAGATGGTCGGCCACCACGTTCTCGCATCCTTTCCTATCCTTGATCTCCATGTCGAACTCTTGAAGAAGCAAAATCCAGCGAACTAACCTTGGCTTCGAGTCCTTCTTGTTGAATAGATAGCGAATGGCGGCATGGTCGGTGTGCACAATCGTGTGAGATCCCACCAAATAAGGTCTAAACTTGTCAAAAGCGTAGACCACAGCAAGTAACTCCTTCTCCGTGGTGGTGTAATTCCTTTGAGCCGAGTCCAACGTCTTACTAGCATAGTAGATCACTCGGAATAGCTTCTCCCTTTTCTGCCCCAAAACTGCTCCTACCGCCCAATCGCTTGCATCGCACATGAGCTCGAACGGGGCACTCCAATCCGGCGACACCAAGACGGGAGTAGAGATAAGCGCCTTCTTCAATGTCTCGAAGGCTTCCAAGCACTCATTATCGAACACGAACTCGACATCTTTCTCGAGCAATCCACACAACGGCTTTGTGATCTTTGAGAAATCCTTGATGAATCTCCTATAGAAGTCGGCATGTCCTAAGAAACTTCTCACCGATTTGACATTGGTTGGCGGTGGCAACTTCTCGATGGCTACAACTTTGGCTCGATCCACCTCCAATCCATATGAAGACACCTTGTGACCTAGTACAACTCCTTCTTGAACCATGAAGTGGCACTTCTCCCAATTGAGAACGAGGTTCGTCTCTTCGCATCTTTGAAGTACCGTGGCAAGATTCTCCAAACATTGATCAAAAGAAGGACCAAAGACTGAAAAATCATCCATAAACACCTCCATGATATTCTCAATCAATCCATGGAAGATGGCCATCATACACCTTTGGAAAGTGGCCGGTGCATTGCATAATCCGAACGGCATCCTCCTATAAGCGAAGACTCCATATGGGCATGTAAATGCCGTCTTGTGTTGGTCCTCCGGAGCGATGGCGATTTGATTGTAGCCGGAGTATCCGTCGAGGAAGCAATAATACTCATGGCCAGCTAGACGATCAAGCATTTGATCTACGAACGGGAGGGGAAAGTGATCTTTCCTTGTTGCTGCGTTGAGAAGACGATAATCAATGCACACTCGCCATCCCGTGACGAGCCTTGTCGCGATCAGCTCTCCTTTCTCGTCGTTGATGACCGTCATGCCTCCTTTCTTTGACACCACTTGAGTAGGGCTCACCCACTCACTATCCGAAATAGCATAGATCATGCCGGCATCAAGCAACTTCAGCACCTCCTTCCTCACAACTTCTTGCATGGCTGGGTTTAATCGCCTTTGGGGTTGGACTCTTGGGCGATGGCCTTCCTCGAGCAAGATCCTATGCATGCAAATCGTAGGACTTATACCTTTGATGTCGGCAATCGTCCATCCAATTGCAGATTTGTGCTCCCTTAGCACCCTCAATAGCTTGTCCGTGTTTGCCTCCGTGAGATGAGAAGATACGATCACCGGGTACGTCTCTTCTTCTCCTAAGAACTTGTACTTGAGGTGCTCGGGTAATGGCTTCAATTCCACCTTAGGGGCTGCATCCTTCTTCTCTTCCTCTTCGAAAAATCCGTCGTCCACCGTCTTGTTGATGTCAAGATATGAAACCTCCTTGTGGTGACTCGATGGTCGATTAGCCTCCAACTGATTGAGATACTCGAGTATCTCGTCGCAAGCTTCATCCAATTCCTCGTAGGCATAGAGAGAATTCGAAATACAATGGTTAAGTGCCTCCTCCGAAGTAGGTGGTGTCAATGTCTCGATGGAGAAGATATCCTCACGTTGATCGTCGGGTCTCTTCATAGCTTCGTAGATAGAAATTTTCAGTTCCTCCCCGTTGACTCGAAATGTGAGGTCTCCATCTTGCACATCGATCAACGCTCTCCCCGTTGCTAAGAATGGCCGCCCCAAGATCAATGGTTGATTTGTATCCTCGGGCATGTCCAAGACTACGAAATCTGCCGGAAAGACGAGGTTGTGCACTTGAACGAGAACGTCCTCCACTATCCCCCTTGGATAAGAAACTGATCGGTCCGCCATAAGTAGAGAGATGGTGGTTGGCTTCATCTTCCCGATCTTGAGCCGGTTGAATATAGGGAGAGGCATCAAATTTATGCTAGCACCAAGATCGCATAGCACATTTTGGAAGATTTGATCACCAATCTTGCATGACAAAGTGAATCTTCCGGGATCCTTTTGCTTCAATGGTAGCTTCCTTTGGATCACCGCACTGCACTCCTCCGTGAGATTGATCGTCTCAAACTTCCCCCACTTCTTCTTCCCTGAAACCGCATCCTTGATGAACTTCATGTGGTTGGGCATGTCTCGGAGAGCATCGAGAAGTGGTATGTTGATGTTGACCTTTTGTAGTATCTCCATGAAGCGTTGATACTTCTCGTCTTGCTTCGTCTTGGTCAATCGTTGCGGGAAGGGGGCCTTCGGAGTGTAAGTCGGGAGTTGGTGCGGCTGCTGGGCCTCTCGACCGACCTCTCGATCGAGAGAGGTGTCGAGAGGTCCCTTCTGACTTCGGGTTTTGACCTCTCGATTGACCTCTCGATCGAGAGAGGTATCGAGAGGCTCCATTTGAATCTCCTAGTCGTAGACCTCTCGATCCTCCTCTCGATCGAGAGGGGTGTCGAGAGGTGGTTGCTGACTTCCAGTATGGACCTCTCGATCGACCTCTCGATCGAGAGAGGTGTCGAGAGGCCCTCGCCTCGGCTCTTGGATCCTCGTTTCCTCGAGCACTACGTTCTTGAAGTTCCCGACTCCTTTCTTCTCAGCTTCCAAGGATGGATTTGTGTATGTAGTGCCGCTCCGAAGCTCAATAGCATGAACGTGATGGTTGTTCTTCGGGTTTTGCTCCGTGTTGCTTGGGAATTGGCCGGGCTTATGGACTCCTCCTTGAGCATTGGCTATTTGACTCATTTGCGTCTCCAACATTTGCATTTGTTTGGTCAACGCATTGATGCTACTCGCCAAGTTGTTGGTTGATGTACTTTGAGTGAGCTCCAACGTCCTCAACTTTGCATCTTGTTGTGTCATCCTCATCTCCGATTGAGCCATATATTGCCGAATCAAATCATCGGTTGATAATTCCTTCTTGGGTTCTTGGATGACTCCGTTCTCAACATGGAAGCCGGGAGGTGGTTGCAATGCGTTGCTTGGATTGGCATAGGAGAAGTTCGGATGATTTCGGTTGTTGGGAACATATGGTTTCTTGTACCCTCCTTGGTAGTTCTAACCTCCTTGTCCTCCTTGCCCTCCTTGCCACTTGTTTCCTTGATTCGGTTGCCACTTGCCCCCTTGTTGCACAAAATTGGCATCTTCCTCTTCGGTTGGGTTTGCTTGATCATCCGTAATAGCATCGCACCGAAGTACTCCTTTCTTGATAGAATCCAACTCATTTGCTGTTTTTGTATACTTCTCCATCAAGTCCTCGTAAGCATCGATCCCAATGTTGGCAACTCTCCTTCTTCCAAGCCGTCGATCGGTAGCCTCTTCATAGCTCGAATTTACGGTCAGCTCAATAATCTCCATAGCCACTTCATACTCATTGTTCAAGAATCCTCCCTTCGAAGCGTAATCGAGCTCCTTCCTACACAACTTGTTCAAACCACGATAGAAGCACGTGATTTGATCCTCCTTACTAATCCCATGATTCGGGCATGCTCGAAGTAACTTCTTGAATCTCCCCCACGCCTCATAAAAGTGCTCATCCTCATATTGTTGAAATTGGTTGATCTCATTGATAAGCTTTTGAGCCCTCGAAGGTGGGAAGAACTTGTTGAGAAACTTTGTGTACATCTCAGCCCAAGTAGTGACCTCCTTCTTGTCCAATCCATCCAACCACTCTCTTGCATCGTCCTTGAGAGACCACACGAAGAGACTAAGTTTGAGGTAGTCCGAAGATACTCCATTGGCCTTGTATGTAGCACATATGTCCAGAAATTGCTTCAAGTGCGCGTTGGGATCCTCCGCCGGTGATCCTCCGTATTGATTGTTTTGCACCATGTTGATGAAGGACGTCTTGAACTCGTAGTTGTTAGCTTCTGTGGTCCCCCATCCTCCTTGCTGAAATTGGTCCACGACCGGTTTGAACCGATCGTTCAAAGTCCTCCTCACTTGATCCGCCATTGAATCGAAACTCCTTGGTGAATCTAGGGGTGAAGAGAGGGGTGTATCGATCTTCTTTGCCTCCTTTCCTCGCCTCAATGCTCGAAGAGAGCGCTCTAACTCCAAGTCTATAGGAATAAGATTTATCCCTTTAGACCTTGTGGTCATGCACTACCTAAAACCAAAGAGAAGGAAAGAAAAACGTTAGATCAATAAACCGAAAACAGAAAATTAAAGCGCCTAAATCACCTATTAATTCTATTTCAAAATATGTGTATGAAATCTAATCAATCCCCGGCAACGGCGCCAAAATTTGATCGCACTATTTCTACCACACAAAATAGGTGTAATATAATGAAGCACGAGTATCGTATCCACGGGGATTGATGTATCGAAAACGCACACACTACCTCTACTAAAGAACTAATGTGATGTTTAGGCTTTTAAGAGTTTAGGATGTGGTATTTATAGACTAGGCAAATAATAAAAAGAACTCAAGTAACATATAAGGAAATAAGTGATTAAAGAAATAAATAGTCAAATAAAACAACTTAGGACACAAGCAATTAAGTAAATAAGGAAAGTGAACAATTAAGGAAAAGTGTTGATTCTAGGGAAGCCTACCTAATCAAAAATATGCAAATAATTAATGAATACAATTAACCACTTTAATCCAATCTAAATGTGATACATGCAAATATAACTTACACCCTAATTAAAGCAATGCAAGTAGTCACCCAACGAGATCCTAATATTCTTTCGAATTGTAAAAATCGAATCAAGTGCAAAATAGAACAAGTACCAATAATATAATCAACTAGGTTCAACTAAGACACCAAATCAATTATATATGAACATATAACAATTCAATTATCAATCAAGAAAATCAAACTATTATATCATGCTTTCATGAGATCGATTATGCAATTATCCAATTAAGGCATAAACACATAATTATGCATACACAATTAATGGCCAGTTAACTATGCATGAGAATAAGCACCATGAAACTTGCATCTAGATTGGAAGGCTAATTGTAAACAAAAACACTTACATAAATTCAATTAGGCATTCAATCCCTAAAATCAACTAAGGAATTTATCTAGACATAATTAAAGTAGACATGAACACAAAAGATTGAAAGAACATAATTAAAAAGTAAAAGTAAGAAAAACTTGGAATTGAATCTTGAACACGAAGAACTTCGAAACTTGAATCTTGAATAAACTTGAAAAACTCCAATGTTAAATACAAAACTCTATTATAAAAGTGTGCTAGAAAATATGATGTTAGGGTGCATGATAGGTTTTACAATGCTAAACTAGGAGTATATATAGGAGAAATTTACATAAGGAAAACCTAGACCAAAAAGGAGTCATAATTAATAAAGGAGAAAATTCCCGGCTGGACACCTCTCGACAGACCTCTCGATCGAGAGGTCGATCGAGAGGGTACAATCTTTGCTCTCGATCGAAAGCTGCGGCAGAAGGTACCTCTCGACACCTCTCTCGATCGAGAGGTCGATCGAGAGGCCTTCACTCGAACTCAAATCTTGATTTTCAGCTTCGATCTTCACGCCTTTTCTCGTCTCGGGGTTTTATCATCGATTTATCATCAATTTATGCCTGAAAACACATAAAAACACCTACAAGCATAATATTGTCCCATATACTAAAATCCATATAAAACATAGACAATACTATAAAATCGAGACACAAAATCGACTCTTTTTGGCTATGAAAACAAGGTAAATTTCACCTATATCACCAGCAGATCTGAGGAAGAACTGGCAGCTAGGAGAAATGAGCATCCCGACGCAAGGGAGATTGAGGAATTCATTCCAAGAGATCTCCGCGATCAGTGGCTACTCTACAAGGAGCTCTTTATCAAAGCTTACTATTTTTGGGGAGTAGTGCCACTACAGGATGAGTGCTCGCGGATGAGTGCCCTCAACAATTTCTTATGTGCATACGACGAGAAGATGCGGAGGAAAATCTTCACTATGGCTGAACTTGCAGAGCCCAAACCCCTTATCGTCAAGGTGCCAGAAATGAAGAGATTTCCAATGCCATTTCATCCAGGCACAAGGATTCCTGATCGCAACGTCACAGATGCGGAAGTAAATGAAGCATTCAGACTGGAAAGCGCATGGAGAAATCCAACTGTCCACACTGTTGTATCTCTAGAGTTGAATGTGCTATCTGCTTACTTTACTGAAGAGAAGAAGAAGGAGGAGGTGACGGAGGAGAAGAAGAAAGACAAGGATGAAGCTGCAGGAAACCTCTGAGTTTTAAGCTTCTTGTTTTGGGAACAAATATTCATCAATCGATTTACTTTCTGTCCCTCTTGTGTTGCTTTACAGCTTTATGGATATTTTATCCTTATGCTACAAACTCAACTCAAATAATTTAACCGAAAAAAAAAAGGAACTTAAAAGAAAATTACAAACGAAACTGCAAAGGAAGCAGTCGCTTGAAGTTCCCTTCACGGTTAGATAGACTAGATTTATTTTTATCTAAGTCTTATGGGTTTTGGCATCATCAAAAAGGGGGAAATTGTTGGGAATTGTTAAGAACGAATATGTTAAGGGGGAACCTAAAAGGGATATCTTAGTGTTTTGATTTGATCCCAAAACCCCAAAGCGTTCTGTTCCCAAGCGACCCGTTTTGATGTAGTTGATAAGTTAGAATTTTTCTAAGCCTACTCTGTTAGGATGGCTCTTTATTTTGCTTAGATTTTAGGCTTCAAAATTTCAAGTGAAGGCCACTCGCTTGAGTGTGTTTTTCGAAGCGAAGCAAGCGCTACAGTTCAAAGCCAAAGCGAAGCGAAGGCTACAGTTCAAAGCCAAAGCGAAGCGAGCGCTACAGTGTAAAGTCAAAGCTAGTCAACTCTAGTCAGCTATTTCCAAAGCAGTCACTAGGGAACGTTATTCCCCGAAGCGGCTCACTACAGAATGACTATGAAGTGACTCAACTAAAGCGGACGCTACGACTTCAAAACGAAGCGAGCCACTACCTACCAGAAAGCGACAACATACTTCCCACTCCAAATTTGAACTCCAGTCAACTGGAGATCTCCGCATTTATTACGAGATCTCCACGTGTCGAAAGCGGAGAGGAGCAGAAGAGTTGACTGCCAGGCCGACAAGGCGCCGTAACAGTACTGGGTCGCTCCAGTTACTGTTGAAATTGGAACTTAGCCAATTCCGGCAAAAATCCAAAACTGTGCGTCTGAAAAAGGTGCCAGCCTGCGCAAGTACTGTCGAGAGGAGGAGGGACAAGGCCACCAACCAAGCAACGGATGAAGACGAAGAGAAACAGAACACTACTTGAGCATTCGAGCCTACTGCAAACAAACACTCCCAAGCCTTCGAGCAAATAGTGAAGGATGAAGACGAAGAGAAACAGAACACTACTTGAGCATTCGAGCCTACTGCAAACAAACACTCCCAAGCCTTCGAGCAAATCTTCGAGTCTTTGTTTTCCAAGTGTTCTCCGAGTTTCCAGTTCATCGGAACTCGTCTTCACAACCTTCACACTTAGAGTCTAAGCCCATTCCATATCCAAGCTTAGAAGAAGAGCTCTAGCCATCTTTGCACTTATTGTAAAGAGCTTTTCACAGTGTGTTCGTCAACCAAAAACCCTAAATCTGTCTGTTAGGTTTTTGAGTCGTCGTTAGGTTGTTAAGATCCAAGGCCCTTCTTTCACCGATTGAAGAAGCCTCGATCATAGAGTTTAGATCCAGGCTTACACTTACATCGTTTTTGTAAAGCTCGATCGAAGCTAGGCTGTAAGGAGAGCCCGTAATCTCCCTGTCTGTCCGACTGAAGCGAGTGAAGCTTCCAGTCTAGTTAGGTTTTTGGTGTGAACCCGGAATCACCCAGCGTCTGTCGGATCCAAGCGAGTGAAGCTCGATCTTGACCAGGCTTTTGAAGAGCCCGAAATCTTCAAGTTCTTGAGTGAAAAAGAACGGTTGCCGTCGTGCAACAAAGTGGACGTAGGAGCGTTATCTCCGAACCACTATAATTCTCTGTGTCGTATCTCTCTAACCCTATACTCTTACTTGTTTGATTATCCATTGCATATTGCATCTAAACAAACCTAATCTGGAAGTTTTAAATACTTAGGAAAGATTTTTAGCTCACCAAATTCCGCACATACGAGTAAAGACTCCCTCTTGAACAAGTGCTCACTTCGGTCAAGCAGGCTAGCTACGTACTGTAGATCTAGCTTCAGCTAGGTCTTAAGTTTCAAGCGAGCTCTTTACTTGTTACTCTGAGTTAAGGGATTTGAAGTTGAAAAACTTCAAAATACGTATTCACCCCCCCCCCCCCCCCCCCCCCCCCCCCCCTCTACGTATTTTCCCATTAACAAACCGGGACCAACAATGTATATATATACTAAATTCAAAAAAGCCTTTAAAATTAATTTTATTTCGGGAAAAAAATCATAAAATTATACAAATTACGGAAGTTCGGATATTTGATCCTTCAGTTATATCGAACAATGGACATGTTTGCATTATTCATGTTAACATTATATCGAACAACGAAGTTTTAACATAATATTAAGCCTTAACATATTTTTTTATTATCACAAGTAACGGGTGGATTGAATTAACATAGATAATTATGTATTTTACATTAAAAATTTAAAGTAAAATCACAAAACAAATTAATTCCCGTCGATTTTCGACGGGAATTGCATTAGTATTAATATAATAACATTATGGATCTCGATCCTACGCGCGTGGCACAACAAAAGATTTTTTAAATTAATTTTTCCTAAGTTCTCATTGATTTGACTTAATAAATAGTAAATTATGATCCTACGTGGTAGATTGTATGATTTCTTGATTATTTTCGTAAATTCTCATTCAATCAACTTAATAAATATTAAATCAATGCAATTAATTTTAAATAGAGGTTTCCATCACACGGCTTTTTATAAGAACTAGCGGAGATTACGTGCGATGCACGTAAAATCTTATTGCATATAATGTTTTATTTTTAATATAATTAGCTAATTAATATATGAATTTAAATAAATATATTAATAATAATATTAATGTTTTAAGGATTTAACTAATGATATTTACAAGATATATTTTTAATTATTAAACATAAATCAAAATATATCCAGAATTAATATTCTAATGATAATATGAATGTTATATAGATTTATTCTAATGGTAAGTGCAAAATAGGAAAATCAAATTTGTAAACAAGACACTTTTTATAATAGTATAGATTCGATGGTAAAAAACATATATTAATAGATCTACATCTCTGATCTCCCCCAACAAAATTGAGTCCAATCGAGTGTAACACTCAAAATGACAAAATATTTGTGGATTCGTATGAGAATTATTAACATAATTTTCATATTATATATGTTTATTGTCACGACCAGACTTTACTAAGGATAGTGAAGCCGGGAAACCGTGACTAAAAATAAGATTTAAGAAGCGGGAATAGAAAGGGGAATGAAATTATAATGCAAGAAATCACCCGAACAAACGTGAGAAGTAATTATTATATCAATTGGCGTCGAGCCTTTAAGGAAAGGATAGACATGTGTTCGAAACGTTTACACGACTCGAATACTCTACTAAAATCTATTGACATTTTACAGTGGAAGTCTTACAGAATGCATGTATCATGAAGACACACATTACCGAGAGCCTTAATCTAAGAAACTAATATGATTCATGATGACAAAATGTGGCCCGGCTCTCCATTCCATCTCGTTCAACCTGCACATTTAGAAATATATGCAGGGCTGAGTACAAAAGTACTTAGTGGGCACATTGCCGAAAAACATACATATATAATTGTCAAGCCATTCATCAGTAAGACATAGAAGTTTTATTGAAGAGAGTCCATGCTTACTAAAATAGTTCTTATGACCTAAAAGTGTCAGCGCGGAGTAAGTTATTTAGTAATCTACCATATATGTTCCTTTCTTACAGTATCGGGAGAGTGGCCACTCTCGCAATACCTTGACCGGCCAACCCGCTAGATGACACACGGTCACTTTGTGTACACTAGTCCAAGTAAGATAGCTATCTTACTAGGACCCGAATTCAATTATATTAATTGGCAAAGCCAATACAGATAGGTATCATACATAAATCAAAACATTTATGGTATGACAATACTTTTGAAAATAAACATTTTCAATCTAAACATTCTATAACCTTATTTGTATAAGAAAGTCCACCTCTTGAAGCGTAGAATATGGCCGGTCTTGATAGGCAAACAACGTCAGAAACCTTGTCGAGTTACGCATATTCATAAAGGTATACTAATAAGAATCTAAATTCTTATAATAAAACTTACTATGGGAAAATAATCGTCTAGTATATTTTCCTATCTTATAAATCTGTTAGGGTTAACAGATTGATTCGAATCCTTTAAATCTCTTTTAGAATAGAATAATCTTTTATCATTCAGAATCGTCTCTTCCATTATTCGGGACCATTTATTCGTTGAAATTTCCGAAAATTATATAAATCTTCGTAATATATTTTTAAGCTAATTATAGCTCAATAATTAATAAATTTTAATAAAAACTTATAACTTAATAAATCCTTGATCCATTAGAATATGATTTTATTATTGGGCCCGTTTATTAATAATTTCAGCCCGACAGTCGAGCCCGTCTGAAATTTAATTCACGGCCCAACAGAATTGGGTACGAGCCCATTGATAATTAATTTAGGGCCCAAAGTGAGAGCCCAATCCAATTCCTCTTCTAATTCATCTCCTTCCCTCTGCGTTTAACGCGCACACACAACACTTTTCTCTTCTTCTCGTCGACACACACACGCACAAATTCCCCCTCCATCTTCACCTTTGCTTTGCTCCCGTCACCGGCGGCCGTCACCGTCGTGGCCTTCGAGCGCCGCCGCTTCGCGGCGTTTTCCCCCTCCAATTTCTCAAATCCGAACCGGAAGCCCTAACCCCCAATTGATTTCATCCGACCCATCTTCTCTCTTCAATTTCCGGCGAAGTCGCCGTCGGCCTCGCCATCAACGCCGCGTTCTCCGCCGTCGCTCATAGCCGTCTGCGTTCTCCGCCGCCACAGCCACGGCCGTCGCCGTCGTTGCTGCTACTGCCGGGAGTCCAACGCCGTCGCCGAGCGCCGTCGTTGTCCCAGCGAAGGAAGCAGGAAGCTCCGCCACCAGCCACCGTCGGTCACCATCGCCGTCTGCGCAGGTGGAACCTCCACTAGCGCCACCGCTGTGGGCCGTCGTCGTCACTGCAGCAGGGCAGAGGTCCTTCTGCCGTCGCCGGTGACTGAAACCGCCGGGAGCTCGGCCAGCAGCTGCTGCTGGTCCGCAGCTTCACCACGCTCGCCGTCGCGATCTCTGCCGACAGCAGCAGGGCAGTCCGCCCCTCTCTCTCTCGCTCACGGCTCCGATTAGGTTTCTAATCGGTAAACCCTCCCCGTTCAGTTTTCGATTTCGCGATCAGTTCACTACTCTTCCTTTGTTGCTACTCATGAATTTTAGAGTATAATCTTTAGTTCTAAGACTTGATCATGTGCAGCTCTTGAATGTAGTTTCGGGATTAAACGAATTCGTTTATACAATAGATTTCGGTATTTTCGTTTGGTATTCTCGTTTGCAGACTACTGTTGTTGGTTTATGTATTTGGTTCTTTGAATTGAATTTATATTATGAATTTAGGCACTTTCTTAAGCTGTAGGATGGTTTGGATTTTCATATACTTCTTGATTCCTAGTATGTAGGCTTTTGATTTTACTGCTTAATGAGTTTTGTAGCAGTTATGAGGAAGTTATCATTCATACTTAGGATTATAGTTGAATGTAGTTTATGTTTTATGCATTTGAATCGACATAATACGTATATGCTCTTTATCCTACTTTCTTGTTTCAAGCTAAGGCATGGAAAAGAAAGGATGAAGGGTGAAGACTTACTGTTAGTGTTAGCAACTTAAAAGGAAGGAGGTGGGACGAATTCAGTGGAATAAAGCTGTTGAATCTGTCTTTCTTCCTCTCCTGCTTCTTCTTTCTGCTTTCAGTTTCCCTTCTCCTCTCTTAACTCATTTGTGTGTTTTGGTTTTGTGCAGGGAGAGAATGAATTGAAGAAAGTATGGTGTTTTTAAGAAAGGTTTGGGGTGGTATACTTTTAATTGAGGGTATACTTTTAATGTAAAAGTTGGGGGTATACGTCTATTGCATGGAAAAGTTTCCGATTTGGCTGAGAAAAATTTCTACCTCGTGCTGCGAGCTGTACAATCTTCAAATTTGAAGATTGTGAAAAATCCTCCTGCTGCATCGCTTCTGCTTTTAGGGCCCGTTTGGCTAAGCTTATTTCAAAATGCTTATAAGCTTTAAGTGCTTATAAGATGTTTAAGAGCTTATAAGATGTATGAGGGTAAGAGCTTATGAGTTGTTGAAGTGTTTGGATAAAAGAGTTTATAAGCTTGAAGAGATAATAAAAAATAAAATCTGAAAAATTTTTAAAATTATTAAAAAAATATTTTTTTTGAAAATCATAATGTTGTAACATCCAATGGAAGTGCATATAATATAAATATAAAAATAAAATAGAAATACTTCCTCTGTCCCGCGATTCTTGCAACGTTTTCCTTTTTGAAACGTCCCAGGATTCTTGCAACATTTCCTTTTTGGGAAATAATTAGGGTGTTAAGTGTGCAATTAGTTAATTCCCTTATTACAATTAACACTACTAATTTATTTATATAAAAAAAAAATATTTAAAAAAAAAAAAACATTTACTCCATTATACTTCCCCACCCACTCACATTTATTCCACCCACAATTTTTTGGGGCAAAATCGATGAATTACTCTGCATTGTCTCATTTCTCCTCTCACTCTCACTTGTGTTCATCGACAAGAAACCCTAATTTCACCCCCTCCCCCCCTCATTCTCTGCGATCTGCCATGGATCCTTCCATTGAACGTACTCCCTCGCCTCCGCCGGCGTGGAGAACGACCCGCAACCGTAACCCCCCCGCCGATAGTTCACGGCGAGGCCGCCGCCGTGGTCCTAATCGGCGCAAATCCAATGCCTTCTTCCCTCTATACCCTACTGACTACAGCCAAAGCCCCCCACCCCTTCCATCTCGTATCAAGCTTCCCATCTCACCCGGCCGCTATGGCGAACTCCGATCGCCACTGCCTCCTGGCTGGAAAAACTCTTGGACGCCGCCACAGCCCCTATCTGGGGACGGCTTCGTTCGGAGGGCTATCTTGGATGCAACCCATCAATGGCCCGCGGAGAGGCCGGCGCGGCCGTGGGACCTTGATGACGCCCCAAGTGCAGATCTGAATCCACCCGCCCCTAATCTTCAGCCACCGTCGCCGCCGCCGCCGCCGCAGACAGCCGTTGATGAGGAAGGCTCCGTAGCCAGCGATACCATGGCCAATATACTACTACCGTGATGGCCATCCTGTGTATTTTCCCTTCTATCCTACAACTGATGAATGGGCCGCTTGTGATGCTGCTGCCGAACGGGCTTGTGATGATGTTGCTAATGGGTGAGATCTGTCCTCTTTTAGATCTGTGTACTTAATTGTTGATGAATTGTTGATGGGTTCTCCTCTCTGATGATTTGGTGATGATGGCAGGTGATGAATTGGTGTTCTGATGCCTACGGGGGTTCTGCTCTTTATTTTGCCCTTATTTAGTTGATGAATTAATGTTGTGTGTTATGGGAAATACTCTATGTTTGATGAATTGTTGGTGGCTCTGTCTATTTGGGTTGGTTCCTATTTGTGTTCTGATGAATTGATGAATTGGTGTTCTGAATTGTTGATGAATTGGTGTTCTGTCCTCTTGATGAATTGGTGTTGTGATGAATTGATGAATTGATGTTGAGCTTGGGAAATACTCTCTGATGGATGAATTAATGAATTGATCAATTGATGAATTGGCATTTAAGCTCTGTTAGGCCTTATTTACTTGATGGCTCAGTCTATTGGTGTAAATTTATGCTGGTGGTTCTGTTCCTATGCTTGTTTGGATGAGTTGTTGATGAATTGATGTTGTGTGTTATGTGCCACTCTCTGTTGGATGAATTTAGATATTATACTAGGCAAAAGTTAAGTAAAGTACTGTCATTTCATATATACATCAGAGATGTATCAAAAGTTCTATGTCAAAAGATGGTTAGTACACATCTTTTGAAAGCCAAAATGCATACAAAACAGCATATGTTCATGTTATTGCATATGCATCTACCAAAAAACCAAAAAACCTTGACCTGTTAGTTGTGTCTTTACTGCATGATTGTTTCATTCAATCTGTTGCATCCCAAATGTTGAGAAGGCTGCTTCTAGGCCTGTTAGTTGTTCTAACCCTAATCTTGCAACCAATTGCTCTATTCCTCTAATCTGTCCATGCTCAACAAGATAATCTATGCTTGCCCTTGCCAAGTCCATGGGAATTGTGAGACTAACTGGTAATATCCCTTCTCTAAGCAATCTGTCATTTCCCATGTGGGGTAATTTGTACTTGTTGTGACCTTGCACCTTCATGATCTCTGTTAGGCAGCCTTGTAATGTGAGGAATACCTTGTTTAATGTCATTGGAGGTAGCTCATGAAATGCTTCTTTCACTGCATTCACCAAATCATCTACTGTCCTGCACACTCTTCTGTGTTGTAGAGATTGAATGGCACTGAAAAAGCCTAAATCATTGATGTTAGTGTCTGGACTGTTTGGTGGTTGTTGAACAAGCCTAATGTTGAATCCTTGCTGTGTTGCTGCTTCTCTAAACTCTGGATCAGAATCTGTTATGTGTGGCTTTGCATTATCTTGCTGGATAATGATATTCTTTGTTAATTCTGCTGGCCATTTGCTTCTTATGGCTGGGATTACCTGGTGTTGGTATGGCCAATTGGGCAAAAACTTGCATTAGTGTGTATAATTGATGAAGTGTTGTGGCATTAAAACAGGTTTACAATGCTCTTACTCACTACCTGTTGAAGTAAGCAGGTCTTGATGACATCTCTTGTAACTGATTCAACTGCTATTGTGTACCATGTGCCCCTGTCTCTATGTTTGCTCTTTCTCAATGCTTGTTTTTGACAAGTGAAAGGGAAACAACCTATCTTACCATCAAATAGCACACTCCCATCATCTCTTAACAGAGGCCTGCTTACAGCACACATGAACATCAGCTTTCCTATGAACCTTTTTGATTTACATGCTCTGTAAGGCTCTTCTTCATCTGGTGCAAGGTAATACCTGTAATTTTATACTGCTGGTAAGTTAATCTGTTGTTGTGACCAATGATGCAATGAAGTGTTATGAGCTGAGGTCCTTAGAAATGGGAATTCAAACTGGAAAAACATTACCTGTTTTTTCCTTTGGTTATGAAGAACCATTTCTCATCTATATGCACTATATTGTGCATAGTTGAATACCTCAGTGTGTTCATGACCCTGTCTAGCTCAAGGGCTTCTAAACTGAACCTAATCCTCAAGAATTTGTTGTCTTGTGTGAGTGAGGGCTTGATAAAACTTGCAAATACTCTAAACAAACCTGCCTGCCCCCATCTGTGCAGTGTTGATTTACTCACTCCCATCTTCTTTACCATGGATCTGTAACAGCCTCTCTCACATACATCTAATCCCTTTAACACTGTGTAATCAGGCTGCATTATTTTCTCTCTTTTTCTGCCTAATTTTTTGGAGACTATGCACACTGCTAACCCCTTATCTTGTTGATCTTTTGCAGCTTTCCAAAGCCTGCCGACTGTGAATCTTGTGATGCCAAACTTGGTTGCTGCTTCGTTGATTTTCCCCCTCTTAGGCTTTCCATTTGAAGAGGCTTGCATGAGAAACTGCACGCACAGATTCCTCTCTTCGTTTGTGAGATCCTTTCCCCTTCCCACCATGAAGAATACACAGAAGCTGCTCTCTGTCTGCTTCAATACTTTGCCACTGCTCAGACCTTCCTCTCCCTCTCACTCTCTGTTTTTTTTCTCTCTGGTTTGTGAGTTTGGTTGCTGGAAAATGGAGTAGGAAGAAGAGAGAGTGTAGATTTATAGAGTTGTTGAGGGGTGTACTTTTTCAGATTTGAAAGTGGCGCCCATCTCATGTTGTGTTAATTTCCCTCTTAAATATTGGATGATGTGATAGATTAGTTTATGAACATGTGCACAATTTGCCTTTTTTTATAAATAAAAGCTTTTGTTGATCTTGCAGTGCAATTTATTTTCTCATTCAAGTATTCATTCTAATTTGTCTAACTAGTTTGAAGGAAAAAAAAAAAAATTATTTAATTAAAATTTAAATTAAATACAGCAGTAAATATTTATAAAAATAATTTCTGGAAATAAAAAATTTAATTACAGATTATATATTAGATTAAATACTTTAAACATAAATACATTAAACTACACTCAATACCTAACCCACTCACTTAAAACACTAATTACTCCCGTCTTAATTCCCGCGCCGAAAAGAAATGTTGCAACAATCCTGGGACGGAGGAAGTATAGTGGTAGATAAGCAAAATTAAAAAAAAAAAAAATAAGTTGGGGTGGAGGAGCTTATTTTTTGGAGTGCTTATAAGCACTTTTTGCTTATTTTTGCATCTTATAAGCTCTTAAGGAGCTTATTTTGCCAAATACTTTTAGAGTGCTTATAAGCACTCAAACAGCTTATAAGCAGTCAAACATCTTATAAGCTAAGCTTAGCTTAGCCAAACACCCTCTTAATTTTCCTTCTTTTATTTTATTTTCTTTTTTTTTTTCTTTTAACAGTTAAATGAATTAATTAGTAATGAAGTTTTGGTTGAGCTCCTTTTTATTCATGAATTGTATTGGGCTTTCATGTATTATAAGTTGTGTATATTGGGTTTGGCCCAATAACTATTAAATATTATATCGGCCCATTATATCATTCGTCGATATTTAATTATAAGTTTTATAATTAATCGCTTAGTCTTTACATATAATAATCGTTTTAAAATACGAACATTCGTTGTTCTTATTACGTGATTTAATATCATGAGAGATAATATATTATCTCTAATTCGCAAATCACATTGCACCTCACACAACTTAAACAAGAAATCCTTCCATATATTCGACTAACAATGAACTTATGGAAGTTTCAAATTTCCTTGCATAATATATATATATATATATATATATATATATATATATATATATATATATATATATATGATGAATCATATAGAAATAAGTTCTGGTGTGAGAAATAGGAATAGATCTTGACCATTGATCTTGATTTGATCTGTGGCTGTAATTGATTTAAGTATGATTATAAGGTATCATAAGCATGACTAGGTTTAAGCATGAATTTACATTAAAAAGCATAATGGTGTTGTAAGCATAAATATATACTGATTTAAGCATGATTTTGTATAGTTTTAAGCATCTTTCGCATTTTAGCAAGCAAGGATTTATTTGCACACAAACCACAGATCACATACAAAATGATGTTAGAGTAAAAAATAAGAAGCAATTCCATCCCTTCATTAAGGCAATATACATGATCCGGATTAAATTTTAATCAAGACACGTAGGCTACTTTTATATCAATGCATCAATTTCTATCCATCTTGAGGGTAAATTAGAGAAAAGAAAAAGTTATATACACCTAATTTCCACTACCAAAAAAAATATTGAAGTTACGGAGATTTAAGAAGGAATATCACAAAAACATATATTGAGATTTAAAGTGAAATAATTTTCAATTATTACTATAATAAAAAAAATCAAATAACGCTACATATCACATATTAAAAGCAATAAAAAGTAGCAATTTTTTTTTGGTTTTATTTTTGTTTAAATTATTTTCTCCAAAAATTTCATTTTAACGGTGCACATAATCATACAATCTATAACATAGCTTTAAGGACAATATAATATTAATAAAAGGAAATTGGATGCATTACAATATGTTGTATTTTGCATCATTTTTTTACAGGCTTTATTGTCATTTAATTTATTTTTTTTAAAAATAACATTCACAATGCATTTAGTTCTACATTATAATGCATGTAGTAGTTCTACATATAAATTATAAAATGCATTGACAATATACTGTATAATGCATTAGTTGAAAACCGATGCAATTTTTATAGAAGGAAATTGGATGCATTATGACATGTATTGTGCATTATTTTATTCTTATGCATTGTCAAAATAAAATAAAATAAAATAAAATATATATTCAAAAAATAAAAATGATACTAAAAATAAAATAATATACATATTTGAAAAATGAAAATGAACAATGTATCGATTAAACTTTAATTAGTAACACATTATTAGTTGAGTTATGATAATGCATAAATGAGTAAAGCTATAATGCACATTAGCATTCAACAACCAATAGAATTTTAATAAGGCTAAGGCTACATATCACAGTTGAATTTTTAGGTTTTAATCCAAAATATATATAGATAAATATAATGAATGTGGAAAGATATAGTATCACAAAATAATCGGCAACCGACCCCTTTATTTAAAGTGTAACCACTCACTATTAATGTAATGGACAAGATTAAACCTCCTTTGCATTTAAAAGGTAAGATTTTAATTAAAATCTTAAAGTGAGCGTAAACCGTTGATCATGCTAATTGGACGGTGTAGATTATTTTTTATTTCTTACCCATATGCTATTTTTTATATGATCTCTACTATCTATATATATATATATATATATATATATATATATATGGTAGCATTCTGGTGGAAACTAACCTTAAGTTGAAACTTAGAAACCGTCTACATCCGTTGATTAGGGAGAGATGGAGGGCTGAGATTAATCTATAATTTGTGATTTATATAAAAACTCGTCCAATTAGAAGGACAAAATTGTCCAATTTTAATATTAAAATATGGAAAGAAATCATGCATCCATAATAATAGGTATTTACTATAACTACCTACCACTTCTTTCTCTCCTCTATCATCTCTCTCAAACCGAAAATCTTGCAAACCAAATCTTACTCTCACGCTCGGACTCTCTGCAGAAAACACAGGAGTCAAAATGACGGGAAGATAAAAGGCGGATAAGAGTGGAAATAGAGAAGAAGATGAAGGCCAGGCGGATATTATGCAACAAAAACACCAAGAGTTGAAGAAAAAAGGTTAGATTTTTAATGAGTTATATCTATTTCGTATGTATACCCCTAGATTGGGGAATAAGGGTTTTGAAAATTATAAAACTGAAACATAGTCTATTGCACGGAATCGGTGATTATTGTAGAGGATTTAAACATGAATTATAAATGATGATTTAATGTTATTGGTTCTACTTTATTGTGCTGCATTTTATTCCAATACATTTATGAGGTATTACATTCATGATTTATTGTTTTTGTTCCAGTATGCTCTAAACTTATCCATGATCGGCCGCAACGTAAAAAAGAAACACGAAAAGATGAAGTAAATATGGCAAGCACCTCAAGGAAAAGAAAAGCAACTGAAATTCTGGGTAATGTATATGTTAATATTATATTGCATTTACTACACAAAGTGATGCATTCTACATATAATTTGATGCATTAAATGTACTGTAGGTATTGGGCATGCTGGGAACACCGATCAACTTGCTGAAAGCCGACCTAGATCAAAGAAGATAAAGGATTTCAAGACATCGATGTTCCCAAAACTACTGACAAGGACGAGTCCATACACCTTAGTAAACTCGTTCCAGCTGGAAATGATCCTTTTTTTTTTTTTTTTTTTTTGGTTCTTGTTGCTGTTTTGGAACTAATTGACATTATCGTCATCACAACTAGGGACATATTCTCTATCTCCGACTTTCGATTTACCATAATCGAACTTTCCTAAACCTAGTTATACAAGGAAAGGAAAGCTGGCCGCCGGGTTTGGACGTGCGTCCAAAACGAGTTGGACGCTCGTCCAACTCTTCATTCTGGACGACTGTGCGCGTCTTTCTTCTTTTGGCCGTATCTTCCTCGTCCGAACTCCAAATTGACCTCCGTTTTCGCCTACGTGCTGTTGGGATTATATACTGAAAAGCATACTTTTTATGCTTAGTTGTATACTACTTCTTCCTGTTTTATGAAATAAATGGAGTCATATGTTTTGCATATTTATTCGTGTTATGGTTATGCAAATAAGTGTCATGTAGTATATATTATAGATAATATGGTGTGGGTGGTCACACGGAAGATCATATTATCGTTTTCTTATATACTTAAATGGTGTTCGCAACCTAAGTAATCATGGACAAATTACTTGTTAAGGTTATAATGCTTGATATTAGCTGATCTTGGCTAAGCTGATCTTGGCTATTAGCTTATACTAATTCATCCAGTTGCATTGAACAGGATCGCGGTGAGATAAATCCTTTTGTACTGATTTAATAAAGGATTTAAGATCTCAGACGATTATTATTTCTTAATTCTAGTTGTATAATATTGAATTATATATTTATGATAATTATTACTTTGATTTATCAATGAGTGAGAGTTATTGCAACTCAAAGTATCTCGATATCTTGGGTAATAATATTATAAATATGATAATTAACATTATAGCTAGAAATCGTGTCTCGGCGGAGTCCGAGTTGATGATGTCCCCTTGAGGCGCTCCAAAGATTATTATATTAAACCTTGCAGGTGGATTAAGTTCCGATATAATAATAAGGTTGAGCGGGTACTACTCTCGGTTGAGATATTAATTAATAAAGCTATCAGTAGCTTAATTAATTAATGGACATGCGATATCTTAAACACGGAAAATAATATAATTCAAAAATGAGCCCGGTATGTAATAATTTGGGAAATGGACGGCAGTGCAATATTATTTCTTTAGTGGAGTGAAAAAATATTAATATAATTAAGTAAAGTATTCGGCCCAGAGAATACTTGGATTATTAATTATATTGGGAGGCTCAGTCCATATCCTCCTTAAGATCCCTAGTGTAGCCCAACAGAAGCAGGCCTGGCCCAGTAAGGAAAACCCTAACCCTAATCTACCTCTATATATATAGATGGTGAGATAGGATTCCGTACACAACTACACATACAAGAATTGGTGTGACGGCTAGGGTTTTACTGTGAGGGAGAGAAGAAAGATTTCCGTCCATCCGGAATTCTTCTTTGTGCTCGGAAATACTCTAGAAGATCTCGAGGTTTACGAGAAGAGCTAGATCTCGTGTGCAGAGATCTAGTGCGAGGAATTCTTCACCAAAACTCATTATACCGGCTGGATCTGCCCGATAAGGTATGCAATCTAGATCTGTTTCCGCTTTAGGATCTAGGAAATTGCATGATATGATTTTTGTTTAATCGATTAACATCCGAGCGATCTTCACGGATCCAACACGTGCTCCTATCGAACCCCTCTTCTATATAATGCTTTCATTATATCCAAAATGAATCTTCAATAAAATCATGAGAGGTTAGAACTTGAGGTCAATGATTGCTCAACAACCTTTA
This sequence comes from Thymus mandschuricus, assembly GCA_029379335.1. Classification (NCBI taxonomy): domain Eukaryota; kingdom Viridiplantae; phylum Streptophyta; class Magnoliopsida; order Lamiales; family Lamiaceae; genus Thymus; species Thymus mandschuricus. The sequence goes on from CM057071.1 coordinate 40,303,478, forward strand.
TTCACGTTTTCTTCTCGTTTCCGCCCTTTTTATCCTACAATACCAAAGACTCCAAAGCAACCAAATCATATCCACAAACAACGAAAACACACAAAAACTAAAGGAAAACGGACACAAAAAGACGACTAAAAACCTAACAACTAGACACCAATCAAAACCCCCACACTTAGAACTTTGCTTGTCCTCAAGCAAACATATTCAACACAATCAACCCAAGTTCAATCAACTCAACAACACGAAGTAGGTATCGTCAAAATCATCAAATCAAAACCTAGACCACTCTAATATCAACGAGCAAATTCACAATCAAATACGAACAATCATGTGGCCCGTTAACTTGATTCAAATATGAGGATCTGATTTTCGATATATCACACATCTCACAAGCCTCGAATAGTCAACATATAAGTCCCTTAGCCTACTTCCCTTTTTATTCAACTCAAAGCATAAACATATCTCTCTCTTTTTTTTACAACCGTGAATGATTTGGCACATAATTCACTAGGTTTAATCATCGATGGGTCACATCGAGCATCCTAGTGCGGTTTCTCGTACTCATTGTCAAGAGGAGTAGAGTACCTACGAACACTATATTATTCACACATATACGAGTATCATCTAGGATATAGTTCATGAAATTTAATCATTCGGAGGGTCTCTCAAAGCCTTTTCATGTGGTTTCCCATGCTCATTACTCTAGTATTTTCATACGTAACAAGTAAGAGGAGCAGAATCCTATCAACTCTTTTCACAACAAAGCACACACATTTTTTTATACAAGTAGGGAAGTGAGCTAAGATCAAATATACGTCAACCATTCAATGCAATTCACTCATAATCCGAATCAAAAACTTTTCACCTCATATCACGAAATAAGAAAAACATGCCCCACGACTATTCACAAACGATCACGCAATCGCAAGTCAACTTCAGAGCTATCCTAGTTTCGACAATCTAAGTTCGACAATTCCAATATCACGTCATCATGTCATTCAAACTCAAATAGACCACGTTGAACATGCTTTCTCAATTACAAGCAACTTCCTAAAGTGGGGATAACAAGACTCGGTTAACAAGACTCAATCAAAACGACTCGATCACAATGACTCGATCATACCAAAAACACATAAAAGAAATAAAAAATGCGAACATATCATGCCAATAATTCCAAAGACCCCACCCCCACACTTAAAATCGAGCAATGTCCCCATTGCAAGAAAATAACAAGGAGAAGGAAAAGTGAACTTATTGCATGACGACAAAGAACAAACTCGAAATCCCGAGAGACTCCAAGTTAGTACCTACAAAACACACACAAAACAAAACACCAAAATCATAAATCTGCACAAAACACAAAAATGAAACAAATATTCAACACGAAAACTAAAAAGACACAAAATATGGCTAAGGATAGAATGGACCTCGGTTTTGTGGATCGTAGAAGCGAGGATCATTGGGATCATGGAAACGAGGATCATTGGGATCCCGAGGCGTCTGAGTAGAAGAGGATCCAACCGAAGAGTTAGATACGAATTGGGGGCCCGTCATGGGTTGGACGGCCGTCCAGCTCGTGTTGGACGCCCGTCCAACTCGGGATTCTGAGCTGCTAGCGAATGGGTTGGACGCGTCCAACTCAGGTTGGACACCCGTCCAACCCCTCGTTCTGCACAAAAACTCAAATTTTCGACCTATCGAGCTGTCTTCATCTTTACCATCCTTAGCTACTACTCCCTGCACAAAAATCGAAAAGAAAAACAAACGAAAACAACGAAAATAATAAAAATAAATCCTATTCTACATTTTTTTTTTACGTGGGTTGCCTCCCACCAAGCGCTTGTTTATCGTCATTAGCTTGACATACCAAAAATTCTCATCCAAAATCTATTGCAACGAGCAATGTCTTTAACCATCCATAGGCGACTCTCGGTGCAAAGGTGGACTCTTCTTTCTCTTCGGCTTGAAACTCGAAAAGAGGGTTGTCTTGGACACTTATCTCCTCCACACTTGTGTGAAAATCCATGTGAGCAATATCATGATCTTCAAAACTTGATGACGGATCCTCCACAAAAAGTGCTTTCTCGTCGAGATTGGCAAGAAAGTTGTCCATGATTTCTTCCTCTTGTTGTAAGCTCAAAACCGACTCCTCCATATGACTATTGTGATCCTCCATGCCTTGCGCATTGCTCAGAAACTTCTCCACGATCTCTTACTCATCCAACTTGCTCAAGAACTCATCAATAATGGCTTCTTCCTCATGAATAGTAACCTGAAAATTCTCCTCTACCTTTTTCTCATCCAAATCGTTAGTATTATGCACATACGGACATGTTTGGATAAAAGAATTAGGACAAGAAGAATAGTTATCAAAAATTGAGAAAGTTACCGAACCTCCTACACCGGCCATGCTCAATGTGCCGGATCCAACGTCGATTCGAGTTTGAGTAGTAGCCATGAAAGGTCGCCCTAACAAGAGAAGATGACCTCTCTCACTCCTAGCTCCTCGCCCCACATCAAGAACAAAAAAATCGGCGAGAACTCGAATTCATCTCACAAGTAATGCAACGTCTTCTACAATTCCCAAGGGACGACTCAAAGAACCGTCGGCTAGCTTGATGCAAAAATTGGTGGGCTTAAGATCCCTCGAACCCATTCTCTCGAAAATCGAGTATGGCATCAAGTTCACAGCTGCCCCCAAATCCAACATACCCGACACACTATCTCCATTATCCAAAACAACATCTAATTTGAAACTTCCGGGATCACCTTGTTTTGGTAGAGATGAGAGATGGCCAGCTGAGATAGGTGAGGCGTGCGAACGTTGTCGGCTCGCTTTGATGGCAGCCACGGTGTGACTTCTCCACTTCTTTCCTTTGTCTTGCTCCTCTTCAATGACCGTTAAGGCATGAGCTTGTTTGGGTTGGCTAGGCTTTCCATTTTGTAGCTTCTTCAGCTCATTAACTGCTCCAAAAATCTGCCCCATAGTGGTCTCAAGGCGTCTAATCGTTGCATCTTGCGCTTCACGAGCCAACTTGCTCTCATGCATAAATGCGGCGAGACTAGCCTCATCAAGTGGAGATTGTTGAGGCGGAGGTGGGTAGAACTTTTGCGGCGGTGGATAGTAAGACTGTTGGGGAGGGTAGAATGGTTGTTGGTGAGGAAATTATTGAGCACATGTTGGTGGGTATCCTTGTGCTGCGTAGACTTCGGCTCCTCCTTCGTAAGTAAATTCGACCTTCCTAGTGCACTCGTCGATGACATGGCCAATTAGTCCACACATGCCGCAAGGCTCCGAAGGTGTAGTTGGAGTCTTCATCTTGAGTTCTTGAATATCCCTCATCATATCAGCCATTTGCTTCGTCAAATCCGGGCTAATAGTGACCACACTAGCCTCCATCTTCCTTGGCCGAGACGACTTTTGTTGAGAGCTTGCAGCAAGAGTCTCAAAGACCATCCTCAACTTGTCGGCCGTCTTCACTCTGATGTTTCCTCCGGCCGAGCTATCCACCATGAATTGGCAAGTTTGATTTAGAGAATCGTAGAAATATTGCCAAAGCATCTCGGACGCCATTTGATGGTGAGAGCACTGCTGCAACAATTCTTGGAATCTCTCCCAAGCCTCATGAAAAGACTCATCGTCTCCTTGAGCAAAATTCATGATCTGCGATCGCACCTCTTGTGTCCTACGGTTGGGGTAGTATTTCATCATGAACTTCTCGCACACCGCATTCCAAGTTGTGAGAGAGTTGGCCGGGAGAGTGAGATACCATGACTTTGCTCTATCCTTCAACATGTATTGGAAACACTTCATCTTCAAGTCATCCTCCGAAGCTCTCCCAATGGAAAATTTTGCACCATCGTGCAATATTCGCGAATGAACGTAAGAGCATCTTCGTTGGGCAGTCCGTAGTAGGTAGGGAGCAAAGCCAAGTGGTGCGGTTTAAGCTCATAATTCCTAACCTCGGTGGTTAGGACAATTGCCGAAGTGGTGGCGGTGAAGGTGGGACGAGCGAAATCTCTCATCTTTTGTGCCATTGCTTCGAACTCTCATCTTCTTCTTCCTTCGTCGCGGTTAAGAGCATCTTCTCCTATTGATGTCGTCGATGTGAGGTGTAAACTTCCTTTAGAGATTTCGACGACCTTGCATACACAACACTCAACAAACGAATTAAACGCACCGAGTGGAGGGAATAATAAATCAAACCAAAAAGCAATTAAATAAAACAAATACAAATACTACACAATTAAATAGCCTAAAGTTTTCCCCGGCAACGGTGCCAAAATTTGTTTCACCAAAAAGTGTTCGCAATAGAACGAAATCTATCGTAGCACTAATAAGTAAAACCCTAAGTCGAATCTCAAGGAAAACTTAACAGGGCAAATAATCGTGTAGCAAAACAATCCTAAACTAGCCTAAATCTAAGAAAGCAAGTAAAAAAAGTTTGTTTGGTTTTGTTTCTAAATCCTAGGCGAGAAAATAAATAAGCAATAAATCAAAAGCAAATAAATAAATCTAATCTAGAGAGCAAGAAATAAATCTAAACTAATTAATCTAGAGAAATTAAATAAAAGCGATTAAACTACCTAAGCAAAAATCGTAGAGAAAGCAATAACGAAAGCTATGAAGAAAACTAATCTAGACATAATAATGAAATCTGGAAATTAAAGCAAATAAATCTAACTCTAAGAACTTGAAAAACGAAGGAATCGAAAACTAAGAAAAACGAATCTAATCTAAGAATTTGAAAACGAACGAACGAAATTAAACTAAGCAATTACAAAATCAAATCTAAAACTAAGGAAAGCAATAAATAAAATAAACGAAAGCATTAAAGAGCTTACGAAATTAACCGAAGAACGAAGAACACGAACTAAAAGAAATAGTCTTGAATTAAAATGAAAGAAACAACTATCCGGATCGAACAAAGAAAATCTAAACTAAAGTATTTGAATGCGAAACTAGAGCTAAAATTAAGGTAAAAGGTCATAAAATTCGTTCACAGGGAGTAGTATTTATACTATGTATAAAAACCTAGTTATACAAGGAAAGGAAAGCTGGCCGCCGGGTTTGGACATGCGTCCAAAACGAGTTGGACGCCCGTCCAACTCTTCATTCTGGACAACTGCGCGCGTCTTTCTTCTTTCGGCCGTATCTTCCTCGTTCGAACTCCAAATTGACCTCCGTTTTTGCCTACGTGCTCCTATCGAACCCCTCTTCGATATAATGATTTTATTACATCCAAAATGAATCTTTCATAAAATCATGAGAGGTTAGAACTTGAGGTCAATGATTGCTCAACAACCTTTCTTCACGTTTTCTTCTCGTTTCTGCCATTTTTATCCTACAATACCAAAGACTCCAAAGCAACCAAATCATAGCCACAAACAACGAAAACACACAAAAACTAAAAGAAAATGGACACGAAAAGACGACTAAAAACCTAACAACTAGACACCAATTACCTTTAATCAACTAATTAATTAGAGGGGACATTCTCCTTTATAAATCAACTAATAAGATAAGTCTTTCCTCCAAATATTTTATCTTCGTCGAGAATAGGATTTTATCTACTAAAGTTTAAATTATTTCGTCTAATTCATTAACTGGACTACTAATGTAGAGTTAAGAAAATGCGGGGCGTTACATTTATATTTTTCTCTCGAACCCCCAACCTCTTAAACTGAAGAGGAGCTTCATACCACTAGACTGAGAAAAAACATTATAAGATTGCTAGAAATAATTATTTAATACAGGTTGATCACATGAATGGGAGAGGAATATCATTTTTTTAAGCTTCATGACATAATTTTTTATGACTGTACCATAGAGACTCGAACACGGAACCTTTGACTCCGGTTTTTAACCTCTAATCGATAGACCAATATACGCTCACGAATATCATTTTCTTTTTTTATTTGTTCGTGAACCATTAAGCACGTCTCCATTTTTATTGAATTTTAGTCAATTGTTTTGTAGAATAATAGATTTTTTTATAATTCTTAAGAAGAAATTTAAAAATCGCGCAACAGAGAACTTGAACTCATGACATTTGACACTGAAACTTAACCTCCTACAGCTTAGAGCTAGGCTAACATACGCATACAATAATCTATATACTAATAGCAGCACCAGCCTGCCACTTATAGTAACTCGGATAATTTATAAATGGTAACTTTTAGATTAACTTTTAATTTATGACAAAATTAATTATGAAGTAATTTAATATCAATTTTAATATATAATAGAAATAATATTATAGATAGTTAATCATAAATGAAAATAATTATTTTTAATCATAAAATTAATGTGCAAACTTTACAAAATCTACCCTTAATGAAACATTTTTTTTTCATTTATCCCACATATTAGTATATTTTCATATTAAGGAAACAATCATTATCTATATGTATTAGTCTATCTAATACTAACATGCAATAATTAATTATTTTATAAGTCTATAATTTTTAAGAAATATGTAAGGTGATACAAAACAATGTAATTAATATACACGGTGATATTAGAATTATTTTAATTCATGAAAAATATCTAATGGCAGTCATTTCCATAGCTAGAATAAAAATCATGACATTCTAGCTTTTATATATCTATGTACTAATAGCAGCTACTCTTTTAATCATTTTAGCAATTTATAATTAGTAACTTTTGTTTTATGTCACTTTTAATATTAAGCAATGTAATTAATATACACGGTGATATTAGAATTATTTTAATTCATGAAAAATATCTAATGGCAGTCATTTCCATAGCTAGAATAAAAATCATGACATTCTAGATTTTATATATCTATGTACTAATAGCAGCTACTCTTTTAATAACTTTAGCAATTTATAATTAGTAACTTTTGTTTGCCACTTTTAATATTAAATCTATGCAAATAAAATGTATAAATTGTATATCATCATGGTGCATTAATATTTTCAATCAATCATTTAAGAAAATAAGTTACCAATGCATAATTTTAGCATGTGTATTAACTTTTTTTCCATTTCCATATAATTTTATGCCAATATATATTTCTGACATGTTATGAAATAAACACACATATAAACATTTTACTTGCATTTGGTTTATATTCTCCATTTTTTCATTTTCCATAAGAGGAGGAAGAAGAAGAAGCAACAATTGGTTTTGGTGGGCCTCCCTCATTTCTTCTCTCCGTTTCCTTTTTCCGTTGTTGTGTCGCTTCACTCTCCCCTTTTTGCTCTCAATCCCTATATTCTTTTGCAACCTATATTCTCCCTGTATATTTGGACTTTTCTTATTTAATTATTTTTGTTCATTCTCCTTCTCATTCATAGTAATTATCTATGATCCATTCACTTTATCATTTATTTCATTTCTTCATATATAAAATGATATTTTGTCTAATAGTAAGTGGTAATTTAATATACCAATATCCGAAATCGTCAAATACAATTACAATAGCCATGAACGCATACACATGTAAATAAATAAATAAATAAATAAATAAATAAATAAATAAATAAATAAATAAATAAATAAATAAATAAATAAATAAATTATAAAATTTAGCACAACAAAACAACTCCAACACAATGGAATCAATATTAGAGGTCTCATATGGGATAGATTTATTGAGATTGAAGTTGAGGCTTAAGGATAAATTAGTGATTGCAGCGAAGGAGTATTTATAATATCTTATTAAGGTTGAAAAAACATAATTCAATATTATATACAATTTTATAAGCATTTGTTACTCCAATAATTCTTACATCATTTGTTATATAGTTTTTATTAAATATCTTCATTTATTTTATTGATTCGATATTGCACCTAATGTGATTATGATTAAGCTTATCCTATGTACATAATTTAGTTTTAATTTCGATTTTGTTTTACTTTTAGTGTAATATGTAATTATCATTAATCGATATAGTTGATCACAAAATGAAGATTAACCAATTGTTAACACATCAATGAACACGAATCAAATTTTAAAGGAAACCAAAATTAATTAAATGCTTTATTTTATTTTATTTGTTAGTTTTCCAATACCAAATATAATATTAAAATAATCTAATGTAAAAGTAAAAAAATCCGTTTATAAGTAACATCTTTTTGTTAAATAATCATTAGTTAATAAAACAATTTTGACAATATAAGCATAAATATTGTGTGTAATTAAATTCTTTTTCAATGTTTATAATATTTTGTGTTTATATATGCTTGAAATATACATTAGTACACTCACACTCCAACTATTTTCTATCCTTCTATTATTTTTTTGTTCAAATTCAAAGACTTAGGTTTCCGATGAATTTGTTATGCTCTCATCAACATTGTGAATTGTCTTTAACTCTAGCAAACACTTATTTTATTATTAATATTATTATTTTTTTCCTTCCAATTATCAATCTATAGATTAATTTTGACAGTATAAGCATAAACTTATGTTTTGTGCCTATATAACTTTAATATAGTTGATTATTGGTTTATAAATTTAATTTTTTTCTTAAAATTTATTAAATGTATATATTAATACGAGATATCAAAGTCAAACAAAAATTAAAACTTGATATATCTTATTAAGAGATTTTAAAGCTAATCAAAAGTAACTTCCAATAATCTTTTTATAATATATTTTGGCAAAGTTGCATGCATAATATAGTAAATATATTAATATATTCAACATATATATACCTATGAATTTTAAACGCTAACCGATCAATTTGTACAGATTATTATGTATTGTTATTAAAAAAAAATGCAAAAATTAGTGTCAGAAAGAAATACAACTTTATATAGATTAATCATTAGTTATTGTTTTATATGAATTAATGTAATTTAAGGAAATGTATTTGAAATAAATACAATTTTATATAAATTAATTTTTGATTAATGTTGATTTGGTAATGTGAACTTATATATTCGAACTAAAGTTATTTAATATTTGACATTTTAAGATTAATATTCTACCTTTTCACTCCTCTATATATATGAAACATAATTGAAATCCCGAATCAATTTATGAAATTTGTGAAAATCTTTCAAACATTCCTTTTGACGTGAAATTGAAGGTTGTCTCGACGTTGCAGCCGTTCTTTCTATTGTGTTGAACACGAGTTCATCTAGCTGGACTTTTATGATCTCTCTCTCATTCTTCTATTCCTCTATTAGTCCTTAGTCGCAATGCTTTGTCAATTTATCACCATAAGTCTATCTCTATCCATGTTATCCTCATTTATTAATTGTCGTTTATTTTTCTCTATAATTACATTTTCTCCATTAGCAGATATTTTTGCTACAATCAATGAACTTTGTAGTTGTTTGTTTCTCGATTGTTTTTGGTTTACGAAAGTTGATCACTATCTTCTATTGCCTCAATGAGGACAACCTATAATTAAAATTTCACAACCTATTCATGCTCTTTTATTCAATATAATATATTTCACAAAAGATCTAAATGTATATTATTGTACTAACAAGCGTACATAGTAATTTGAATTTTTTCTTAAGAAACTTCAACAAAATAGATCAAATTGGATTATTTTACTAAAAATTCAACAAAAATCATATATATATATATATATATATATATATATATATATATATATATATATATATACCAAAAAAAAAAAAATCATATTCTACATATATAGCTTACCCCACGCATCGCATGGATGTGATACTAGTAATATAAATTGTTACTCCATCATGCCACAATTTTTACGGTGTCTTTATTTTTTAATCTGTCTAAAATCTTTACGGCATTTCCATTTTAGGCAGTGGATTCCCACGTAAAAAATTTACAATCATACTCTTATTTAAACATCACTTTAATACATCACCACCTCACATACAATACATCACCACAATATATCAAACTACGTAGCAACTCCTTAAGCTCATATAGATCATGGACGAAGCAACTCCTTAAGCTCATATAGATCATGGACGAAGGAAGTATTATATTGGGTTATTTCAATACATACATTTGGCAACAAAATTTGGATAACAAGTTAACCAGAGGTCATAAATCATAAGCCACGCACGTATACAATTTATAACTCAAACAATCCAATTCAAAGAGCATCAGATAATTAATAGTCAACTATGCTATATAAACAAAACAATAATAAGCTCGTGCTCACACGTTAAGATGAAACTCCACAATCCTACCCATCAACACATTGAGAGTGACATGCCGTCCCAACATGGCTGCAACAACTCTAGATTCTCATCTTACTGTCCTATTTACGTACAACATTTCTTAGTTTCCTCTCAAATTTCGGCCATGGCAAAATACACTTCTCTTTTCATTCTTTCATGCCTATTTGCCTATTGCGTTTCCGAAAATATTGCACATTCATCTCATATATCTCCCAAAAAAAAAACCGTACCAAAAAACATCCCAACATACCCTAGGCCAAGCAACAAGTTGATGAACACAATCGACTCATGCTGGAGGTCCGACCCGAATTGGGTTGTAAACCGCAAAGCATTAGCCGATTGTGCAATAGGGTTCGGAAACGGTGCCATAGGAGGGAAAAACGGGGCTATATACGTCGTCACTGACCCGTCAGATGATCCGATTAGCCCCAAACCGGGTACGCTCCGCTATGGCGCAATTCAAAATAAAGCACTCTGGATCATATTCCAGAGTGACATGACTATTATGCTCAAGAATGAGTTGATAGTGAATAGTTATAAGACTATTGATGGCAGAGGGGCCCGAGTTGAGATATCAGATGGGCCCTGCATTACAATCGAGGGCGTGAGCCATGTAATAGTTCATGGGATTAGCATACATGATTGCAAGCCCGGGGAGCCCGGCCTTGTCCGAAGCACCCCGGACCATCTAGGGCATAGGCTTGGTAGCGATGGAGATGCTATCACTATTCTTGATTCCTCAAATATATGGATCGATCATTGCTACCTTGCTCGTTGTACGGATGGTCTAATTGATGTTACCCATGCATCGAATTTGGTAACGCTTTCTAACAATTACCTAACTCAACACGACAAGGTGCGTTGCTTCACTTTTTGCCTCTAGTTTTGTTTTGTTATTTGAATATTTACATAGAGGGGTATGTGAGGATGAATACCCCAAATGGAAATTATTAAATGGTCTCATCCGTCCGTTCCACTTTAATTGTCTTGAATAATATATTAAGGTGTGAGAAATAATATGCTAGTCGTCTTATGGTGACCACCTCCGTGGGCACATTTGTCATTTTTTCATTTCGACATTATTTTGTTCGATTTTTTCAATTTTAATATATTCTATTACCTTATAAATTAATATTGAAATTACTAAATCTAAAAAAAATATATTTATATATAAATATCAATGCTCGATTTGTTCGTTTTTTCTTATAAGTTCAAAAAATGTATAATAAAATAAATCGAGCTTTGATATTTATATATATATATATATATATATATATTTGAATTTAGTGATTTCAATATTAATTTATAAGGTATTAGAATATAATACAATTGAAAAAATTGAACAAAATGATGTCGAAGGCGAAGGTGCCCACCATAAGGTGAAAAACATATCATTCCTCATTAAGGTGTATCATGCTACTTGTCTTGTTTCCATACAAGAAAATTACTAATCCTTACATTTAATTGTTGGATCAATCTCTTACTCCTTCCATTATAAAGGGATAAGTTCTATTTTCATTCCTTCCACTCATATAAGGATATTACCTTAAATGACAAAATTTTAACCTACTAAAACACATTCACACTACTTTATATATCTAGGGGTGAGCATGGCTCGGTTTTATACCGAACCAAACCAAATAGTTAAAACCAAAATAACTAAATTTGTTATTGTTAGTTACAAAAATCGAACCAAATTATATAATAACCAAACATAACCGAACCAAAAATTTTGGTTCGATTATTGTAAAATACTACCAACTCACCAAAATTTAAAATGCTAGTATTTGAGTTCAAGTTTTTCCGTTGGCAGAAAAATACATAGGGTTATGTACAGAGGATGAAAGTGATGTTTAGAGAATTATGAACAATGACCTTAATATTTAAGTAATTATAACTAAGTAATTTGTAATTTCTATCTTTATAGAATAAAGTTATGATATATTTATATACTATTAAAAAAATAATTTAATATTAATTATAATTTCGGTTTGGTTTTTGGTATTTCGGGTTTTTGATCTCTAAAACCGAAACTGAATCAAATACCAATTTTTTATAAAAAATTAAAACCAGAACAAAACCAAATACCAAAACAACCGAACCAAATTAACATATTGTTCGGTTTGGCTCGGTTTTCGGTTTTTACGGAGTATTGTTCACCCATAACTTTATCCACTATTATCACTCTCGTCTTAATTTCCGTGCCGGGAAAAAATTATCCCTTTACGAGTGGGACAGAGAGAATACTTTTAAATTTTAACATTATACCTAAAATTTTGTATTGAGAAAAACAAAATAAGTAAAGCGGGATTAAGAGAGGAAATTAAAGTACTAGTATAAAAATTTTGTATCGAGAAAAACAAAATAAGTAAAGCGGGATTAAGAGAGGAAATTAAAGTACTAGTATAATGGGGCTTAAGTTGGTAATAATTTGATTACAGGTTATACTGCTGGGACATAAAGATGGATATACAGCTGACAGAATCATGAAAGTGACGGTAGTTTTTAATCACTTTGGCCCTAGATTGGTGCAAAGAATGCCAAGGTAATTCTGCATATACAGTTACTATATACTATTAAATACTGCACAGGGTAAATTGCATGACAAATATAAACTATTCATTATCGAGTCTTGTAATTACTTGTTTTACGAAAAAAGTAATATTAAATATACTTCATTAAAGGTACGTGTCATTGTGCTATATGTGTACGATATAGTATTAAACTACAATATCATTTTGGTTGTGGTTTATTCTGGAATAACATTTTTTTCTAAAGGTGTCAAATCATAAACTTTGATAAATTAATAAATAATTCTCTCTTGGTCTGCCATAATTATGCAGCATTGTTTCGATATGAGTTTTAATGAAATATTGATGGCGTTATTGTGAGTGGATAATGAGACTCGTTTTGGGTTAGAGAAAATGTAGTTTATAATGAGAAACTATGTGAGGTAATGTACTAAAGTAAGAAAGTAAATAATTAAAGGACGTCCCAAAATTGTAAATAATGTATAATTATGGCAATCGGAGTGAGTAGTACAAATATTTTGAACAACTGCAATATAAATATGTAGTTCCCTTCTATGAAAAAGTTATTCTAAGATGTCTAAAGTATATATAATCACCACGATAACATATTGATACGGTGTTTAAGGCATTTATCTGTCATTAGAGTCATGAATAATATTGAATATATTTTTTTTAGTGATTGTATAAATGTTTCAATAATTTAATTTACAGTAATATACAGCGTTCGTTTAATGCATGTGTTGTAGAGTTCGATACGGATATGCGCATGTAGCCAACAACAGGTACGACCAGTGGCTAATGTATGCCATTGGAGGGAGTGCCGATCCAACTATACTCAGCGAGGGCAACTATTTTGTGGCTTCAAATTATCCTAACGCTAAAGAGGTGCCACAACTATATTAAAAAATTTACATATACCTTTTGATCCATTTATATATATAGATGCAAATTAATTTAGTTTAAGAAAAACTATATAACTCAACAAGGCTGTACAATTTGGAAAATCACGAGTTGTCTACTTGTTAACAATTCATCATTTTCTATGTTAGGTAACAAAACGCGAGGTAAAGGATAATTCGAGGAGTTGGAAATGGAGATCTACGAAGGACGTGTTTGTAAACGGGGCGTATTTTGTTCCGTCGGGTTATGGAAGTGTTGCTCCGAAGTATTCGTACACTCAAAACTTTGCAGCGGCTGCGGGAACGATGGTTCCTGCATTGACATCCGATGCTGGCCCCCTCTTTTGTATTCCTCATCAACAATGCTGAGCTTCCTCAACCTTTTATTCTTACTTTGTAATTTTTGTATCTCCAATTTTAATTATTGGAGTTCATTTTTTTACTTTGATTTTCATTTTTTCGACATTTCATAGAAGTTTGTGTGTATCTTATTGACATGCATTGAGTTCGGATGAAAAATGCAAAATGTTCACAAATTTTTATTTTTTTTTATATTCCAATAGCCCAATTGTAAGCAGTAAGTTATTGTATATTGAAGTAAACTAAATTGCATCAATATTATTGAAACTAATCAAAGAAATAAGATAAAAAACTGTAAATAATAAAATAAAATCATGTATTGTAGGATACATATCTTGAAATTAGGAATTTTATCTCAAATAAAATCATGTTTGGTAGGATAGATAACATATCCTCTTAGCCCGTGATTATACTATAGTCCGAGATCATTTACAATAGTAGTTTAGAGAAGTTATCATACCCCTCTCCACCTAATATTATACCATGCCGACGGTTCTTTGAGTCGTCCTTTGGGGATTATGGAAGATGTTACATTGCTTGTGAGAGGAGTTCGAGTTCTCACCGATTTTGTTGTTCTTGATGTGGGGCGAGGAGCTAGGAGTGAGAAAGGTCATCTTCTCTTGTTAGAGCGACCTTTCATGGCTACTACTCAAACTCGAATCGACGTTTGATCCGGCACATTGAGCATGGCCGGTGTAGGATGTTTGGTAACTTTCTCAATTTTTGATAATTATTCTTCTAGTTCTAATTCTTTTATTCAAACATGCTCGTATGTTCATATTACTAAAGATTTGGATGAGAAAAAGATAGAGGAGAATTTTTAGGTTGCTATGCATGGGGAAGAAACCATTATTGATGAGTTCTTAACACTACAAGAAATTTTATCAAATGTAACGGTTCATACATTACGGTTTTTACTAAAAACCGTAATGTATGAGCGCTTTTTTACGCAACCGTAATCTATGTGCGTGTTGCTTTTACCAAAGATAACGGTCACTTATAAACTGTAATATATTCTATTATTTTTCTTAACGTATTTGAAAGAAACGTAATGTATGAAGTAACGCTTTTACAGTTAATTACGATAAGAAAAAACCGTAATTAAATAAGTGTAATCTATTCTATAAAAAAAAATAATAAATTACATTTTCATAAAAGGACTACCCTCCTCTCTCTCTCTCTCTCGCGCGAACACTTAGAAAAATTTGGAGTGCTGCTGCCGTGAAAAATTTGGGGGAATCGCCGTGAGGAGCTCGCCGTCGTCGGTGATTTCGTGCCCACGGTACTATCCTCCTCTCTCTCTCTCTCCCCCTCAATTTCTACCCCTCTCCCTCGAACTCCGGTTCTCACTCTCCCCTCGATTTAGGTTTCTGCTTCCACCGTCCTAATTGACGACAACCATCGCAGTTGCCGGAGCTTTTTTCCCCAAATATTGTAATGTTACTCCCTCTCTCTCTCTCTCTCTCTCTCTCTCTCTCTCTCTCTCTCTCTCTCTCTTTCCCCTAGATTTATGAATTCCCCCACGAATTAGGGTTCTGCAGCTGTAGGGCACTTCGTAAACTCTCTCGAAATCCATTGCCGTACCTTACGCTCTGCTCGTTTCGGTCGCCGCTTCCTTGAGCTACTTCATTATGTAGTCTTCTCCGGCGCGAGCGAAAACCGGAGAAATTGATGATTCCGTTTATGAAATCAAGGGCGGAAAGAGGATCAAGCTGCTGCCTGATTATTCCAAGGATGAATTCGTCGTGCCTGAGAAAGTATGGTTCTGGCCTTGGAGTTCGAAACAT
Source organism: Thymus mandschuricus (assembly GCA_029379335.1). Classification (NCBI taxonomy): domain Eukaryota; kingdom Viridiplantae; phylum Streptophyta; class Magnoliopsida; order Lamiales; family Lamiaceae; genus Thymus; species Thymus mandschuricus. The sequence goes on from CM057071.1 coordinate 40,319,205, forward strand.
GGAAACTCCTCGTCTCAGGTGACGATGGGAGATGTTTGGACGAAATGTAGGGATTTGACGGCGAGTTTGCTGCTTCCGGAGGGGTTCCTGGAGAGCGTCACGAGCGACTACCTCGAGTATTCTTTGTGGAGAGGGGTTCAGGGCGTTGCCGCGCAAATTAGCGGCGTGCTTGCAACTCAGGTAATAATTTCTCCTTTACTGTAATCCTCTTATTTTGAACTCGTAGGAAAATGCGGCGAAGAAATCTTTGAAGATGTTCGTTCATGGCGGTTAGAGTAATTTGCGATGCCGTTTCATCAATGTGCAGGCTATGCTATATGCTATTGGTTTGGGGAAGGGGGCGATCCCTACGGCAGCTGCGGTGAATTGGGTGTTGAAGGATGGGATTGGATATCTAAGCAAGATAATGTTGGCAAAATTCGGGAGGCATTTTGATGTGAATCCAAAGGGATGGAGGCTGTTTGCTGATCTTATGGAAAATGCTGCTTTTGAGATGGAAATCTTGACCCCGGCTTTCCCTCATCTTTTCGTTCCGATTGGTGCTTTTGCCGGAGCTGGTAGGTCTGCAGGGGCGTTAATTCAGGTGAATCTGAACAGTTTATCTATAGTTTGTTGAAGAACTCCTGTGTGCTGTTTACTGCATTATCGATTTTATGCAACTTTTGGCATTTCCCTGTTGTAAAAGAAGATTGAGTGTTTTACGGATATTGTGTAGATTTGGTTCTATATTAAAATATCGTAAGATTACCTGAAATTGCAAGTCAGACTATAATATAACTGAAATTGCATTTAGTTCCTGTGATATAATGACAATTTTATTCTTAGGCAATGGCATTCTGCTTGATCTGCTGGTATATATCTTGGATGTCTGGTTGAGTAGCTGGTTATATAAACTTATTTATATGAAAAAAGATAACGAAACAAACCGTAGCATTTTGTCCTTTGTCTCCTATCTGTGTGCTTTATCTAGTGCAGCGATCTACCTGTTTATGGTTGGTCCATTTATTTGGTGAAAAAACATAAAAGATGCCACATATAATATGTGCTTTGTATGGGAAGGTCCTACTGTCGTTAATTGTTTCTTCTTACAGTAGAAACTTCCGTTTGATAGGCAGCTACTAGGAGTTGTTTCTATGCTGGGTTTGCTGCTCAGAGAAACTTTGTAGAGGTATAAATCTATGTGAACTAAATATTCTTGTTTCTGAGCTAGACTATACTTGCACATTTTCTCTGTTATTTTCATGATCATTGAATGCTAGCCACTTCATTTCACATTCACATTTTAAAGGAGTGTAATCACGTGAAAAATGACAGGTATGTAATAGTTTGGTTACTCATGCTTATTGATGCTTTACCTGAAGAGTTTTGACTCTTTCCAAAATAAGATGTTCTGTTATAAAACTCATTACAGGCTGTAGCAAGCATACTACACAAATGTTGTGCTTGATTATATGAGTGTGTTCTTGGCTACCTAAAGCTTTCTTTCTTCTTATCTTTCCATTGCTCAAAGAAGGCGAATAACAAGTTAATGAGTGAATGTGTACAGTTTTTTAATGGACTAAAAGGATGCATTATGGTAATATGGGGGCTGGTAATATGGAGTACTAGTTTTGGTAGAAAATAGACATTAGGATGCGGAGACCATATTCCGATTCTCATGATCTTATCACAACATTTTGTTTAAATATTTGCCAAGATTGAGAACGTAGAGGTGAGCTTTAAAGCTATAGTGATTTCGTCCCTCACTACAAGAAATTTTGTCATAGATAACAGTGCATACATAACGGTATTTTTACAAAACCGTTATGTATGAGCATGTGTTTTACCGTTATCTATGTGAGTGTTACGTGTAACAATAATAACAGTTTATAATGGAGTGTAATCTATATATATTGTTATACTTAACAGTCTATTAGTAACCGTTATCTATTAAAGTGTTATATATACTTTTAATAACAATTTTAAAAAATCGTTAACTAAACACTGTTATTTAAGAGAATTAACAATATTTAAAAGAAATAAGAAAATTCAGATTATTACTACTATCCTAAAAATTCTAAGCTCTAAATGGTAGTGCAGTATAATTTTGTTTTCTAAGTTTCTGTTCTCCCTCTCCCCCGTCTCTCACGCCCGATGAAGCCCTAGCCCCAAAATCTCTCGCGCTTTCTAGATCCTTCTCCCTTTGCACCATGGCAGCGCAGACTCTGCGCCGACCGTGCCTCCATTACTGGGCGTAACCCCTTGTTTGCCATCGGTTCAACGCTCCGATCTGAACTACCGTCGCCCGAACCTAATCGGTTCTATCTCTCTATTTCTTACACTTGATTATCTGTAGGGAATCATCGTGAGGTCGCTGCTGGGCTCCGACAAGGATGTCTCTACAGATCCAAAGCGAGGACGTCGCCGTCTCCGACAACTACAGAAATTCAATTTCCTGTTCAGTTCACAGATGAAATTATCACCCCTTTTCTCCCTCTCTCTTTTAATTCGTGTTCTACCTTTTAAGTTCTAAGAATTATGTGTTTGTTTCTTGTGGCAATAAAGATCACGAATTACATTACTGTAGGAGGATTGGGACGACATAACGGTATACTTTGCTTTAGGTTTTTCATGGCTGGAGTTCGTTCACCATTGATTGATTCTTGTTTCAATTGAGTTAAATCATATGCTAATTGAAGTAATGATTGAGGGTTTAGAGAGGATAAGATGGTTTAATTATTATTTTCCCTTCAAATTTTTGTATTTTGCCTTTTCAATTGCTGCGAAGAATAGTTCAAAATATGCATCTAGTTTTGTTGGAATTTTTCATTGATTGGATAATTACTCTTCAAATTGATGGATTCTGCATCTGAAGATAGTGGTTATAATACTCCGATTGTACTGATATTTGTGAGTATTTTCCATCCAATAATTCTCACACGAAATATTGATATTTTACTTCCTACAATCCAGTTGCAGAATGGCAAGACTTGTAGTTGTATTTTACATTGGATATGAGAGAGAAATCTCGATTTTGCAATCCTAGAAGCAAATTGGATGAGGAAGAGATTGTGGAGGAATTTTTGAGTGATGTAAAAGGCATGGAGGATCATAATCGCATTATGGAGGAATCGGTCTTGAGCTCACAACAAGAGGACGAAATCATGGACAACTTTCTTGCCAATCTCGACGAGGAAGCACTTTTTGTGGAGGGTCCATCATCAAGTTTTGAAGATCATGATATTGCTCACATGGATTTTCACACAAGTGTGGGGGAGATAAGTGTCCAAGATAAATCTCTTTTCGGGATTCAAGCCGAAGAGAAAGAAGAGTCCACCTTTGCATCGAGAGTCACCTATGGATGGTTGAAGACATTGCTCGTTGCAATAGATGTTGGATGAGAAATTTTTATGTCAAGCTAATGACAATAAACGAGCGCTTGGTGGGAGGCAACCCACGTAAAAAAAAAAAAAAAAAAAAAAAAAAAAAAAAAAAAAAAAAAAGTAGATAGGATTTTTCGTGTTTTTCGTTTTCGTTTTTCGTTTTTGTGCGCAGGAAAATTGGGGATCCAGAATTGAATCTAGACAATCGGCCATGGAAGCTGGACGACTGCCCAAACCTCTCTCGTTCGAAATTAGTCAGAAGCGGGTTTGGCTGATCGGCCAGAAATCTGGACGATCGGCCAACTCGGTAAAGTTAGCCTCCTCGTCCAAACCTCTCCCACGCTCGTCCAAGTGACGCTCGTCCATAGTCAGCCGCCGCCGTTTTTTTCTTTTTTCCACCGTTGCCGATTCCACCGCCGTCTCGTTGCTAACTTGGAGTCTCTTGGGATTTTGAGTTTTCTCTTTGTCGTCATGCGATAAGTTTTCTTTCCTTTTCCCTTTTTATTTTCTTGCAATGGGGACATTGCTTGATTTTAAGTGTGGGGGGAGGTCTTCGAATTTTTCGCATACCTTTTCACATGCCTTGTTTGTTTTTTTTTGTGTCCTTTATGTGTGTTTTCGTAAGTGTCTTTTATGTGTTTTGTTTTGATCGAATTTTTTTTTATCCCCACTTTAGAAAGTTGTTTGTAATTAAGTAAGCATGATTAACGTGGTCCCTTTGAGTTTGAATGACTTGATGACGTGATATTGGAATTGTCGGAATTAGATTGTCGAAACTAGGATTGTTTTGAATTTGACTTGTGATAGCATGATCGTTTGTGAGTATTCGTGGGGCATGTTATTGTTTCGTAATATGAGGTGGATTTTTTTGATTCGGATTATGATTGAATTGCATTGAAGTATCGGTATATATTTGATCTTAGTGTACTTCCCTACATAAAAAAAATTGTGTTTAGTTGTGAATAAAGAGTTGATAGGATTTTTCTCCTCTTACTTGTTATGTATGAAAATACTAGAGTAATGAGCATGGGAAACCACATGAAAAGGCTTCGGGTAACCCTCGAATGATTATATTTCATGAATCTATATCCAAGATGATACTCGTATGTGCTATTAAAAAAAATTAATGTAGTATTTGTAGATACTCTACTCCTCTTGACAATGAGTATGGGAAACCGCACTAGGATGCTCGATGAGAACCATCGATGATTACAGCTAGTGAATTATGTACCAAAGCGTTCACTTTCATTGTTAAAAAAAATGCTTTGAGTTGAATAAAAAGGGAAGTAAGCTAAGGGATGAATATATTGATAATTTGATGCTTGTGAGATGTGTGTTATATCATAAGTTGGATCCTTATATATGAGTCGAGTTAACGGGCCACATGAATGTTCGTATTTGATTGTGCATTTGCTCGTTGATATTGGAGTGATCTAGGTTTTGACTTGACAAATTTGACGATGCCTACATCGTGTTGTTGAGTTGATTGAACTTGGGTTGATTGCGTTGAATATGTTTCCTTGAGGACAAGCAAAGTTCTAAGTGTGGGGGTTTGGTTTGGTATCTAAATGTTCAGTTTTTAGAGTCTTTTTGTGCCCGTTTTTGTAGTATTTTTGTGTCTTTTCGTTTGTCATTGGCTATGATTGGGTTGTTTGGAGTTTTTGGTACTTGTAGGATAAAAAGGACGGAAACGAGAAGAGAATGAGAAAAAAGGTTGTTGAGCAATTATTGACCTCAAGTTCTAACCTCTCATGAATTTATTGAAGATTCATTTTGGATGTAATGAAAGCATTATATCGAAGAGGGGTTCGATAGGAGCACGTAGGTGAAAACGGAGGTCAATTTGGAGTTCGGACGAGGAAGAAACGACCGAAACAAGAGAGGCACACGCAATCGTCCAGACTGAGTTTTGGACGATCGGCCAGATACTTGGCCGATCGGCCAAGTTCCTCGACTCACGAAAATCCAGAGGCTGATCTGGACGATCGGCCAAATACCCGACTTTTCATATTAGTTTCCTTATTTGACTAGGTTTTTATACCTAGTATAAATACTATTGCTTTAGGTCGAATTTGGGCAACCTTTACCATTATTTTAGCTTTTATTTTCCACATTCAAATACTCTAGCTTTAGTTTTCTTTATTCGATCCGGATCGCTACTTTGTTCGTTTTTAATTCAAGACAATTCCTTGAGTTCGTGTTCTTCGTTTCTGCTTTCAATTCGTGAGTTCTTTATTGCTTTTCTTTTGCTTGATTTATTGCTTTCTTAGTTCTTAGATTTAATTCTTAATTGTTTCGTTTTATTTGTACGTCCGTTCTTGAGTTCTTAGATTAGATTCGTTTTTCAAAGTTTATGTTCCTTCGTTTTTTCCAAGTTTTCAAAGTTAGGTTTATTTGTTTAGATTTTCAGATTTAGTTTTATAAGTCTAGATTCGTTTCTTTATTGCTTTCATTTTCGTTTAATTTCTCTAGTTTAGTTAGTTCAGTTTATTCGTTGCTTTCTAGATTCATTTATGTAACACCCGAAAAGTGAAGCATTGGGCCTAGCCCATTAGGAAAAGAATTTGCTTAAGCCCATTCAGAGGCCCAATACTTCATGGGCTTATAGGCCCAATATGAGAAATTAAATAGCATCGTCTAGAAATATGATCGATATGGACCCAATATGATGATCAAATTATAGGGCTTGTTGAGATGAATCCGTTGATATAAGGCTCGTTAAAATCGGACATCGTTTGAATATTTTATAGGCCCAAAATGTTTCCAATTGAAGCCCAACACATAATACGAGTGTATTTCACATGTCTCGACCCAAAATATATTTTATATTGACCATAGGCCCTCACAGTATTAAAATACTCATCGAGAAGAGTCCATAGACACCATGAACACCCGAATCGGACGTCGTACGAGATTTCTGCAAATTTCCGAAGTCGAAAACGAAAACCCGAGCAAATTTTTGCACCTATATAAATGCCCACACATACCATATTTGGGCATTTGTCACCCACTTCCAAAAATAATAGAGAGAGAGAGGAGCAGCTGCTGCCGCCGTCGCCGGGAACCACCGCCCGGCTGGTCGCCGGAAAATTTTCCGGCGGCCGATTCCCACCAAACTTTCACCCGAGCTTCCTTTTTCCCTCTAGATTCCGAATCCGAAGTCCGTTTCCAGAAAAGGTGACCGGAGGTCCGCCATGCAAGCCAAAAACCGCCGGCCACCACCGTTTTCCGGTGAACTTTTTCCGGCAACCATTTTCCACCAAAATTTCACCCAAGCTTCGCCAAGACGTGTAGATTCCGAATCTGGAAGCGGTTTTTAAGAGAATGACCGGAGGCCGGCCATGCAAGGCCGAACCGCCGCCACGGCCGCCGGCGACCTTGCCGGAGCTTCGATTTTGATGACTCAATATGGTAAAATATTCTACACTTCATGGGCTTTCAAAATCTTCTTTAGATTTCTGATTTCGTTAAGATTTGAGCCTCCAATTTCGAGTTTAGAACGAAGAACCCTAGTATTGCACCAGATCTGATTTTCGTTAAATTGACCTACGATTTGAGCCTTTTTCGGAGAATTGATTGAGGACTCTTGTTCTCCTTTGAAATACGGTTCTAATGCCTCTGGTTTGAGGTCATTTGGATAAGTAACGAACCTTGTAGGAGCTTTTAAAGTTTGTAAATTTTGTGTGCAATTTTGTGCGCGAAAATGAGCATGTTTACGGAGGTTTTGACTTCGATTCTGAGGAAATTTGATGAAATAGACCAAATATATGTGTTCCCCATAAATTTTAGAGCATGGGGATGGGTCGCCGGCGACGGGACGTGCCGGAATAGTGTTTTCCGGCTGCCCCAAAATCTGGGGTCAAACTGCAAAGTTGCAGAAAATTCTGGGGTGCCATTTCAGAATTTAACTAAGTTTAGGGGTCAGTTTAGAATTTTCGAAAAATTGGGCCAAATCACCGAAAAATCAGTTTACACCTTTCTCACTCGAAAAATTATTCCAAACGCAATGGCGCATCCAATTTCTGATTTTGACGAACCGTTTTGGCCCAATTTCAGTTTTAAGCCAGACGAATTCAATTTGGGCTTAGGCCCACTAGCCCTTTAAGGCCCAATCCATATTTTTGACCCGTTTAAGCCCTAATTGATGTCCGATTGAGCCCAAACTTAGGATTACATTATATTATAGCTTTATTAATTTAGTCCGAATTATAGATCGATACGACGATGCTAAGAGTAGGTTTATTTTTGTAGGCCCAATACGAGGACCTCAAGATTAGGATTCCCGTAACGAGTGTAGCAAGCACGCTTCATTTCTGAGGTGGGTTTTCTAACTCAAAAATATGTTTTAAAAGCTTATGTCCTTTTATGCAAATGTTTTTATGTATATTCAATAGCTCATGGTGGATTTGGACTTGACCAGTATGAGGAATTCCGAATATGAAATATGATATGTCTAGTATGTGATCACATATGTCGGTCTCCACTATGAATTGAGCTCATGATGAATATTATGCTTGGCCAAATATGTTTCAAAATTTACGTTTACTTTTATGATGGACGAAGCATGTTAGAACTCCCACTGAGTGTTCAAACACTCAGCCCAAATATTTTAAAATGTTTTCAGGTAAAGAGTGAAGGCGGACGAGCGACGTGGACCAATGGACTTAACTGTGAACGTTGACTCCTTTTGTCTTTTTGTTGAGTCAATGTAACTTATGGTCAATTCCTTTGAACTTGTATGCTTCCGCTTAGTTTCGATTGTTGAACTAATGTCGTACTTTGATTTAGACGTGGCACGTCAACGCTTGTAGTTTGAACCTTGACTATGTTTCTTGCCTTGATTATCCATCGTTGATGAATTCCTTTAAACCATTCAAGCCATCGATTGATACGTATTCATCAATTATATCGCATTTGATCTATTTTAATTGTTGACACGTAAGACTCTTCATTGTTGACCGATTTTTATTGCTTACGTGTTATTTGAAATCTTTGACTAGTCAACTGTTTATTTGACTTGCCTCTCTCACCCCACCAAAAAAAAAAAAAAAACTGTTTATTTGACTTGTGGTTGATTGGTGCCCTTGTAAGCGCGATTGTTGACTTTTCAACGAAATGCCTCGGAAATCCTTATTAAATTTCTTGATTCGATACGTCCTCATTGAAGATCTTTGTTCTGTCTCTTCTTTTCTTTTCTTTCTTTTCCCTTTTTCTTTCGTGTGTGGTGACGTCATAATCCTCCGGGATCGGGGCGTCACAATTTATTTACTTGCTTTGATTTAATTGCTTATTTATTTTCTTGCCTAGGATTTAAAACAAAAAACCTAAAACAAATTCTTTTAATTGCTTTCTTAGACTTTATGCTAGTTTAGGACTGTTTTACTACCATAGTTATTTGCCCTGCAAAGTTTTCCTTCGAGATTCGACATAGGGTTTTTACTTACTAAGTTCTAGGATAGATTTCGTTCTATTGCGAACATTTTTAGTGAAACAGTATCAACAATAGGAGTGTCAAGGGTTTGCTCCCACTCTTGGTTCTTCAACCAGCATAGGGGACGAGAAGGCGGAGATGGAGAACTGAATATGTCTGATAGATTAGAAATTTACATGTATTTATAAGTGTTTAGGAGTCGTTTTTAGGTCTCGTTTAGTGATTTAGTTCGTGTTTTATATGATTTTATAACTTTTTGAACTATATTACGCTTTGGGTATTTTATCGTATTTTTAGGCATTATTCGTGTGGAAATAACCCAAGTTGAATCGGGGATCGAGAAAGCCAAGAAACGAAGTGTTGAAAGGCGAAGAACGAAGTTCGAGAGGGTGGCTCGACCAGCCGCGCGACCGCGCCTTGGGTCGAGCCAAACCTCTTGTTGGCCATGCTCGACCGAGCCATGTTTCCTTCATGCGCGACCACGCACGCGACTGCGCAGGCGGTCGAGCGCGTGGGCGAGCCGTCCAGTCGAGCCGAAACACGAGATTCGTCAAATTCACGGGCTTTTCGACTTTTTATCGAGACCTATTACTTTTATGTTTCCTTTGTAAATTTCTACTCTATAAAACCTTAGATTTAGCATTGTGAACCCTAATTCTGATTAGTTATCTTTAGTTTTCTTAGTTTTTCATAGACTTCTCTAAATTTCCAGCTTTTGTTATTGTTCAACATTGGAGTTTATTCAAGTTTTATTCAAGATTCAAGATTGGAAGTTCTTCGCGTGTTCAAGATTCAATTCCAAGTTTTTCTTACTCTACTTTTTAATTATGTTCTTTCAATTTATTGTGTTCGTGTTTGCTTTAATTATGTCTAGCTAAATTCTTTAGTTGATTTTAGGGATTGAATGCCTAATTGAATTTATGTAAGTTCTTTTTTATTACAATTAGCCTTCCAATCTAGATGCATGTTTTCATGATGCTTATTCTCATGCATGATTAACTGGCCATTAATTATGTGTGCATAGTTATGTTTTTATGCTTAATTGGATAATTGCATAATAGATCTCATGAATACATGATATGATGATTTAATTGTCTTAGCAGAAATTAGGTTATCATATGTCTTGCATATAGTCGATATAGGTGTCGTAGCTGAACCTTGTTGATTATTATTATCGATACTTGTTCTATTTGCATTCGATTTAATTTCTATGAGTCCGAGAGGATATTTGGATTTTATCGAGTCAAGATCTACATTGCCTTAGCCGGAGTGTTAGGTTATTTTCGTGTATCGCGTCTAGATTTGCTTGCATAGATCATTGGGGCTTAGCCCCGCCGCTACCAGATCGGCCTCGGTGAAGTTATCAGCAATGTGCCCCGCCCTCTTAACTAAACCCTGGAGGTTAACGAAGTTAAACTCGGTATCCTCGTCAACCAGTTTGCCACTCCTCCAAACAAATTGAAGTGCCCTTTCGAACAGACAGAAGAAGAATTTCTTCTGCCAGTTCGGCAACTTCGACTTCACATCTACCTTAAATGTACATCGGGGTGCGAGGTAATACCACCCCGAACTGGACTCAAATTGGAAATACCTAGACAATAATCATACTGAAAGAGGAAACCCATGACGGCCGGCAATGACGCCCCAACCGGTGATTTGTCTAAAGGAGTTGGGGGTAATCTGAGCAAGGGAGATACAGAACTTATTCTGCAGTTCGGTATAAATAGTCGGATATGGGACACGAAGACCACCCTTGAGGGAGTCTTCGTAAGCAGTAGCAAAACCCGCCGGAGGCCAACACACCATGTCCTCTGGTTGGGGAACAGCGAGTATAACAGAAGGGTGGAAGGAAAAATTTACGACCACTTTCATGGATTTTCGATGCATCAAGACACGAAGAGTAACTTGACACCTTGCCCTGATCCTCGAACTCATGAAATGTAACGTATAAAACGACGGCAACGAAGACCTAACCGAAATAGTCTCTAACACAATCAAATGTAGAGGAGGGGTTGCCGCCAGAGAACTAGCGGCGAATTAGAACCCGAAGCAACGAGAGAGGAAGAAGTCATGACATAACTTATTGTTTTACGGGGAAAGTTCAGAAAAATCTACAGCGGAGGAAAACTCAACGACGAGTACAACGATGGAGCAGTATCAGAGAGAGAGAGAGAGAGAGAGAGAGAGAGAGAGAGAGAGAGAGAGAGAAATTATTTGCAGAAATTTGAAATTTGGGTGAAATGAGGATTAGCGTATCATGAGAGTTATTCAAACCCTAACGGCATTTGTTCACATCCATCAACCCATCACATCCCAACTTTATCGGAACCCCAACCGCCACACGCATTTAATGCGTCTGATGTGTCCTGTGTTCGACTTCAGTAGATTCGACCTCGGCACACACCACATGTTCGACTTCGGCAATCGAAGCCACTTCAAGTTCAACAGTTTAACACTACCGATCCTAAGTACAACAGATTATCCACTTCGGAGAGGCAATGATTTGACTTCGTCATAATCCAAATATTGATAGGGCAATCGTCTCTTCCCAATCCACTTCGGAGGGGGCAATGATTCGACTTTGTCAGAATCCGAAATCCAAATTTTGTCGGGGCAATCGACTCTTCCCAATCCACTTCGGAGAGGCAATAATTCGACTTCGTCAGAACCCAAATTTTGACAGGGCAATCGACTCTTCCCAATCCACTTCGGAGGGGCAATGATTCGACTTCGTCATAATCCAAAGTTTGACGAGGCAATCAACGACTTCTTCTAAAGGATCCTCAACTCAACTACTTTTTCATCACGTTCTTGCTTCTAAGTTCTTTTCTTTTTTTTTTTTTTTGGAGGGAGGGATGTGATAGGATATGGCCCAACCACTAGGCCCAAGCATTGAGCCCAATAAATGGGTCCAACAACGAGCTCGGCTTCTGCAGTTCGGCCCATGAAAAAGTACTCCAGCCCAAGAAAGCCATTTCGGCCTGGAAGAAACTTGGCCCATGAAGAACTTTCTTCGGCCAACGTAATTCTAACCCTAAGAGACGTAGAAGACTCGAACCTTATCATGAAATAAGGGATAAGCTCAAAAGGAGTCCCTATTAGAGTCGAATTCTATGTACTTGTATATAAATAGAGGCTAAGTTAGAGTTAGGGGATTCATTCACAATATTCATACTTTGTACACACGATACATCAATAAACTTCACCCCTCTTCCGCCCTGTGGACATAGATCTATTTCGGTAGATCGAACCACATAAATCTCTACGTTCTTTTATTCCTATAATGCATTTATTGCTTACAAAAACATAATCGATCAGTATGAATCCTCTAACTCTAATCTAGCCTTTATTTATATAAAAGTATGTGGAGTTTGACTCTAATAAGGATTCTCCAAGTCCATTTTCTCTTTTGTGATAAGCCTCCGAGTCTTCTTCTCTTGGACCAAACTACGTGGGCTGAGTAGTTAGGTCATATCCTATCATAAGTTTTATTGAAAAGTATAGATACAAAATATTGATATTGTTAAGGATTGGTTGTATCGGAAAGAAAACAATAGGGAATATCAATTACTCTCCCTCGATTGGTACTCTCACTCAACATATTATCGAATTAATGTCCGCTATAACTAAAAAAATCAAAAATCAATTTAGATTATGATTCGATTCAATTGCTACCCGTATATATCAAACACATTAGATACTATTGCCGTAATAAGACAACATCATTAATACATTATATACGTACTTTAAAAAAATATATCTACAATTACTACTGGATAACAATTAATGTATGGACATGTATTGGCAAAATCATAACTCCCAAGAAAATACACAACATTAATTAACAGATAAAGAAAACTACCCGCAAAAGGAGAGAGGAAAAAAGCAATAAAAACAAAGCAACAAACCTCACACACACAAAGCACGAACCTCACAAAAGACGCAATAAAACCAAAGCGTCGCGTAAACAAACTTGTTTTCTTTGCTGACACGTAAAATTTCAGTTACACAAAAGAAAAATACCCCAAACGATGTCGTTTTCCACATACCCCTTATCGTTCTCCCACCCTTGGATCAACGACAAACGGTCAGGATCTGACGGCACATCGCTATCTCATGGGCCGCGACGTTCGCCACCCTGCATAAAAAAATACTTCTTTTAGTGTACCCATTAACGAGCATCTCGTGTAAGGCACAATCTACATTATTAGCTCACGCCTAAATATATTAAGCAAGATTGTTCTTTTTAATACATTTTGCCTCTTTTATCTTTTCATCATATCTTTTCAAGAAAGCCAATTTAATTATTGGTTCATTTTTTTCTTCTATTTATACACTCTCACCTGTTGCTCACTCTGTGCAAATTCAAAGTTCTGCTCTATTGTTTCGGTCAGTACATTTGTTGAATAAAACTCCTTCAGTAATTTATTACTATTATATGGAGTACATGATTTTGTTAATATTTACGTTCGTTGTATGTATTTGCAGTGATTAAATATAATGAATAATGTGGGTGTTAATTATGTGTATATTTTATGATTATATATTAGCATTGCTGTTATTCTGCTTGTATGCTGAAGCTTTAAATTGCAATGTATGTAACTGAAAATTAATTAAAGAACATATGCTCTAGAAATTGAAATAGCATACATACACTAACAGATGGTATAAATTAGAGACGTAGATCATCGATGATAGCGTTTGTTAATTTTCTTGAGTCCGTAGCTATCTACATCTTCTCTTCGGCATATACATAATACATTGCATCATCAATCAAGTATAAAGGAAGAAAATGGATTGTACAGGCCAAAAAAATGGGAACCGTGTTCGAAGCTATCGGTCTGAGCCTTTTGGTAGCATGCCTACTGCTTTCTCCAGCAGTCTCTGCATCAGATGATGGGCTGATGAGAATAGGACTGAAGAAAACGAAGCTTGACCAAGCCGCTCGACTTAACTCAAAGAAGAGCCTCGGAATCGAGGCTGTGAGTGGAGGTGAGGATATTGTGGGACTAAAGAACTACATGGATGCTCAGTACTTTGGGGAGATTGGCGTTGGCACTCCGCCTCAAAAGTTCACAGTGATATTCGACACCGGCAGCTCCAATCTTTGGGTTCCTTCTTCAAAATGCTACTTTTCTGTGAGTGTTGAATATATTTGTGCACCTCTGTTTTACCATGCTTTGGAGAGAAGTGGTGATATTTTCTTTTTTGCAGGTTGCTTGCTATGTCCATTCCAAGTACAGGTCGAGCGATTCTAGCACGTACAAAAAGAACGGTTCGTTTTTATGTGCTTCGCTTTGGTTTGCAAGATGTAGGCAGGTGGTAAATTTGTATGAGAAAATCAACATTCTGACATTATTTTGAGAATTTTCTGTATATTGTGTTCCCTTGTTTGCTTATTATTAGGGTGCTTTTATAATGTCCTTATATTATTTAGTAAGTTTTCTAACCAGTTTAGTTATAATCAACTAAAAGAAAGTAGTTTTGCTCTCAAGTGTAAGTGAAAATTCTTTAACTTTGGACCTTGTTTAAGTATTTTGACTTAATTTGATGATGTTCAGGAAGATCTGCCGCGATTAGATATGGAACCGGATCGATCTCCGGATTCTATAGCGAAGATTCGGTCAAAATCGGCAATCTAGTAGTGAAGAACCAGGTTGTTCATTCTACTCCTTGGTGGATTTAGTTTCTATGAAAAGTTTAAATTAAAATGACTTATGGTATAATCTGCAATTTTGAGCAGGAGTTTATTGAAGCAACAAGTGAACCAGGTGTGACATTTTTGGCAGCAAAGTTTGATGGAATATTAGGACTTGGTTTCAAAGATATCTCAGTGGGGAATTCAACCCCTCCATGGTACAACATGATTGCACAAGGCCTTGTAAAGGAGCCTGTGTTCTCATTCTGGCTGAACAGAGACGTGAAGGACGAGAATGGAGGTGAGCTCGTGTTTGGCGGAGTCGATACAAAACATTTCAAAGGCCAGCATACGTATGTTCCTGTTACAAGGAAAGGTTACTGGCAGGTTGGTGATTAGGCTAACCTGATCTTCAAATTTAAAGACATTTTTTTTTGCAGAATTGTTTTGGTTGATAGAAATCTGAATCTTTTGCAGTTCGATATGGGTGATGTTCTTATTGCTGGTAAAAAGAGTGGTAAGTCCATCTATGTTTTTCTTGACGCGGTTCTTATATCACTTTTAAAACCAAAACCACGGCAGAGTTGGTAGATGTTTGACAATTAACCCTTTCTTGTTACAAATGTGACTTAATTGTTTGTATTTATAGGCTACTGCAAAGACGGATGTGCAGCTATTGCAGATTCCGGGACATCTCTTTTAGCTGGTCCACCGGTATTTTACATGCTTCCATGCTTGATCTAAATATTGTTTTAACCTCATATACTTCATTAGAGGTAACGTACGATTTATTGTTGTTTGTGGTACGGAATTATAGACTGTGATCGCGATGATCAACCATGCCATAGGAGCCTCTGGAGTGGTCAATCAACAATGCAAGTCTGTAGTTGAAAAATATGGTGCTTCCATGATAGATCTCCTCTTGAAAGAGGTAGGAACCCTACACCACTTCACTATCAGCAACTTTAATTTCTGTGTTCTTGGTTTCCCTAATGACTGTTTTATGTCAACAGATACAACCAGAAAAGATATGTACCCAGCTTGGAATATGTGCAGTAAAAAATGCAAGGTTAGTCTCCTTAACCATGGTTAAGTCGCTACTAATTTTAAGCCTCTCGATTGTTCAACCCTTGATTGTTCGTGGCTACGTGTAGTATTGAGGGCATCAAGAGTGTCGTAGAGGACGAAGAGGGTAGATCGTCGGGCTCCATAGATGCTATGTGCCCTGCTTGCAAAATGGCCCTTGACTGGATGCAAAGCCAACTATCACAAAACCAGACTCGAGAGCGGGTTATCAGCTATGCTAGTGAGGTATTAACCTCTTCCCTATATCACCTGACTTTCTTTATTATTTTATATCTCACACATTTCACTCGATTATTTTCTTAGTTAGGCCAACCATATAAGAATCTAACGTTATAAGAAATCATAATTTTGGGTGTAACAAAATTCACAGGTTTGTGAGAAGCTGCCAAATGCATTAGGAGAATCGGTCGTTGATTGTGCAAGCATTGCTTCTATGCCTATTATATCCTTCACAATTGGTGGCAAAACTTTTGATCTCTCCTCTAAAGAGGTGCATATTTTTCTACTTTAGAATGTACATTGATTTGATTTATATATTTATATTCACAAAAAATTCACTATTGATTCTTGGTGTAATTGTGTGAATTCAGTACATACTTAAGGTGGAAGCAGGTGGGCAATCGCAATGCATTAGTGGTTTCAGCGGTATTGAAATTCCTCCGCCTCGTGGACCTCTATGGTAATTCTAAATTTTAAGCTAATATTTCTTCCGTTCTTGATATATCCGTTTACTTTCCGTCGAAAATCGACGTGGATTTTTTAATTAGGTTGTAGTGGATGATAAATTAAATAAAAGTTAATAAAGGGGAAAGTTATTGTGATATAGTAGTTGGAGAAAAAGGATAAACCGGTGATTCATAATAGTCCCTCCAATTCATATTATATGTCGTCCTAAGTTGGGGCATATATATTTAAAAAAAATATTTTTTCCCATGTTATCCCTATTTAATCATAATTAATAGTATTTGCTGTAATTTAAAAAATATATTGATCATGGTCCTTTTATTCCATTTTCCAAGACAATAATTCTTTTCGAATTGTTATCAATGGGTAATTTTGAGAGTCATTCATTATTTTAAGCGATTAATGATAGAAATTAATTAAGGGTAAATATGGAAGAAAAACACAAAACAACCTATGTAAAACAAATAATTTGGAAGTGTAAAACGACATACATATAGAATTGGAGCAAGTAGTTAATTTTGTAAATGAAGAGTAAAGTAAGTGTCTTGAATTAAAATAGTATAAGATAATAATTTTCTTTTTGATAAATAATGTATATATGAGGACATTCTGAAATGAAAATTCGGACACGTAAATATATCAAGGATAAAAAGAGTACTTATTATTTACTTTAAAATTCAAGACACGGAGTCGTGTCAGTGAAATATTTATAATTTAATTTATTAATGTTCGTAACTGGATCTTAATATGTTTTTAACATTAGGATGGTTAGGTCAATTCATTCATACACAATATTTCTCTTGACCTTAATAATAATGATAGAAATTAATGTGATTTACAGGATCTTGGGAGATATGTTCATGGGTCGCTATCATACAGTGTTCGACTATGGAAAGCTGAGAGTTGGATTCGCTGAAGCAACTTAGAAAGTAATTGATGTTTGAAAAATAGTGTAGTTAAACATTTGCATTTGAGATATGAATTCAACCTACTTAATTGAATACAAGAGTTTATAATATGTGTGTTCTAATTTAGCAGCGGAGTCGGTAATGAAGCATAAATAGTGCTAAGATCACATAGTATTACTCATCACGGGTAAACGCATTACTCATTTACTAGTTAAACGAAATAACGATGATTAGTGCGACAAGCCCAATTATTATTATTATTATTTTTATTTTTTTTGAAACTGAGGAAAAATCGTTAATCAAAATCTGAAAATTAACTGCGCCGTCGGCGTTCGAAATAAATTTGTAAGTTAAGATGGATTAACCCGATTATTTAGATTCATGACTAAACATTCAAAAACTGGAAACAAGTCCCTGAACTCTATTTAATTATGTAAACTAGAATGTTACCCGCACCGGTAAATTCTTAACTAAAAAAAGTTAATGGAATTAAAAACAAATAGGAAAAAAGAAAAAATAAAAAATAAAAAAAAATCACTAAATTTATTGTTTCTAAGCTACAATAAATATTTATACTATATTAATTGAAGTAGTCGTATAATAAATTTTATTTTATTTTTATTTGACTAAAAGAAGTGAGTTTTTTTTTTTTTCATTAAAAGTATCACCCATGCCTAACACGGTCAATTTATTTATCAAAAGTACCATAAAATTATTATTAAATAATTGAAGCGCAAATATATGAATCTAAAGTTTTTAATTATTTTTATGTAAATTACTTTAAAATATTAACTCTATATATTCATAATTTCATATTTAAGAAAAAATTTATAGTTATAATTTATTATTATTATTATTATTATTATTATTATTATTATTATTATTATTATTATTATTATTATTATTATTATTATTATTATTATTATTATTATTATGCAGCCAAGGGGATTTGAACCCTTAATCTATTAGAAAAAATTATACTTATAATAACCCCCCTTTTATTTGAAGGATAATTAGCAAATGAATAAAGATTTGATTATAATCATCAACAATTAAAGGACAATATAAATTTTCTCTAAATAAAAAAGATCAATTAAATATTATATGCCGCATATTTTTATATTTTATCAACAAATGAACGATATATAAAACCATTTTGGTGATGAGATTTGGGATTTGGCGAGAATCACTTGTTCCCTATTTCGATTTCACGACAAAAAGAGGAAAGCAGAAAAATTAAAATTTTCATTCCCTATTTTTGTTTCAAAAGGCCCAAAATACTTGGGGGAAAAAGGTAGAAAGTTCCATATTATAAAATCCGTGTGCTTTATTTAAGCTTAATTAACTTCAAAAATTCTTTAGAAAGATATTCTTAAGCCCGTCTTGAAGAAATTTGAAAACACTTGTCATAAAGATTTTAAAAATCTTGTGTGGGAGGAAGTATTATTTAAACTCGCTTATGGCTTCTCAATTCTCGGGACATGTGGTTTATAGTATATCGCTGTATGTATGTCATTTAGACAAAAATTTTCACTAAAAGTTGATGAGTAACCAATAAACAATTAATGTACGTTTAGATTAACTTGCATAACAAATTAAAGTTGAACAATATTAAAATTAATATTAGCTTGGACCAACAACCAGATATATATATATATATATATATATATATATATATATATATATATATATATATATATATAGGAAACAATCTATAAAATAATTGAACAATTTTTACATTGTGATGAGTGAAAATTACTACCATAATTTTGAGACTTCCTTCTTTTCCTTTTCTTTTTTTCGGATTTCCGGACTTTTTTATTTTTTAGCTGCTTCCTCTTTTCTCTTTTCTTTTTTACTTTTCCTTTTTCATGTATAAACCTTTTTTTTTCGAGAGTTCAAATAGATGTTTGACATCATTCCTTAATAATCTGCTAAAATAATACGACACTTGACTTTGGTGCTGTTATTCTTCCCATGGAGCAAAAAAAAAAACTTTGCTGTTATTACACCATGAAAAGTTATGCACAAACAGCATGGCAATAAGGTATATATATGATACTTTACGTCATATACCGGACCTCTACGTTGACAGAACATGTTGAAGTTCAATTTGGCAAAACATAATGTTGCGCATATTATATTTAGATTGACGGACGAAGACAATGCCAACAACCTACTGTCCGCAACAGTCGAGATATGTTTTTGCGAAAGCAATGATGCGATCGATCGGTCTCATTTCATTCCCGGCTATGGAAACTTTTGGTGTAGGATTGAGGAGATATAGTTATTCATTTTATGGGGTCCTAGTCAGGGCGATGCTGAATACGTCTGTAGCAATTTTTGTGCAGACCTCCAATCACAATGAGCCACGTGTATAATGTTTTTCCCCTTTTATTTAATTTGTATACTTGACTCTTTGACCAGTTAGCCAACGATTGTGGCTCGGCTCGTAGACTCCTTTTTCAAACATCAAATCACTACCTCTCTCATTTTATAATTTACTCCCTTTACATTTTTTTTTCATTTATTTATTTATTTTATGTTTAATTTGCATTTTTGTTATTGAACTACTTAGATTTTAGATTAGTTGAATGTTTTATTAGATTTTAGATTAGTTGAATGTTTTATTTTACAATTAAATACTCCGTAAAGGAAATTGATATTTAAAATATATGCGGCTTATTATATTTAAAATATTTGTTCGATTCTGTTAATATTTAAAATTATACTTTATATGTCTTAAGTTGTTTTGACATATATGTATTAGGATGTTACAACTTCTTTGGGATCTTTTCATTTTAAGAAATAATTGAGATTTAAATATGATATCAAACACTTAGGCATCTACATACATTTCAATATAATTTGAGTCATGAATCTCAAATTATCACAATTTATTCATTTTTCTTCAATTTATGCAGATTTTTAATATTAAATTAATATTGTTACTAATCATCCGAAAATATATAATACTCATTAAAGTCTCAATCTTAATTAGAGTTCAATTCAACAAATTTAAAAAAAAAAAAAAAATACTCCGTACCAATTATACTATGTGACTATAAATTAATAAAGTATGATGATAACAATTTTCTTATTAAGTCGGTAATCGAATAAAGAAATCTGTCAATTAAATTAGATTTATATGCGGTCATCATTTATTTTTTATTGATCGTATATTTATAATGATTGCATATATATATATATATATATTTAATCCCTTCCGTCTCGCTCCATTAACCAAGTTGGTTGGGACGGAGGGAATAATAAACATGAATAATATATATTGAAAAATAGAAAATTTTATTGTAGAATATAATATTTATATAAAAACTAATAAGTTAATGAAAATAGATCTGATTGTAAACTTACTAATAATGTAATGATTCTCGTACGTAGCTAAATCAAATACTATTTTTCGATGGATTAAGATTATTTATGAAGATCAGATTCAAATTTGAAGTCATTTGACTATCTACCAACTCATAAAGCATAATTGAGTTATGGTTAATTGATCAAATATCTTGCTTTCTTCGATTTCAATCGTTCTAACCGTGTCTTTCAAGCTATTATCATGCATGATTGCTTTATTTCTTATTCTCTCCGGCCCATTGATATAAGGATAACATTTTCTTGGTACGAGATTAAGATGAGAGTGGTGATAGTGAATAAAGTAATGTAAATGAGTTTTAATGGGGATATTTTGTCATTTTATGTAATATTCATATATCAGTGGGACGAACTAAAATAGAACTTAACCTTATATTAATGGGACAGAGGGAGTATATTGGATCGTGAATTTGAAGGTTACTCAGTGATTTCATGAGTATTTGAAAACTTATGACCTTGATTGAAGTCTCTTATGCTTAATTGTTCGGGCAACCATTATAACTGACTTAAAATGCAATAATTCTCGTAACCTTGATTGAATCTGTTATGCTTATCGGTCGGTGTTTTGCATTGAATTAAATGTTTATTTTGAAGATTTGTACGAATTTGAAGTCGTCTGACTATCTCGACTCTTAAAGCTAAAATGAGTTTTGATTTACCGAATTAACTTGCTTTCTTTGATAATTATGATAAATTTTGACAAATATTTTAATTATCAATTTCCTTTACAAAGTATTTAATTGTAAAATAAAGCATTCAACTAATCTAATAAGTAATTCAATAACAAAAATGCAAAATTAACATATTATAAATATAAAAAAACAAAAAAAACGTAAATGTGATGTTTGAAAAAGGAGTATATGAGCCGAGCCACAATTGTCGGCCGGCTGGAGTCAAGAGTCAAGCATACAAATTAAATAAAAGGGAAATAAGAATTATACACGTGGCTCACTGTGATTGGGGGTCTGCACAAAAATTGCTACAGACGTATTCAGCATCGCACTTGCCGGGTGTGTATATATAGTGGCAGCAGGGTGGTTATGGAGAGACGTCTATTGGGTGGTGGCTTTTGGTGAGGTTGTATAAGCACCGTTTGACAGCACAAATTAAACCACAAAATAACTACTAATAGATTTTGCAAAGTACATGAACGAAAAAAAAAAAACAAAAACCGGAGAGTTAATAGAATTTGGAATTGTAAAGGACATGTTGGTTCGCATATGACCTCTCACGGAAATTAAATCAGAATTTCCCAAAATGCCCTCCGTACTCTACTTTTATATAATATATAGATATAGATGTGGCCCCTGATTTTTTAGCAACTTTGCAGTTCAACCACAAAACTTGGTGTTTCTCGTCATCAGCGACTCATCCCATGCTTGGTTTATGGAGAACACATGTATAAACTCGATTTTAGCAAAATGTCACTGAATTGTAATGAAAACCTTAGAAAAATGCACACACACGGGCGCATGAATACGCACACAGGAAACAAACTTTAAAAATCTTACACAAGGTTCGTTATTAATTTAACCAATGACCTCAAATTAGAAACATATAAAACCCGTATTTCCGAGACAAACAAGAGCCCTCAATCAGTGGCGGAACCAGGATTTCATTACCTTGGGGGCTAATACGTAAACAAAGTTTCATCACAAAATATATAATATAATGCCTACACAAATTTCGAAAACATAATTAGCCAACTGTCAAAGTGTTTTAACAAGCTACGTACCTAATTGGCACGAGGAAGAGAAGGCAACTGAGTTCTACGACTTGTCATATCTTGAAATCCTTGCAGGATCGCTTCATTTTGAATTGTTGCAAGAATCCCCTTCTCAATATACACAACAAGACTTTCATTCATGAATTCATCACCCATTTTGTTATGCAAATCTGTCTTGACAATCTTCATTGCAGAAAACACTCTCTCAACAGAAGCAGTTGCAACTGGTAAAACTAATGCCAATTCTATCAGACGGTATACCAGTGGAAAGACTTTATGATTCTCTGTTTCAACCAATTTCAATGCAAGATTTCCTAGATCTTCAATTGCAGAAAATCGAGCATCAAGTCGCACACTATAAACATAGTTACAAAGTTGTTGCTTAAGACATGCACAGTCAGTTGGAGAGAAATCTTCTGGATAGAAAGAAGCAAGCTCAACTAGTTTATCAACGTCGAATTAAGAAAAGGAATTTCTTGGATCAAGACACGAAATGCAGCTCAATAATATTGTGCTACCTTCAGAAAACCGATCATTCATCTCTTGTAGCATCAAATTAACAACCTAATATTGAGATAAAAATTAAATATGAGACATAATAATCTATCAATAAATATTATAAAATACAAATATATTTATATAGACAAAGATATGGTACCTCATTAAGCACATCAAAACGAAAATGGTGATAGTTAGTGACGACTTGCCCTCTTCGCATTCCATATCCACGAGTACTCCTGTTTTCAGTCATATCAAGTACCGATATCTTGTGCAACTCACAAAATATGTTGACCTCATTCAAGATTATCTCCCATCCAATTGTCATAAACTCTTGTAATCGGCGTTTCACCGATTTAATCAAAACCAAGGCATTTACAATATTTTGATCCTTCTTTTGCAAGACAAGCGATAACTCGTTTGTGATTCCCAACAAATGCTTCATCAAGTGTAGCACAAATACAAACTGGTAGCTCTCCATTTTGTCAATCAAACTTGTAGCAAGACCTCTTTGGTCTGAAATTATGCCATGATCATGTATTTCACCTAACACTTCTATCACTGAAGGCCACATAAGATGTAAGCGAACTATCGTCAAATAATGGGATCCCCAACGAGTATCTCCAGGTCTTGCCAAATTAGTTTCTTGATTCTTGCCTTTTCAACTAGCAAGGTACCCACCTTCCAAAGCAACTCGTATTCTTTCTTGCTCCTTCTCTCTTATTTGTTCTCTCCTTTTACAAGATGCTCCAACCATATTAACAATCATTGTTACATAAGCAAAAAAATCACCCACAACAGATATGTTCTTAGCCATAGCAATAAGAACTAATTGGAGTTGATGGGAGAAACAATGAACATAAATAGCTGATGGATAATCTTTAAGCATGAGAGCTTTCAGTCCGTTAAACTCACCTCGCATATTTGAAGCTCCGTCATATCCTTGGCCTCTCAATCTTGATAAAGACAAACGATGGTCAGAGAATAACTCTTCAATAGATTCTTTCAAAGAACTAGAGGTGGTGTCTGGCACTCTTCTAATTGCAAAGAATCTCTCAAGTACACGGCCTTCTTTATTCACATATCTCAACACAACACCCATTTGTTCTTTTACTGAAACATCTCGAGACTCATCTGTTGGGAATTGTTATGGACCGATTTGTTAAGGGGGAACTATGTGGGATACTTGATGAACGAAGTCATTTGTTTTGATTGGATCCCAAAACCCCAAGTGTCCAACTCCCAAGTGACCCACCTTGATGTAGTTAATAGGTTAGAATTTTCTAAGCCTACTCTGTTAGGATGGCTCTTTAATTTGTGCATAGATTATAGGCTTCAAGAGTTCAAGTGAAGGCCACTCACTTGAGTGTGTTTTCCAGAGAGAAGCAAGCCTAGCAAACTGAAGTGAAGCGTGCCGAAGAACAGTGTAGCGAAGCGATCGCTACAGTAGATTCGAAGTGAGTCTGCCAAAGCGAAGCGAAGCGAGCGCTACAGTTCAAAGCCAAAGCGAAGCGAAGCAAGCGCTACAGTGAAGAGTCAAAACTAGTCAACTCTAGTCAGCAGTTTCCAAAGCAGTCGCTAGGGAACTTTATTTCCCGAAGCCGCTCACTACAGAATGACTACGAAGTGACTCAACTAAAGCGGACGCTACAAATTCAAAGCAAAGCGAGCCACTACCTACCAGAAAGCGACAGCGCGACTCCCGCCCATATTTTGAACTCCAGTCAACAGGAGATCGTAGCATTAATTACGAGATCTCCACGTGTCGAAAGCGGAGTGGAGCGGAAGAGTTGACTGCCAGGCCGACAAAGGCTCCGCAACAGTACTGGCTCGCTCCAGTTACTGTTAACCTTGTAAGTTAGCCATTTTTGGCAAAATGCCAAAACTGGACGTCTGAAAAAGGTGCCAGCCTGCGCAAGTACTGTCGAGAGGAGGAGGGACAAGGCCACCAACCAAGCAACGGATCTCAGCCAACCCTCCGCCTATAAATAGTGAAGGATGAAGACGAAGAAGAGCAGAACACTATTTTGAGCATTCAAGCGCATACAGCAAACAAACACTCCCAAGCCTTCGAGCAAATCTTCGAGTCTTTGTTTTAAGTGTTCTCCGAGTTTCCAGTTCATCGGAACTCTTCTTCACAACCTTCACACTTAGAGTCTAAGCCCATTCCATATCCAAGCTTAGAAGAAGAGCTCTAGCCTACTTTGCATCTACTGTAAAGAGCTCTTCATAGTGTGTTCGTCAACCAAAAACCCTAAACTCTGTCTGTTAGGTTGTTGAGTGTTGTCGTTAGGTTGTCCAGATCCAAGGCTCTTCTTTCATCGATTGAAGAAGCCTCGATCATAGAGTCTAGATCCAAGCTTAAACTTACATCGTTTGTGTGAAGCTCGATCGAAGCTAGGCTGTAAGGAGAGCCCGTAATCTCCCTGTCGTGTTTTGACTGAAGCAAGTGAAGCTTCCAGTCTTTGTTAGGTTTGTGTAGTGAACCCGCAATCACTACGTCAGTCGTTTGATCCAGGCGAGTGAAGCCCGATCTCGACCAGGTTTTTGAAGGACTCGTAACCTTCAAGTTCTTGAGTGAAGAGAACAGTTGCCGTCGTGCAACAAGTGGACGTAGGAGCTTTATCTCCGAACCACTATAAATCTTCGTGTCGTATCTCTCTAACCCTTATCTCTTTACTATATTTGATTATTCATTGCATACTGCATCTTAAACAAACTTAATCTGGAAATTTCAATTACTTAGGAAAGATTTAGCTCACCAAATTCCGCACATACGAGTAAAGACTCCCTCTTGATCAAGTGCTCACTTCGGTCAAGCAGGCTAGCTACGTACTGTAGATCTAGCTTCAGCTAGGTCTTAAGTTTCAAGCGAGCGCTTTACTTGTTACTCTGAGTTAAGGGATTTGAAGTTGAAAAACTTCAAAATACGTATTCACCCCCCCCCCCCCCCTCTACGTATTTTCCCATTAACAAACCGGGACCAACAAGTGGTATCAGAGCTGCGGTTCTTTCGAGCCTCTGCTTTGTATACCTGAAGCGAGCCATCACTCGCTTCACGTTGTCTCACTGAACCGGATCCTATTTTCCTAAGTGCATCAAAACCTCACCCACGCATATTGCATTTACTGCTGATAGTTTGCTATGTCTACATGCAGTGCATCAAATCTTCCACAGTTCTCGATCGAAGGATACGAGACATGGAGTTTCCGAGTCGAGAGCTTCCTTTGCTCCATCCACGACCGGATGTGGGAAGTCATAGAGGACGGACCAATCGAAATCAAGAAAGCCATATCTGTGAACGTACCAGCTGCTGAAGGACGCTAAGCTCATGTCAGACAAGAGTACGTTGAGAAGGACAAAGATGAATACAATCCCAACGACTTCAAGATCGCCAACCTGGATAAAATCGCACGTCACACGATGCAGAGCACTGTGTCTGATGCCTATCTTCCTAGAATCAGGAAGTGTGCGACGGCGAAGGAAATGTGGGAAACTCTAGCCCTCATTTCTCAAGGAACAGACAAAATCAAGGAGAACAAACTCGCCGTTCAGATGCGGGAGTTTGAGAGTCTGATAATGAAGCCAGGTGAGTCCATCGACACCTTCGAGCTGAGAGTTACAAACATCATTGCAACTCTCAACTCGCTTGGGAAGGAACTCACAGATAAGGAAGTCAACCTGAAGATTGTCCGAGCTCTCACAAGGAAGTGGCAAACTATGAAGGAGCTGTATCTAGCAACCAAGGATCTATCAAAGTTCACACCGGAGATTCTGTTTTCCGAACTGAAAGCTCATGAATTCGATCTGAATTGAATGAACCTCGACGAAGAGGATGAAGCGCCCACTACGTCAAAAGGAGTAGCATTCAAAGCTGCTGAAGGGCCAAGCGAGCAGTCGCTAGCCAAGATGACGAGGGAAGAGTTGGAAGAACACATTGCGTTCTTATCCAAGAACTTCAACAAAATGAATTCTCGAGTGGGCAAATACAAAAGATTCTACAAGCAATACAAAGGGAGGAGCACTGATGCTCGAGAAGGAAAAGGGAAGAGAGAAGAGACGACAAAGCCGATCCCGAGAGACATGATGGAAGTGGAATGTTACCATTGCCACAAGATGGGCCACTACAAATCCGATTGCCCAAAGCTGAGTGCGAAGGAGCGAGAAGAACTGAAAGCAAAGAGGGATGCACCAAGGCGAGCGCTCGTAGCAAGTGAGATGCCGGTCGCTTCAACTGAAGAAATCTCAAGCGACTCGGATGCATTCACAGATCCCAACTCCAGTGAGGGTGAGGATCTTGGACTCATGGCGCTCACCGATGAAGAAACAGGAGAGGTATTCATCTATCCCCCATCTAGTTCAATTACACTCGCACACTCGCACCAAGAGGAACCCAATTCCTCAACATGGAGTGAATTGCTTGACAAGCACGTTAAATTGTCAAGTGATCACGAAGTGCTGCAACAAGCTTTGTCTCAAAGCGAGAAGGAGAACCGAAAGCTAGCCACTGAGCTTGACCAAGTCAATCTTAATCTAAGGGCTATGACTAGTAAGTTCAAGGATCTCTTCGCGAGACATCAAAGCTTGGAAGGAAGGTATGAAGCCCAATCCACTCTAGTCGCCAACCTAAACAAAGCTTCATATGCTAGAAAGGCACTAGAGAGTTCTCTTCTACCTTTTGGTAGAAAGGAAGGACTTGGATTTGAGGGTGGACCTTCCAAGCCGACTGTCTTTGTTGGTGCTTCAAACACACCATCAGTCATTTTGGAAATGCCCACTGCATCCAAAGCGACCACTAGCAAAGATAAAGGCAAAATGGCTGAGAACCCCAAGAAAAAGCCAATGAAGATGTCTATATCTTTAAGGACTGAATCTAAGGGTAAGCAAAATCAACTATCCCGAGCACTCACAATGCTAAAGATTACCAATCCAAAGGTAAAGGGAAACCGGTTGTAGCTTCTAAGCCTCAAGCCAAGACACGAGAGACAAAGGATCTCCCTTTCAAGAAGAGGAGTAATGTCTATGTGTCACGTTATCCGGACTGGAGATGGTCCAACCGGACTAACGTTGAGGGGGAAGAATTCAAAGCACCAAAGAGGCTGCTTCGAACTCCCAAGGTTACTCAAGCGAGTCAGGGACAGAACCATAGTTGGACCGCTTCGAGAAAACCTAGCGAGCCGCTTCGACAGCCTAGAAATCCTAAGTCAGTCTCTAAAACCATAGCTAATCCAAAGCGAGTCGCTTCAGGATATAAGCAAAGTGGGAAGAGCATTGGTAGGACTGAAGCGAGCCGCTACCCCTCTTGCACACACTGCTGCACATGTGAAACTGCTTCAAGGCAGAAGTCACTGTTTTCTAAGGTCGAGAAGCCCAAAGCACAAGCTTCATCTCAAAAGAGAGTGAAGCAAGTGTGGGTACCTAAGGGAACTAACCTGCAAGGACCCAAACTGATTTGGGTACCAAAATCTGTCTAATTGCAGGAGAGCGCCGTGGATCCCATGCCATGTGAGGGTCAACAAATTTGGTACTTGGACAGTGGATGTTCAAGACACATGACCGGCATGAGAGCTCTACTTCAAGATTACATAGAGAAGAAGGGTCCACACGTTACATTTGGTGATAACTCTCGAGGAAGCACCAAAGGCTACGGCGCACTGAAAGTTGGAAAGCTCACAATTGAAGAAGTCTCCTATGTGGAAGGACTCAAGCACAACTTGCTATCCATTTCACAGTTTTGTGACAAAGGATACAGGGTGGAATTTATTTCAAACAAGTGCATTGTAAAGAGCAAGCTCACATCCCAGATTGTGCTTACTGGAATTAGACAAAGGAACGTCTACATAGCACAATGGGATAGCTGCAAAGTGGAGACGTGCTTAGTAGCGAGGAGTGCTACAGAGATAGGATGGCTTTGGCACAGACGCTTGAACCATCTCAACTTCAAAGCAATCAATCGCTTAGCTCGTAAGGGTTTGGTGCAAGGCATACCAAATGAAGTCTTCATCAAAGACCATCCATGCTCACCATGCCAACGAGGGAAGCAGACAAAGAAGCACTTCGCCAGTCTCGAAGAAGCCTCATCAAAGCGAGTGCTCGAGCTGCTTCACATGGATCTGTTTGGTCCAGTTACTCCAGTTAGTGTAAATGGAAGAATATACACTCTAGTCGTAGTCGACGACTTCTCTCGCTACACTTGGGTCGTATTTCTCTACAGCAAGAAGGAGACTCTGACCAAGCTACCACAACTGCTCAAGCGATTGGCTGTGGAGAAGAATCAAGCGATCGTGACCATCCACTCCGATAAAGGGACAGAGTTCTTGAACTCTACCATCGAAGCTTACTGCACGGAGCATGGCATAGCACATCAGACCTCCTCAGCACGCACACCACAGCAGAATGGAGTTGCTGAAAGAAGAAATCGTATCATCAAGGAAGCAGTTCGAACCATGATTGCAGACTCAAAGCTTCCAATGAAG
Source organism: Thymus mandschuricus (assembly GCA_029379335.1). NCBI lineage: Eukaryota > Viridiplantae > Streptophyta > Magnoliopsida > Lamiales > Lamiaceae > Thymus > Thymus mandschuricus. The sequence goes on from CM057071.1 coordinate 40,348,407, forward strand.
TATTGGGCTGAAGCAGCCAATACTGCATGCTACACGCAGAATCGAACGCTTCTCTGCAAACGACACGACAAAACACCATATGAAATATGGACAGGAAGAATTCCTAACATATCTTATTTCCATATCTTTGGTTGTAGGGTCTTCATCCATGACAATGGGAAGTCACAGTTGAAAGCCTTTGAAAGCAAAGCTGATGAAGGAATATTCTTAGGATATTCCACATCAAGCAAAGCTTACAGGGTGTTCAACTGTAAAACCCTAATCGTGGAAGAATCACCCCATGTCGTATTTGATGAATCTTCTTTAAGTCATCCACAGGAACAGGATCTATCTAAAGACGGAAAGTCAGGAGAGGAACCCATCAACACTCTTACTTGGGACATACTTGAGGATGAAGAAGAGATCAAAGGCTCAAGCGAGCAGAATGTCCAAGGAAAGGATGAAGCTGCCCCCAAGACTTCTGAAGCAAGTGCAGGCCAAGCACCCAATCCACTTGCTACAGATGGTGAAGCAAGTGACCAAGAAGAAGATGAAGACGAAGCTGGTGGGTCCAAGCGAGCGTGGCTCAAAGATCACTCACCAAGTCAAATCATTGGAGATCCATCCAAGGGTGTAGTGACCAGGAGTCAAGTGTTTGAAGAAAGTGCCATGTTCAGTTGCTTTCTCTCAAACATTGAGCCATCAAGCGTGGAGGAAGCTCTAGCCGACTCAAACTGGGTGATCGCCATGCAAGAAGAGCTGAACCAGTTCACCAGGAATGACGTATGGTACCTCGTGGAACGTCCCAAATTTCAGCACGTTATTGGCACCAAATGGGTGTTCAAAAACAAGACGGACGAGGACCACAACGTTGTGAGGAACAAGGCGCGACTCGTTGCCAAAGGCTACTGCCAAGAGGAAGGAATCGACTTTGACGAGACCTTCGCTCCAGTGGCACGGCTTGAAGCTATCAGATTGTTTCTAGCCTATGCAGCAACCAAGAAGTTTAAGGTCTATCAAATGGATGTGAAGAGCGCATTCCTCAACGGTGAACTCAAGGAAGAAGTGTATGTGGAGCAGCCACCGGGTTTCGAGCAAGGAGACAAGGTGTATCGCTTGAAGAAAGCTCTATATGGGTTGAAGCAAGCTCCCAGAGCTTGGTATGATACACTTTCTCAGTTCCTAGTGGATAATGGATTTCACAAAGGAAAGATAGATCGAACCCTTTTCACAATCAACCATGGAGAGGATATGCTATGGGTTCAGATCTACGTCGACATCATATTTGGATCGCCAAACCAGTCGCTTAGCGAGAAGTTTGGAGAGCTGATGAAGACCAAATATGAGATGTCAATGATTGGCTTGATGAGCTGCTTTCTAGGTCTTCAAGTGAAGCAGCAGGATGATGGTATCTTCATCAATCAAGCGAAGTACACAAGAGATATGCTTGCTAAGTTCGGTATTCAACATGCTAAAGCTGTGAAGATTCCTATGAATACCAACTGGAAGATGGAGCCAGACGAAGGAGGAAAATCTGTAGATCCTACAGATTATCGTGCCCTAATTGGGTCACTACTATATCTCACTGCAAGTAGGCCAGATATTACTTTTGCAGTTGGAGTCTGCGCTCGCTTCCAAAGCAACCCCAAGCACAACCATCTTGAAGCTGCCAAAAGGATTCTTCGATATTTGAAGGGCACTGTCAACATGGGTCTGTGGTATCCAGCGGAGGACAATTTGGAGTTCACTGGATACTCCGATGCTGACTATGGAGGGCGCCGAGTCGATAGGAAGTCAACTTCGGGCACATGTCAGTTCTTGGGAAGCAAGCTGATCTCGTGGTTCTCAAAGAAGCAAACAAGCGTAGCTACTTCCACAACTGAAGCTGAATACATGGCCGCTGGAAGCTGTTATTTTCAAATCCTATGGCTTCGTCAACAGTTGAAGGACTACAAAGTTGAAGCGAATGAAATTCGGATCTTCTGCGACAACAACAGTACCATATGTATTTCGCAGAATCCAGTGCTTCACACCAGATGCAAGCACGTGGAAATTCGACATCACTTCATTCGAGATCATGTCGAGAAGAAGGATATCAAGCTCGAGAAAATTCATACCGATCTCCAGCGAGCAGATATCCTCACCAAGCCTCTAGCTGAGTCTCGTTTCAACCAGCTATGCATTGAATTAGGGTTATTAGATCCTGGTGAAGAATGCTAGATCCAGGATGCACGAAGGAGTGATCGCTAGTTTTTTTTTCGTAGCGTCACTCGCTTTGGATCTTCACCAACTCAAGCGAGTCACTTCAAAATCTCACTCGCTTGAAGAAGGAGAAACAAGGTGGAGTAAGGTGGAGTGTTGGAAGATGTTCCCTACCCGCTTACAGGAATTGTTAAGCCATTGGTTAAGGGGTAACTATTGTTTGCTCCCGGAGCAAGCTACTTCCAAAGCGAGCAAGGAAAGCTGCTACCTAGCCTAGGATTCCTAGCGAGTGGGTATAAACACTCGCAAGTGCCGTTTCTAATAACGGTTGTGGGGTCTTGTATCGGGCCTTCCCACGTAAAAATGGTGAAAGCTTAGGCAGGGCTGGCACCTAGACCTTGTGTCCTCTTCCCATCTTTCCGCCGAAGAGGAGCAAGTCTTCTCATCTCCTTCATCGTGGATAAATGTCCATTCCTTACTCACTCTTTACTGAGTTGAGCTGCCGGATGTCTATCCATTCCCCTCTCACTTTGAATTTTGCATCGCCTCAATTTGCCCAAGCTTGGGTCAAAGCGAGTCGATTGCAAGTTCATTCTGTAGCATGTAGGAGGATGCTTGAAGGTTTACCTTTTTCTACAAAAGGTTGCAGGGCTGGTGACATGCTTCTGCGTAAAATACGAGATTGTCTTGTCAGAGCATTCTCATTGTCATCCTGTCCATTTCTGCTCTGAGATAAGGACTTGTACTCATCCCCCATTCGTCGTGAATATGTACACTTACGTGAAACTCCCCTCTGGGTTGTAGTAAGCTTGTGTACTATATTCATTTCCTCCCTCACTCACTTCGATGGAGGACTCTCTAATTCGTAGAGGAAGATGAATGCCATGAAGACTAATGCCAAGAAGTTGAATTACCAATCAGGTAGCATCAACAAGCTTCAAAGCCAACAAGTGGATTCTACAATCTGAAGTCCAAATCAAATGAAGTCTTCAAATAGTGGTATCAATCTCCTACGAAGTGAGATTGACTGGTAAGCGTTTCAAATTTAAGTACACTAAGTGAGCTGAAGCGTGCTAGAAACCTTCACTTGCTATGTGGAAAATATGAAATGAATCTGACACAAATACAAATAGGAAAACACTCTTGTTTATCCTCGAAGTATGTACGTCAGAAACATTTTAAATTTAAGTAAAGAAATTCAGTTTCTTATTCTAGTCGCTTCAGATGGCCAAGCGAGTGCTACGTCACTCAAAGCTAGCCATCGCAAGCGAGTGCGGAACAGTCACGTGAAGCGAGTACTCCGCAAGCGAGTGGATGCTGAAGCAGCTACACTCGAAGCAAGCGGATACGTAGCGAAGCGTATGAGCTGTCAGCACTCGAGTGCCTATTTTACTTTCTGCCAAGCATTTAATGCAGCGGCGCGTAGAAGAAGAAACGACAGGCGCGTGGACGTCAAAGCCGAGGAAAGCAGGAAAAACCGCACTCAATCCAGCCGTCGAATCTGAACCGTCTCTAAATCTCAACCGTTGGATTGACTACTGTTGGAAGAGACGAATCAGAAGCTGCCACGTGGCCACGTCAAACCAAATTGGCGGTTCACTTTTCCAGTGATGACGCCGGACACGTCAGATCCGTCACCGAAGGTCTGCCGCCCCTACACAGGATCTTGGAAGATATTACTGTCTTGCCCCTGCCTCGTCAGCCGAACCCTAGTTCTATATATATGTAACACCAAAGGCTGCAGAAAAATTTCACAAGTCTCAAAACTACCATTTTAGTGAAACCTCTGCACCTCTGAAATCTCAAACCTAAAATCCCTCAAAGCCTCTCACAACCTTCAATATTAGCCATTCTCGTGCTTAGATCTGCAACCTCTGCAACTCACGAGTCTCAACCCTTACACTGTTAAAATCTCGTTTCAAAACTTCCCAAATCTCACCATGGGCAAAAAGCTGAGTACAGAAACAATGGAGCAATTCATGACGAAGGTAGACAAGAACATCAACGTCGAACCCCATCTCGACCCAATTGTCATCGAGAGAAAGGGCCTCTTCCGTAGAGCCGTGACCACGGCCGGTCTTTGGAAGTTTGTAACGTTGATTCCGACGAAGGTCTTGGCAAAGGCAGTGGGAGAGCTACTTATGAACTTGAAGAAGGAACAAAACACAACATCATTTATAGATCCACAAACCCGGAAGCCGGTGGAAGTGGACTTGAACGAGCTCATCAGCGTGTTCGATTTGCCAAGGGAAGGAGGAGATTCCCTGTTGGATTTGGGATTCTCGACCGAAGACCAATATGGTCGTTTCGCCGTCGACAAAGCAGAACCAAACTTCAGAGTGGCCAGCATTCGTTCAAATTTGAAGGAAACTAATGAGGGATCACGCAGAGGAGGTGGAGGTTAAGGAGGCGGAGATCTCAAGTATACAAAGCGAGATCACCAAAAAGAAGATGGAGTTGGAAGAGAAGGAGAAGGCGCTGGAGGCGCAAATGAACTAGTGAATGATCACACAAAATCAATCAACGAACTCAAGGGCTCGCGTGATGCAGAAAGGAGCCGCTTGAGAGAGGTGAATACCAAGCTTGTCACAGTTGGTAAATAGAAGGAGGCATTGGAGAAAGAGGTGAAGAAGTTGAAGGAAGCAGTAGAGAAGAGAGATGAAGAAGTGATAAGAAAAGGGAGTGAGCTGATAAGCACCAAAAAGACCCTCGACTTACTTCAAACTAAACTGAAGGAACTCAAAGAAGAAAGTGACATTGACAAGAAAGAATTGGAGAGTCGAAGGAGGAGTGCTCAAGCTCTTGATTTACAGAGTGCCGAGCTCTCAATTCTGCTAAAGACAGTCAAAGAATTGGGTGAATTGTACACCGAGAAGGTAGCTGCAGGTGCCGAATTCCATCTTTCTCTCAATCAGAGAGAGAGATCGCTTGAAACCTTGGAGGCAGAACTTCAAGCAGCACAGGATTTCTGGTACTTCAACCTGCAAGAGCAAAAGAAGGATATGAAGAGAGAAATTGAAGCAGAGCTGGAGGCTCGCTTCAGAAGACTAGAGCCTTTGGAAAGAATGATGAGATCTGTAGTTGAAAGAGAAAAGCAATGCGAATATTTGCTGGAAGAAATCTCGATCAAAACAGCAGGAACGGTACTGTCGGAAGAACAAGTCTTCGCGACACGAACAGAAAGTATGCTTCGTGCTGTGCTTGATAAGATTGAGGGACTTTACAAGTCTCTTGCTGGAAAGACAATCGTCCCAACCCCCGGCAGTGATGATGCCAAAAAGGGGGAAGGGATGGTACTGAAAAATACCAATCTCTTGGAACCACAAGGTGGAGTAATTGGTGCGTTTGAAGTAGAAAGATTGTTGGAAGAAGGTAGTGGTACCAGAGAAGAGGAGAAGGAGGCAAAGCTTGCCAAGAAAGGTAAAGAAAAGCTCACAGAGGAAGAACTAATGAAGAAGCCCGAGGAACCTCGCAGGCCACTTGAAGAAAAAGTGCTGGCTTCTTCTATCGCACGACATCCTCCAGTTACGGTGTTAACCAAGGAGGAAAGGCAGAAGCAAGTGGAGGAAAACGAAGCCACAGCCAGGCAGTCGGAGCTAGGAAGGTTAACTCTTGCAGGTGCTTCGAGTTCCAATGCGCATACTTCAGCCGCCGCAAGTGCTGCACTCACCTTGGCAACTGAAGAAGTCACTTCATCTGCAATTGTCGCCTCGAGTGCAACCACAAAGAAGTACATGCCGCCTCTCCCACCACCAAAGCAAATAGTGAAGCGAACTACTCCAGAAACTATAAGAGATGATCCAGCTACCAAGCGCCAAAAGGTCGAGAAGGCAGTTGCTTCAAGGACAGAGAAGGAAAAGAGGATAAAGGCAAAGCGACTGCAAGTCATTGACGACCGGATTGAGGAACACTTCAATGAAGTGAGACTCATCCAGTCCGTCTTAGTCCGAAGTGCCTTTGTTCCGGTCATACCAGAGGAGTCCGATGCATGCCTAGCTCAGGCTATGATCGATACATGTCACGAGACTGCTAAAGAGATGATTAACTCTGGTCGCTACCCTCTCAAAGAGGAACGCAATTACATTCGGAGGCAACTCAACCAGAAGCTTCCTATCTGGAGCGGCGAGTCAGGAAAGAAGTTCAAAACGGTCATGGCACAGATGTCCAGCCGGTCGGAAGAGGAGTTGACTGTGCGCAGAAATGAGCACCCAGATGCCCGTGAGATTGAGCAATTCATCCCTGACGAATTACTCGAGCAATGGCTACATTACAAGGAGAAATTTATCAAAGCATACTACTATTGGGAGGTAGTGCCATTGCAGACCAAATGCTCAAGGGTCAGTGCGCTCAACAACTTTCTTAGTGCCTATGATGATAAGTTCAGGCGACAGGTCTTCGCTCTTGCACAGCTTACAGAGCCCATGCCGTTAATCATCAAGGTACCAGCCAAGAAGGAATTTCCTATGCCATTCCTACCTGGCACCAGTGTCCCCAATCGCAGCATCATCGACGCTGAGGTGGATGAAGCCTTCCAACTGGAAGAGACTTGGAGGAGGCCAAGTATCCACAGTGTTGATTCGCTGGAAGCAAAGGTTTTCAGTGCATACACCATACCAGAAGAAATGATTGCGAAGGATTTGGAGGCAGAGGAAGAAGAGAAGGAAATGGAAGTGACGAAGGGAAAGGAGGATGACAGGGAAGGAACTGCAGGAAACCCTTGAGTTTCAAGTTCCTTATATATTTTGTGAACTGCTTGTTCATCTATCAAATTTCAATTTCTGTCAAAATTTGTCATTTACCTGCTTTGTGAATGACCTTACCTTTTGCTACAAACTCAAATAATTTAACCGAAAAAAAAGGGAAAAGAACTTAAAAAAAAAATTTACAAACGAAGCTGCAAAGGAAGCAGTCGCTTGGAGTTCCCTTCACGGTTAGATAGGCTGGAACTTTCGAAGTCTTAGCCTTTGGGTTTTGGCATCATCAAAAAGGGGGAAATTGTTGGGAATTGTTATGGACCGATTTGTTAAGGGGGAACTATGTGGGATACTTGATGAACGAAGTCATTTGTTTTGATTGGATCCCAAAACCCCAAGTGTCCAACTCCCAAGTGACCCACCTTGATGTAGTTAATAGGTTAGAATTTTCTAAGCCTACTCTGTTAGGATGGCTCTTTAATTTGTGCATAGATTATAGGCTTCAAGAGTTCAAGTGAAGGCCACTCACTTGAGTGTGTTTTCCAGAGAGAAGCAAGCCTAGCAAACTGAAGTGAAGCGTGCCGAAGAACAGTGTAGCGAAGCGATCGCTACAGTAGATTCGAAGTGAGTCTGCCAAAGCGAAGCGAAGCGAGCGCTACAGTTCAAAGCCAAAGCGAAGCGAAGCAAGCGCTACAGTGAAGAGTCAAAACTAGTCAACTCTAGTCAGCAGTTTCCAAAGCAGTCGCTAGGGAACTTTATTTCCCGAAGCCGCTCACTACAGAATGACTACGAAGTGACTCAACTAAAGCGGACGCTACAACTTCAAAGCAAAGCGAGCCACTACCTACCAGAAAGCGACAGCGCGACTCCCGCCCATATTTTGAACTCCAGTCAACAGGAGATCGTAGCATTAATTACAAGATCTCCACGTGTCGAAAGCGGAGTGGAGCGGAAGAGTTGACTGCCAGGCCGACAAAGGCGCCGCAACAGTACTGGCTCGCTCCAGTTACTGTTAACCTTGTAAGTTAGCCATTTTTGGCAAAATGCCAAAACTGGACGTCTGAAAAAGGTGCCAGCCTGCGCAAGTACTGTCGAGAGGAGGAGGGACAAGGCCACCAACCAAGCAACGGATCTCAGCCAACCCTCCACCTATAAATAGTGAAGGATGAAGACGAAGAAGAGCAGAACACTATTTTGAGCATTCAAGCGCATACAGCAAACAAACACTCCCAAGCCTTCGAGCAAATCTTTGAGTCTTTGTTTTAAGTGTTCTCCGAGTTTCCAGTTCATCGGAACTCGTCTTCACAACCTTCACACTTAGAGTCTAAGCCCATTCCATATCCAAGCTTAGAAGAAGAGCTCTAGCCTACTTTGCATCTACTGTAAAGAGCTCTTCATAGTGTGTTCGTCAACCAAAAACCCTAAACTCTGTCTGTTAGGTTGTTGAGTGTTGTCGTTAGGTTGTCCAGATCCAAGGCTCTTCTTTCATCGATTGAAGAAGCCTCGATCATAGAGTCTAGATCCAAGCTTGCACTTACATCGTTTGTGTGAAGCTCGATCGAAGCTGGGCTGTACGGAGAGCCCGTAATCTCCCTGTCGTGTTTTGACTGAAGCAAGTGAAGCTTCCAGTCTTTGTTAGGTTTGTGTAGTGAACCCGCAATCACTGCGTCAGTCGTTTGATCCAGGCGAGTGAAGCCCGATCTCGACCAGGTTTTTGAAGGACCCGTAACCTTCAAGTTCTTGAGTGAAGAGAACAGTTGCCGTCGTGCAACAATTGGACGTAGGAGCTTTATCTCCGAACCACTATAAATCTTCGTGTCGTATCTCTCTAACCCTTATCTCTTTACTATATTTGATTATTCATTGCATACTGCATCTTAAACAAACTTAATCTGGAAATTTCAATTACTTAGGAAAGATTTAGCTCACCAAATTCCGCACATACGAGTAAAGACTCCCTCTTGATCAAGTGCTCACTTCGGTCAAGTAGGCAAGCTACGTACTGTAGATCTAGCTTCAGCTAGGTCTTAAGTTTCAAAAAGAGCTCTTTACTTGTTACTCTGAGTTAAGGGATTTGAAGTTGAAAAACTTCAAAATACGTATTCACCCCCCCCCCCCTCTACGTATTTTTCCTATTAACAAACCGGGACCAACATCATCTACTAATAATGCAAAAACCCCATCACCAATGTCAGTGATAATAGTATGCGTGATCTCTTTAGCACAAGCTTTAGCTAGCTGTTTTTGAATTTTAGGTGAATCCATTAGATTATTGGCTGCAGCATCTTTCTTCACAGCTTTGCAAATGTCTTCATCTCGTGCACAATACCAATCAACCAATTCACGAAAATTTCCCTTATTTAATGAACTTGAAGACTCTTCATGTCCACGGAAAGATAAACCTTGCTTCAAAAGAAGCCGTGTCACATCCAACATCAGGGTCAGACGAATGCGATATGCAATCTGCCTTTCTACCCAATTCTCTTGCACCATATTCATCAAGCTATTTTTTTGATTCTTAAAGAGATCAAGCTGCACTCTCGCTTCATTATGAGCACTATCCACCGCCCCACTATGGATATGAAATCTTTCTAATGCCTTCTTCCAATTACTGAAACCTTTTCTCACAAATGCGTCATCATCAAATTGCCCACCTCTATTGCTTGATGGCTTAAAGAGATAGCACCAAAAGCAAAATGCCGCATCTTTTGACATACTATACTCTAACCATGGAAACTTCTCATACCATCCCTCTTGAAAGCTCCTTTCTTGTTTTCCAAACTTTGTCTTTGGATACTTATGGCCAATTGGTTGGCAAGGTCCTTTAGCCACAAACTCTCTTCTAATTTGATCCCGAATAGCAACATCAAATTCGTTAATCGATTTTCGTAAACCCGGATCATAAACAATCTCATTCGTGTTAAAATCCCCATGATTATCCACTATTTCGGTAACAATGGGTGTACAAGGAGATGTTTCGGTAACAATAGGTGTACTTGGAGATTCTTCACTACGAATTCTCTTAGGTTTGAAATATATTTCCATGATTTAGCCTCTACATAAATAAACAAAACAATTGAAATAAAAATAAATTAGTAAATGCTATTGCTTGTACAATACAATATGAAACAAATCAAACAAAATTAAAATTTTATATGCTACTGTACTGCCACTAGTAAATAGTAATACAAATTATACTAAAACCTTCCACTTCTTCTTGTTATACTAAAATAAGGACAATTAATTGGTAATCCCAAATTACCATTTGTTATATTAAAATAACCTCAACTAATTGGTAATCCCAATTCCCAGTTTCAAACCTTCCACATTTCCACTTCTTCTCAATATTTTATTTTTATGTTTCTATATAAAATAAGTTAGTTTCATTCTACTCTTCTAAAATCTAAACCTCAATAGACAATAGGAATGAATTTTAAACCTCACAATATAAATAAATTTTAACCCTAAAATTTACAGCTAAATCATATAAAGACAACAAGAACTAGAAGCTAACCTCCAATAGGAATGGATATTTTAATTGATTCCCCTGGTCAAGCCTAAGATCGAAAAATGGAGAAAGTAATTTGAAAAAAAAAAAAAAAGTTGATTTTTGTGTTCTTCTTCTCTTCTGTGGTCTTCTGTGGTGTGGGGCGCAGCTCGTAGGTTTTAAAAAAGTTGAGAAAGTAAAAAAAGTTGGGAAAGTTGAAAAAGAAAAGTCGGGTGCTCGTGTGCATAAAGTTAAAAAAAATTTTTATTTAAAATAGTTATAAGAAATAAATAAAATTGGATTAGTAATTAAAGGCCCATATTGCTTAGGCCCATTATTGAAATAACCCAATTGAAAGAAATCCTTTCTTCTCCAACTCTCCAGCGAAGACGCAGATGGCTATGGGGGCTACCCAGTTGCAGTCGACGGCCGGCGGCATATATATACACATATTTCCCGACGGCGACCGTGGGGGCTTCAGCCCACACTAGCCCCCACCTAGTTCCGCCCCTGCCCTCAATTGATTTTTGGAAAACGTGTCAACAAATGGGTGATTTGTTTTGAAGAAACGAAAGGCTATGGTTCTTGGTTTAAAATTGTCATTTGACGGGACAATGTACCCAACAAACTTTAGTGAAATACGAAGTACTTCATTCGCGGTGAAAATAATCATGTTTTACGGCTGTGCAGGTGCCACGTGGTGTGGTCCCAAATGCTGGTTGGTGGCGGTTATGATTAGTACCATCATAAGCTAGAGCCCCATGCCAATCCATGATTACCGTCTAACTCACAAACATCACTAGGAGATGGTTACACTATATTACGTCCGATAAGAGAAGCTCATCAATGCTTCTAGGATCGTATGCTTATGGTCAAGTCCACAAGTTGTAGCCGCTGTTCTAAACGTCGCCGTCTAGATTCGCCTAGACAGCATCTAGACTTTAGTCAGTAATTCGCCGTCCGACTAATATTTAATCAGTTTAGGCTTTAAATGATACCCAACGAGTCGATCTTAAAGCTTAAACAATAGTCTATATGTATTAATTAATCGACATTTAGACGAACTATGCTACTCTATTCCAGATTTTTTCGATTATAATTGTGAAATTAGCCTATCAGTTGTTATACTATGTGTATTTATTATAAATTTGACAATAATATTGTAAGACTAGTAAAAATAAGCATTGTAGTTCTCACCCATCTAGGCTCCCGACTAGCGCCCAGCGATTTTTAAAACACCGGTTGAAGCTATAAGAAAATTGTTCCTCTCTTTAGTAATCATCCCGATTATTGATTTATTTAGGGATTAGCTAATATTTATCCCTATCGGCTACTCCCCCTCTTACTCCCTAAACTATACACATGTATTTTTAGGAGGGAAAATGAAAGGATTCTGACAAAAGGTCCTTCTCTTTGCCTCTTCGGTATGGATATGACCCGGCTTATTTGTTGCCGCTTGATCAATGATCTGCTTTTCATCATTGCCATCCATTTCCGAAGGCTTATTGCTATAAGAACAGTCGCAGCTGCATACACCTACTTCAATGCGCACGCCACGTGGCTCTGCCACGTGGGCGTGAAGAGATGAAGAAGGTTTCAATATTTTTCTTATATATCAATAATGGTCGAACGTACACAACTTATAGGGAAATTATCTACCCCTATATGGTAACTATATCACAGCAATCAATCTAAATATTCTATTATGAACCAAGACCAATTATCCCCTAATTACTCGTTCTTTCCAACACTCCCCCTCAAGTTAAGTAACGGGATTTCCGATACTTAACTTGCCCAATACTCTCTCAAAAGACTTCGAGTTCACCGCCTTGGTTAGAATATCCGCCAATTGATCTTCTGACTTGACATGTGGTAACTCAATAATTTTATTCTCAATTTTCTCCTTTATGAAATGTCTATCGATCTCCACATGCTTAGTCCTATCATGCTGAACCGGATTCTCCAAAATACTGATAGCAGCTTTGTTGTCACAAAAGAGTTTACATGGCTTTGGTGTGTAAAGATCCAATTCAGACATAAGCTTCCTTAACCACAATATTTCAGTCAGTCCATTCTTGATTCCTCGAAACTCAGCCTCGGCACTCGATAATGCCACCACCTTTTGTTTCTTGCTCCTCCAAGTGAGAAGATTCCCTCCCACAAAGGTAAAGTATCCCGATGTGGATCTTCCATCACTTCGACTTCCTCCCCAATCTGCATCGGTGAACCCACAAATATCTAGATGGCCATTCTTCTCGAATAACAACCCATAACTAGCTGTGTTCTTCAGATATCTAACGACTCTTAGAACAGCTTCCCAATGTTCCTCTTGTGGGGAATGCATAAACTGACTCACCACTCCAACTGCATAAGCTATATCCGGTCTCGTATGAGAGAGATAGATAAGCTTTCCAACTAGTCTTTGGTACCTCCCAATGTTCGCTGATTTTGCACCTTCAACTATCTCCATCTTGTGATTTGTCACCATTGGTGTATCAGCCGGCTTGCACTCAAGCATTCCAACTTCAGCTAGTAGATCGAGAATGTACTTCCTCTGCCTGATGAAAATGCCTCGAGTCGATCTAAGAACTTCGATTCCCAAGAAATATTTGAGTGAGCCCAGGTCCTTCATCTCAAATTCTTTGAACAAGTTGACCCGCAACTCATTCATCTCCTCTTCATCATCTCCTGTGATAATCATATCATCAACATAAATGATAAGGCAAGTAATTTTACCACTCTTTTTCTTGAGAAACAATGTGTGATCAGAGTTGCTTTGTCTATATCCATACTTATTCATCGCCTCCGTAAACCTGCCAAACCAAGCCCTTGGAGACTGCTTCAGTCCATATAGAGTCTTCTGAAGTCGACGGACTTCTCTCTCTTGAAACTCCTCAGTAAATCCCGGGGGAGGAACCATGTATACCGGTTTTGGCAGTTCTCCATGTAAGAACGCATTTGTCACATCGAACTGGTGCAATGGCCACTCCTTGTTTGCTGCCACCGAGAACAACACTCTCAACGTATTGATTTTTGCAACAGGTGAGAATGTCTCAGAGTAATCAATGCCATAGGTTTGAGTGTATCCCTTCGCCACAAGACGTGCCTTATACCTCTCAATGGATCCATCTGGTTTACGTTTGATCGTAAACACCCATCTACATTCTACGGGTTTAACCCCTTTAGGAGATTCAGCTTTGACCCAAGTGTTGTTCTTCTTCAATGCTTTCATTTCTGTTAGCATTGCCTCTCTCCAATGCTCATGTTTCATTGCTTCCTGCATTTCGAGGAAGATCTTTTTCTTCATACAAAGCTGCCTCATATGCGCTTGCCTGCCTGGTCAGGTTTCCTCGTACAAAGTTTGCCACTCCATATCTGCTTTTTGTACGGATTACCTCAGGAGAGTACCTTTTTGCTGGAATCCCTCGAGTACTCCGAGGTGGGAGGATGTATCTGCCCTTGTCGCTGTCCACTGTGTTGTCCTCTTCATTTTCTGTAACAACAACATGTTCTACAGTATCCTCAACATTATTAGAGTCGGGACTAACCTCGGATATTGGTCGAATTGGATCGGACGACAACTGAGGGATCTCTGGCATGCACGGAGATCAGGCGGTAGCGACCGGAGCTGGCTCGGGTGGATCCTCGGCAGAAAGACTCAGTTGTGATGGATAAATAAGCCAACTAAGGGAGTCTTCATTAGTACCCCAACTACTACTACTCTCCCCCTGACTCCCAAGGTGGCCATCATAGAAAAATTCAGACTCCAAAAAATTACAATTCATTGTTGTTATAACCTTTTTCGTAGCAGTATTAAAACACCTATACCCCTTTTGATTTACCCCATATCCAACAAAAACACACTTAGTAGCACAAGGTGACAATTTTGTTCTTTTGTGTTTGGGAATATGCACAAACACCGAACACCCAAAGACCTTAGGGGGTAGACTAAGGGATTCTGGTATTTGGGCTTGTTGGGATAAGATATCGAGAGGAGTTTTCATATTAAGAATTTTCGTGGGAAGTCTGTTAATTAAGTAAACAGAGGTTCCAACAGCTTCAGGCCAAAGAAAAATGGGTACCTTAGAATCAATCATGAGGGCACGAGTAATTTCTAAAATGATCCGGTTCTTCCTCTCAACTACACCATTCTGTTCAGGTGTGTAAGCACATGAAGTTTGGTGTACTAATCCCCTTTTTTTACAGAATTCAGTCATGGTATTATTCACAAATTCCCTACCATTATCTGAACGAAGGACATTTATCCTGGTTTGGAATTGTGTTTGGATCATCTCAAAAAAATAGCTGAATTTTTCAAAGACCTCAGATTTATGTCTCAAAAAATAAATCCATGTCATCCTAGTGCAGTCATCTATGAAGGAAACAAAATATTTAAGTCCATTCCCCCCAATAACAGGTGCAGGACCCCAAACATCAGCATGCACTAAATTAAACATAGATTTCACACGAGTGTTCGACGGTTTAAAAGTCTGCCTATGGCTTTTCGCCAAAACACAAGTCTCGCAACAAAAGTTTCTAGGAATCGCAAAGTTCGGAAATAAAATTTTAAAATAACCCGGAGATGGATGTCCTAATCTTCGGTGCCACAACAAAGCCTCTTCTTTCGAAGACCCTTTAGCCAGCATTGCACTACCATGTTGGATTCTTCCATCTACATAGTAGAGACCTTGTTCCTCAGTGTCACGCCCAATGATCCTCTTCGTCCGAATATCCTGCAAGATACAAAAACCCGGATACATAAGAAGAGTGCAGTTCAATTCCTTAGTCACATGACTAACTGACATCAATTTCTGTGATAGACCCGGAACAAACAAACAATTTGTGAGTTTTCAAGTGTGGAGATATCTCGATAGTTCCAGCACCAATAACTGCAATCAATTCTCCATTTGCAGTTCTAATATGTGTCTTTGTAACTTTACTCATCTCACAGAAATCAGATAAATCAGGGGACATGGTATCTGTGGCTCCACAATAAAAAATCCAGCCTTTTGTGTTTATTTTCTCTCCATTTTGTACACTCAAAGCAGGGGAAAGATTTGACAAGCATGCAAAACGATTTTGGATCTCAAGAGTAGAATATAAGCATTTTTGTGGCAATTTAGAATAATCACACAAAGATGGAGTTCGAAAGTCAAGATTAGGGTTCAGTATATAACCAAACCCTTTACCTCCGTCTCCCTTGTGACTTCCATTTTCGACAGAACTTCTGGTGGCTGATTCATTGTCTCCGGCGCTAATACTGGTTTCCACAAAATTTCCCTCTCCTTGTGGGAGGTTCACCACACTTCCTCCTCCCTGATTGTTGCCGCCACACTGGTTCACCACTGTTGTTCCCACAGCGAGTTTCGCCTGTGGCCGAGCTTTCTTCTCATCCCACCATTCTGGGTATCCGACCCTTAGAAAGCACGTCTCATATATGTGCTTGTTTTTTCCATAATGAGTGCACCAAAGGTGGCTCTTGTCCTCCTTGCCGACGGGTTTGTGAGTGGCCCTAGTTGGTGGAGGTTGATGTGGGGTCGTTCCTTTGCTTTTGTTCATCTGAGCACGGTAGCCGTGTTCGACTTGCCTAGACACGAAAAATTTACCGAAAACATCGACGGACGATTTGACCCTTTAAACGGCCTTTTTTTGCAAAAATAACAAACCGATTCCGACGTAGTCGGAACCACTGTATAGAACTTTTCGAGAGCTTTCCGAAAAGGTATTATGGAGCAAAATCGGAGTTCGTATGCAAAAGTTATGGCCGTTTTAGTGCTGGCCGACGAAAAAGACGAGAAAAAGACGAAAAACTCACAGAAACGAATCTGAATACTTGACACGAAACGAAAAGCTACAAAGGACGATTCTATGACACAGATACGATATATTTTTTTTTTTTTTTTTTATTACGACACTATTCAGTCCCTAAAGAAAGAGAACCTATAACGACACTAGAAAAGAAGTGTCGTAACAGAACGGCAAACCACAGCAGGATATTACGACACTCAGCAGAAAGTGTAGTAACAGTCTGCAAACACGACAGAAAACGGATCTGACCCTTTTTTTTTTTTTTTTTGACACGAACGAAACGAATCTGACGAACGATTTAACGAACTCGAACGAACGACACGAAAAGAACGACACGAATAAAACGATACAAAAAACGAAAAGACAAAAGGAACGATAGAACCTGGATTACGTAAACTCTGGCTCTAGTGCCAAATGATACGAACCTTGGTAGGTCCGATCGACTCACGCACGCGGAAGACTAAAGATACCGATGGAAGTCCCAAAACCTCCTAAATCGAACACGAAAAGTGTTGTCTAGGCAACTCGGGGACGATGATTGACACACAATCGAGGGTGATGTACTCGAATGATTCGCCGGATAGGGAATTTGACTTGCACACAAGAGGAATTCGAACTGTTCTCTCAAAGAGAAGAAACGGAATTTTTTTTATTAATCAAAACTTAGCCAAATTCGGCCAACCCCTATTATTCCAATATATATAGCTGAAAAGTAAACCTAATCTAAGTAGGAAAAAAATAAACCCTAAAGCCCATAACTAATGAAATCCACAAAATCCGAAAATAATAAAAATAACAATAATAAAGTCTTGGGCTATGATAAAAACGAAAATAACAAGTCTTCTTAATTCAGCCCATATCATCTTCAACCTTGGACCCACGAACTGAAATTCTCAATTCACGGGCTGCATCATTCCCCTCCTCTTGAAAAGGATTTGTCCTCAAATCCGGCCCGTCTCTCGCACCAAACGGAAAGAAGTCCAGTTCCTCAAATTCGTCACTCCTCTGAATGGAAACATCATTGAATTCCTGCAAGAGAAAATCAAAAGAAGGAGAGATATGGTTATGATCAACAGCGGACCAAACTCCCCCCGTGCTTGACTTCTCCAAATCACCACGCTGATCAAGTAGAGTTTTATGCATCAACCCACTCTCCTTAATCTCTACTTTCTCATCCTTCGACCTCATCTTTCTCGCCTCCTTTATCAACTGCACTTGATCTTCATAAATCTGTGTAGGAGTAAGAGGAAGGAGTGACACCTTTTTCTGATTATACTTGAAGGAATACGTGTTGTTGAAGCCATCATAGATCGCATGCCGATCATACTGCCACGGACGCCCCAAAATGATATGGCTCGCATGCATAGGAACTACGTCGTACACAACTTCATCCTCATACGACCCAATGCTGAATGGCACCTTCACTTGCTTTGTCACCTTGACTACTGCCACGTCATTCAACCATTGTAGGCGATAAGGCTTGGGATGCTTCAACACAGGCAGACCAAGTCGCTCAACCATGGAAACATTAGCGACATTGGTGCAACTACCACTATCGATGATCAAGCTGCACAAGCTATCTTTCACATGACACCTCGTGTGGAAGATATTCTCTGGCTGCTCTGTCTCTGCTGCTTGATTCTGAACGCTAAGAACCCTCCTTGCCACACAAATAAGTCCGGTGGGTGGCGTGATCTCCTCAACCTCCTCCTCTTCAGGATCCACTAAAGCCGGCATCTTTGGGCTGGATTCCTCATCATCAGTCACTACCTCTCCATTATCTCTCATGACCATGACTCTCCGATTCGGACATTCACTCATGATGTGCCCAAAACCTTGACACTTAAAGCACTTCTGATCCCGATTGCGAACACTAGGAACTGCCGGTTTGCCTTGAATTTCAGAATTTGAAGCATCAAACCTCGGCTTCCCAGACGGCTGCTTCTCCTCCCTCGGCTGCTCTTCCCTCTTCCAACTGTTCGGACTCTGCCTACTGCCGCCATTACCCCTCCTCTTGAGCTGGTTCTCTATTTTGATGGCCATGTGTACCATGTCTTCCAGCTCGACGTAATGCTGCAACTCTACCCCATTCCGAATCTCCCAATTCAGACCAGCCAAGAACCTCGCCATCGTCGCCTCTCTTTCCTCAACAATATTGGCTCGAATCATGGCTACCTCCATCTCCTTGAAGTAGTCATCCACACTCCGAACCCCTTGTCTCAAATTCTCCAGCTTGTTGTAAAGCTCACGGTAATAATGAGAAGGCACGAATCGCTTCCTCATCACCGCCTTCATCTCGCTCCATGTCTCAATTGGGTGCTCTCCATTCCGCCGCCTGTTGGTGACTAACTGATCCCACCAAACGAGAGCATAATCCGAGAACTCAAATTGCTGCTAACTTCACCTTCTTGAGCTCTGAATAATTGTGACACTCGAACATCAGCTCCACTTTTCTCTCCCACTCAAGAAACAATTCTGTAATAACCCGTATTTTTAAATACTAGAAAATAGAAAATAAATAGTTTCCTTTAATATAATAAGCTTTTCATAATTGATATAGTAAAATGATGAAAGGATATTTAAATTTAAAAGCTTTAATATTATTAGTTATATAAATTTCTTAATAAAAGAATTTTAGAATATTTAATTTAATTAGAATTTGTTAACTAAAAATATTATTTCTAACTTAATAAAATTTCAAAAATATAATGTTAATATATTTAACCTAATTTTGACATTAATAGAATTATGAAGGAAGTTAGGTATTTTTCGGATAAACGGTTAAGAAAACCCGAGTCGCCGTTTGTCTATTTTCGATCTTTTCGTTTCTTTAAAAATCTTCGAGCTATCAAATTCCTTCCGAAAATTCTTTAACCTATATCGTTGTGTTCGATATTTTTCGTGGATTCCGTAAACCCTTTGAAATCTTGAATCCGAATTCGTTGCCGGAAAAAAATATCTTTTCGTCGGGAAACGAGACGTTCGATCGGAGACGGGATGACCCCTATAAATAGAGGCCATCACCGCCTCACTTGTGCATATCCTATCCAATTTCATCTTAATCTTCAAGTGGGAAGAAACCCACCAACTCACCAACTCTCTCTCACCCGTACATCACCTCCACCTCCGCCTCTCCCTTCGCCGTCGGCAGCCCTCCAGCGCCGATCACCTCCGCCATCCTCCATCTCCGATCACCTTCACCATCTTCCGATCAACATCTCCATCAAACAGCCCCTCCATCATCTCCACCACCTCCACCGATCATTCACCACCAGCCACCTTCGTCTCTCTCTCTAAAGAAGCCGAAGGAGAGCAGCCAGCAGCAGCCCCACCTCCGATCATCCGCCACCGCCGCCGATCATCTTTTCCGATCCAGCAGCAGCTGCTGCCACCGTGTTCTTCATCTTCTTCAGTTTCATCTTCCGTCATCATCTTCTTCTTCAAGCCAAGAACAGCTCGATCATCACCGATCATCTTTTCGAGCATATCTTCTTCTCCGATTATCGAAAAGGTATGTCGTTCGCTTCTATGAACTCGTAGGAAGATTTCGATCCTAGGGATATTGGTTGATCGTCGATACGAGCTTCCGAGTTTGGACATGCATCGCCATCTTCATTTGCATATTCTCTTCTTCTCCGTGCCGTGCAATCGCCCTTTCTTTGGTGGTTGCCGGTATTCCTTTTTGCATTCATATAACCGAATTAAAGTTGTTCGTAACCTAATAATTAACATCTTGATCGGAATGAATTTTGTGAAAATGAATTGTTGTTGGTATACTTTCTTGCTCATGGATAATGATCCCTGCATGTCGAGACTCTGTCCAAATGTTTTGAAAATATTAATATGGCTTCGAAATGAGATTAACTAGCATCCTATAAAATTTGGTAACAATCGGAATCACCGTTAATTTTCTAAAAATGAAACTGTGTTCATTTCGAGTCGAAGGACCCTTACCCGTTTTGCATGTCTAATATTTTTGCACCAAAATATTCCTAATGATTAGTTGAACAACTTTTGTGTTGAAGTCTAAGCCCTGCAAACGACGAAAACATAAGAAAATAATTATAGAAGGTTAATAAGTTATATATATAATTTTAGGGAATATTATATATTAAAAAGGAAAGTTATGTTAGAAAATTCTAAGGATGAAACTACGAACGTAACTTAACTTCAAGAAATATTTGTAGGAAGACTCTCCGAAGAAGCTGACTAAGATTCGAACCAAAGAATCGAGTAACCGGTAAAGGTGGGGATCTATTTATTCGAACTTGTTAAAATCCTTGGGGATTCTTATTTCTTAATAACTCTTGAGCTAGTAAGCTCTATATTCTTCAAGTGCAGGCTTTGTTTCAGGATTAAATTGTGAATCACAGGTTTCCCAGGTTTAATGCTCTAATCTTTTACGATATCGGGTTGACATCGTTAGGTCTAACACACCAACGAGCAACTGGTGTACACCGGGATCGGGAGTGGGGTTTACCACGGAAATCTCGATCCCTAGCCGATAGACTTGCATATAACTTATTTATGCCGTCTAGCATAGCTGATGGGTTTATATACACTTTATGTATGTCACCCTGCAAATGTTCTTATAATCCGACAGGTGGTTTAACCGGGATTCGATTACGAGTAACCTCGGGAATACCTAAATGGACGTCTAAATGGTTTGGTCATATGGGATCAAGACCTATTCTTTCTCTTCTCTCTTTTGAAATCCTGAAAGCCCTGCTTTTGTTTTCCTTTGATTGGCAATGATTCCCACTGAGTGCTAGTTGTACTCAGCCCTGTGAAACTTTCTTTGTTTTGCAGATTGGGAGCCGGAGGCATAGTGATGGGACGAGGAGAGAGAAAAGGAACGGAGGAATAAACAAGAGACGAGGATAATAAAACTTAAACCGTTAGACTCTTTCCCGTTTCTTAAACTTTAAATTTCGGTTATAAACATTTTACGTATGCTTTGGATCGTTAAACAATTTCCCTTTTCGTTACTTAGATAACCGAATCATCGTATTAATAATCAAAATGGGAGTTATGGTTTAGCTAACTTAGAAAGTTAATATTCGTTTAAAGTTTATTCGTTATTCATTTGTTGGTTTAAAACTTGACGTTTTAAAAATATGAATTAATATAACGAAAACTTAAACGAATTTATAAAAACTATAATGGTTGATAAATGAATGTTTACTTATTCGCTTCCGCTATTTAAAACGCAACTTTGATGTAACTACATATTCTGGACCCAACTGTAGTGCGGTCTGGTCCGCCACGGTTGTTATGCTTTCGATATATACTTTGGATCCGATGATGGCGCGGTCTGGTCCGACCTCATCGTTATGGTTTATGTACTTGTTTAGCTGATGTTTAAGTCTTTGGTATTTACTACGACTTGATCCTGGTTTTTAAGGGGAGATGCTGCCCAAATTTCCGGGCTAAACTAAATGAACTTTAATTAAAACTAATTAAAATAAATTGAATTATGATTCTCCCTTTTTATTTTACCCTTCGTTGCATCCCGATTAATTGGTTATAATTAAAATTGATTATTTTTAGAGTTAGGAAAATCGGGTGTGACAAATTCTGGGTCGTTCTTCCCTTGAAACGAGGGGATGTTCATCCTGATGTTGCCCAGATTGTTGTCTCGTCCATTCCTTGCTCCTCTAGGCCAACGTCGTTCTTCCTCTTCTTCGAACTCTACATCCTCCTTATAACCCACAGCCTCGAACTCAGGGTTAGTTCTCCGGTTATAGTGCTGACCTCTACCTCTACCACCTCGACCTCCTCGTCCGCCACTGCCCGGAGCAAACTCTAACTGATTTTTCTGTTCCACTTCGTTGATCCTTGCATGTACTTCCTCCATCTCTTCTCTCATCAGCTTCCTGAAATCAGCACTCAAAGCATCATACAGGAACTTGATCTTTGGATCAATTTCTGGTTGACCCATCGACGACTCATTGCTTGTACCTGCCATTTTTTTTTTTTTTTTTTTTTTTTTTTTTAAACACAAAACAAAACAAACGTTAGTAAAAATAATGAACCTCACCACCTCACAATCACTCGTGTATCACTCAATGATGAATCACTCAACACTCGTGTATCGCTCAATGGATATGGCTTTTACCCTCTAATACTCTCACCCTCTCGCCTTTTTCCACTCGATTCTCTCTTAAGAAGCTCAAATCCCCTTAATCCACCACATAAATCACTACTAATGACTCAAGAGTATTGAAAGTAGGAAGCAAAGATGACTGAACTAAGAAAACCCTAAATTCGAAGACACGAAAAATTTACCGAAAACTTCGACGGACGATTTGACCCTTTAAACGGCCTTTTTTTGCAAAAATAACAAATCAATTCCGACGTAGTGGGAACCACCATATAGAACTTTTCGAGAGCTTTCCGAAAAGGTATTATGGAGCAAAATCGGAGTTCGTATGCAAAAGTTATGGCCGTTTTAGTGCTGGCCGACGAAAAAGACGAGAAAAAGACGAAAAACTCACAGAAACGAATCTGAATACTTGACACGAAACGAAAAGCTACAAAGGACGATTCTATGACACAGATATGAATTTTTTTTTTTTTTTTTTTATTTTTTTATTATTTTTTTTATTTTTATTTTTTTATTTTTTTTTCTGGATATTACGACACTATTCAGTCCCTAAAGAAAGAGAACCTATAACGACACTAGAAAAGAAGTGTCGTAACAGAACGGCAAACCACAGCAGGATATTACGACACTCAGCAGAAAGTGTAGTAACAGTCTGCAAACACGACAGAAAACGGATCTGACCCTTTTTTTTTTGACACGAACGAAACGAATCTGACGAACGATTAAACGAAGACTCGAACGAACGACACGAAAAGAACGACACGAATAAAACGATACGAAAAACGAAAAGACAAAAGGAACGATAGAACCTGGATTACGTAAACTCTGGCTCTGGTGCCAAATGATACGAACCTTGGTAGGTCCGATCGACTCACGCACGCGGAAGACTAAAGATACCGATGGAAGTCCCAAAACCTCCTAAATCGAACACGAAAAGTGTTGTCTAGGCAACTCGGGGACGATGATTGACACACAATCGAGGGTGATGTACTCGAATGATTCGCCGGATAGGGAATTCGACTTGCACACAAGAGGAATTCGAACTGTTCTCTCAAAGAGAAGAAACGGAATTTTTTTTTATTAATCAAAACTTAGCCAAATTCGGCCAACCCCTATTAGTCCAATATATATAGCTGAAAAGTAAACCTAATCTATGTAGGAAATAAATAAACCCTAAAGCCCATAACTAATGAAATCCACAAAATCCGAAAATAATAAAAATAACAATAATAAAGTCTTGGGCTATGATAAAAACGAAAATAACAAGTCTTCTTAATTCAGCCCATATCATCTTCAACCTTGGACCCACGAACTGAAATTCTCAATCCACGGGCTGCATCAGTTTCCTCCCAATCTCGATAGCCCTCGCTCTTCGGTGCAGGTGGTTCGTCCAGAATGTGGGAGGAGGCTCTCCTGCCCCCGATCGCGACTTTCATAAGTCGTGACCATAGTGGGTAATTTCTGCCATCAAGCTTGAATGTCAATGTGACATTCTTGCTTGTCTTCAGTTCTGTGTTTTTGCTGGGTTTCTCATCATTCTCAGAATCTGACATTTTTTGGTGTAGGTAGGTATACTATGGGGAAGTAATGAAAATATTTTGAGCCCTAGGCTCTGATGCCATGAAGAGATGAAGAAGGTTTCAATATTTTTCTTATATATCGATAATGGTCAAACGTACACAACTTATAGGGAAATTATCTACCCCTATATGGTAACTATATCACAGCAATCAATCTAAATATTCTATTATGAACCAAGACCAATTATCCCCTAATTACTCGTTCTTTCCAACAGGGCGTACGCACGCGACACTCAATTTGGACGCCGATGCAGGCGTACACGTGGCGTACGGTGTACGCCTGCGTGTACGCTAGAGCATACACCCAACCTCTGCCAGCGAACGCCACATGTCGCCACGTGATTCGTTCTTTTTTTTTTCCCCCTTTTTCTTTTTCTTTTTACGATTTCTTCTTTCTTTTTCCTTTTCCTTTTTCCA
The DNA here is from genome assembly GCA_029379335.1 of Thymus mandschuricus. Lineage (NCBI taxonomy): Eukaryota > Viridiplantae > Streptophyta > Magnoliopsida > Lamiales > Lamiaceae > Thymus > Thymus mandschuricus. Next base: position 40,372,680 of record CM057071.1, read on the forward strand.
ATTTCTTCTTTCATTTCTCTTTTCCTTTTTTCTATTTACGCCTCCTTTCTTTTCTTTTTTTCCTTTTTTCTGTTTACGCTTTCTGTCATTTTCTTTTTTTCCGTTTTTATTTTTTCGTTTTTTATTTGTTTTCATATTTAAATATTTCCTTTATTTTATTTTTATAAATAAATATTTATTTCCTTTATTTTATTTTATTTTATTTTATTTTTATAAATAAATATTTATTTCCTCTTTTTTTTCCTTCCTTTTTCTATTTAAATGTTTTCTTTCCTTTTTTTTCCCTGATTTTTTCTTCTATCTTTTAATCTTTACTTTATTTTTTCAGATAATATTTTATAAATTTTAAAATATGCATTACACATTGATTTATTTAAAATCTCGTATTTAAATGACGAAAAAATTAAAGCAAAAAAAAATAAAAATCAATAACACACTAAAATATACAGTCAGCACATAAAAATAAACACCATACACCGTTTATTTTATATGATGACTGGACATTTTAGTGTGTTATTAATTCTTGTTTTGTTTTAATTTTTTTCGTCATTTAAATACGAGATTTTAAATAAATCAAAGTATAATGCATATTCAAAAATTTACAATAAATATTAACTAAAAAAATTAAATAAAGGAAATAATTAAAGATGAAAACAAAGAAAAGAATCAAGAACAAAAAAGAAAGAAAACGTTTAAATAGAAAAAGGGAAGGGAAAGAAAAAAAGGAAAAAATAAACCATTTAAACGAGAAAAGAACGCTTAAGAAAAGAAAAAAGGAAATAAATCAGAAATTAAAAAGAGGCAAAAAATATGGTGTCTAAGTAGCTTAGTAGAAACCAATAGTTGTTCGAAACTTAAGAAAACACAAAATGTGTCTAATTTACATGTGAGTGGACTATTTTACTCCTGGTCATAAATTCAATCAGCCTGCATTCAATTAACCTCCCTCCCACTCCCGCTTTAAAATCGCAGCCACTATTCACTTTTACAAATTACACTCCACCTCCTCTGCACAAACCCGATTCCCAACACTTCCTCTGCCAAAACCCTTCCTCTCCCAAAACTCTCTCCCTCTGTAAGTTCCGCCGGCGAGAATGGCGTCTGGAACGCGTAGCTCCAAACGGAAGAGGAAGCCCGAGGCGGAATCATCTGAAATCGAGGAAAGCCCGTCAAAACCGACGAGCCCGACGAATAGGGGAAAGAAGAAGAAGGCAACGAGGCAGAAAAATCGCGAGCAAGAGGACGACGTACAGGAAATTCCTCCGGAAACCGGCGAAGACTCCGGCAGCAAAACTGATGCCGACAAACAGAGAGATGATAGGCCCTCCGGTTATCCATTCACCACAGAAGAGGTAAAAAAAGTGTTTCTCATGTATTTTGGATTTTTAATATATAATTTTCATTACTGAACACAGATCTGAGTTTGTGATTCAATTAAAAATGATTTGTTAATTTCTTGTTTGGGTTTGCAATGAGGTAGTTGGATTGGTTGCAAAAAATCCGATCTGCTTTACTTAATTTCTCTTGGTTTTTGGGATTGCATTTTTTTTGAAACTTGATATGTATGTTAAGTTTGGATGAATGAATCACTTTTTCGTTGGCATTTGTTAGTTAGAACCCATTGTTGTAGTTTGTTATTTTAGAAATCAAATGTGAATTATGGGTTAGAAATCAAAATTGAAATATGGGTTAGTTAGAATCCATTGTTGATGTTGTTATTAACAGAACTGGTTTTTTTTTTTTTGGGAATTTTTTTTTTTTTTGTTTGTTGGCATTTGTTAGTTAGAATCCATTATTCATCTTTTTATTTTTTTGGGAATTTTTTTGGATTGCATTTTTTTTGAAACTTGATATGTATGTTAAGTTTGGATGAATGAATCCCTTTTTCGTTGGCATTTGTTAGTTAGAACCCATTTTTGATATTTGTTATTTTATAAATCAACTGTGAATTATGGGTTAGAAATCAAATTTGAAATATGGGGTAGTTAGAATCCATTGTTGATGTTGTTATTAACAGAACTGTTTTTTTTTTTTTTTGGGATTTTTTTTTTGTTTGTTGGCATTTGTTAGTTAGAATCCATTATTCATGTTTTTATTTTATAAAGCAAAGGTGAAATATGTGTATTATGCTCTACATCATCTGGTTAGAAAATTAGCATATTCGTTTTGGATTGCATTTTTTTTGAAACTTGATATGTATGTTAAGTTTGGATGAATGAATCCCTTTTTTGTTGGCATTTGTTAGTTAGAACCCATTTTTGATGTTTGTTATTTTATAAATCAACTGTGAATTATGGGTTAGAAATCAAATTTGAAATATGGGGTAGTTAGAATCCATTGTTGATGTTGCTATTAACAGAACTGGTTTTTTTTTTTTGGGATTTTTTTTTTTTTGTTTGTTGGGATTTGTTAGTTAGAATCCATTATTCATGTTTTTATTTTATAAAGCAAAGGTGAAATATGTGTATTATGCTCTACATCATCTGGTTAGAAAATTAGCATATTCATTAGAATTCATAAATTGTTTGATTATTCAGTTAGAACTGTTAGTATTCTTACTTGTCAGTTATGTTTAGTTGTTCTTTTGTGAAATATTGTTAAATTCTAACCAATATATTAAAATATTGATCCTAATTTATACAATTCTGACCCTTTACTTGCAGGTTGAATGGAAATTCGTGAGGCTAGGACAACTCAAGCAAGCCAAAAAGAAAATCATACCGGGCGGGTATGAAGGACTGTGTGGTGAAGTCAATGATCTGCTTAAAGGCCTCAAACACCAAGTAGCCGACAAAGTCAGATACTCTGCAATGGGAGAGTTTACAAGGCTGGATAACAACGCTACAAGAAATGGTAACATGCTACACTATGTGCTCTGCCATCAAGTCATCCCAGACCCCGCCATTGACGACACAGCCCTTTACTTCAAAATTGGCCGGAGGGGTCGTGAGGTTCTCAAGGGAAGAATATGCCCTAGTCAGTGGGTTGAAGTTTGGCCCGGCCAACTTCAACCCTTACACAGTACACGACATTCCCCCCAATTCAACATTCTCAAGGCTGTTCGGTGAGAATCCAGACACGACGTTGTCAAAACTCCGAACATCGGCCAATGCAAAGAAGTTCATGGTTGATGGGAAGTCGGTGAAGGCCACGCCTGATGACTGGGTAAAGATTTGTAAGCTGTTGTTGTGCTTAGGGTTTGTTTTCGGAGTTGATGGCTGCAAGAAGAAAATACCAACCTGGATGTGGGTGCTATTGGAGAACGAAGACGAGTGGGAAAACTTCCCGTGGGGGAGCATTTCATTCCAAATTCTGCTGGATACAATCAAGGGAATCACTACCAAAACAAAGCAAGAAGGGATGTTGAACATCAACTTCAAGGGCAACACTGTTGCTTTTTCTGTAAGTAAACACTCGTCTTTGCATTTTTTTTGCAATAAATATTTTGCCATATATTTGTTATTAAACAGTATTTTGGTATGATATACGTAGGCTTGGATATTCGAGGCCATACCCGCTTTCGGAGAGGCCATTGGTTTGAAAAAGGATGAACACGAAATCCCGAGGTTCATGGAGTATTCTTATACAACCTCAAGGGTATGGCCAACTGACAAACAGATCAAGAAGGTTAGAATTTATTTCCTTACAACGCCTGCTAGGAAAAAATATATGTTGTCTTTCTGATATCGTTAGAATTGTAATTGATTCTAATTATTGCACTATTCTGGCATTAGAAAATTTGGAATTCTAACATGTTCAACATTGTTTCTTACTTGTCACAGAGGGTGTTGCGGATGCTGAAGCCGCGTACTGACGAGAAGGTTTCCCCCTTCTGGAAGTCACTGGAGTTGGATCCAACCCTGCATCCATTCGCTTTCCAGTACGATCCAACTGATAGCATGAAAGGAAAGAGAAAGGCAGAAGAGGATGATGATGAAGAAGCGGTGGCAGAAGCATCTGGACCACAAATAGCCACAAGCTCAAGTGTCCTTATTGCTGCCGCTGCTGAAGCTACTGTCACCAAGAACCAGGCCGCAATGGAGGCCGCCATGAAGGCCGTGTTGGAAGATTACCACCAGAATACACTCAAAGCAATGCTGGCTGAGAACCATAAGAATCTGCTGGATGCCGTGGCTGAAAAGGTAACGAATCTACTGCTGGAGAGAGCCACGACGGACAACGCTTACAACTGTGGTAGCGACGTCCGTGACGCGCTTGGAAGTTTGGATCCAATGGCAGACACTCAAAATACGGTGCCCTGTACGCCCCTTGAACAATCTCAAGTATCTGAAAAAGCTGTGATTAGTTCTCCAGCAACAACGAAAGTTGTTGCCGTTGAGGAAAGCACAACTATTCCAACTGGCGCATTGGAATCCCCCGGCAATTCCCTGTTCTCCTTGGGTGTGAATTTCAATGCATCGCAGGATGAGGGGTTGGTACCGGTGAGTGTGAAATCCGCTGTTCAGGCCGCAACAGGAGCCTCAGAAACATCTGCAGCAGCAGCATCCACTGGAATAGCAGCAGCATCCACTGAGATACCAGCAGCATCAGCAGCAGCGGTTGCACAGACAGCAACAACACAAGCACCAGCAGCAGGGGGGACCACGGCAGCACCAGCAGAAGCACCAACAGCTACCCCAACAGCAAACCTGGGAGATGGTGGGCAGGTATAAAAAAAAAATTTATTTGATTTTCATTGCATCAGTTGAAACAATTTCCAATTTTCGTATTTGTTTTATTGCTTGTCTGAATTTGGACTAAGTATTTCCATATTTCATTGCATTGTAATGTTTTAGAATGGACAAAAATATTGTAATGTTTCTGTTGCTTGTTTTAAAAATCCCGATGATCGACGGTTAGAACGATAGTACTTCGTACCTTGTCATTAAAAAAGGTAATGCTTTTTTACAATCGTAATGTAAAAAAGTATTACCTTTAAATCCCATCCTCTTGGTTATGGTGCGCCAATGGTGCGAAGTCTTACTTCTAACCGTTCGCACCGGTGATGGGCAACACAAACATTGCATAAAAGCTCTATTCTCGGAATAGAGCTTTAAAATTCACAAAAAAATTGAAAAAAACTAGAGGACAATCTTATGGAAGTCATAAAAATTTAACTATCATGTAACACTGATAGTTAATTTTTTTTTTTAATTTGTTAAAACATACCATAAATCTTACTTAATGTGATAGAATTTACTTTAATCTAACAGACTACTAAGGAAATTGATTAAATCTTACCGAATATGTTAGAATATTCCTTAAATCTTACCAACTACGTTATAATTTATAAATTTCTTATAAAATGATTCTAATTATTAAATAACATTTTAATACTCCGAAAAAAGGGCTTTGGAGAATTGGATGACGGCTTCTCGGACACTCAGATCAACCGGGTCTTTGATACCCTACCAATCCTGACTAGAATTGGACCTTTGGATGATGTCCAAAGGGCACACGATCCGGTATGACCATTGCGGAAAATCTATCCATCAAGAGCCGTCCGCAGCCCGTTCTTGAGGGAAGACAAACGGCCAAAGCCGGATGAGTTCAAGGCGTTTATGAAAAAAGGGAAAGCAACGTAAGTCTGCGAAATTTTAAAATTAGAATCATTTCTCATCTAAACATTTCACAAACAGGAATTACTTAATTTCAAATTGGTTGTAACAGATGCAACGTAGGATTGCCCCTTGACATGGGCAAGGAATTCTTCCGTGCCATTAAACAAGAGAAGAATAACCTAATGGAAGACCATGTAAATTGTTACCTGGGAGTGCTAGTTTCAAATCCGGTGGTAGCTGGATTCACACATCTCGACCGCAACGTGGGGATTACTTGTTGTTTTTTCATGGTAACTCATTAAATAATTTAAATTCTAACGCCCTTACTTTAATTTTTTGGACTAGAATCAAATCCTGATTGTTGTTTCTTATTTTGATTGTTTTAGTGTGAGGTGGAACGTGTGTTTGAGGAAATGCATAAAGGTAAGAAACTGGCAAAGGGGGGGTTTGATCATGATTCATTTGACCCCAGCGAGGAAGAGGTTATACCTGCCGAAGACATGGAAAAATTAGTTGCTTTTGCAGACGGTACTTACCCACCCTGGGGTGATCACGTAAGAGAATGGACTGATTTTGTAATCATTTCTAACTATACAGTGTTCATTATTTTTTGCAGAAACTGAATACTTAGTATGTTATCCAAAATTAGGTAATAGCTGTATGCTACTTTGACGAGGAATGGGCCACTGTTGAAATAAACTTCGGCAATCAACAGTTGGTGATCCACGATCCTCGGTCTTCAGAATTCAAGGATGAGGACGTTAGGAAGAGGCTAAACCATTTCATAGCGATGTCACGCCTCGTGCCTCAAATCATGAAGGAGATCGGAGGTTTTCAGAAGCGTAATATAAGAATCCCGCAATACGGCCAGTGGAAAATTGTAATAGCTCCTCCGACAGGTAAATAATTTAATTCTTTGTTAGTTAGAATATTTTAAATTCCAACCAATCATATATTAATAACGTAGAAAATAGTTAGAAATATATTAAATTCTCAATAATTTTATTACTATATAACCTTGATCTTATCTTTTAGTAAATCATGTTAGGCACAAAAGCATGGGGATAGTATATTTTTGAATGTTTCTAACAAGTTGAATTAATATGAGAGGGGTTAGAATCTACACTATTCTTATACTTTTTGATGTACACAGCCCCAGAAAGTGATATATGGCGTGCAAAGAAGAACAAATCAGATTCTGCCCTATACTGCCTTAGGTATGTGGAAAAAATGCTAGCAAGGGGGCCAGAGTCACCACACCTGCTCAGGAACAATGATGAAATGAAGGCATACAGACACCATATTGCACAAGCAATCTTCAACAACAGCACCGAACCAGTGGCTTTGCAGCAGCTGGTGGAAGGATTGTATGGTGATGCAACGAGGCTGTTTTAGAATCATGTGTTGGTAAGTTAAAAACTTTTTTTTGGGGGGGACACAAACATTGACGCGTCTCTGTAACCAATCCAGGGAACGCATCTCCATTTTTTGTAAATGTGGTAATGTATGTAAAGTGTCTATGCATCACTGGTTTTTTTGTATTTTGTAAAGCTTTTGTAAAACAATGATAACCATCTGATTTAGTACATGTATATAGTAGTTATGATGCAAATTGTCGCGTAATAGGTTAAGAATATACACAATACTAACCTTTGATATGAAATTATAACGTATTAAAGATAGTATTCCTTACAGATTTAGACCACCTGTTGGAATTCCAAAACGAGTGTTAGAATTACGGATATTCTAACCTTTATTATGCGATTATAAAGTTAGAAAATTGGTATTTCTAACAGGTGAAATGAACTTGTTGGAATCACATAGCAACGGTTAGAATGAAACAAAATCTAACATTTATTAGGATATTTTAACGTTGGAAAATTTGACTTTCTAACAGGTGGACTGAACCTGCTGGGTTTGCCACGCAGTGGGTTAGAATATAGTATATTCTAACCTACAATTGGTATTTGTAACGAGTTGACTGAACCTTCTTGGAAAGGCACGGAATAGGTTAGAAGAAACTAAATTCTAACCTTCGATATGAGTTTAAAAAGTAATAAAAATTGTATTTCTAACAGATAGACGTCTAACTGTTGGAATCGCATAACAAAGGTTAGAATTAAATCCATTCTAACCTTTATTATGCGTTTGTAAAAGTTAGAAAATAATTATTTCTAACAGGTGAGCTGAACTTGTTGGAATCGCATAGCAAAGGTTAGAATGAAAAGATATTCTAACATATATTAGGAGTTTTTACCGTTAGAAAATTGGTATTTCTAACAGTTTGAAGGATCCAGTTTTTAATTTATGTTAAAAGGTAAGAATAAAACAAATTCTAACCTTGAATATGGTCTTATAACGTTGGAAAGATTGACTTTCCAACAGGTGGACTGAACATGCTTGTAATACCACGACGTAGGTTAGAATAAACTATATTCTAACCTATAATTGGTATTTATAACGAGTTGACTAAACCTTCTTGGAAAGGGACGCAATAGGTTAGAATAAACTAAATTCAAACCTTCGATATGATATTATAAAGTAATAAAAATTGTATTTCTAACAGATAGCCATAAAAACTGTTGGAATAGCATAACCAAGGTTAGATTTAAAAGTCATTATAACCATTATTATGAGGTTATAAAGTTAGATAATTGTTATTTCTAACAGATGAACAGAACTTGTTGGAACCACATAGCAAACGTTAACTCATAAATATATTCTAACCTTTATTATGCGATTGTAACGTTAGAAAATTGGTATTTCTAACATGTGAAATGAACTTGTTGGGACCACATAGAAACGGTTAGAATTAAAGAAATTCTAACATTTATTAGGATATTGTAACGTTAGAAAATTGGACTTTCTAACAGGTGGGCTAAACCTGCGGGATTTGCCACTCAGTGGGTTAGAATATAGTATATTCTAACCTAAAATTGGTATTTCTAACGAGTTGACTAAACCTTCTTGGAAAGGCACGGAATAGGTTAGAAGAAACTAAATTCTAACCTTCGATATGAGTTAAAAAAGTAATAAAAATTGTATTTCTAACAGATAGACGTCAAACTGTTGGAATCGCATAACCAAGGTTAGAATTAAAGACATTCTAACCTTTATTGTGCGTTTGTAAAGTTAGATAATAATTATTTCTAACAAGTGAACTGACCTTGTTGGAATCGCATAGCAAACGTTAACTCATAAAGATATTCTAACCTTTATTATGCGATTGTAACGTTAGAAAATCGGTATTTCTAACAGGTGAAATGAACTTGTTGGGACCACATAGAAACGGTTAGAATTAAAGAAATTCTAACATTTATTAGGATATTGTAACGTTAGAAAATAGGACTTTCTAACAGGTGAACTGACCTTGTTGGAATCGCATAGCAAACGTTAACTCATAAAGATATTCTAACCTTTATTATGCGATTGTAACGTTAGAAAATTGGTATTTCTTACAGGTGAAATGAACTTGTTGGGACCACATAGAAACAAACGTTAACTCATAAAGATATTCTAACCTTTATTATGCGATTGTAACGTTAGAAAATTGGTATTTCTAACAGGTGAAATGAACTTGTTGGGACCACATAGAAACAAACGTTAACTCATAAAGATATTCTAACCATTATTATGCGATTGTAACGTTAGAAAATTAGTATTTCTAACAGGTGAAATGAACTTGTTGGGACCACATAGAAACGGTTAGAATTAAAGAAATTCTAACATTTATTAGGATATTTTAACGTTAGAAAATTGGACTTTCTAACAGGTGGACTAAACCTGCTGGATTTGCCACTCAGTGGGTTAGAATATAGTATATTCTAACCTAAAATTGATATTTCTAACGAGTTGACTAAACCTTCTTGGAAAGTCACGGAATAGGTTAGAAGAAACTGAATTCTAACCTTCGATATGAGTTAAAAAAGTAATAAAAATTGTATTTCTAACAGATAGACGTCAAACTGTTGGAATCGCATAACCAAGGTTAGAATTAAAGCCATTCTAACCTTTATTGTGCGTTTGTAAAGTTAGATAATAATTATTTCTAACAGGTGAACTGACCTTGTTGGAATCGCATAGCAAACGTTAACTCATAAAGATATTCTAACCTTTATTATGCGATTGTAACGTTAAAAAAATTGGTATTTCTAACAGGTGAAATGAACTTGTTGGGACCACATAGCAAACGTTAAAATTAAGGATATTCTAACCTTTATTATGTGATTGTAACGTTAGAAAATTTATATTTCTAACAGGTGAAAATGAACTTGTTGAAATTGGTACATTCAATAAGAATACATTTCGCCCAAAAAAATAATGTTCTGGCCAAGAAAAATTGACAAGTTAAAATGTCAGAGGAGGACCAAAATGGTACTAAGCAATCGTACCAACCAAAAAAGGGAAACAAAACCATCCTCTGAAGTCATTCAAACCTACGCGGGTCTTTACACGATTGTCGTGTATGTCCTTGAACACCGCAAATTCCGCATTTCTTAGGTTGACGACGTCGTTTCTTGATTTGATTGATGCAGCCCTCAACATCTACAGCAGGGAGGTCTATACGTACATTGCACACATTGGCATAATGTCCCACCTGTTTGCATCTAGTACATGACTTGCTGGTTTTTTGACTTGGAGGGGCTCCAGATGGTATACGGATGGTCTTTGGCCTACCAGCTTGCTTAGGATTTGTTGGAGTCTCGACCCTCCGATTCGCAATGTCATCAGGAGTATGCCAATCACATAGGGCAGGCACAGGCATGATCAAGGATGAATAAGTAGATCTCCATGTTTGAGTAGAATAGCATGAATGTACATATGACAAGGGGTTGTCATTACGAAACCTACGAAAAAAAAACCAATTTATTACCATTAAATGTATATACGAAGGTAAGAAATGTTCTAGATTCTAACCTTCACAAGAGAAGACATACCTGATTGCTGCTGCTGCGTGTGAACATGGGAAAAGATCCATTTGAAATACTTTACAAGTACATTCCCTCTTACTTAAATCAACAATATTATTTGCCGTAACATGTGTAATGTTGAATATGACATTAGATATGGGCTGCACCTTCAATGAGTTTGCTTTGGCTATAACATTTGACATTCTTGCTTCGGCATAATCTGCAAACTCTCTATCGCACTTATCGGATTTGGTGCGGCGCTGGTAAAACCATGATTGCATCAGATTTCGTGCATACTCCAGTAAGGACGTTATTGGCAATTTCCTCCCCCATCTCAACCTCGAGTTTAATGACTCAACAGCATTCGACGTGCCTTCCGCATAACGTCTAACAGGACATTTGCACCTGGCCCATTTCTTCGGATCAATTCCCATCAGCTTGGAGTAAGCACCGGGAGCTGATATTTCGAGGTTTTTCATGTGCTCATTGAAATCAGCTTCCTTGTACGCATTCGCAGCAAGTTGAAATATCTCGATAATACTATCCCCAAAGTTTCGGAGGTTTCCCTGGATGTGGTATGTACACAAACCGTGAGCAGTGCCTACGTATGGATAACATTCTGTTAGAATTGAATTGTGTATTATATACTGGAACGTAAGAATTGTGTAATTTCTAACCTTTGCTATAGATACATACCTGGGAATACAAAATTGACAGCATTACGGATGCTGATATGCTGGTCTGATACAATCAACAGATTATCTGGAATTCCGAAACTTTCCCGTACATGAGTCAAGAACCAAGTCCATGACATGTCATTCTCTTTGTCACCTATGCCAAATGCCAAAGGCACAATTTGATTATTACCATCCTTAGTAGAAGCACAGAACATAACACCCCTATACGTTCCCTTCAAATGAGTTGCGTCAATTACTAGAACCGGGCGACAAAACCGAAATCCTCTTATAGCTGCATCTAATGCAAAAAAACAGTACTGAAAAGTATTTTCCTCATCCGTCTGTAAGTCGACAACAGAACCAGGATTTGTTTCTTGGAGCATGTGCAAATAATTAGCAACCATCTGAAGAAAAAATAATAAAAAAAATTTGTCAATCAGGAAAATGTATAGTGTGAATTTAATATATTCTGACCATTGAGTTAGAATCATATAGTTATATTGCATATGAATAGTGGTGATACACTGTAATCTAACTTTACTAATGACAGATACGGTAAGAATCTCTGTAATTCTAATCAAATACGTATTAAAAATTATGCTTTTGTACATAATACTAACCTGGAATGACTTGTAATGATCTCCATACATAGCTTTCAGAGCTCTATTCCTTCCTGCTAAGGCAGTTGGGTATTTCAATCTTACGCCAAATTCTCTTAGAAACTGACCCTGTATGTCGCGTGGCCTAACAACAAATCCATCCTCGCCCATGGAAGGGAGAACATACTCAGCAACCGCTTTCGAAGTCGGAGTCGGCTCCGAAGCCATTCTCAAATCTGACACGCAAGAATGCTCTACGAGTTTGTAAATTCTCCAAGACGAACCAACTGCTTTGCTCTTGAGGCAGAACACACAAGTTAATTCGAACTTGCATTGTATATGGAATCTATCTTTATTTGATACAGCAGTACGGAACTGGACAAAGTTTTTCAAATGGTAAGCATGCACAGCACATATCATCGATTCTTTTGTCATGAAGATGGATCCAAATTCAATTTGACCTGTAGTAATGGGTTCTGCACAAATAGGAGACTCGTCGAGGTCTTTCGAACTATGTTGAGCTGCATTAAATATATGATCCAATCTGTTGTTGGTCCCCGTAGTAGAGAGTGGGAAGTTGCAATTAGGCAAGGATGCCTGAGGTACAACAACTATTTCTCTCGAGCAAGGTAAGGGGACAACATTAACATAGAGAGTGGGATATTTTGTCATGTCCATCAATGTAGCCCATTCAAAGTTGTTGGTAACTTTCATCTTGATGGTCTCACCTTCATCCACTTCAACTAAAGCTAAGATTCGAAAAGAGAATCTACTAGTGTCCTTATCCAAACGATCTCCAAGCTTCTCTACTAAATCTTCGTAACTAAATCCATTAGTAGGAATTGGTATATAATCTTTTGTTCCCCCAGTATATATACCATTACACCACACACCGCCATGAACAATGATTAAAGGAGTGATCATTTTGCTGCATAAAATGATAAGATCATGAACAAATATTAGAGTTAGAAACTACTGAACAGCTGAAATGTATGGTATTTATGTAAGAAATTACTGAATTCTAATTGTCACTATAAAAAGGAAGGGATAGTACATACTGAATACATACATTTCTAACCAATTGAATGTGCAATGTAATAACCGTCCTAAAAAATTTGAGATAGTTAGTCAAAAATATATGAATTCTAACTATCCACAGATTACATATTAGATATGTTTTAAAAATATCAGCTGCAAGATATGGTAATTAAATAAGAAAATGATGAATTCTAACTATAACTACAAAAAGGGGGCGGATAGTACATACTGAATACATACATTTCTAACCAATTGAATGTGCAATGTAATAACCGTCCTAAAAAATTTGAGATAGTTAGTCAAAAATATATGAATTCTAACTATCCACAGATTACATATTAGATATGTTTTAAAAATATCAGCTGCAAGATATGGTAATTAAATAAGAAAATGATGAATTCTAACTATAACTACAAAAAGGGGGCGGATAGTACATACTGAATACATACATTTCTAACCCAATGAATGTGCAATGTAATAACAGTTCTACCTAATTTAAGAAAATTAGTAATAAATATATGAATTATAACTGTCCACCGAATGCTATAAAGAGTTTTTCAGCTTTTAATGTACACTATAAAAGTTAGAGATAATATAAACTTACTAAACTGGTTAGAATCTATTCGTATTACAAATTTAATGTTATTGAATTATTATTCTGATCCGTACAGTTAGATTCCTACGACACAACAAAAAAAAACAAAAACAAAAAAAAAAACAGTTGCAGAAAGAACAAAACAAAAAAAGGAAGATTTGCAGGGGATAACAAAACCCATTCATCATTCTCACATAACTAAAGGAAAAGTTGCAGAAGAACAAGAAAATTACAAACTGTAAAACATAAAATCAAAAATCATAAAAACTAATCAGAAGCTGAAAAAATGTGCATAATACAAGCAGCAGTTCGGGAAGATGAACTGCAACATGAACTCGTCGGAAAAAGGATGGCTTCGACAGAGAAAGAAAAAAAATAAAAGATATACACCACATATAAACCCTCAACCCATTTCAACTCCCTTACATCGTTGTCGGCCGGATAAAGGAGTTCGTTCAAAACAGGGACGTCGCCGGAAGATGGTCGATGTTGACAGCAGTTCAAAACAGGAGTTCGTTAAAATGTAGCCGGAAGATGGTCGAAAACAGGAGTTCGTTCAAAACAGGAGTTCGTTCAAAACAGGAGTTCGTTCAAATGTAGCAGTTCAAAACAGGAGTTCGTTCAAAACAGGAGTTCGTTAAAATGTAGCCGGAAGATGGTAGACGTTGACAGCAGGTGAGGATGACATCGTCGTGCGCCGGCCGACGAGAAGTGGAGAAGATGAAAGAAGATGGAAGAAAGAAGAGGGAAGAAGTGTAGAAGATGAAAGGTCCGACTCTTTTTTGGTGAAAGAAGAGGGAAGAAAGAAGAATGACAAGTGATTTCAAATGTCTAAAAAGTGAAATAGTTGTTAGGGGGGTATTTTTGTCCACTCAAGTGAAACTTAGATAGATTTTAAGTTTTTTTAAGTTTTGAACAAGTATTATTTTCTCTTAAGCTAGATAGACAAGTGGGTATATTTTCTCAATTAAAAAGGGAAAAAAAAAAAACGTAAAGAAAATTGTTGGGAATTGTTAAGGATCATTTGTTAAGGGGGAACTCAACGGCACTCTTTAAATAAAATGTTCTATGTTTTGATTTGATCCCAAAACCTACCCTCTATGTATCCTATTCCCAAGCAACCCTCTTTTGATTAGATAGGTTAGAATTTTTCTAAGCCTATAATGTTAGGAAGGCTTAAATTTTGCTTTAGACGCTTAGGTTTTAGACTGCAGGATTTTCAAGTGAAGGCCACTCGCTTGAGTGTGTTTTTCAAGTAAAGCGAGTCTGCCGAAGCGAAGAGAAGCGAACGCTACAAATCGAAGCGAGTCTGCCGAAGCGAAGAGAAGCGAACGCTACAAGTCAAAGCGAGTCAACGCAAAGTAAAGCAGACGCTCGGGAAATCTGTTTCCAAGCGAGCACTACAGGATTACTTAAAGCGACTCAGCCGACTATTTCTTAAGTGGACGCTCAAGATCTGAAGCAAAGCGAGCCACTACCTAACATGAAAGCGACAGCACAATTCCCGCTCCAATTCAAAACACAAGTTCAAACTTCAGTCAAGTGCAGATCGATGCATTAATTGCGTATCTCCACGTGGCAATCAAGGAATGGAGCACCGGAGTTGACCGCCAGGCCGACAAAGCCGCCGCAACAGTACTGGGCGCTCCAGTTACTGTTGAACTTGTCTCTTAGCCATTTTTGGCAAAGAGACAAATGCGCGCGTCTGGAAAAGCTGCCGGTCAAGGCAAGTACTGTCGAGTGAGGAGGGACAAAGCCACCAACCATCAACGGCTCCTGCCCATCCCTCCCTCTATAAATAGTGAAGGTCGAAGACGGAGAAGAGTAGAACACTACTTGAGAAATCAGCGCCTACTGCAAACAAGCACTCGCAGCCTTCGAGCAAAAATCCTTCGAGTTCTTGTCTAAGTGTTCTCCGAGTTTCAGCAACATCGAAACTCGTCTCCACAACCTTCACTCTCAAAGTCTAAGCCCACTTCATATACATCCGAGCTTAGAAGAAGAACTCTAGCCCTCTTTGCATTCATTGTAAAGAGTTCTTCACTTAGAGAGTTTTCGAAACCAAACCCTAAACCCTTTTCTGTTAAGTGTGTTAGGTTTGAGTTAGAAAGATTGTTGTGTCAAAGATCTAAGACTCTACTTTCCTCGATAGTAGAAGTCTCGATCGTAGAGTGTAGATCCAAGCTAGCACAGTCCTCGATTGTGTAAAGCTCGATCTTAGCTAGGTTTGTGGAGAACCCGTAATCTCCCAGTCGTTGTCAGATCTAAGCGAGTGAAGCTCGATCCAGTCTTGGTTTTGAGGAACCTGTAATCCTCAAGATTCTTGAGTGAAGAGAATCAGTTGCAGCGTGCAACAAAGTGGACGTAGGTGTCTTATCACCGAACCACTATAATTCCCGGTGTCGTATCTTTCTTTTCTCTGAACTTTCCATACTTTACTTGCTTCGATTATTCATATTGCACGTGCATCGTAATCAAACTTAAAACGGAGTTTTAATTACTCAGGAAAAGAATAGCTCACCTAATTCTGCATATCGCAAGTGTGTCACTCTCTTGATCAAGCGAAAAGTGAAGCTTTCACTGTAGATCTAGCTTGCGGCTAGGTCTTAAGTACTTGAAGCGAGCACTCCACTTGCTACTCTGAGTTAAGGGCAAAAGAAGTTGAAAAACTTCTTACACACGTATTCAAACCCCCCCCCCCCCCCCCCCCCCCTCCCCCTCCCCCCTCGTGTGTATCCCTTTAACAAATCGGGACCAACAAAAAGGAAAAAAAAGAAGACTCTACGTGTGTATCCCTTTAACAAACCGGGACCAACAAAAAGGGAAAAAAAGAAGAAGGAGCCAATAGAATGTTGCCACGTGGGGTATGGTGTGTCTCCATACGCGTATGCGCAGGTGTACACCGAAGCGAACGCCGTACGCCACGTGTCGCACTGCATCAACGCACATTTGTTGTCCATTGTACGCACGCCGACGTGGTGCTGCCACGCATGCGCCACGTGGCGTGCACACTCAAGGTGAAGTACATAGGTGCTGGTGCTCTAAATGTTTAACTTGCATTCCCTTATTTTCCCACTTTCAATATCTTTAACTCTTTTTCTTATATGGTTCGTGAGATTTCTCAAATCTTTTTTATTAGAAAAGCTATCGGACCGCCGGACCGGTTCCTCGATATTAGGTCACGAGTGTTTTAAAGTCCACATTAAAATCTTACCATTGATTCAATGATAAATGATTCACACGTATAATCTTACCAATGATTCACAGATCACTCAACGGCATACCACATAAAATCGTACGGCAAATTCTCTTTCTTCAGCGATCGACATAAAAAAATCGTACCGCCGCTACTTATTTTCCCTCTTATGAGAAACTGAGGAACATTTAATTCGGTCAATTTAATCTTGATTAGTTTCTATTTTAATTTGAAAGTGAAAAATGATGTGGCAATCTTTTGATTAGTTTGTGTGGATTTTTGTTTGCCACGTAAGATAAAATTGAACAGAAAAGTATCAATAAAACTAAATACTCCCTCCGTCCTATTGGTAAATGGATAAGTTATCCCTTTATCAATGAGACAAATGGATTATAAGTTTGGTGATAATTTTGAAACACATTAAAGTTCACTACTCCCTCCGTTCACCATTTAATAACACTATTACTATATCGGGACGTCCGCCATTTACTGATCCTTTCCATTTTGGGTCGTAGACCCCACAATCACTTTAATACTTTAACAGTATATCTATCTACTTTTTAATATTTTAATATTTTAATACTATTAAAAAAAATCAAATGGACCCACAATTATTCAACTTTAACACTTTAATATATTAATTTATTACAATACCATCAAAATGCAAAAAAAAATTGTACCGAACGTAGGGGGTCACTAAATCATGGACAGAGGTAGTATATAAATTTGTAACAATTAACATAATTTAGTTATAATTTACCCCTTTTAACGTAATAAGAAACGTGAAGAGTTGATTCGAATGCTAAAGAAATTGCGTCAATTTAACCATACTGAAATAAAAGATCTCAATAAATAAATAAAAAATTAAAAAAACAAACGAAAAATCATTTCTTTACAAAAAAGACAATTAATTCATTAACAAAAAATAAAATAATTTGTTATTTTACATATACACCCGAGTCATATTTACTACATTTAATTTAGCGTGAGGTAGCGGCCGCCTAAGACCATCAGAAAAGCTTGCTCGCAAACTCATCAATGGCTTCCCCTTTGACAGAAGAATTCTCCGTCAGGTTTCTGAGCTCCGATAAACTCCTTCCTAACTTCAAGGCGACCTTCATCTCTACGATTTCGCCGTTCTCCCTTCTTCCCAAATCCCCTTCCTTCAAGTTCCATTCGATCGATTCCTCCATCTGTTTGAAGAACCCCGCGTTGCTTCTGTACATCTCAAACACCATTCCTACTTGCCCACCGTGCTCGAACGAGTTCACTACAGCCGCCAACGCGCCGCCACCAACAGCCAACGCCGCCGCCCAGCCACCGCCGTCGGAATGCGACGACCCCAGGAGCGCAGAACCGACGGCGGCCATACCCGTCAGCATAGGAGCGGCCATTGCTAGATATTTGTTGAGTTTTAATGCTTTTCCACCCAACCTTAAATATTCCTCCTCATCTTTTCCCCTTATCACCTTCACTATCTCATTCATCTCTTCCTCCAACTTCCCGTTCCACCCGTTGTAACCTTCTTCATTATTTTTCGCCTGTTTTCTTCTCTTCTCCGGCCACCACACCGCCGGTTCTATGGTTTCCGGGAATTTATCGAGCATGGCGCCGAGGAGAGGGAGTGGGAAGGCCCTGTCCAGAGCCAACACTTCTGACATAATTTCCTTAACATCAAAAGCAGTTGGATTTCCAATCGATAGTATAGTTTGGATCTGATTGTGAAGTTGCTTGAACAACCTCGTTGCGTTGCGTTGTTCTTCGGCGAGCTGAGACGGTTGGATTTTGTTCACGATCGAAAGCATTCCGGTGGCTGCTACGTACATGGCTGAGGCGGAAAACGTCATGGCTGCGGTTGCATCGCCGCCGTTGATGGAGGCGATTCCAGCCATGGTGGCGGCAGCGAGAGTGAGAGCGTTGATGGAAGAGAGAAGTAAGCTGTTCCAATTGTTTCTCTGGTCTCCAATATTCTTGTGCATCTCCACTCTATCTGCAACTGCTTCCAACATCGCGTAGAGTTTGGCGACGACCAAGGGATCGGGACCATCGATCTCGACTCGTTTGATGAACGATTCGACATTCGGGCTCAGCTGCTTTTCGAGTTCTTCGAATGTTTTGCTTCCGCGGACAACTGGAAGATTGATTTTCGTGACTCTTTTCGGGATGTTTAGCGTAGCCTTTGTAATACGTCTTTGATGGGAGGAGGAAGAAGTGGTTGATGAATGCAAGATTAAACCTGATGCATTTAGGGCAGCCATTTTACTTTGCTTTGGTTGCAGCTTTTTTGAGATTTTTGGCTTGTGTTTGACTTTGATGTGTATATTGTTGATTTGAGTTGTGGGGTTTTAATGAATAATTGCATACGTTGCTTCTATATATACAAACTTTGAAAGAGAGCGAGAGAGAGGGAGAGATGGGATGATGTGTGTTGACCGTTTAATTGTTTGAATGGAAAATTTCAACGACCGAGATATAATAGTTTGAAGCGGTTGATGAATGCGACTGTTTCAAGATTCAAGGTCTGATTCTTCAAATATGGAGTTTAGTATAGACTCCATTTTTTCAACTAGCACGGATATATATCTTTGAAATTTTTCTTTGAATTAGTATATGGAAATTTGGGAAGAGGAGAACAAGAAACGTAATGTTCCTCAAATCAACATAGGGAACAAATTAACAATTACGGTCACAAACTTAAGACTAACAGTATTATTTATTTATTCTTTATCTGTATCATTTTATTTGACTTATTTTATTATTATAAACTTTACATCTAGAGTATGTAAGATATAATAAAGTTGAATAAAGGGAATTTTACAATGACATAAACATTAGATTAATTGCCAAATTTAACAACTTTTATCAATGATTCATGTTAAGTATACTCAATTTTTACCGGATGGGATCCTCTGCATGTCCCAAACTCTGTATCTCAATCGTTTCCCAAATCCTAATTTTTATTAGTTAAATACGAGCATTATATACCCTAATTTAGATTAGTGAACCCTAGAAATAATCATTAAGGGGGGTGTATTCAATTCAGATTTTGCAGGATTTTTATGGATTTTAGAAATCTGTAGGTATTCAATTCAGATTTTATAAAGTCTTTAAAAATCCTGAGGTATTCAATGCAGACTTTTTAAAGTCTTAAAATATCTATAGGTATTCAACAGTCCATGGATTTTAAAAGTCTATGGATTTTGCTGGATTCTTTTTTAAAAATATAAAGATATTTCACTTTTTAAAATCTTTTATAAAACCTAGAGATTTCTACGGATTCTCTGAAAAAAACTCAAAGTCACCATTTCTGCCATCCTCTTCCGTACTTTTTATCTTTTCTCCAAATAATTATAGTTTATTTTAAAAGACATCCAAATTATGACTATTTAGTACCAAAAATTTGTTTACTAGAGTTTGCTTGAAAATAAATAATTTCATAAAATCCCTTATTCTTATAAAATTCGAACATGTAACTTTTAAATCTCAACTTTCATTTTGATTTTTTATGGTTAAATTATTGCTATGTTTTTTAAGGTTTAAGGAATTGAATAATGACTAAGCTGAAATATAACATTTGAACGAAAAAAAAATAAGAGTAATTTTTTTTATTATTAAAAATACATTAATTGGACTTTCTTTAAAATACGATTCTTGTTTTGAAAGATGACATAATTTGATGAATTCTGATACTCCCTACAAACATATTCGAACAATTTGAATAAAGTTATTGGTTTTTTTTTCTTCAAATAATATTGATAATTTTATTTATTTATTTATTTACAAGTGTGACTCATATGCATTTATTTATATAAATAAATAGTTACAATAGTTCAGCGTCGAAGTCTATGGAAATTAATTAAAAAAACATATTCCACAACACTGCAAGTCTATGAAAATCCATCAAAATCAATAAATAGAGTCAGTCAAACTCTGTATATAGTCTAGTCAAACTCTGCGCAGAGTCTATAGATTTTAAAAGTCTATAAAAATCCTTCTACTTTTCAAAGTCTATAAAAATCCTGCAAAATCTAAATTGAATACACCCCCCTAAATTAAAATAAACCTTTATAAATTAAAAAAATTGAAAAAAAATGAACAAAACTAATAAAATTTGAGATTTGAGACACGATTGAGACATAAAGTTTGAGACGTATGATTCCATCCAAATTTTTACATACTTTAATTTGAAAATTTTTGCTTTTTCTTTGCCAGTCTATATGTAGTATAATATTTTGCCGCAGCCACGGACTAAGTTACACATTTGCTGGCCGAGGGATGTGTCAGGTACATGTCCATTATCATTCATACGCATTCTACTCCAAACAATTACTTCTTCTAACATTTTACGGTTTAATTTGTGTTTATTTTAATGAACAAAAGTGTTATAATAAAATGAACCGAATTAGTATATAGCAATTAATTAAAAGTAGTGTTACATTTTTTATTAACGAAATACTCGAATTATGGTATATGAGAAACGAGAGGACCCAAGATGTTTATTTTTTGTATCACATATTAAACAATTAGAACCACATAAGTATATTCTTATTTCAAAGATTGCAAATATTTTAAGGTAGAGACTAGGTTAATTTATATTCTTTCACGTAGGTAAAAGAAATTAGTGAAAAAAAATGGTAATGAAATTTAAATGCATGCCCCACTCTGTTGAGTGATACGGATATGTGTTTCTTTGTAATTGACGTTGGGCTTAGCCCGTTTATAATTATTTTCGGGTTTTCTTGTTGATTCTTTCTCGAATTGTAAGTCGAATCAATCATAGGGTCCTTAGTATAAAGAGGGGATTGTACTCTATTTTATTATCAAGAAATCATAATACACAAACCCTAATCTTATTTTACGTCTCTTTTTCCCTTTCTTTTCCTTCTCGTAATTTTTTGGCGTGAACGACGACGAGCCTTGCATCGCGTCTGCCGTCTTATTTTTCCTTCTTATCCCTCGCCGATGCCGCACGAGAGACGAATGTCTTGTTCCTCGGGTAGAGAATCGAACGAGATCTCTATCAATTGGTGCTTTCATTGAAAGAACGACGATCTCCGCGTCACCGACTCTTGTGTCTACGGCGTTCACCACGGCATCGCCGCCTTCCAGTTCTTCCCCTGCTTCGATGGAAACACTATTAGCCATGATGGGCCGTTTAGAGGCTCGACTCGAGGCAGAATGAAGTTGGGCCATGCACAACGTTCTCTCTATTGCGGTCGGAACCCGATTCGCCATTCGGCAGGCCACTCGATTGGCACCCTCCGACGTGGGATCATGGTCTCCTCGGCAAAAGTGATTCGCCGCCGCAGCAGCCGGCGTATTCGGAGAGCTACGGAGGAGGAGGATACTCATAGTACGAGTACGGAGCGAGCAGAAACCACGGAGGTGGAGGTTACTCGCCATACTCGAACTATGGAGGAGGATACTCCGGTGATAATCATGCAAACGAGCATAACTCCTACGCGCTGTACTCGCACTATGGTGGAGGATATTCCGGTGGTAGTTATGCAAACGAGCATAACCCCTATGCGCCGCCACCTCCTCCTCCGCGGCACGGCTACTACGTGCCGGCTCCTCAGCCGAATCCGCCGTCGTACCCTCACCCTCAGCAACCATGGGCTTCGCCATGGTCTCTAACCACTCCCCACGATTCCCAATATACCACCGCTGCAGAGAGAGAGAGAGAGAGAGAGAGAGAGAGAGAGAGAGAGAGAGAGAGAGATGGCTGAGGAGGAGAATAATGATACAGAGGTGACGGATAATGGGATTACCGAGGCGGAGACGCTGTCGAAGACTATCGTGCGTCGGGCGGTGAAGGATAAGTTGTCCCAGCTCTCCACCGACTCTGAGATCTCCGTTCTCCGCGACTCCTTCCTCGCCTTTTTTCGAGAGTGCTTGTGTCTTCATTCACTACCTATCCGCCACCGCAAGTGACATGTGTAAGGAGTCAAATAGACATATGATCAATGCAGAAGAGGTAGTTCTTGAAGTTTCACGAAGATTGGTTATTTTCGGCCTCTACGCACTTGATGAAGTTTATAAAGAATTTGAATCTCCACCTAGAGGACAAGGTGATTCTGAAGGGTGGGGGAGTTGATACGGATATGTGTTTCTTTGTAATTGACAACTTGACGTTGGGCTTAACCCGTTTATAATTATTTGGGTCAAGCCTATTATATGCTCCTTTTCGGGTTTTCTTGTAGATTCTTTCACGAATCATAGGTCGAATCAACCCTAGGGTCCTTAGTATAAAAGAGGGGATTGTACTCTATTTTATTATCAAGAAATCATAATACACAAACCCTAATTTTATTTTACGCCTCCTTTTTCCTTTCTTTTCCTTCTCGTAATTTTGTGGCGTGAATGACGAGCCTTGCATCGTGTCTGCGGTCTTATTTTTCCTTCTTATCCTTCGCCGCTGCCGCACGAGAGACGAACGTCTTGTTCGTCGGGCAGAGAATCGAACGAGATCTCTATCATTGAGCAACAACTTGAAATAACCCGAGTGAAAAGTTATTCATTTCCTTATAAGATAGATTGACGTATGTTGGGTTAACCGCGCGAGCAAAAATAAATTATGTGTCTACTTGTTATTTTCGGTTTATTATATATGTTAATTCATCATCCAACTTGATTTCTTATCTGTGACTTATGTTGTTATGGTCGAATGAACATAAATACTGTTTATTTAGAATTTTAATTTAATAAATAAGATGATTATCTAGGGTCAATTTTTTTTTGTACGTATACATCTGTTGGGAATTGTTAAGGATCATATGTTAAGGGGGAACCTAATGGGACGCTTTGAAATTAAAGTATATGTTTTGATTCGATCCCAAAACCCCCTATGTATCCTATTCCCAAGCGACCCTATTTTGATGTAGATAGGTTAGAATTTTTCTAAGCCTACAATGTTAGGAAGGCTTGTTTTTATGCTTTAGATGCTTAGGTTTTTAGACTGCTAGAAGTTCAAGTGAAGGCCACTCGCTTGAGTGTGTTTTCCAAGCGAAGCTAGTCTACCGAAGCGAAGCGAAGCGTACCGAAGAATAGCGAAGCAAAGCGAACGCTACAGTAGAATCAAAGCGAGTCTGCTGAAGCGAAGCGAAGCGAGCGCTACAGTGGAAGTCAAAGCAAGTCAACACTTACTAAAAGCGGACGCTCGGGAAAACTATTTCCAAGCAAACGCTACAGTATGACTTGAAGCGACTCATCCAAAGCGGACGCTCCAAAATTCAAAAGCGAAGCGAGCCCCTACCTAACAGAAAGCGACAGCTCAATTCCCGCTCCGATTTACACTTCAAGTTCAAACTTCAGTCAAGTGCAGATCGACGCATTAATTGCGTATCTCCACGTGTCGATTGAAGAATGGAGCAACGGAGTTGACCGCCAGGCCGACAAGGACGCCGCAACAGTACTGGGCGCTCCAGTTACTGTTAAAATTGGTTCTTAGCCATTTTCGGCAAAGAGACAAATTGGCGCGTTTGAAAAGCTGCTGGCCAGGGCGAGTACTGTCGAGAGAAGGAGGGACAAAGCCTGATAGATCCGGGTTGAAGATCCACAACAATTTAGGTAATTATTCATCATATTTGCAGGGAACATTCATAGGTAAAGCATTACAACGGTAGAGAGTAAGAGATTCAAATGATTTATCAGCCATAACTACGCATTTTGTACAGAGCATCTTTCATATGAATGTAAAAGGCACTAATCGAGCTATATGCTTAAATGGGAGGTATCTATAACTATAAACCAGTTAGATCCATGGAGCACAGAGCTCATCTAGATAGAGAAACGAAGAGTGACAAAGAAAAGGAAAGAGAGGGCGAAGTAAAGAGCATGAGGCGCCTTCATGCTTCGTCCCCTCTTAGCAACGAGAGTTATACCTTAAGCTAGGAATGATAGGAGGTTTTCCCTCTAGCAATGAATATGGAAAATGAAGATGGTAATGAGAGAGGCTTCCTAAGAGAAGACCTTGAGGGCTCCGATTGCTCCAACTTGAGAAAGCTTGTCGTGAAATATGAGAGTGAATGGAATAGTACGCGGTGTGCGTGTGTGAAGGATTGAGGTAAGATATGTTGTTCGAGATGGTGTGATCACTCAGTATTTATAGATGACGAAAGGATGGAAAAGGTGAACCTTCATGTATGGGGAGGACAAAAGAGGAATTTTTATGGAGACAAGGTTCTCTTTCTCATTAATTTTGTGGTCCTCACTCTAAAATAGGTAGAGTCACGCCAACCATGTGTTAGGCAGATCCCTAGGTCCCAGCAGATGCGCTTAGCAAGACCAAGACAACTTCTGTATGAGCCGGGATTTGCGCATAGGCTTTGGCGCGGGCCAGGATCTGCACAAGACTTTGAAGATAGTAGAACTAGGTATTGCAGATGCCACGTTGGCAAGACTGATATTTATCCCTATCAGCTACCCCCCCCCCCCCCCAGGTCCAGAAGCGTGCTTTGTGAGCTTCTGGCTTAATACTTTGGCGGGAAATGACAATGAATTTTCTTTTCTTTTTATTGCATATTATAACGTCACCTAGGTCTTGTCGTGTGGAAAAATAATGCGACGTTTGGTTTTCCGAGGACTAAAGATATAAAATTCTCCTCCCCTTCTTTCTCTTCCATCATCTTTTCAAACTATTATCCAGAGAGAGAGAAAAAAAAAGGGAGCCCTTTCGATTTTTTCACATATCTCTTATTCAACAAAACTGCCATTTCCTTTCTTTCGTTCCACCAGAACCAAACAGGTAATTTTCCTTGCTCACTAGTGATTTTATGGCCGAGGGCAAAGAGAAAAACCCCTCCCTCCCTCTCCTCTTCTCTCTTTTTTTTTTTTTTTTTTTTTTTTACGCCGCTTATGTTTTACTATTCAGATATGTCGCTCGACTCCCTTTGTCAGAAGATTTGCGACCTGGCCTATTCAGAGGACATCCCCAATTCACTTCGATTCCATTTACTCAGATTTTTAGCCAGGAGGGAGATGGATTTCCTGGAGTTTGAGGATTTCCCCAATATGAAAGCCTACCTTCAAAGGTTGAAGAATCTTTTTGCCCAGCACGAAATGTACGATGGGCATTTATCAAAAGAAGAGAAGTGTGAGGTCATCCTCGCACCCCTGATAGGTGGGTTTCTCATGCCAGGGGATGCCCTTGTTCATGACTTGGATCGTAACGGGTGTGTGGTTACCTTAATGGCTGAGCTGCTCTCCATCGAGGAAGCTAGGGGCGCCGAGACATCCATACAGGCCGAGAGCAAAAGAGAACCCCCAACTGAGAGGGTCTATGAGAGAAAGAACAAAAAATTGAGACTGGGAAGAGGTATACTACTTTATTACTATTTGTTGTTTTAGGTTTGTTTGAGAGGGGGGGGGTGCTAATTTTCCTATTTCACCCTTTTTCCCTGTAGACTCAGCCGCATAGACTAGCAGTGGATCTTCTTCTTCTTCCCAAAGTTCTCCAGATTCTCCTCCCGACTCTGGTGTTTCCTCTTAGCCTGTTTTATCTTTATCTCTCTGGTTGAAAACAACTTCTTTTGATTTTTGATGGGGTATTCATCTCATGCCTCTAAATTTGGAACAACTACTTTTGCCTTTCCTGGTCTCCTTAACCCAGGAGTTTATTTTATGCCTTTAGGCTTGTTGAAGTACATTATATTATATCCTTTTTAATGCTCCCAGTTTTTCATGCATACAACCATTTTAAGATATAAACACCTTATGCTCATGGGGTCTGACCTTTTAAAATAATGAGATGGAAGCATTTTAAGATAATGGGATATGGGATATGGGGATATGGGGATATGGGGGGTATACCCCTACTCCTCCCCCATGTGGGTTATGAGAGATCGAATGAATCATAACTCATTTGGTAGACAACTTAGCGTTCTCCTTTTCCTTTAGATAGTCTTCTTCATAAGAGAACTCCTCTAATTTTCCTATGCTCTTTTCTTGCTTCCCATGGAGCGGGTTTTAGGAAATCTACTCACTTTTATACTAAGCATAGTATTTCTTTAGATTGTTTACATTCCAGGGTCGGGGTAGCTCCCTTCCTTCCTCATCTTGCAATTTATAAGCCCCCCCTCTCAATGCTTCTTTTACTAAATAGGGTCCTTCCCAATTTGCATCTAACTTTCCCATCGGTTTGAGGGCATCTGCCCTTTTCAGAACCAGATCTCCTTTGTAGAACCTTCGGATCTGCACCTTCTTGTTATATGCATCCCGCACTTGTTGTTTGTATCTTTCTGCCTTTTGAAGGGCTTTGTTCCTAAGCTCCTCAACCATGTCTAGGTTTTCCCTCATTAGGGAGGAATTTGATCTTCATCATAAGCCGCTATCCTTAATGACATAAGTTCTGCTTCGACTGGCATCACCGTCGTTGCTCCATAAACCAGATTAAATGGGTCTTCCCCTGTGGCTGTCTTAGGACTAGTTCGATATGCCCACAGCACTGAATCCAACTCATCAGCCCAGTTTCCTTTGGCTTTTTCTATCCTAGCTTTAATACCATTTACAATGGTCCTATTTGTTACCTCAACTTGTCCGTTAGCTTGAGGATGGGCTACAGCTACAAATCTCTGCTCAATGCCGATTTCTTTGCACCAAGCTCGTACCAAAGATCCTGTGAATTGGGCGCCGTTATCAGCGACCAGTATCCTTGGAATTCCATATCGGCAACATATATTTTTCCAAATGAACTTCTTTATTACTTGTTCCGTGATTTTTACTACAGCTTCTGCCTCGACCCATTTAGTAAAGTAGTCCACAGCTACAATTAAGAATATCCTTCCTCCTGTAGCTGTGGGGAATTTCCCTACTATATCAATCCCCCATTTATCAAAGGGACAGGGTGCCATCATGGCCCCCAACTCTTCAGCAGGCTTGTGGATGAGCCTCCCATTTCTTTGACAACTATCGCATCTTTTGACTAGATCTTTAGCGTCTTTTTCCATTGTAGGCCAAAAGAATCCAGCTCCGAGGAGTTTTCTAATCAGATCTTTGAATCCAGTATGTGCTCCAGCAGCACCTTCATGTATTTCACGCAACGCGTATTCTCCCTCAGGTTCTGACAGGCATTTGAGGTAGGGGTGCGTAAATGCCCTTTTGTATAGTTTGTCCCCTATTAAGCAGAATTTGGCTTTGAATGCGCGTGGCAGCCTACCCTCACCAACCGAACTGGGGCTTCTGGCTTTTCTTGGAGTTCCTTTAAAGCTCTAATGATTGGAGTTCTCCAATCCTCCATTATTTCAATAGCCTGTATTTCAGCTTTGATCAATTTAGCATCCGCATTGCAGAGCACGATTTCATCTGTCCAGATTCCTTCCACCGAACTAGCTATTTGCGCTAGCTTATCGGCTTCAACATTCTCTTCTCGAGGGATCTGGATCACCTCGGCCTTGACGAAACGCCCTATTAGTTCATCCACGACTTTGGCGTCTGCCACCATTCGTTCCTCTCGTTTCTCGCAAGTCACTAGGACCTGATGCGTCACTAATTGGGAATCTGAGTGGACCATTACGTGGGTTGCGCCCATGGTTTGCAACAGATCTAGGCATCTGACCAGGGCCTCATATTCTGCCTCATTATTAGAGACATGATAGTTTAATTTAACAGCGAATTTGTAATCATGGCTCCTGGGGTCTTGGATAAAGATCCCTACCCCGGCTCCCTCTTTAGTAACTGAGCCATCAACATAGGCTTTCCACCATTGGTACTCTTCTTCTTCCCCTCTGGTGGTTTCCTGTAGAAAGTCGGCCAGTGCTTGAGCTTTAATAGCTATTCTTGGCTCAAAATCTACATCATACTCACTTAGCTCTATCGCCCATTTGACTAGTCTTCCTGATAGGTCGGGTTTACCCAGTATCTGCTTCAATGGCTCATTTGTCCTGACTATCACTTTATGTGATAAGAAGTAAGGCCTTAACTTTCTAGCTGTAACCATCACTGCTAATGCAGCTTTTTCTATACTCGGGTACCGCATCTCTGCTCCCTGTATCATCTTGCTTGTGTAATAGATAGGCCTCTGAGTTAGCCCCTCTTCTCTCAAGAGTACAGAACTGATAGATTCCTCTCCCACATCTATATATAAATATAGGACTTCTTGGGGTAACGGTTTAGTAAGCAAAGGCAGTTCTGCCAGATTCTCCTTTAATTCTTCGAAGGCCTTCTGGCACTCACTAGTCCTTCTAACCTACTTCCCTTTCTCAAGATTTTGAAGAAAGGGAGGCTTTTGTCTGCTGATCGCGAGATGAAGCGACTCAATACGGTAATTCTCCCATTGAGCCTTTTGATTGGTGTTTAGTTGTTAGGTTTTTCGTTGTGTTTTCGTGTTCATTTTCATTGTGTTTCGTGTCTTTTAGTGTGTCTTTTGGCTATGATTCGTTTGTTTGGAGCTTGGGTTATTGTAGGGGCAAAAGGTGAGAAATTGGAAGAAAATGGGACAAAAGGTGCACGACGTGAAGGAAGAATTGTGAGGGACCAGTTCCGAGTTTGGCCGATCGGCCAAGTCCAGCTTCGCATCTGGACGATCGGCCAGAGTGCATATGTTCGAAAGTTTACCAGTACCTGATCTGGCCGATCGGCCAGATTCCTTAGGAATTCTGGCCGATCGGCCAAAAGTCCGCGTCCAGTTTTTGTTTCCTTATATAATTAGGTTTTCTTCCTATTATAAATACTAGTACTTTGGGACGAATTTGTATCATCTTTTATCATCTTTTATCATATTTTAGCTTTAGTTTCTCGCACTTAAATACTCTAGATTAGTTTTACTTTGTTCGGATCCGGATTCTTAGTTCGTGCAATTCAATTCAAGACTTTTCTTTTACTTTGCGTTCTTCGTTCTTCGTTTAATTCTCGTAAGTTCTTTATTGCTTTCGTTTACTTGCTTTAATTACTTGCTTTCATTTTAGATTCGATTTCTTAATTGCTTCTTTTAATTTCCTTAGTTTAATTTCGTTCTTTCGATTTTCAAGTTCTAGTCTAGATTTGTTTTTCTTTGCTTTCGATTCTCTAGTTTTTCAAAGCTTTCAAGTTAGACTTATTTTCCTTTAAATTTCCAGATTTTATTCATCATGTCTAGAGTAGTTTATGCTTTCTTCGTTGCTTCCTTTATTGCTTTCTTTTCGATTCTTGCCTAGGTAGATTTATTGCTTTCATTTAGTTTAATACTTAGGTTTATTTCTTGAGTTCTAGATTAGTTATTTACTTGCTTTTATTTATTGCTTTGATTTATTTTATTTGCCTAGGATTTAAAACAAAAACCCCAAAATCTTCTTTACTTGCTTTCTTAGTTTTAGGCTAGATTAGGTTTACTACACGATTTTCGACATTGGGTTTTACTTGCTAGTGCTACGATAGGATTTCGTTCTATTGCGAACACTTTTTAGTGAAACACCTTTGAATCTCCCGGATGTTTCGAGGAGGAGTCATATCTAGTACGGCCTGTACTTTGGCCTTGTTCACTTAATCCCCCTGGGGGTGACCATATACCCTAGGAATTTCCCAGCTTGTACACCAAATGAACATTTAGCTAGGTTTAACTTGAGGTGATAAAATCTGGCAACAGCGAACACCTCTTCCAGATCTTGTATGTGATCCTGGGCTTTAACACTCTAGGCTAACATGTCATCAACATAGACTTCCATGTTCTTGCCGATTTGATTCTTAAAAATTTTGTCCATCATCCTTTGATAAGTAGCTCCTGCATTTTTCAAGCCAAAAGGCATGCTCTGGAAACCAATTTTCTTGCCTAGGATTTAAAATAAAACCAACCAAATTCTTTTTACTTGCTTTCTTAGATTTAGGCTAGTTTAGAATTGTTTTGCTACAGGATTATTTGCCCTGCAAAGTTTTCCTTGAGATTCGACATTGAATTTTTACTTACTAAGTGATATGATAGATTTCGTTCTATTGCGAACACTTTTTAGTGAAACAATTATAACTGAGGAGTGTCCCTTTAACAAAGCCACTTTGATAGGAGCAACCACGAGAGGGATGAGTGGCGCTAATCTAGAAGTAGGGGTGAGCATGGCTCGGTTTTATACCGAACCGAACCAAATAGTCAAAACCGAAATAACCAAATTTGTTATTGTTAGTTACCAAAACCGAACCAAATTATATCAGAACCAAACATAACCGAACCAAAATTTTTGGTTCGGTTATGGTAAAATACCAACTTACCAAAATTTATAATGCTATTTGAATTCAATTTTTTTTGTTGGCATAATAATACATAGGTTATGTAGCCGAGAGGATGAAAGTGATGTTTAGAGAATTATGAACAATGACCTTAATATTTAAGTAATTATAACTAAGTAATTTGTAGTTTCTATCTTTATAGAATAAAATTATGATACATTTATATACTATTTTTAAATATTTAATATTAATTCTAATTTCGGTTCGGTGTTTGGTTTTTCGGGTTTTTGTCCTCTAAAACCGAAACCGAACCAAATACCAATTTTTTTAGAAAATTAAAACCAAACCCGAACCAAATACCAAACTAACCGAACCAAATTAACATATTTGGTTCGGTTTGGCTCGGTTTTCGGTTTTTACCGAGTATTGCTCACCCCTATCTAGAAGTGAGGACTTTGGAGATTATCTTATTGGTGACGTTACATAGGCTAATCGGATGAAAATGAGTCCAAGAATTAGGATTAATCTTCTTAGGAAGAAGAACAATGATTACTTCATTAATTTCAATCCTAAACTTTTAGGAACGAAAATTTCAATTCGTGTACTTCATTAATTTCATTTTATAAATTAATTATTCACGTTATCATTTTTCAAAGTCATGACAACTTTTCTATTAATTTCAGTTATATGTATTTTTTCATTAATACCTGTAGACACGTCAATTTTGAAAAGAGA
Organism: Thymus mandschuricus; assembly: GCA_029379335.1. NCBI lineage: Eukaryota > Viridiplantae > Streptophyta > Magnoliopsida > Lamiales > Lamiaceae > Thymus > Thymus mandschuricus. The sequence goes on from CM057071.1 coordinate 40,404,121, forward strand.
AAAAATATATTTCATTAATTTTATATGTATTTGATATGGATTATTATGAAATCTAGATTAAATAATGTATTTTATTAATGAAGATATTGGAGATAAATATTAATTTCTTTGACCATAAGCTAAATCTTTTATTGATATATATTAATAATTGTTAACTGATAGAACTGTGACACCTCATCATGGAGACCCAATATAGAGCCCAAAAGCCCATCAAGACTGCTACTTCTACACCTATAAATATGGGTCAAAGGAGAGCGCAAAAATCACCACAAGAATTAGTTAGAGAGCTCTAAAGAGAAGAATACAAATTCTCTACGATATCTCTACAATATTCAAAGTGGTCGGTCGTCACCTCTACAATATATTGGAGAGTTCTAGAGGAGGGTACAAAATTCTCTACAAATTCTTCAATATATTCAAAGTTCTAGAGGAGGGTACAAAAATATCTACGAATTCTTCAATATATTCAAAGCGTTCTTAGTGGAAATCCCCGCGTTCTTCGCCAAAGTTTGCTCAAGTCTGCACTAGATCCGGACATCCTCCGAATCTCCGCGTTCTGCTCAAATCTCCGCTTTATCCGGACGTTCTTCGAATCGCCGTATTCTTTGCCAAAGTCATCCCAAATCAGCATTTAATTCGGAACAAGTCAAAAGACCTTCGGATTATCGCTAAATCCAAACATCAAATTCGAAGAGATCAAGAGGAGCTAAATTCTCCGCAAATCTTGAACGCCACCCAAAGTTCAAGAAGCAAATTGGAGAGAGAATCATAGGAGTCATAGAATTTGCAACCCGCAATCAACTCAAGGTCTTCAAATATCTATTTGTACACATCTTGTATATTTATTTTATTAAATAAATAAAAATTTTGTTTAAAATACCACTATAAAATTTTCATCTTAAATTAGTAAATTATAATTACTTCGTCCTATTTATTAGTTTCACTAGGCTCGAGCACATTAACTAAGAAAAGAGGAGATAAAGAGATTTCGAAAGATGTTTTTGTCTTAATTTGTATCATCTTTAAGAATGAGACTATTAAATGAGATAGAAAAAAGAATATCATTCATTTATGTGAGGTAACTAGAAATATGAATAATACGATAGTTTTAAGGATTTATCAATGTTTTAAAAACCGAACAGGACGTCAAACCGGTGAGGCTTTCGGTTCATGGTTCAATTGGTTGAACCGGTTAAACCATGGTTGAACCGTTATATAATTAAATTAATATTAAGAATAATTAAATACTCTCTCCCATTCATATTAGTTGTCGTTTTAGTCTTAGGCACATATATTAATAAACATTTTTTCTCCCTGAACTAAGTTAATGAGTATTTATTTATGTTAACACATAAATTCTTTAGTGGAGTACAAAAAATAACTTGCATAAATTGTGTTGCTGCCTATTCATTAATGATAGTTTAATAGGGGTATTTTTGACCATTTTATGCACAACGACATTTATAATAAAAATAGTCCAAATATCTAAAAGGACAACTAATATGAATGGGAGGGAGTACATGATATATATAAAAATATGAATACATTTATAGTAACCTATAAGGTAAAAAATACATTAAAGCTATAAAAAAAATTATTCTTAATATAATTTAAATATCATGTTTTAAAAATATTTTTCCAATAAAAATTTATTGATTATATTTATTTTTTTATTCTTAGTATCTATATGAAGATTAAAAAAATGTAAAATTATCTTTATTATGTAATGACCGCAGTTTTTAGTAGTGATTAATAAAAACTTCGGCATTATAGTAAGAAAAGAATGTTGAAGGAAGTATTACTCTTACGAGTAGAATAAAATTTTAAAAGAACTAGTAGTAGTAATGTTACGTTGGTAACATCAGTACTTCTTGAAACGAGAACCCAACTAAATAAGAAGGGCCGATTAAATGATTCGGTGAAAGAAACATTCAGTATTTAATTTTGGGCCGAGGCCCATTCGCTTCTGAGCCACCCGAATTCAAGGCCCACTAGAATTCAAAGCCCAATCTGAATTACAAGGCCCACATATCAGTTATGAGGCCCAGTTAATTGTTCGATGTCAGTTAAAGTATCGGAGCCCACTCCACGAGAAATTACTCGAAGTATTTCGATTTTATTAGTCAAGAATAGAGTCCATATTTGAGGAACATCCAACAATAATAAGAGGCCCAAGATTAATAGTTCAAGCCCAAAATATTAGTCCATGAATAAATATATATATATATATATATATATATATATATATATATATATAGAGGATGGATCATATAGAAATAAGTCATGGTGTGAGAAATAGGAATAGATCTGAACCATTGATCTAAATTTGATCTATGACTGTAATTGATTTAAGCATAATTATAAGGTATCATAAGCATGACTAGGTTTAAGCATGAATTTGTACATTAAAAAGCATAATGGTGTTGTAAGCATAAATATATATACTGACTTAAGCATGATTTTGTATAGTTTTAAGCATCTTTCTCATTTTCTCACGCAAGGATTTATTTGCACACGAATCACTCCCCATACACACACACACACATATATATATATATATATATATATATATATATATATATTAGTCAAGAATAGAGCCCATATTTGAGGAACATCCAACAATAATAAGAGGCCCAAGATTAATAGTTCAAGCCCAAAATATTAGTCCATGAATAAATATATATATATATATATATATATATATATACATACATATACATATAGAGGATGGATCATATAGAAATAAGTCATGGTGTGAGAAATAGGAATAGATCTGAACCATTGATCTAAATTTGATCTATGACTGTAATTGATTTAAGCATAATTATAAGGTATCATAAGCATGACTAGGTTTAAACATGAATTTGTACATTAAAAAGCATAATGGTGTTGTAAGCATAAATATATATACTGACTTAAGCATGATTTTGTATAGTTTTAAGCATCTTTCTCATTTTCTCACGCAAGAATTTATTTGCACACGAATCACTCCCCATACACACACACACATATATATATATATATATATATATATATATGAGAAAATATAGTCAAGTGTCTATGTAGCTTAACAAAAACTAATTGTTGTTCAAAACTTAAAAAAACACAATATCTATCCATTTTTCATGTGAGTGGACAAAACTACCCCTAACCACTATTCACCTTTCTTCTTACATATTTCTTACATATGCATCCCTCTTTCTCTCTCTTCTCTCCCTCTTCTCTCCGCTCTCTCTCTCTTTTTCTCTCCTCTCTCTGCTCTCTTTCTAGAAGACGAAGTTGGTGGCGGCGGTGGGTTCGAGAAGACGAAGGTGGCGGCGAAGACGAAGGCGGTGGCGGCGGTGAGTTTCCTCCGGTGAGGTAGGCGCTGCCGAGCGTCGCCGGCTTGGATAGGGGTCACCGGCCACGCGTCGCCGGAATCGCGACGGGAGTTGCTGCACATCTCGTCGCCGGCGTCGCGAAGGAGAAGAGGTTCGAGATCTTCAAGGATAATTACAGGTACATCGAGGAGCAGAACGCCGTAGCCGGACGGACGTTCAAGCTCGGCCTCAACCGCTTCGCCGATCTGTCCAATGAAGAGTACCGGAGAATGCATCTGGGGACCAGGCCGCGCGGTGAGCGCCGGCTGACCGCCAGGAGGAGCGATCGCTACGCGGTGAAGGACGGCGAGTCGTTGCCGGACTCCGTTGACTGGAGAACCAAGGGTGCGGTCGCTCCGGTCAAGGATCAGGGCAGCTGCGGTAATTTATTTTCCTTGCTCTTTTCAGTTTTCGTTCAAATATTTATTGAAAAATTTAAGTGTTTGTGTGACTATTCACTTTTGCATAGTCTGATTGTTTGATCATTACAGCTTCAAGAATTAGCATTAATTTTTGATCTCACTTTTTAAGGCTGTGATTGAGAAGCTTTCCGGCGACCCAGCTTCAAGAAGCTTTCCGGCGACCCAGCTGCTCGCCGTCCCCGATCGCCGTTTCGAGCAGAAGCTTCCCGGCGACCCACGGCTCGCCGTCCCAGGTCGCCGTTTCGAGCAGATGCGTCCCGGCGACCCACGGCTCGCCGTTCCAGCTCGCCGTCTCCGCTGATCGCCATCTCCCTAGCCGGAATCTGCTCGCCGGAGGTTGCTGCTGTTAATTCAATTCACGTCCCCCCTGCGTGCGAAGAAGACGAGCACTGTTCATGTTTTTTCTTTTCTTTTTTTTTTTCCCGAATTGTTCATTTTCTTTTCCTTCTTTTTTTTTTTCATTTTCTTTTCCTTTATCCTTTTTTAAATTTCTTTTCCTTTATGAATTAATACTGTTTGTTTTTGTTTTTTTTAATATGAATTAATTTGTATGGATTTTTGTGTAATGGTTATTTTTTGGAGTATTTTTTTCCTTCAGTTTCTGCTTTTTGGATGTGTTGATGTTAGTTTGAATTACTATCATCTACCAAGAATACTAGTGATTTGAAATACAAATAAGGAAATTGAAACCACATTCCAATCACATAGGCACATTTTTTTGCATGGACCACCGACGACAATCTAACTTGCTAACAACTAATCTCCGACCAAGTAAAAAAATTCAAGGGTGCATATATTCGTAAATATTTTGAACGGGGAGTTAGAAATTTGGTATTTCTAACGGGGGGGACTGAACATGTTGGGAATGCCAAGACACAGGTTAGAAAATAATAAATTCTAACTTACGATATGCGATAATAACGTAATAAATTTTATATTTCTAACGGGGTGGATTGAACGTGTTGGGAATGTCACGACTAAGGTTAGAATATACTAAATTCTAACCATTGATATATGATTATAACGTAGGAAAGTTGGTATTTCCAACGGGTGGACTGAACCTGTTGGGAATGCCACGACACATGTTAGAATAGTATACGAGAGAGAATCCCAGTCGAAGATAGTATACGAGAGAATCCCAGTCGAAGGAAAGTTGAAGATAGTATATAAAGGAATGCCACGATTAAGGTTAGAATATAATAAATTCTAACCATTGATATGCGATTATAACGTAGGAAAGTTGGTATTTCTAACGGGTGGAATGAACTTGTTGGGAATGCCACGAAAAAGGTTAGAATATACTACATTCTAACTCACGATATGCGGTTATAACGTAGGAAAGTTGGTATTTCTAACGGGGGAGACTGAACCTGTTGGGAATGCCACGACACAGGTTAGAAAATAATAAATTCTAACTCTCGATATTCGATCATAACGTAAGAAATTTTGTATTTCTAATGGGTGAATTGAATGTGGTGGGAATGCAACGACTAAGGTTAGAATATAATAAATTCTAACCATTGATATGCGATTATAACGTAGGAAAGTTGGTATTTCTAACTGGTGGACTGAACCTGTTGGGAATGCCACGACACAGGTTAGAATATACTAAATTCTAACCATTGATATGCGATTATAACGTAGGAAAGTTGGTATTTCTAACGGGTGGACTGAACATGTTGGGAATGCCACGACACAGGTTAGAATATACTACATTCTAACTCGCGATATGCGATTATAACGTTAGAAATTTTGTATTTCTAACGGGTGGATTCTAACGGGTAAAATTTTGAATTCAAGCTCGAATTAAAAATGAAAATGGAAAATTAAAAAAAAAAAATTTTGTCAGTTTTGTTTTTTTTGTTCTCTCTCTCTTTTTTTTTTTTTTTTTTTTTTTTTTTTTTTTTTTTTTTTTTTTTTTAAATAATTGAATGTAAAATTTTGAATTCAAATTAAAGTAAAATTTGAATTCAAATTAAAGTAAAAAAAAGTGCACATGGGTGGGTGGGTGGGGTGGGGTGGGGTGGGGGGTGGTGTTGGGGGTAAATTAGTCCACTCACATGTAAATTGGATACATTTTGTGTTTTCTTAAGTTTCCAACAACTATTTGTTTCTACTAAGCTGGATAGACACCATAATTTTTGCCTCTATATATATATATATATATATATATATATATATATATATTAGTCAAGAATAGAGCCCATATTTGAGGAACATCCAACAATAATAAGAGGCCCAAGATTAATAGTTCAAGCCCAAAATATTAGTCCATGAATAAATATATATATATATATATATATATATATATATATATATATATATATATATATATATATATACATATAGAGGATGGATCATATAGAAATAAGTTATGGTGTGAGAAATAGGAATAGATCTGAACCATTGATCTAAATTTGATCTATGACTGTAATTGATTTAAGCATAATTATAAGGTATCATAAGCATGACTAGGTTTAAGCATGAATTTGTACATTAAAAAGCATAATGGTGTTGTAAGCATAAATATATATACTGACTTAAGCATGATTTTGTATAGTTTTAAGCATCTTTCTCATTTTCTCACGCAAGGATTTATTTGCACACGAACCACTCCCCATACATATATATATATATACATATATATATATATATATATATATATATATATATATATATATATATATATATATATATTGTTACTACAAGAAAATAAAATAAAATAAAAAGAAAAGAAAAGATTAGCAGAAGCGGCAGTACACTGGAATACAAATCGCACCCAAAAATCTGGGATTGAATCTGTTAATCTCTCCCTCTAAATAAATTGCAGGAGAACAAATACTATTAAACACAATTAAGAGAAGGATTAGGGGATTATTAGTACAACCATCATTAGAAATTGCATGGGAAAATGGAGGCTAGGAACTAGCCGTCTCTCTCTCTTCTTTTTGTCTCAAGCAACCTCCCCATGCACCCAAACCACCTTGGAAAAACCCCTCCACCAATCCCCTTCCACCATTCTCTTCCATGTAATCATAAGGGAAGCTAAAACACTCTTGATCAGCCATTTCCTGCACACAACAACACCACACTTTCATTTCAAACACTCTCAAACTAGAAGGCAAGATAGAACACAAGTAGAGAGCAATCCAAGAGGGAGAAGACCGATTTCCAGCCCCTTCCAAGCACCAAAATCCTTACGGTAACCCCTCTCATCTCCTCTCCTCTCCAAGAATCTAACATGCATATACATTAGCTAAGAATCATCTCCCTATCTCTAGAGTGAAGAACGGAGGGAGAAGGAGACACCCAAAGCTCAACCGAGAAGAAGACAGCCTTCAATCGGAAGCTTGGGACTCATTTTCAGTTTCATAAAGGTGAGAAAAGCCCCCCCCCCCCCCCCCCCCAAGAGTACTAAGGCCCTAACACTTAGATCATCAACATGCAAGGGTAGATTCAAGTTGTATTGACAAGAAGAAGGAACAAGAGGAAGAAAATAGCCAAGAAGAAAGGGGACAACCACCAAATCAAGCTCAAACTACCCTATTTCGATTTCTACATACATGTAAGGCTTCATCACAACCCCTCTCTAGCACTAGCAAACCTTAAGCATGTTTACACCCTCCCTCAAGAACAAAAAAACAGCACGCAATGATCAATCTAAAACTCTAGGCACCCCACAAAGCATGCATGATATAATTAAGGCCCTTGGATCAAGCATGAACACATGGAGATTTGGTTAATTAATTGCATGTGTAAGGAAAGCTTAGAAATCAGATTTAGGAATCTTTATAATCTCTGGGATTACAGTTTAACAAGCCCAAGCATGAACCTTTACACCCTCTAACAAGCCACAATCAAAGTATGGAAAAGATGTACATAAGTTGAACCTTTCAAACCCCACAAGAACACCAATATCAAGCATGTAAAATCTGGAAAAAATTCCCCAATAAATCATCAATAACACGCCTTCACTCCCTGTTCAACCTAATCTCCTAAAATCATAATCGAAACCGAGATAGAAGGTTTGAGAGTATACCTCGTCGGCCTTGCCGACGGCACGTAGAGACTGCCGGAGGAGGCAGAGAAGTCAAGGAGGGCCAGGGATGGAATAGAGACACCTCAGCGTCTCCGTTCACCTCCGGGAGAGTTCCTAGCCGGCAATAGCCCCACACGGCAGCTGCAGCATCATCGCGGCTGGAGTTCGCCGCAATCGGACCTGCAAACAGAAAGGAGAAATGAGAAGGATTAGAAGAGGAGAAGAAAAGGAGGGAACACCGGCGACATCGCAGTCGGCGTCAAGGATAAATCAGAGAGAGAGAATGGAGCGCGGTGGCGATTAAGGACGATGGCGACGGCGTTCTGGCGAGAGCAGGAGCTCCTAGTCGAGGGAGCATCAACTAAGATTGAGAGAGAAAGAGAGACGGAACCACAGCCGAATCGAAGGAGGTGAACCGCCGGCAAATGAGGCCGGCGATGGTGAATGAATGCCACGACAATGACCTGCCGAGGATTGACGGAGGAGACACGACCGGCGAGCCATGTTGACAGCGACGAGGCCGAGTCGGAGAAGAGAACCCCCAGAATTTTCCCCAATTCATGGACTAGGGTTCCCCGTGGTTGGAAATCAGGAATTGAGGGAGAGGAACCCCGACCGACGACAGAGGGAGGCCGCCGGCCGACGCACGCCGGCGGAAATCGGAGGAAAGGCAGCGACGGTGGCGATCCGAATAAGAGAGAGAAGTGTGCAGAGAAGAGGAGCAGGTCGCGAGGAAGAGAAGAGAGAAGGGTGCGTGTGAGTGTGTTCTTGCAGAAAGGGTTAACTGGCCAACATCAGTAACGGGCCGAGCCAGTTGATGGACCGAGACAAATAACGGACCAAGCCGACTAATGGGCCGGGATTATTTTACAGTTGGGCCGAGAATTAAATAGATAATAGGCCAGGACTAATATATATATAAACGGGATTAGATATCTTATTGGGCTGATAATTAATTGGAGGACGAAGACAACACGGGATAATTTTCCCGAACTAAATTCAGTAAATTTCGAATCTAAATAATTGAGCCTCAGATAATTATCAACATCAGAATTAATGATAAATTAAACCCAATGATAGTAATCTTATAAGTGTAGACCACTTATATTCGTTAACAAATTTTTAAGTCTAAATTAATAGATTAATCGAACATCCTACGATCTCAGTCGAGGATGGAAAATCAGCAATAACACAAGAACCGATCGAATGGTTGATTTTGATGAACATCGAGAAACTCTCGATTAAGGAACACAGATAACCACACTACCAGAACCAGAAATTATAACCTCAACTAGGAATCAACCTTCGCATAAATCGATTAGATTATCGATTTCATCACCAGTTACTCATTTCACATTCTTTGAATGAGATCAGGCGAAGGAGCAAGCCGAGTCTAAGCAGCAGCCAGAGATTTCTAAGTACTATCAGGAAAGCAGTCGAGGTGGGCTTTCAGAAAAACTAAAATGTTTTCTTATGTTAAATTCTTTTCTTTTAAAGAATTGTCAGACCATAAAATGTTTTTGTTTTGTATGAGATCTATCTGAGGAGGCTTACGCCTCATTTATCAGAACGAATCGGGCTCGTCGAGGTCATAACCTCGGTGAGTTAGTGCACTCAGTCTACCGTTAGCTAACGCAAGTGGCGCGGTAAAGTATACGGGAGGGTGGCCAACCTCACCGGATACATCACAACTCAGATATGATGGATTACACCAGAACTTAGCTTGCAAGCGCTCTTTTTACTAAAATGTTTTTCGTGAGCATAGGTTTTTCCGAAAACCCCTATGTCTGGCTTTAATGGCTGACAATAAAATGTTTTGGCATGTGTCCACTGAGTACTTTTGTACTCAACCCTGTACATATTTTCTGTGTGCAGGTTGATCGTGATGGAAATGGAGCAGTCTGAGGAGCTTTTTGTCGAGTATCACAGTGTCGAAGCCTCTTGGTGGTGCATGTCTCCATACATGCATCTCACGCTTTTCCGCAGTGTTCGTTATGCAGTTCATACAGTCCACTACGTGTATCGTTGCAACGAGATGCTATTCTGTGTATCGTTGCAACAAGTCGACCTCATTGTAGCTGACGATTTCCTTCTTGAATGACTCTTCCGTTTGCTTTATGTAGTACTCGTTTTGTGAACAATGTTTTCCCTATTCATTCTAGACGAATATTGATAGGGATCAGTATCAGCCCTATTAGTACAAACGACTCAAATCGATAGAAGCGGTCCTACATAATAGCATATTATCAAAGGGTTTTCATAGGTTTCAGATATCCAATACAGCCGTAAGGCACGATCTGTGCAGAAGCTGGAGGTCTCGTTTCCTCCCAGAAGCCGTACAGGATTCATTGGCATCCGTCAAGGTTGAAGGGTCTGATCAAGGCCCCCAGGCATCTGGCAGAACCCCAGGTTCTGTGTAGCACACCATCCGCATGACTTTACGTACTCTAGAGTGAGGACCACTACATTCATGACGAAAGGAATCTTACCTCTATGGGAATTCCTTTCCTGTCCTTCCTCCACACGAATGTTTGCTCTTTCACCCTTCCTGCGCCTATAAATACTCGACTATCGCACACTTCGTCATCCCATCTATCATCATAACAATACAACTCTCCATACAAACACGCATTCTCGCGTACTATTCCATTCATCCTCTACACTCCGCCTGGAGCTCCTTCGAGCTCAGGCAATCAAAGCTCCCTAAGGTTACTTCCCTTAGAGCTCCACCGGCAGTCATCGCCACCTTCTCCTTCTCGTCATCATCGGGAAGGATCTCTCTCTCTCTCTCACGCTCCGTATCAGGCCTAAGGTATAACCTTCGCTACTACGGAAGAGGAGGCCTAAACGGAGCTCTACGCTCCCGTTTCCTTCTCTCTCCACCTTATCTCTTCGCCCTCTACTTGAATGAGTCTTAATCTCACATGAATACGACTGATTTATGGCTAGAAATGCCCCTTACTTAAGCATATAGCTCGATTATTGCTTGCTGCTCTTATGTGAACAATGTCGTATATGAAATCGCTGTGAAATACCCTGTTATGGCTAATAAACCTACACAAATCTCTTGCTCTCCATCATTATATGGCTTTATCTATGAATGCTCCTTGCAAATACTATGAATCATCACACAATTGTTGTAAATCTTCAACCCGGATCTATCAGATAGGTCAGCAAATGCTTCCGTGTAATTTCTTATGACAACACTTCTTTTTTATCGAACGACATCTTTCACCAACATTCTAGACGAATGCTGGGTGTTTTGAATTGAAATCAGTGTTGTTTCTTTGCATCGTTTTATTCCGTATCTCTTGTTCATTTTATTCTTTCCGTTCATTTACGTCGCGACCTCGCTTGGCCAGCCGTAGCGGGGCGGGGTCGTGACATATTATCATTAAATGAGAATAATTAACATTACATTAAGGGGCACACTCTCATGCGGCTGGCCGCATGGTGAGGCCAGATTAACAATAAGGGAGCAAAAATAAAAATATATAATTGGCCACAGTGGGTTTCGAACCCATGACAATTCAGCCAAAATTTTGCACGCTAATCCACTGCTCTAAGCGGTGACATAAATTACACCTCAGTTTTAATTATTTATTTAAAGTACTGCTAGTTCTTTAATCTATTTGTTGTATTATGTGGCATTTACACCCTTATGGTTGAAATTGAAGCATTGATTCTTTTCTTTGCAGGAAACAAAACTATTAAATTGAGACAACTCAATATAATATACACAAAAATCATTTTTCGTGAAAGTGTCAATCTCTATGTAGAAGTGTCAATCTCTGTGAAGGAAAGTGTCAATCTTTCATAATCACAAAAATCACAAAATTTTTCACTATTACGACTACAACTACAATGTATAAGACACTTTTTTTATGAGCTATACATATTTACGCAATTGTGTCGGTGAAATAATTATTTCTAACTCATTTTTCGGGAAAGTGCCAATCTGTATGAAGGAAAGTGCCAATCTCTGTGAAGGAAAGTGCCAATCTTTCAAAATCACAAAAATCAAAAAAAAAAAAATTCACTATTACGACTACAACTACAATGTATAAGACACCTTTTTTACGAGCTATGCATATTTACGCACTTGAGTCGGTGAAATAATAATTTCTAACTCATTTTTCGAAAAAGTGCCAATCTGTATGAAGGAAAGTGCCAATCTTTCAAAATCACAAAAATCACAAACTTTTTCACTTTTACGACTACAACTACAATGTATAAGACACATTTTTTACGAGCTATGCATATTTACGCACTTGAGTCGGTGAAATAATTATTTCTAACTCATTTTTTGAGAAAGTGACAATCTGTATGAAGGAAAGTGCCAATCTCTGTGAAGGAAAGTGCCAATCTTTCATAATCACAAAAATCACAAAATTTTTCACTATTACGACTACAACTACAATGTATAAGACACCTTTTTTTACGAGCTATGCATATTTACGCACTTGAGTCGGTGAAATAATTATTTCTAACCCATTTTTTGAGAAAGTGCCAATCTTGTTGGTCCCGGTTTGTTATAGGAAAAATACGTAGAGAGGGGGGGGGGGGGGGGGTGAATACGTATTTTGAAGTTTTTCAACTTCAAATTCCTTAACTCAGAGTATGAAGTAAAGTGCTCGTAGAAATACTAAGACCTAGCCGAGAGCTAGATCTGAAGCAATCAAGATTCTCTTGACCTAAGCTTCAAGCTTGATCAAGAGTAAGACTTTACTCTTTGTGCGGAATTCGGTGAGCTAATATCTTTCCTAAGTAATTAAAATATCTAGATTAGGTTTGTTTAGATGCAATATGCAATGAATAATCAAAATAAAGAGTTTAAGGTTAGAGAGATACGACACAGGGATTATAGTGGTTCGGAGATAAAGCTCCTACGTCCACTTTGTTGCACACTGCAACTGTTCTCTTCACTCAAGAACTTGAAGGTTACGGGTCCTTCAAAAACCTGGTCGAGATCGGGCTTCACTCGCCTGGAACCATGACAAACGTAGTGATTGCGGGTTCACTACACAAACCTAACCTGGACTGGAAGCTTCACTCGCTTCAGTCCGACACAGACAGGAAGATTGCGGGCTCTCCTTATAGCCTAGCTTCGATCGAGCTTTACACAAACGATGTAAGTGCAAGCTTGGAACTAGACTCTATGATCGAGGCTTCTTCAATCGATGAAAGAAGGGCCTTGGATCGAGACAACCTAACGACGACGAACTCAAAAACCTAACAGACAGATTTAGAGTTTTTGGTTTACGACGACACACTATGAAGAGCTCTTTACAGTAAGTGCAAAGATGGCTAGAGCTCTTCTTCTAAGCTTAGATATGGAATGGGCTTAGACTCTAAGTGTGAAGGTTATGAAGACGAGCTCCGATGAGACTGGAACTCGAAGAAAACTTGGAAACAAAGACTCGGAATTTGCTCTAAGGCTGGGAGTGTTTGTTTGCAGTAGGCTCGAATGCTCAGGAAGTGTTCTCCTTCTCTTCGTCTTCATCCTTCACTATTTATAGGCGGAGGGATGCTGAGATCCGTTGCTTGGTTGGTGGCTTTGTCCCTCCTCCTCTCGACAGTACTTGCACAGGCTGGCTGCTTTTCAGACGCGCAGATTTGACTTTTTGCTGGAAATGGCTAAGATCCAATTTCAACAGTAACTGGAGCGACCCAGTACTGTTGCGGCGCCCTGTCAGCCTGGCAGTCAACTCCGCTGCTCCTATCTGCGTTCGACACGTGGAGATCTCGTAATAAATACGGAGATATCTAGTTGACTGGAGTTCAAATTCGGAGCGGGAATTGTGCTGTCGCTTTCTGGTAGGTAGTGGCTTGCTTCGCTTTGAATTTGTAGCGTCCGCTTTAGTTAAGTCACTTCGTAGTCATTCTGTAGTGAGTCGCTTGGGAAGTGAAGTTCCCTAGTGACTGCTTTGGAAAGTGCTGACCAGAGTTGACTCGCTTTGACTTTGCACTGTAGCGCTCGCTTCGCTTTGGCAGACTTGCTTTGAATCTACTGTAGCGCTCGCTTCGCTACGCTACTCTTCGGCACGCTCCACTTCAGCTCGCTAGACTCGCTTCGCTTCGGAAAACACACTCAAGTGAGTGGCCTTCACTTGAACTTTTGAAGTCTATATTCTAAGCAAAATAAAGAGCCATCCTAACAGAGTAGGCTTAGAAAAAATTCTAACCTATTAACTACATCAAAATGGGTCGCTTGGGAACCACACGCTTTGGGGTTTTGGGATCAAATCAAAACAATGAAGTGTCCCTTATAGGTTCCCCCTTAACATGTTGTTCTTAACGATTCCCAACAATTTCCCCCTTTTTGATGATGCCAAAACCCAATGACTTAGATTAAAATAATCTAGCCTATCTAACCGTGAAGGGAACTTCAAGCGACTGCTTCCTTTGCAGGTTTCGTTTTAATTTATTTTTAAGTTCCTTTCCCTTTTTTTTCGGTTAAATTTTTGTTTGAGTTTGTAGCATAAGGATAAAATATCCATAAAGCTGTTAAATAACACAGGAGTGACAGAAAATAAATTGGATAGATGAACAGCAGTTCATAATTTAGAGACTTGAAACTCAAAGGTTTCCTGCAGCCTCTTCTTTCTTGTCTTCCGTCTTCTCCTCCGTCTCTTCCTCCTTCTTCTTCTCCTTTTCTTCAGTGAAATAAGCAGATAGAACGTTCAACTCCAAAGAACCAACAGCGTGGATAGTTGGTCTTCTCCATGCGCTCTCCAATCTGAATGCTTCGTTCACTTCCGCATCTGTAATGCTGCGATCAGGAATTCTTGTGCCTGGAAGGAATGGCATCAGAAATTTCTTCACTTCAGGCACCTTGACGATAAGGGATTTGGGCTCTGCAAGCTCTGCCATCGTGAATATTTTCCTCCGCATCTTCTCATCATATGCACAGAGGAAGTTGTTGAGAGCACTCATCCGAGAGCACTCATCCTGCAGTGGCACTACTCCCCAGAAGTAGTAGGCTTTGATGAAGAGTTCCTTGTAGAGTAGCCACTGGTCGCGGAGATCTCTTGGAATGAAGTCCTCAATCTCCATTGCGTCAGGATGTTCATTCCTCCTAGTTGTCAGCTCTTCCTCTGATCTGCTAGCTAATTCCCTCATGATAGCATGGAATTTGGCGCTCGTCTCAGTGCTCCAGATTGGTCTCTTTTCATTGAGACGCTTGCGGATGTGATCTTGTTCCTCCTTAAGAGGGTAGCGTCCGGAGTCGACCATTTCCTTCCCTGTCACGTCGCATGGATCGATTATGGCTTGAGTTTCGCATGCGTCGGACTCTTCGGGCATGAAGGGAATGAAGGCACTTCGGCAGATGGCGGATTGGATGAGTTTCACTTCGCTGAAGTGTTCCTCGATCCGGCCATCAATGACCTATAGTCTTTTGGCTTTTATTCTCTTCTCCTTCTCCTCCTACTCCTTCCATTCCTCTCCTCTCTTCCTCCTCCTTTCCTGCTTCTCCGCCCTCGAAGCGACTGCTTGTTTGACCATTTGGCGCTTGGCCGCGGGGTCATCTTTACTGGAATCAGGTGCATCTCGCTTCAGTGCTTGCTTTGGTGGTGGGGGAGGCGGCATGTCTTTCTTTGAAGTGCTTGGAGGGATGACCGCTTGAACTGATGAAGTGGCTCCAGCAGTAGTTGAAGTGAGCGCGACAGTTGAAGCGGGTGCGGCGGCTGAAGCGGGCGCTTTAGAACCTGAAGCACCTGCAAGTGTTAGCTTCCTTAATTCAAAATCACGCTCCAGTGCCCAGGACAGGGCCTCATCCTCCGCAATTTGCTGCTCCCTCTGCTCCTTGGTCATCACTACGACAGGAGGATGACGAGCGATTGAAGTGGCAAGCACTTTTTCCTCAAGTGGCCTGCGGGGCTCTTCGGGCTTCTTCATAAGCTCCTCCTCAGTGAGCTTCACTTTTCCTTTCTTTGCAAGCCTCACCCTCGCTTCATCATCTAACTCTTCCTCCTCATCTCCAACACCACTGCCTCCCTCAAGCATCCTCTCCACACCAACAGCTCCATTTCTTCCTGAACCTCCAACACCTCCTTCCTTCACTTGTCCTTCCCCCTTTTTGGCATCATCACTGCCAGGGGTTAGGGTGATTGATTTTCCAGAGATGGATTGGTGTAGATTGTTTACTGCATTAAATACAGCGTGTAGCATCCGCTCGGTCTTGTTAGCAAAGGTATGCTCCTGGGAAAGCACCAACTCTGCAGTTTTGGCGCTGATTTCCTCGAGCAGATACTCGCACTGCTTCTCTCTCTCCTTCACTGAGAGCATCAACCTCTCCAGTGGCTCCACCGATTTGAAGCGAGCCTCCAGCTCCGCTTCATCTTCACTCCTCAGATCCTTCTTCTCTTCTTGCAGGTTGAAATACCAGAATTCTTGGGCCACTTGAAGCTCTGCCTGCATTGTTTCAAGGCTCCTCTCTCTGATTTAGAGAAAGATGAAATTCGGCACCTGCAGCAACTTTCTCTGTGTAAGCTTCTCCAAGTTCCTTGACTTTCTGCAGTAGGATAGACAATTCAGCATTCTGCAGATCAAGAGCCTGCGCACTCCTCCTTCGGCTCTCCGGTTCTTTCTTGTCTATCTCACTCTCTTGCTTGAGTGCCTTCAACTCATTTCTGAGAGAGTTGAGGGTCTTTTTGGTGCTAATCAGCTCACTTCCCTTCCTTATCAACTCTTCATCCCTCTTCTCAACTGTCTCCTTCAGCTTCTTCACCTCCTTCTCCAATTCCTTCTTTTCCTTGCCAACTGTGACTAGCTTGGCATTAACCTCCCTCAAGCGACTCCGTTCCGCATCAAGCGAGTCCTTGAGTTCGGTGATAGTTGTCGTCTGGTCTCCCACCAGCTTCACCTGCGCCTCCAACGCCTTCTCCTTTTCCTCCAACAGCCTTCCCTTCTCCTCCACCGTTGCCTCCAAATCTCCCTTCTTCTTGTCAAAGTCTTCACGAAGACTCTTGACCTCCAGCACGCTCCGGTTCACTTCTTCCTCCTTTTTGGAGATCTCGCTTTGGAGATTTGAGATCTCCACCTCCTTCGCCTCCATCTCCTCCGCATGTGCATTGATCAGCTGCTGCTCGTGTGGAGTCGGCACTCGCTTGGGGACCACAGCATCTGGGTATATTTGTTTAACCTTAGCATCCAGCTTGTCCCAGAAGCTGGTCCCATCGAGAAAGGTATGGAAGCCGTCCACGCCAATAAAGTTTAGCAGCTTTGCCTCCAGCTTAATCAACTCGTCCTTCTTGAAGGCCTGCATGAGGTTGTAGATTTTATAGTACTCTGTTCCGCGGTACGTAATGTACGTTAGGAAGTCGACGGTCTGGGTGTAGACCACGTCGGTCCACGGAACGTTAGAGTAGCGGAGGGCGATGGTCTCTGCAGCTTGCTCTCGATCCTTGACGTAGCGATCGATGGCCTGCATTTCTGCAGTGACAACAGGAGGTAGGAATGGTGAGATGATTGGGAGTTCACCGGCTGTTTGGGCGGTATCGGCTGTGGCTGCCGATGTCGAGGGGGATAGGGATGATGATGAGGCTTCGGGGGTTTCAGGGATTTGGATAGGTTCAGTAGCTGGCTGGGTTTGCTGGGTTTGGATAGGTTGGAATGTGGTGTAGGCATCAGTTGGGTCTATATGTAGTAGAGGCATTTTGGGTATTTGGAAAGAAGATGCAAATTCTTCTTCCTGGGGAGAGAGAGGGGTTGTCTGTGTGAGTGGTTGGTTGGTTGATGAAGCTTGTGGTTCTGGTATTTGGGTTGTTTGGGTTTGGATTTGTAGTGGGGGAGTTTGGGCTTTAATTGGTGAAAGCTGGGGTTGAGTTACTTCAACATCCTCAAGCGGCTTCTCCTCCGCCTCGCTTGACAAGATGAGTGAAGTGACTCGCTTCATCTTTTTCTTCCCTCGCTTCGGTGCCGCACGCTTCCCGGGTGAAGCGGCTCGCTTGGCTTGGGACGCTTCAGCTTGTCTTTCGACAACTGGTCTTGCTGCGGGCACTTCTACAGCTAGAAGTCCCAGATCAATGGGGATCTTTTTCTTCCTCCACTTGTCATGGAAAATTGACTGCTTGTTGTAGACAGCCACGTCGGAGTCCGGCCACATTTTGTTGGGGTAGCGTGCCTCCAGTGCAATAGACAATCTGGAGAAGAATTTCAGCTTCCCCTTGCGGAGAATCTGATCGGCGCTTCCCGGCACGAATGCGAAGTCGTCTGCAGCTTCGTGAAGTTGGTTGAGAAACCAACCATGCCAATTGAATCTGGTTCCAGTGAGGCTGTCGACAATGATGGTGGTTGCGAACAGCTTTGTTTCAGACAGCGTGTCCAGAGTTCCGACATAGCACGCGACGCTCTTCGAGAAGAGCTCGCAGATATGGTTGAAAGGAGCCTTCAAGTTGGAACGAATACTGGCCTCCTTGAAGTTTGGTTCAGCTCCGGCGACGGCAAAACGACCATACTCTACTCCGGCCGAAAAACCCAACTCGATCAGGCAGTTTCCTCCTTCCCTTGGCAAGTTGAATATGCCGATGAGTTCGCTCAAATCTACCTCCACCGGCTTCCTGGTTTGTGGATCTGTGAATGAGGAAGTGTTTTGCTCCTTCCTTAGATTTAGAAGAATCTCTCCCACCGCCTTGGCCAGAATTTTTGACGGCACCATTGTTACGAACTTCCATAGCCCGGTCGTGTTCACGGTCCTACGGAAGAAACCATCTTTCTCGATGACGACGGGGTCGAGATGGGGCTCGACGTTGATGTGTTTGTCGACTTCGGTGAGAAACTGCTCCATCATCTCGGTGTTTAGCTTCTTTCCCATGGTGAAAAATGAGAGGGTTTGAATCGGAGATTTTAACGACGAAAAACTGGGTATTTTTAGGACTCGTGAGTTGCAGAGAGTTTTTGCACAAGAATGGCAAATGTTGATAGTTGTGAAAATTTTCTCAGTCTGCAACTCCTCCCTTATATAGAGGTAGGGCTTGGCTGACGTGGCAGGGGTAAGACAGTAAAATCGGCAAAGATCCTGTAGGTAGGCTGTGGACGCGCGGTGATGGATCTGATGTGTCCGGCGTCATCACAGTAAAAGTGAACCACCAACTTGCACGTCGTCTCCACGTGGCCTGCTGTGATTGGTTTGTCTTATACGACGTCAATCCAATGGCTGCAGATTGGAGACTGTTAAGATTCAACGGCTGGATCTTATTCGTCTTTTCCCGCTTCGAATTCAAAGTGTAAGCCACGCGCCCGTTATTTTCGCCAGTACGTGAACCTGCATTAAATGCTAAGCAGAAAGTAAAATTGCACTCGAGTGCAGACAGCTCATACTCGCTTCGTGCCCACTCGCTTCGAGTTGGGCCGCTAGGCCTTGACTCACTTGAGAGGCACTCGCTTGAGTGACTGTTCCGCACTCGCTTGCGATGGCTCGCTTGGAGTGACGTAGCACTCACTTCGCCATCTGAAGCGACTGGAATAAGAAATTGAATTTCTTTGCATAATTTTAAAATATCTCTGACTTACATACTTCGAGGATAAACAAGAGTGTTTTCCTCTTTGTATTTGTGTCAGATTCATTTCATGTTTTCCACATAGTGAGTGAAGGTTTCTAGCACGCTTCAGCTCACTTAGTGTACTTAAAAATTGAAACACTTACCAGTCAATCTCACTTCGTAGGAGATTGATACCACTTATTGAAGACATCATTTGATTTGGACTTCATTTGTTGAGACCACTTGTTGATGAATGCATTTGTTGGTCCTGCAAGTGGTGACTTCAAGCTTGATGATACCACTTCAACCCAGAGGGGAGGTTCACGTAAGTGTACATATTCACGACGAATGGGGGGTGAGTACAAGTCCTTATCTCAGAGCAGAAATGGACATGATGACAATGAGAATGCTCTGACAAGACAATCTCGTATTTTACGCAGAAGCATGTCACCAGCCCTGCACCCTTTTGTAGAAAAAGGTAAACCTTCAAGCTCAGCTCAATGAAGAGTGAGTAAGGAATGGACATTTATCCACGATGAAGGAGATGAGAAGACTTGCTCCTCTTCGGCTGAAAGATGGGAAGAGGACACAAGGTCTAGGTGCCAGCCCTGCCTAAGCTTTCACCATTTTTACGTGGAAAGGCCCGATACAAGACCCCACAACCGTTACTAGAAACGGCACTTGCGAATGTTTATACCCACTCGCTAGGAATCCTAGGCTAGGTAGCAGCTTTCCTTGCTCGCTTTGGAAGTAGTTTTCTCCGTGAGCAAATAATAGTTCCCCCTTAACCAATGGCTTAACAATTCCTGTAAGCGGGTAGGGAACATCTTCCAACACTCCACCTTTCTCCACCTTATTTCTCCTTCTTCAAGCGAGTGGAATTTTGAAGTGACTCGCTTGAGTTGGTGAAGATCCGAAGCGAGTGACGCTACGAAAAACTAGCGACCACTCCTTCGTGCATCCTGGATCTAGCACTCTTCACCAGGGTCTAGCAACCTTAATTCCATGCATAGCTGATTGAAACGAGACTCAGCTAGAGGCTTGGTGAGAATATCAGCTCGCTGGAGATTGGTATGAATTTTCTCGAGCTTGATATCCTTCTTCTCGACATGATCACGAATGAAGTGATGTCGGATTTCCACGTGCTTGCATCTGGTGTGAAGCACTGGATTTTGCGAGATGCAGATCGCACTGTTGTTGTCGCAGAATATAGGAATTTCATTTGCTTCAACATTGTAGTCCTTCAACTGCTGACGAAGCCATAGAATTTGAGAACAGCAGCTTCCAGCGGCCATATATTCGGCTTCAGTCGTTGAAGTAGCTACACTCGTCTGCTTCTTTGAAAACCATGAGATCAGCTTGCTTCCCAAGAACTGACAAGTGCCCGAAGTCGACTTCCTATCAATTCGGCATCCTCCATAGTCAGCATCTGAATATCCAGTGAGCTCCAAATTGTCCTCCGTTGGATACCACAGCCCCATATTGACAGTGCCCTTCAAATATCGAAGAATTCTCTTGGCAGCTTCAAGATGGCTGTGCTTGGGATTGCTTTGGAAGCGAGCACATACTCCAACTGCAAAAGCTATATCCGGCCTACTTGCAGTGAGATATAGAAGGGATCCGATCAAGGCTCGGTAGTCTGTAGCATCCACAGACTTCCCATCTATGTCTGGCTCCATCTTCCAGTTCGTGTTCATCGGAATCTTCACAGCTTTGGCATGCTGAACACCGAACTTAGCAAGCATATCTCGAGTATACTTAGCTTGATTGATGAAGATACCATCATCCTGCTGCTTCACTTGAAGACCTAGAAAGCAGCTCATCAAGCCAATCATTGACATCTCATATTTGGTCTTCATAAGCTCTCCAAACTTCTCTCTAAGCGACTGGTTTGGTGACCCAAATATGATGTCGTCCACGTAGACCTGAACCCATAGCATATCATCTCCATGATTGATGGTGAATAGGGTTCGATCTATCTTTCCTTTGTGGAATCCATTATCCACTAGGAATTGGGATAGTGTATCATACCAAGCTCTGGGAGCTTGCTTCAACCCGTATAGGGCTTTTTTCAAGCGATACACCTTGTCTCCTTGCTCGAAACCCGGTGGCTGCTCCATATACACTTCTTCCTTCAATTCACCGTTGAGGAACGCGCTCTTCACATCCATCTGATAGACTTTGAATTTCTTGGCCGCTGCATAGGCTAGAAATAGTCTGATCGCTTCAAGCCGTGCCACTGGAGCGAAGGTCTCGTCAAAGTCGATTCCTTCCTCTTGGCAGTAGCCTTTGGCGACGAGACGCGCCTTGTTTCTCACAACGTTGTGGTCCTCGTCTGTCTTGTTCTTGAACACCCATTTGGTGTAAATAACATGCTGAAATTTGGGACGATCCACGAGGTACCATACGTCATTCCTGGTGAACTGATTCAGCTCTTCTTGCATGGCAATTACCCAATTTGATTCGGCTAGGGCTTCCTCCACGCATGATGGCTCAATGTTTGAGAGAAAGCAACTGAACATGGCACTTTCTCCAAACACTTGACTTCTGGTCACTACACCCTTGGATGGATCTCCAATGATTTGACTTGGTGAGTGATTCTTGAGCCATGCACGCTTGGATCCGCCAGCTTCATCTCCATCTTCTTCTTGGTCGCTCGCTTCACCTTCTGTAGCGACTGGATTGGGTGCTTGGCCTGCACTCGCTTCAGGAATCTTGGGGGCAGCTTCATCTTTTCCTTGGACATTCTGCTCGCTTGAGTTCTTGACTTCTTCATCATCCTCAAGCATGTCCCAAGTAAGAGAGTTGATGGGTTCCTCGCTTGACTTTCCTTCTTTAGATTGAACCTGTTCCTGTGGAAGACTCAAAGACAATTCATCAAATATGACATGGGGTGATTCCTCCACGATTAGGGTTTTACAGTTGAACACCCTGTAAGCTTTACTTGATGTGGAATATCCTAAGAATATTCCTTCATCAGCTTTGCATTCAAAGGCTTTCAACTGCGACTTCCCATTGTCATGGATGAAGACCCTACAACCAAAAATATGGAAATAAGATATGTTAGGAATTCTCTCTGTCCATATTTCATATGGTGTTTTGTCGTGCCGTTTGCAGAGAAGCGTTCGATTTTGCGTGTAGCATGCCGTATTGGCAGCTTCAGCCCAATACTTCATCGGAAGCTTCGAGTCTGCAATCATAGTTCGAACGGCTTCTTTGATGATTCGATTTCTTCTTTCAGCAACTCCATTCTGCTGAGGTGTGCGTGCTAAGGAAGTCTGATGTGCTATGCCATGCTCCGTGCAGTAGGCTTCAATGGTAGAGTTCAAGAACTTTGTGCCTTTGTCGGAGAGAATGGTCACAATTGCTTGATTCTTCTCCACAGCCAATCGCTTGAGCAGTTGTGGTAGCTTGGTCAGTGTCTCCTTCTTGCTGAAGAGAAATACAACCCAAGTGTAGCGAGAGAATAGGTCGACTACAACTAGAGTGTACTTCCTTCCATTCACACTAACTGGAGTGACTGGACCAAACAAATCCATGTGAAGCAGCTCGAGAACTCGCTTGGATGAAGCTTCTTCAAGACTTGCGAAGTGCTTCTTTGTCTGCTTTCCTCGTTGGCATGGTGAGCATGGATGGTCTTTAATAAAGACATCATTTGGTATGCCTTGCACCAAACCTTTTCGTGCTAAGAGATTTATAGCTTTGAAGTTGAGATGGTTCAAGCGTCTGTGCCATAGCCATCCTATTTCTGTAGCACTCCTTGCAACTAAGCACCTCTCTTCTTTGCAGCTGTCCCATTGTGCTATATAGACGTTCCTTTGTCTAATTCCAGTTAGCACAATCTGGGCCGTGAGCTTGCTCTTCACTATGCACTTGTTGGAAATAAATTCCACCTTGTATCCCTTGTCACAAAATTGTGAAATGGCTAGCAAGTTGTGCTTAAGTCCTTCCACGTAGGAGACTTCTTCAATTGTGAGTTTTCCAACTTTCAGTGCGCCGTACCCCTTGGTGCTTCCTCGAGAGTTATCACCAAAAGTAACGTGTGGACCCTTCTTCTCTATGTAGTCATGAAGTAGAGCTTGCATGCCGGTCATGTGTCTTGAACATCCACTGTCCAAGTACCAAATTTGATGACCCTCACTTGGCATGGGATCCACGGCGCTCACCTGCAATTAGACAGATTTTGGTACCCAAATCAGTTTGGGTCCTTGCAGGTTAGTTCCCTTAGGTACCCACACTTGCTTCACTTTCTTTTGAAAGGTAGCTTGTGCTTTGGGTTTCTCGACCTTTGAAAACTGTGATTTTTGCCTTAAAGCAGCTTCACACGTGCAGCAGTGTGTGCAAGAGGGGTAGCGGCTAGCTTGACACATACCTATGCTCTTACCCTTCGGCTTGTATCCTGAAGCGACTCGCTTCGGATTAGCTATAGGCTTTGAGACTGACTTATGGTTTACAATCTTTCTAAGCGGCTCGCTAGGTTTTCTCGAAGCGGTCCAACTAGGGTTTTGACCCCGACTCGCTTGAGTAACCTTGGGAGTTCGAAGCGGCCTCTTTGGTGCTTCGAATTCTTCCCCCTCAACGTTAGTCCGGTTGGACCATCTCCAGTCCGGATAACGTGACACATAGACATTACTCCTTTTCTTGAAAGGGAGATCCTTTGTCTCTGGTGTCTTGGCCTGAGACTTAGAAGCTACAACTGGTTTCCCTTTACCTTTGGATTGGTAAGCTTTAGCATTGTGAGTGCTAGGGACAGTTGGTCTCTGCTTGCCCATAGTTTCTGCCCTTGAAGATATGGACATCTTCATTGGCTTCTTCTTAGGGTTCTCAGCCATTTGGCCTTTATCTTTGTTGGTGGTCGCTTTGGATGCAGTGGGCATTTCCAAAGTGACTGATGGTGTCGTGTAAGAAGCACCAACAAAGACAGTCGGCTTGGAAGGTCCACCCTCATATCCGAGTCCTCCCTTTCTACCAAAAGGTAGAAGCGAGCTCTCTAGTGCCTGCCTAGCGTATGAAGCTTTGTTCAAGTTGGCAACTAGAGCGGATTGGGTTTCATACCTTCCTTCCAAGCTTTGATGTCTCGCGAAGAGATCCTCGAACTTACTAGTCATAGCCCTTAGGTTAAGTTTGACTTGGTCAAGCTCAGTGGCTAGCTTTCGGTTCTCCTTCTAGCTTTGAGACAAA
Source organism: Thymus mandschuricus (assembly GCA_029379335.1). Lineage (NCBI taxonomy): Eukaryota > Viridiplantae > Streptophyta > Magnoliopsida > Lamiales > Lamiaceae > Thymus > Thymus mandschuricus. The sequence continues at coordinate 40,428,605 of CM057071.1, forward strand.
GCTTGTTTCAACACTTCGTGGTCACTTGACAATTTAATGTGCTTGTCAAGCAACTCACTCCATGTCGAGGAATTTGCTTCCTCTTGGTGAGTGTGTGCGAGTGTAATTGAGCTAGGTGAGGGATAGATGAATACCTCTCCGGTCTCTTCGTCGGTGAGCGCCATTAGTCCAAGATCCTCGCCTTCACTGGAGTTGGGATCTGTGAATGCATCCGAGTCGCTTGAGACGTCTTCAGTTGAAGCGACCGGCTGCTCGCTTGCTACAAGCGCTCGCCTTGGAGCATCCCTCTTAGCTTTCAGTTCCTCTCGCTCCTTCGCACTCAGCTTCGGACAGTCGGATTTGTAGTGACCCATCTTGTGGCAATGGTAGCATTCCACTTCCATCATGTCCCTTGAGATCGGCTTGGTCATCTCTTCTCTCTTCCCTTTTCCTTCTCGAGCATCAATGCTCCTCCCCTTGTATTGCTTGTAGAATCTTTTGTATTTGCCCACTCGAGAGTTCATTTTGTTGAAGTTCTTGGATAAGAACGCAACATGTTCTTCGAGCTCTTCCCTCGTCATCTTGGCTAGCGACTGCTCGCTTGGCCCTTCAGCAGCTTTGAAAGCTACACCCTTTGACGTCGTGGGAGCTTCATCCTCTTCGTCGAGGTTCATTCGATTCAGATCGAATTCGTGGGCTTTTAGTTCGGAGAACAAAATCTCCGGTGTGAGCTTTGATAGATCCTTGGTAGCTAGATACAGCTCCTTCATAGTCTGCCACTTCCTTGTGAGAGCACGAACAATCATCAGGTTGACTTCCTTGTCTGTGAGTTCCTTCCCAAGTGAGTTGAGAGTTGCAATGATGTTGGTGACTCTCAGCTCGAAGGCGTCGATGGACTCTCCTGGCTTCATTATCAGACTTTCAAACTCCCGCATTTATACGGCGAGCTTGTTTTCTTTGATTTTGTACGTTCCTTGTGAAATGAGGGCTAGGGTTTCCCACATTTACTTCGCCGTCGCACACTTCCTGATCCTAGGAAGATAGGCATCCGACACAGTGCTCTGCATCGTGTGACGTGCGATCTTATCAAGGTTGGCGATCTTGAAGTCGTTGGCATTGTATTCATCTTTGTCCTTCTCGACGTACTCCTGTCTAACATGAGCTTCGCGTCCTTCGGCGGCTGGGACGTTCACAGATATGGCTTTCTTGATCTCGATTGGTCCGTCCTCTATAACTTCCCACATCCGGTCATGGATGGAGCATAAGAAGCTCTCGACTCGGAAACTCCATGTCTCGTATCCTTCGATAGAGAACTGTGGAAGACTAGAACCATTGTATGTAGACATAGCAAACAGTCAGTAGATATGCAGTATGCGTGGGTGAGATTTTGATGCACTTAGAAAATAGGATTTGGTTCAGTGAGACAACGTGAAACGAGTGGGGACTCGCTTCGGATATGCAAAGCAGAGGCTCGAAAGAACCGCTGCTCTGATACCACTTGTTGGTCCCGGTTTGTTATAGGAAAAATACGTAGAGGGGGGGGGGGGGGGTGAATACGTATTTTGAAGTTTTTCAACTTCAAATTCCTTAACTCAGAGTATGAAGTAAAGCGCTCGTAGAAATACTAAGACCTAGCCGAGAGCTAGATCTGAAGCAATCAAGATTCTCTTGACCTAAGCTTCAAGCTTGATCAAGAGTGAGACTTTACTCTTTGTGCAGAATTCGGTGAGCTAATATCTTTCCTAAGTAATTAAAATATCCAGATTAGGTTTGTTTAGATGCAATATGCAATGAATAATCAAAACAAAGAGTTTAGGGTTAGAGAGATACGACACAGGGATTATAGTGGTTCGGAGATAAAGCTCCTACGTCCACTTTGTTGCACACTGCAACTGTTCTCTTCACTCAAGAACTTGAAGGTTACGGGTCCTTCAAAAACCTGGTCGAGATCGGGCTTCACTCGCCTGGATCCAACGACAAACGTAGTGATTGCGGGTTCACTACACAAACCTAACCTGGACTGGAAGCTTCACTCGCTTCAGTCCGACACAGACAGGGCGATTGCGGGCTCTCCTTACAGCCTAGCTTCGATCGAGCTTTACACAAACGATGTAAGTGCAAGCATGGATCTAGACTCTATGATCGAGGCTTCTTCAATCGATGAAAGAAGGGCCTTGGATCGAGACAACCTAACGACGACGAACTCAAAAACCTAACAGACAGATTTAGGGTTTTTGGTTTATGACGACACACTATGAAGAGCTCTTTACACTAAGTGCAAAGATGGCTAGAGCTCTTCTTCTAAGCTTGGATATGGAATGGGCTTAGACTCTAAGTGTGAAGGTTGTGAAGACGAGCTCCGATGAGACTGGAACTCGGAGAACACTTGGAAACAAAGACTCGGAATTTGCTCTAAGGCTGGGAGTGTTTGTTTGCAGTAGGCTCGAATGCTCAGGAAGTGTTCTCCTTCTCTTCGTCTTCATCCTTCACTATTTATAGGCGGAGGGATGCTGAGATCCGTTGCTTGGTTGGTGGCTTTGTCCCTCCTCCTCTCGACAGTACTTGCACAGGCTGGCTGCTTTTCAGACGCGCAGATTTGGCTTTTTGCCGGAAATGGCTAAGATCCAATTTCAACAGTAACTGGAGCGACCCAGTACTGTTGCGGCGCCCTGTCGGCCTGGCAGTCAACTGCGCTGCTCCTATCCGTGTTCGACACGTGGAGATCTCGTAATAAATGCGGAGATCTCCAGTTGACTGGAGTTCAAATTCGGAGCGGGAATTGTGCTATCGCTTTCTGGTAGGTAGTGGCTCGCTTCGCTTTGAAGTTGTAGCGTCCGCTTTAGTTAAGTCACTTCGTAGTCATTCTGTAGTGAGTCACTTGGGAAGTGAAGTTCCCTAGTGACTGCTTTGGAAAGTGCTGACTAGAGTTGACTCGCTTTGACTTTGCACTGTAGCGCTTGCTTCGCTTCGCTTTGGCAGACTTGCTTTGAATCTACTGTAGCGCTCGCTTCGCTACGCTACTCTTCGGCACGCTTCACTTCAGCTCGCTAGACTCGCTTCGCTTCGGAAAACACACTCAAGTGAGTGGCTTTCACTTGAACTTTTGAAGTCTATATTCTAAGCAAAATAAAGAGCCATCCTAACAGAGTAGGCTTAGAAAAAATTCTAACCTATTAACTACATCAAAATGGGTCGCTTGGGAACAGAACACTTTGGGTTTTTGGGATCAAATCAATACAATGAAGTGTCCCTTATAGGTTCCCCCTTAACATGTTGTTCTTAACGATTCCCAACAAATCTGTATGAAGGAAAGTGTCAATCTCTGTGAAGGAAAGTGCCAATCTTTCATAATCACAAAAATCACAAATTTTTTCACTATTACGACTACAACTACAATGTATAAGACACTTTTTTTACGAGCTATGCATATTTACGCACTTGAGTCGGTGAAATAATTATTTCTAACTCATTTTTCGAGAAGTGTCAATCTGTATGAAGGAAAGTGTCAATCTCTGTGAAGGAAAGTGCCAATCTTTCATAATCACAAAAATCACAAAATTTTTTCACTATTACGACTACAACTACAATGTATAAGACACTTTTTTTACGAGCTATGCATATTTACGCACTTGAGTCGGTGAAATAATTATTTCTAACTCATTTTTCGGGAAAGTGCCAATCTGTATGAACGAAAGTGCCAATCTCTGTGAAGGAAAGTGCCAATATTTCATAATAAAAAAAACACAAAAATTTTCACTTTTACGACTACAACTACAATGTATAAGACACCTTTTTTTACGAGCTATGCATATTTACGCACTTGAGTCGGTGAAACACTTGCTTCTAACTCGTTTCCGTGAAAGTGCCAATCTGTATGAAGGAAAGTGCCAATCTCTGTGAAGGAAAGTGTCAATCTTTCATAATCACAAAAATCACAAGATTTTTCAATTTTACGACTACAAATACAATGTTGACACCCTGGGTACACACTACAGCCATCTACAAATCCTTACCACTCGACCTTTGCTTGCTGAAAGGTACCCTTGCAGCTCTGACTAGATTGCTTTAAGCAAGGAATAGGTTCCAAGCATAGTCTTCTATTCCAACTGGCTGGCTAATTTTAAAAATTGATGTCGTGATAGCTGATTAATCAAATGATTTATAAACTGCAGAAAGGAAAACAATGGCAGACTGAGTTATATCTGCAAGTATTATAAGGATACAAGCATAACAAAGAACTAGGGAGTCAAAATTGATCCAATCCCATTACAACATAAACTATTTATGCAACATGAGAGGATACAATAAGTTGGGTGGTACATACCCCTTTTTGCTGATTAATATAAAATTCCTGACGCATGACTTTTAGATCGTAATCCCCTGCATAGAGTTAGGAACTTACAATTGTAAAACTAGCAGCAAAGGAACGAAATGTAGAGACTAGATAAGTGAAACAGATTCTCAACAACGGCAAAAAACGTCAACGAAGAAAAGACAATTAGAGGTATTGATACCTTGCAAGATATATGTATCTTGCAGCTGAGCCAGCTCCCAGCAAAGATCAGGAATTGTCTGAAGAAACGAGCACAATAAGGAACCAATTGCAATAATGTGGGGATGAAATGGACAAAGAGTACATGATATTTAGAAGCTGTAGTGCATAAAACATCTCCATTAGTGCAAAGCTCGAAAAAATGGTGCCTCATTCTGCTTTTGCTGCCCCATAATATTTACACAACAAAAGCGTAGAATACAATTTTTCTCCCAAAGAATATAATAGCATTTGAGCTGCAATACCAAGGTGGATTGTTCAAGAGAAACCATTATTCTAGGCAAAATTCCAGCTGCTGTCATACCTCAGATAATAATTTTTGTTCACGACCTTTGCTTTTCCTCGAACCTGGTTTTCCGGAAGGCTTCAAGTAGGTCTACAGTCTACAAATATCCAGGAAATGCAAGAAATGAGCAGCAAAAGATCAAGTGTAATAATGTTGGCTAACTTGAGTTTATATATTATACCAGCAGAAGTTTCATCTATGCTCAAAATAAAGCATGCTAGACTTTACAACTTAATCCTCCTATTCGTTACTGCATTTATCACATATTCACAAGAAATGGGAAATGGAAATAGTGTGACTATTCAACAACAATCAGCTTCCACCCAGTCACTAATGGCTTGGTGTAACCATCAATCTCGAAAAATCAATCTCTGTTGTATAAATCAAGCTAAAAGAGTAGCAAGCTCCAACAGAGAGGGGATTGAAAATGCCAAATACTAATAAAACAATGGAAAGGGGGAAATGTTGCTGATTTCATCTTTGCCACAAGGACACACCGATTTTTTTCATCTTTACCCGAAGAAAAGCATTCAATCGAGACGAAGGCACTAATACAGACTACCAATGATACAATGTTCAAGTTCAGATTCTTGCTATAGCCACAAACACAATCCAAACAATTCAAGAAACTTCAGAAGCTTCTTCTACAAACAGATTTCTTCTCATATTTCACAATCGTGATAGATAATCACATCAATTTACCAGAAAGAGAAAGAAACAGACACACACACACACACACACACACACACACACACACACACACACACACACACATACACACAGAATTCCAATAACGACAATAAAATCTTCAAATAAAAGTGGATTACCTTTTCCGGCGGCTGGAGAAGAAAATGACGGCGGCGTTCTCCACGGCGGCGACGCGGTGGGAGAATATTGCGCCTACAACTCAAACTTGCAACAAATCTTCACGGCGGAAAGAAATCGGAGAAAACAGATGGGAGGGGGAAATGACGACAGTTGCGGGTAATGACGGCAACAAATCTTCACGATGGCGACACGGTGGCGGAGGAACAGCGGCGACGCGGTGGCGAAGGAATGAGTTATGCCCCAGTCGGGTTTGTAACGAAAGGGATTTTTTTTTAAAAAAAAAATAAATAATATTGGCCGGGTTCGGGTTTCAGGGGTTCGGGTCGGGTCGGGCGGGCGGGCCCGGATTAAGATCCGGCCGCATCGTGAGTCCCGCCTCACAGGAGTTTTTGTCTTACATTAATAGGTCGTTTTCTTGAAAAATAGATGAGAATCAGAAAGAGAGAGATAAAATAGACATTTACATAATAGTCAATTGTTAAAACTAATAAAATTTATTTTATGTATAAATATTTATTGTAGTGTAGATGGTGAAATTCTAGTGTTTCAATTAATGGTCATGGGTTCAATTATTTTTAAACACAAAATATACATTTTTTTTGGGTAAAAGAGAGAACCGGCCGGTTTCCCGAAAACCGCCCCGGTTTGCCGGTTCATCCGGTTATGACCGGTTCGAACCGGTTCGGGCGGTTCAAAGCCGGTTTTAACAGATCTCCGATTTTACAGTCCAAACCAGACCGGTCCATGGCCGGTTTCCGGTCGAACAGGTTGAATCGGCCGGTCCGGTCCGGTTTTTAAAACATTGGGATTTATTCTACAATAAAGTGTTGTATGTATGTTTGTAAATTGTTGTAATGTATATATGGTAGTTAGTATAAGGGTTAATATTAAGCCCATCTTATTAAGTCCAGTACTTGTGTATATATGTGTTCTCAGTCAGTTAATAATACACTTTGAATTTTCTCCTCTCTTTGATGGTTCTATGCCTTAGTTAACATGGTATCATGAGTTCTAGGTTCTAGGGTTTTCGATTTTGGGGGCTGATTTCGTATTTATTAGAATAAAAAAAATAAAAAATAAAAAATTAGGGTTTCTGTGGTCAGAAACGGCGGCGCCGCCCATTCGATTTCCAGCCGCCGCCAGTCGACATCGCCTGCACCCATCGGAGCACCATCGTCCGGCGAACCTTCGCCAGAAGTTTTAGGTCCGGCGGCCGCGCGTGTGGGCCCCACACGCCGACGGACTGCAGCTGTGCAGATTCGTTTCCATCGACAATTCCGGCGCGTGAAGGCGCGTCTGTCGCCGGAATTTTCTCCGGTCAGCATCGTTCGACTCGTTTCGGTCTTCTCTTCATTTCTGGGGTGGTTTCGGTCTGGATCGAGTGACGGTGTGTGTTTCACTAAAATGTGTTGAAATAGAACAAAATCTATCGTAGCACTAGCAAGTAAAAACCTAAGTCGAATCTCAAAGAAAAGTTAACAAGGCAAATAATCGTGTATGAAAAACAAGCAAAAACAACCTAATCTAGCCTAAATCTAAGAAAGCAAATAAATAGAGTTTTTGGGTTTTTGGTTTTAAAAATCCTAGACAAGAAAATAAATCAAAGCAATTAATCAAAAGCAAATAAATCAATCTAGAGAACAAGAAATTAATCTAAGGAATTAAATAAAAGTAATTAAACTACCTAGGCAAGAATCGAAACGAAAGCAATAACGAAAGCAATTAAAGAAACGAAAACGAATCTAGACATGAATAATTAAATCTAAAAATCTGGAAAAATAAATTTAACTCTAAAAATTTAAAAACGAAGAAACAGAAACTTTGAAAACGAAAGAACAGGAACTTTGGAAAAACTATCTAAGCTAAGAACTCAAGAACAAACAAATAGAAGTAAACGAAAAACTAAGAAATTAAATCTACGAAACTAAGAACGCAATTAATTAAACGAAAAGAAAGCAATAAATAACTTACGAATTAAAACGAGAACGAAGAACACGAACGAACGTAAAGAACCTGAATTAAAACTGAAGAATCTGATCGGGAACAAATCGAAAGCAATAAAATCTAAAACTAAAGTATTCGGAACTGAAAACGGAAGATAAAAGGTGTCCCTAATTCGTGCCCTAATGGCATATATATATATATATATATATATATATATATATATATATATATATAACAAAGTAAGAGTTCGATCCCAACAAGGAAACTAAAATAAAACTCGCCAGACTCGGAGCGAGCGCTCCAACAGGTTGGAGCGAGCGCTCCAAGACTTAGGAGCAAGCGCTCCAAGACCTAAGAGCGAGCGCTCCAAGTGCTCCGTGAAAATCCATCCAATTTTGCTCCTTTTGCTATCCTTTCCTCGTTCTTTCTCTTTCTCTCGACTCCCATGATCCCTAGCAATCAAAATACTCCAAATACCCATATCATAGCAACAAAAACACAAAACGACTCCAAAACGACACAAATATGAATAATAAATAACGACTAAATTCTAACAAAATGACACCAAACAGTGTGAGATCTGTTTCGGTACAGATTCAAATTCGAGTTCTTGCATATTATTTTGATTATTGATTTTGGTTAAGCATGTCTGAGGAGGGCAAATCTATTGATGTGGTGTCCGTGATGTCAAAAATCACGGAGCACAAGCTTTGTTCGACTAATTATTTGGATTGGCGTTCGACTATTGATCTCTATTGGTTGAGTATTTTGAAGGATCACCACGCGACTGGTGATGCTCCTTCTGATGAGACTAAGAAGAAGGCTTGGCTTCGTGAGGATGCTCGTTTGTTCTTGTAGATACGTAACTCAATTGATAGTTCTGTTATTGGCCTCGTCACTCAGTGTAAGTCGGTTAAAGGTCTTTTGAAGTATCTCGATTTTCTATACTCGGGCAAAGAGAATGTGTCTCGTATGTTTGATGTGTGCCAAGCCTTCTATAGGCCAGAAAAGGGGGAGAGATCTCTTACTGATTATTTCACGACATTCAAGAAGACTTATGGAGAGCTGAATGACCTTCTTCCGCTTGATCAGACATAACAGTTCAGCAGGCTCAGAGGGACAAAATGGCAGTTATAAGCTTCTTGGCCGGTCTCTACCCTGAGTTTGAGGTTGCCAAATCTCAAGTTCTTTCTGATTCGAAGATTGTATCCTTGGATGAGGCATTTAGCAGACTTCTTCGCAATGAGCGTTCGACTTCTACCCTATCTGATCAGCATAATCCTCTACTCGGTCGAACATCTATTCATGTGCCTAACAAGCCTTCATACAAGAATGGTGGATCTAAAAGCTCTTCTGGGAAGTTGCAGTGTCATGAGACGGCAAAGTGTCGATACTGCCATGAGATTGGACATATCAAGAGCAATTGCCCGAAACTCCAACAAGAAGCCTTAGTCATCTGCCTTTGTTGCTGAGAACATCAATACTTCTGGCCATCCTAGTGATTCTATCACTATCTCTACAGCGGACTATGCAAAACTTTTGCAGCATCAGGAACGGTCCTCTCAATCCGGTCCTACCATTACTCTTGTTGATTCGGGTAACCCTACTGCCTACATAGTTTCCTCGTCAACGAAATAGGTCATTGATTCGGGTGCCACAGATCACATGACAGGTAATCCTAGTATATTTTCCACATATGAGTCACATCGTCATACCCATTCAGTTACCCTAGCTGATGGTTCTCAGTCTTTTGTTCGTGGATCGGGCACTGTCCAGCCTACACCTTTGTTATCCATGTCTTCTGTTCTTAACCTTCCCGATCCCTCGTATAACCTGATATCTGTTAGTAAACTTACTCGTTAGTTGAATTGAAGTGCCTCATTTTCCCTGGTTATTGTTTGTTTCAGTATCTAACAATGAAGCAGATTATTAGTAAAGGGCATGAATCAGACGGTCCATACATTCTTGATAAGCGATCACCGTCTTCAGTAGCATGTGTGGGCATCATCACTCCGATGGAAGCACATTGTCGGTTGGGTCATCCATCTCTTTCTGTGTTAAAGAAACTGTATCCGCAGTTTTCTGAGTTGTCTTCTTTGGATTGTGAGTCTTTTCATTTTGCTAAACATCGTGTTAGTCTTAGTCCTCGAGTCAATAAACGAGCTGATGCTCTGTTTGAGTTAGTTCATTCCGATGTTTGGGGTCCTTGTACCATTACTTTTAAGAGTGGTTATCAGTATTTTGTTACGTTTGTCGACGATCATTCCTGTATGACATGGCTTTATTTTATGAAAAATCGCTCTGAGTTATTTTCTCATTTTTCTGCCTTTTGTGCTGAAATTCAAACCCAGTTTCGTGTGCCTGTCCAAATACTTAGAAGTGAAAATGTTAAGGAGTATTTATTTGATACCTTTCGTTCTTATATGGTTAACAGTGGCATCCTTCATCAAACTTCTTTTGTTGACACACCGGCTCAAATGGAGTGGTCGAAAGGAAAAATCGGCACCTCCTTGAAACAGCCAGAGCCTTATTATTCACCATGAACGTCCCTAAACATTTTTGGGCTGATGTAGTGTCTACTGCTTGTTTTCTCATTAACCGTATGCCATCGCCTATCCTCTCTGGTTTGTCCCCTTTCGACGTTTTGTTTCTGTCTAAGTCCTTGTTCCCTATTAAGCCCAAGGTGTTCGGTAGCAATTGTTTTGTTCATGACGTTCGGCCTCAGGTCACTAAGCTTGATCCGAAATCTATTAAGTGTATATTCTTGGGATATTCTCGGGTTCAAAAGGGGTATCGGTGTTTCTGTTCAAGTTTGAATAAGTATCTCGCGTTTCTTGAATATACACCTTTCACTCCGGATTCGTATACTCTACCTACCGATGAGGATACGAATTTGGATTTCTTAGTCTACATTGCGTCTCCATCTCGCTCCGCTACACCTCGTCCTCCTATTTTACACCAGTATACACGCTGTCATCCCACTCCTGCTACTGCACCTGCTACTGATACCGTGATTCGTACTTCGCCTGATTCGGGTCCTGATGTGCCAATAGCTTCATTGTCCGATCCTGTACCGACCGATGATCTTCCTATTGCCCTTTGTAAAGGTAAACGTTCATGTACTTATCCCATTTATTCGTTTGTGTCATATGATCGTTTATCTCCTTCATCTAAAGCTTTTGTTTCCACATTTGAGTTTGTTCCTAAATCTGCCCCCGAAGCCTTAGCTCATTCTGGTTGACGAGCTTCTATGATCGAGGAAATGCAAGCTTTAGGGTACATGGGAGTTAGTAGATCATCTTGTTGATAAACGCCCAATTGGTTGTAAATGGGTGTTTACTGTTAAAGTCAATCCCGATGGTTATGTTGCTCGCTTAAAAGCTCGACTTGTGGCCAAAAGATATGCTCAGACATATGGTGTTGACTATTTTGAGACGTTTTCTCCAGTTGCTAGATTTAACTCTATTCGTCTTGTGATATCTTTAGCGGCTACATCACTGGCCTTTATATCAGTTGGACGTGAAGAATGCTTTTATTCATGGCGATCTCAGTGACACAATCTATATAGAGCAACCGCCGAGATTTGTTGCTCAGGCGGAGTCTCATAAGGTGTGTCACCTTCGTAAGTCATTATATGGTTTGAGCAAAGTCCTCGTGCGTGGTTTGGCACATTTGCATGTGCAGCTGATGCGTTTGGCTTGAAGCAATCAATATCTGATGATTATATTTTCTACAAGCGTTCTGAGTCTTCTGACAGTGGTCTTATTTTGTTGGTGGTGTATGTTGATGATATTGTGATTACTGGCAGTGATTCTGGAGGTATTGCGTCGTTGCGAGCTTTTCTGCCTACTCGATTCAATACTAAGGATTTGGGTGAACTCAAGTACTTTCTTGGTGTTGAAGTGCTCAGAAGCAATAAGGGTATATTCTTGTCTCAACAGAAATATGTATTCGACTTGCTATCTGAAACAGGTAATTTGGGTGCCAAGCCATGTAGTACTCCAATGATTCCTAATATGCAGCTTACCAAAGACGGTGTGCCATTTGAAGATCCTGAGAGATATAGGAGATTGGTTGGTAAGTTGAATTATTTGAGGGTAACACGTCCTGACATTGCGTTTTCAGTTAGTGTGGTGAGTCAGTATATGTCGTCTCCTATTGTAGACCATTGGAAGGTGGTAGAACAGATTTTGTGTAATTTGATGGGAGCACTGTTTCACCAAAAAGTGTTCGCAATAGAACGAAATCTATCCTAGCAATTAGTAAGTAAAAACCCTATGTCGAATCTCGAAGGAAAACTTTGCAGGGCAAATAACTATGTAGTAAAACAAACCTAAACTAGCCTAAAATCTAAGAAAGCAAGTAAAAGAATTTGTTTTGGGTTTTTGTTTTAAATCCTAGGCAAGAAAGTAAATAAACAATTAAATCAAAGTAAGTAAATAAACTAATCTAGAAAGCAAAGGAATAAATTGAACTAATTAATCTAAGGGATTAAACGAGAAGAAAGCAAGAAAGAAACGAATCTAAAACTTGTAAAAGTAAATCTGAAAAACTAAGCAAATAAATCTAACTATGAAAACTTGGAAAAACGAGAAAACAGAAACTAGAGAAAAACGAATCTAAACTAAGAACTTGAAAACGAATGAACGAATTAAACTAAGCAACTACGAAAATAAATCTAGAACTAAGTAAACAAATAAACCAAGCAAAAGAAAGCAATAAATAACTTACGAATTAAAACGAGAACGAAGAACACATATTAAAGGAATTGTCTTGAATTAAAAACGAACAAAGTAGAGATCCGGATCGAACAAAGAAAACTAAAGCTAGAGTATTTGAATGCGGAAAATTAATGCTAAACAATGAAAGTTGATGTCCAAAATTCGACCTAAAGAAGTAGTATTTATACCAGGTATAAAAACCTATTTTTACAAGGAAAGTAAAGCTGGGCCACCCGATCTGGACGATCGTCCAACTCTTCACACTGTCCTCCATCTTCACATACTTGGACGCTCGTCCAAATACTAGACGAGCTCGGGCTGGCTGATCTGGACGGCTGTCCAGAACACTTGGATGATCGTCCAACTCCTCAGACTGACCTCGTTCGATTCTTCTTCATCTTTTCGCCTTTTTCGCCCCGTTTCTTCCCATTTGTTTCCTTTCGCACCTACAAACACCAACAGTCCAAAAATACCATTCATGGCCATATTTAAACGAAATGACACAAAAACAATACAAAAAGGAATGCGAAAAGACGACGAATATCCTGACATCTAGACACCAAACAAGCACCAAGACGTGGGATTGTGTATGGTGATCATGGCCATGATAGAATTGAGGGCTTCTCTGATGCAGATTGGACAGGATCAAACAATGATAAAAGATCCACTTTAGGATATTGTGTGTTCTTTGGTGGAAATTTGATTTTGTGGAAAAGCAAGAAGCAGAATGTAGTTTCACTCTCAAGTGCAGAATCTGAGTATAGAGCAATGGCTTAGTCGAAATGTGAGATTTTGTCTGTTCATAAATTTCTGAGCGACGTAGGAATAAAGGTCTCAATGCCGGCTAAGTTGTGGTGTGATAACCAGGCTTCTCTTCATATTGCCTCTAACTCTGTCTTTCACGAGCGAACCGAACATATTGAGATAGACTGCCACTTCATTCGTGAGAAGATTAAGAACGGACTGGTTACTATTGGGTATATGAAGACTGAAGATCAGTTAGGAGATTTGTTCATGAAAGCTTTGAATGGGGTTAGATTGAATATCTTTGTAACAAGCTTGGCATAGTTAATATCTATGCTCCAGCAGCTTGAGGGAGAGTGTTATAAATAATGTATATATGGTAGTTAGTATTAGGGTTAATATTAAGCCCATCTTATTAGATCTAGTACTTGTGTATATATAATTATACACTTTGAATTTCCTCCTCTCTTTAATGGTTCTATGCTTTAGTTAACATAAATAAATGAAAATTGTGATTTCAAATCATAAATTGGAGAGTCGGCCAAAAAAAAAAAAGGTACATACATAGACTACGTAATCGAAAAGTGAAGCATTTATTTTGCTTTTTCTCGATTCAATCCCTCCATCACGGGAGTATTATTTTAACTAAACAAGAGAGTAACTTGGAAAAAATACATAGATATCATTACCTTATAATAACTACATGAGCGTGCGTGCTTGCCTCCTAAACAAACGGTTGAATACTTAAGTGGACCGAAAGAAAACTTAAAAAACAGGGAAGAAAAACAAACCAGGACTGATTGATGGTCAAGAGAAGCGATTGATCGAGGAATTGAACTGGCAAGAAGTAATTTACCATTTGACCCTTCCGCATAATATGATCTCATTTGTTCTACTGGTTGAAAAATAAAAGTCAATTCCTTACTGCAATAAAAAGTGTACCCAAAATCCTCTGAAACAGTCCCATTCTAAATTAAGCGCTTCAACACAAAAAATCGTTGAATATTTCCATTTCGAAAATTTCAATTCAAATGGTCAACACCATCAAATCTTACTCTCTCTCGCTCAAACTCAAAGTATATATAAAGAGAAGGATATGCAATCCTTACATTCAATCAACAATTAATACTCAAAAATCATTAGTAGCTTATTAATCGTTTTTTTTAAGGACACTATAGAAATCGTTGAAAGCCAAGAAAATGGCAGCCCTAAAAGCATCAGGTCTATTCTTGCAATCAAAAATCACCTCTTCCTCTTCTCATCCAAGACGAATTACAAAGGCTACCCTCAACATCCCAAAAACAGTCGCAAAAATCAATCTTCCGGTCCTCAGTAGCAAAACATTCGAAGAAATCGAAAAGCAGCTGAGCCCGAATGTCGAAGCGTTCATCAAACGAGACGAGATCGTTGGCCCCGATCCCTTGGTCGTCGCAAAACTCTACGCAATGTTGGAAGCAGTTGCAGATAGAGTGGATGATGGAGCCCGTAAGTCATGGTTCGAAGCCCGGAGGCCCAGAATTAAAGATGATATGGGATGAAGATTGAAGAAATTATTTAGTAGTTTATTTAGTTGAGTTTTTATTAATATTTTATTAATTTTCGTTTTAATTTGGTTTTTTAGTTGATAGGGTTATTTTAAGCATTATTTTAGTGATTTTATTCCTTTTTAGACTAGGTTTTGGTTTAGTATATTAGAGGATAGGTTTTTAACTAGTTTCCTTGTGGAATTAGGACTCTATGAAGCCTATAAATATGGCTCATATATCATGGACGAAAATTAGATCACATTATTCATTAATATATTTTCTTGAGTTTTTACTCTCTCTCTTTTATGAGAAATTTCGAATCCTCTTGTTTATCAAGTTGAGTTCTTTATCCGGCGAATCGACGAGTCAATCATCCCTCGTTGTGTGTCAATCATCGTCCCCGAGTTGCCTAGACAACACTTTCGTGTTCGATTTAGGAGGTTTTGGGATTTCCATCGGTATCGTGAGTCTTCCGCGTGCGTGAGTCGTTCGGACCTACCAAGGTTCATATCAGTGGAGATGCACAAGAATATTGGAGACCAGAGAAACAATTGGAACAGCTTACTTCTCTCTTCCATCAACGCTCTCACTCTCGCTGCCGCCACCATGGCTGGAATCGCCTCCATCAACGGCGGCGATGCAACCGCAGCCATGACGTTTTCCGCCTCAGCCATGTACGTAGCAGCCACCGGAATGCTTTCGATCGTGAACAAAATCCAACCGTCTCAGCTCGCCGAAGAACAACGCAACGCAACGAGGTTGTTCAAGCAACTTCACAATCAGATCCAAACTATACTATCGATTGGAAATCCAACTGCTTTTGATGTTAAGGAAATTATGTCAGAAGTGTTGGCTCTGGACAGGGCCTTCCCACTCCCTCTCCTCGGCGCCATGCTCGATAAATTCCCGGAAACCATAGAACCGGCGGTGTGGTGGCCGGAGAAGAGAAGAAAACAGGCGAAAAATAATGAAGAAGGTTACAACGGGTGGAACGGGAAGTTGGAGGAAGAGAGATGAATGAGATAGTGAAGGTGATAAGGGGAAAAGATGAGGAGGAATATTTAAGGTTGGGTGGAAAAGCATTAAAACTCAACAAATATCTAGCAATGGCCGCTCCTATGCTGACGGGTATGGCCGCCGTTGGTTCTGCGTTCCTGGGGTCGTCACATTCCGACGGCGGTGGCTGGGCGGCGGCGTTGGCTGTTGGTGGCGGCGCGTTGGCGGCTGTAGTGAACTCGTTCGAGCACGGTGGGCAAGTAGGAATGGTGTTCGAGATGTACAGAAGCAACGCGGGGTTCTTCAAACAGATGGAGGAATCGATCGAATGGAATTTGAAGGAAGAGGATTTGGAGAGAAGGGAGAACGGAGAAATCGTAGAGATGAAGGTCGCCTTGAAGTTAGGAAGGAGTTTATCGGAGCTCAGAAACCTGGCGGACAACTCTTGTGTCAAAGGGGAAGCCATTGATGAGTTCGCGAGCAAGCTTTTCTGATGGTCTTAGGCGGCTGCTGCGCAAAAATGTACTGTAGTATATATAACTTATAGGGTGTATATAACTTATAGGGTGTATATTTGAAAAATAATAATAATACTATTAATAAACAATTCTTTTATTTTTCGTGTATAAATTAACTTTTTTTGATATAGTTATGAATTAACTATGTTTGGTTTATGTTTGATACACATAAATGGATAGAGAATCCAATCGTTTTAAAAGAGATGTTTTCGGCTTGTTTATTTTTTTTATTGAGATTTTCTATTGTGATTTGGTGCAAAATTTTCAATTGGACCCCTATTGCATCGTTTTTAAACTCCAAACCATCCATTATATATACATTTTACTTTGATTGAATATGTCATACTCTTGAGTAGGGGTGGTTCGGTACAGCATACCGTAAATTTTTCGTCGTACTGTATACCGTACCGTTAGTTGCGGTAAGAGATTTTTCATACCGTTGCCGTACCGTAGCTTTCGGCATACCAATGTTCGGTATACCGGAAATTCGGTATGGAAAAAATCCATACCGTTATCATACCATATTTTCGGTATAGCGTACCGTACTTCTGTACGGTACGGTATACCGAAAAACATACAATTATCAAATATTATGTTATTCAAATTTTTCTATTTAATTTTTTTCCATACAATAAATTCAATGAATAATTAAAAATCTATAAACTAATAATGCAAGTGTTGATTAAATTTGCTACGTAGTTAAAATGTAATTCAATCTTTGTATACAATCATATTCATACACTTTCATACAATCATACTTTTAAAGTTTTAATACGTAACATTAACATATTATATATGTTCATGTATTCATTAATCATTATAAATCGTAGCCATTAACTATGATTAATTATAAGCTAGGAGTATGTTTTATCTTCAATATTGTACACTTGTAGTACTAATACATTCAAGAGTCGAGACTTTATCTATATTGTACACTTGTACTACTAATACATTCAAGAGTCGAGACTTTATCTTGTATGAAATAGTATGCATATAATTTTGTAGTTACTAAAATATAAAGAATATTGTTATATAAAACTTTTTAATGTAGGGTTAATGTCATTTAAATACACGAACTTTGGGCCGTTTTCGTTTTTTCCCATGAACTTTCAACTTTGTCACAAAAATACACAAACTTTCAAATCGTTGCAATTTTCCCATGAAATTCAATTCCGGTCAAATTGAATCCTAGTTGTCAATTAATTTGCATGACGTGGCCTTAATGGGCTGATTTGGCGCTGAGTAGGCAATGATGTGTCGAAAATATTAAGGGTTACTATCATTTAAAGACATGAACTTTTGGTGGTTTTTTTTTTTTCCCATGAACTTTCGACTTTGTCACAAAAATACAAGAACTTTCAATTCGTTGCAGTATCCCCATGAATGTAAATTCCGATCAATTTGAATCCTAGTTGTCAATTAATTTAAATGACGCAACCTTAATGGACTGATTTGGCGTTGAGTAAGCAATCACGTGGTGAAAATATTAAAACGACGTCGTATTAATAATTGGGCAGCTTAAGAAGCGACATCCAAGGTTTGTTGCCGTACACGCCGTAAGAATATCACAAGACAAGTCATTCTCACAATTTGGGATGAATCTTACTCTCGAGTGCTTTGACGAATTGATGAGGATGTCATTGCCAAAATGAGGATGAAAGAAGAGGAACGACGAACCAGAAGAATAAGGTATGGAGAATAAAAAATAAAGAAAAATGAATGACGGAGCCACTGCAATTGTTTTTTATTAATTGGAAACCATAAATTGATGTCAAAAGACGTTTTTGGCAGTTTCAAAACGATGTGTATTTTACCGTCGATCAATGCCACATAATTATAAACGGTTGCTACGTAGGACACAATTTGGGGAAAATTGACTTTCATGGAAAAATTGCATTAAATCGAAAGTTCGTGTATTTTTTGTGACAAAGTTTAAAGTTTATGGGAAAAAATGAAGAACAACCAAAGTTCATGTATTTAAATGACAACATTTTTGGCAGTTTCAAAACGACGTCGTATTCTTTACCGTCGATCAGTGCCACGTAATCATTCCGGTTGCCACGTAGGATGCAATTTGGGGAAAATTGAATTTCATGGGAAAATTGCAACAATTTGAAAGTTCGTGTATTTTTATGACAAAGTTGAAAGTTCATGGGAAAAAACGAAAACCACCCAAAGTTCATGTATTTAAATGACATTAACCCTTTAATGTATGACAAATTTCGATATATACCGTAAAATACAATGTATACTATAAATTCGTACGTACCGAACATTCGGTATGTTCGGTATATATCGTGCATACCTGTTATTTGGTATATACCGAGCATTTGGTATATGCTGAATGTTCGATATATACCGTAAATTCGGTATATACCGCGGTACGGTATTTTGCGGTATACCGCGGTATCGCAATTTTGGATACCGTTGCCGTACCTAAACTTATCGGTACGGTATGATACCGTACCAAAAAATCGGTATACCATCTCTTTCGGTATTTCGGTTTTTTTTTTTTGGCACGGTATGTTCGATATTTCGGCGTAACGGCATCCCGACCCACCCCTACTCTTGAGGTTTAAATTATTCTGTAAGATTCTTCGGATTCCAAATCAATTTCTTCAAATTTTAATATTTACAATATATGAGTTCCCTTGATCAAACTTCGGGAACTAATTGTTATAGGCAGAAAATGATATATATATATATATATATATATATATATATATATATATATATATATATATATATATCATCGTCAACACGAGGCTTGTTGCGGTTAACTTCAGATTTGGTATCGATGCGCTGGTAGGGAGCAAACCAGACGCTGTCTCGGAACGATTGTGAGATTTGTGATTATTGGACATGGAAGCATGCTTTATTGTTTTTGCCATCATCTTTAATGTGTCAATGACTCAAAGCATTTCAAGATACCATAATCCGACATAGTCAACTATAATTGGAAGAATGTTCTCACACCTTTAAGCTAAGTGGTTGCGATCCGTTGTCTCACAACAAAAATATTAAAGAAAATTATGCATGCTCGGGATGATAAATGTTGAAAAAAAAAAAGCAATATAGAAGTAAAGCTAGTGAGAAGGAAGAAAAGATTGAAAAGAGGGAAGAAGGAAAACCAGGGTTGAATGGGGAATTTGGAGAGGAGGGCGCTGGATTTGACTTGGAACGAAAATTGAATATGATTACGAGCAGATGAAGTAGTTGGTCGTGGTCAGGTCTTGAGAATATATTAACAAAAGAATTGTTTACTTTTATAAAAATGAAAGTAAACTTTAAATGAAATACAATTTTCTCACTCCGTCAATTCTCTACTATTTATGATATCTTCTCTATTCATCCTCGATGAGATCTTCTGTCCCCATCCATGTATTACAGTTGTGTACCCAAAGCAAAATTACATAGTTTTGATCTAATATCTATTATATCCCACAAATTTAAGAATCTCTTAAACTATTAAAACTACGTAGTTTTAACTTAGGTACACAATTAAAATACGAGTTTAGGGACAGAGGATCTCATCCCGTCCATCCAACGTAACATTAAACAAGAAAAATTCTTAGGTTCACTACGTTAATCAATATTCTATGCTCTAAAATTTGGGAACTTCAGAATACATGCTTTAGGAAAACATAGACACTTTTAAAAGACCTACTTAATTTTACACTAGAATTTGCATCCGTGCAATGCACGGTGAGATATATGATTATAAAGGAATGTAACAAAAAAATTACAACTAAACTACTAATATTTATGAACATTGATTAAACTTTAATACTCCACCCGTCCCTTACATATGTGTGATTTTTTCTTGTTCGAGACATCTCTCAATTAATTAGTGTGATTGCCTAAATGAGAATATTCTTTTAACAAAATAACATCTATACTCTTCATATCTTAGATTATTATTTACTACTCTTATTGTTTTAATTTTTATTGGATGGGGTCCCTTATTCCAATATTAACCATTTTTCTCCACTTTAACCTTTCTCTTTTTTAGCCTTAAAGAATGTTACATTACTCTTTCCACGCTAATATGGAGGAGAAACGTAGTAGTTCTGATTATACTTTTTGAATTCATTATATATCATTTAGTTTGGACATTCTATTATTCAATGTAAATTTATTGAGCAATGTTATTTTAAAATATAAAATATTTGTAGTATCCCCTAAAAGAAAAAATTCTTCAAAAATCCGTTTTGAAGTTCATCATCTAGAGGCGTGGAAAAGCGTGCCGAAAAACACAAAAAAAAAGTCCCTATATCAGTGGGACGGAGGGAGTAATAAATACTATATTATTTTAACCATGTCTTTCTCCAACTTATTGATTTATTGACTTGACGAAATTTTAGTACTATTGATAAATTTTATTGGATGCTTTGACTTGTTTTGATTTGTATGCTCAAATTATGTTAAAGAGAAGTATTTTTTACTATAGGAATTTGCCACTAATAAATTCCATCCCAACCGAAACCAAAACCAAAAGCAAAACCGAATTGAACTTTTCAGATCAATTATTATTTTGGAAGTTTCAGTTTAATTGATTTTGTAATTTTAAATTGGTTTTTACTGGAATCATGTGATCACTCTTCACTAATACAGGTAAAAACATATTTTAGTAGTAATTAACTTAAAATATTTTTTCTTAAAAATAGATCTATACTTAATTTTGTGGCGATAAGATATAAAATCACTTGAAAAACAAATAATCCGTCTGTTCCCAAACTTGCGTTCCACGTGTATCAAATTAAAACTAGAGGCAAAAACTTAAATACCTATAAGCATAACAAAACTACACACTATTACCTACAACTTAAAAAAAATCAAATACTACCTACATTTTCCACTTTAACCCTAAAATACCCCCCACTTTCCCCACTTTCCCATTTTCCAACAAAACTTAAATACAACCCTAACCACCCCTCCACCACGCGCGGCGTTCGAATATTCACCCACCCCCACTCTCACAAAACCCTCATTTCATTCCGCCCAGCCCACCTCCGATTTCTCTCGCAAATCTTGTGCCCCATTCTCTCTCCCCCTCCAATCTTCTTGCCGACGATCTGTAGGGGAACAATGGCTCCGGGAACGCGCAGTTCGAAAGGAGGAAGGACGACATCATTGAGACGCCGGAAACTGTGGACATGGGGGGGGGGGGGGGCATCGGAGGTTCCCAGCAAGGTTCGGAAGAAAAGAAGGGACAGCAAGCCCAGCGGGTCCATTCACGGATCTAGAGGTAAGAAAAAAAGGAAAAAGTTTGCATGTGTGTTACTTGAGAAATGATTTGAAGGTTTTCTGTGGTGTTGCATGTGTGTAGATTGAGAAATGATTAAAAGATTCAGTTTTGATGTTCAGCAAAGTGTGGTTTTCATCAAACTTTTTCCTGGTTTTGCTCGGATGTGGGTAAAAAGCCCTAGTTTATACTATCGATTGAGTTTTGGTGATTGTAGGAAAATGTTATCGTGATTTGTGCTTTGCCCTTGCTGTGTTGTTGCATGTGTATAGATTGAGAAATGATTTAAAAGATTCAGTTTTGATGTTCAACGAAGTGTAGTTTTCATCAAACTTTTTCCTGGTTTATACTATCGATTGCGTTTTGTTGATTGTAGGAAAATGTTATCCTGATTTGTGCTTTTCCCTAATTTGGTGACCTTATTATATCATTAAGATCTACTAAAATAACCTAAAGTGATTTTTTGGTAAGAAAAGTGCGATTAAAAAATAATTTGGCCTGGGGATCGTAGAAATGTTCTTTCTGGTTTGTTGTGCACTTTTTTTTGCCCTTATTATATGATTGAGATTCTGTAGAAGTTATATTATTTTATGCTGTAAACATGTGAAACCTATGCTTCAAATTCTGGTAGGAAATGTGTGGTTAAAGTAATATTTCACACTGGGGATCATAAGAAATGTGTTTTTGTGAATTCTACTGAACGATGGTATGTTATGTTGTAAGAAATATGTGACATATGGTTAATTCCTAGTATGCAATTTGTGAATGAAAAAATATGTTACACTGGGTGAAGTAAGAAAATTGGTTTTCTGGTTTGTAGTGTGTCCTAATTTATTGTAAGAAATATGTTACTAGGAGCTTGTATTACCAGAAATGTTTTGTTCTTGTTATTACCAGAAATGTTTTGGTATTACTAGAAGATTATAAGAAATGTATGACTACGAATTTTTTTTAATCAATTTGACATCTACTTAATGTTGTGTTTTTTATAATTTTTTATTAGATAATAAACTTCCTAACAAAAACTGTATTTGTTTGTTGAAGGTGGAATGGAAATACGAGCGACATAATTTACTTCGTCTGACACCAAAGGCAGTTCCTGGAGGTTATGAGAATATAGCAGGGGTTGTTAATAAGGTTCTGAAGGGATTGCATAACCGATATGCAAACAAAGTGAGAGATTCAGCTTTGGGGCAGTACACCCGCCTTGATGACCTAACCACACGTAGCGGTAATATGCTACATTATGTCATATGCCACCAAGTGACCCCTACACCGGACTTCGACCCAACTTCCCTGTTCTTCAAGTTCGGAAGAAAGGTCTTGCGATTCTCGAGGCTGGAGTACGCGCTTGTCAGTGGGCTAAAATTTGGACCGGCAAACTTCAATCCTTATGGGAAGCATGAGCTGCCTCCGGAATCACTTTTCAATAGGCTGTTTGGGGGTGACCTAAACACAACTTTGTATGATGTCAGAAAAGGTTACATGGAAAAGAAGTTCCCGGTGAAGGGTGTTGAAGTGCGTCCTGCTCCTGAAGACAACGTGAAGCTTTCAAAAATGATTCTATGCTTAGGTTACGTGCTTGGGTTCGAGCCAACCAAAAAGAAAATACCACTGTGGTTGTGGGTGCTGTTGGAGGACGAGGAAGGATGGGAAGCATTCCCGTGGGGATCCATGTCTTACCAAATACTGTTGGATACTATCAAGGGGCTCCCAAAAACGTCGAAGGGTGAAAAAAAGGTTAACTACAATGTGAAAGGGAACACTGTCGCCTTCTCAGTAAGTGGTTGATATAAAAACACAAAACAACAAAAAAGAATATTAATTCCTATATTCACTGCTTAATTGATTCTTATGATACAGGCGTGGATATTCGAGGCAATTCCAGCATTCGGTCAGGAAGTTGGCCTGGCGAAGGAAGAGTTTCAGATACCAAGATTCATGCGGTACTCCTACGTGAAAGAAAGAGGCTATCCCGATGAAGACAAAATCGCTGAGGTAATTATGTAATCAATCATAAATCTTTGTAAAATAATGGTTTAAATGTAAGAATTTGTATTCTTCAATTACAAAATAAAGTTTGTATGCTGTTTTTTGGTTAACTGGTGAGGTTGTAAGAATTTGGTTATTATGTCCATACGATAGCATAATTGTGTGGCTAAAACACTTTTGATGTTGTAAGAATTTATCACCTCATAAGAAAAGGTAATGAATTTGTTTAAGTGGGGATAATTTGAATATCATTTGCATGTTTGACAAGAAAATAATAGATCTGCTCAGTTTTAGGTGTTTGTTCCCTTCCCGTCATTCTTATGATCTCTTTAATTGTAGAACCTTGTCCGTAAGCTCAACCCAACAGACGAGGAGATGGAAGAACTGTATATGAAGTCGCTTGAAGAAGATCCAGAGGGGAATCCTTTTGCTTTCACATACGACCCCACTGAAAGCATGAAGAAAAAAAACCGGGATGAAGAAGGCGTTGAGGGTGAATTCGAGGGGGAAGGTACAGCAGGTTCCATGGGCACACTGACAGCTGTGAATGTTGCAGAGGTTGCTAAGGCCACTGTGCAGGTTGGGCTGGAACAATTGAAGGAGTTTTTGAGAGAATATCACGATACCCTTATCAATGACGTTGCCAACAAGGTGACGTCAATTCTTTTTGCTAGAGACCCCAACGACAATGACGATTACTACAGGGGGGGGGGGGGGGGGGGGCTATGAAGAATGTCAGGGGATTGCTGATGAATGTGGTGGTAGCCAAAGCGTAGTGGTAGCAAAAACAACCAACACTGTGTTGCCTGCTGAAGTGGCTAAAACTGGTGATCTCGCTCACGAAGAACATTCCCTTTTTTCATTGGGGATTGACAATGCAAATTTGCAGGCACGCGATGGTGAAGCGACCAAGCTGATGCCACCACCACCACCAAAAACTCCTCAAATCCAGGTTGATGCCACCAAATATGTGCAAGTGCCTGTCATGGAACATCGAGTTGGAGTGTCCCCTTTGAAGTCTGCTTCTACTTCTGTGACTGAGCCGGAAACATGCCCATCAGACAAGCTGCAGGTATAGCAAGTTTCCTGGCAAAGGAGGTGTTCTAAATCACTTTTTTAATGTTATTTCCCCCATGAATGTGTGTTTGGACGAACAATTTAGACAATGTTTGTGGTTTTTTATGATGTAATGTTCTAAATAGTTATGTAATGCCCGAGCCGGGGATGGGTGTGATATGGATATTTTCTTACCATCTCTAATTATTATTGATATTTTCTTATGCCATATAAACGCTTAAGCATCCAAAAATAATTTCTTACCTATTAAAGATTATTCTTATCATACGCTGATTCTATAATTATTTCCTATTATTACAAAATTCTTACCTTGTGTAACCTATTTCTTATCAAACGCTGATTCTATAATTATTTCAGATTGAATGTTTTAGATAGTTGTGCAATGGAAGCATCGCGAATTGCATGTTTATAGGACATTTTCTTACAAAGTGTAAATAATATATGTATAATACATACTGCTTATCAAATTACAATTGCATTGTTTATATACTTGTTATCAATCCCTAATCCTATAATCATATCATTTTTTTTTGTGACAGGAGTACGAGACGATCTCAGACAGTCAAATTGATGCAGAGTTTGATAAACTAGCAAGCATAGTTGTTACACCTTTGCAATTAACAGCGAAGGATGTTACCACAACTAATGCCCGCCCTGCCCGCATTAAATATCCATCACGAGTGTGTCGTAGCCCTTTCCTACGCAATGATAAATGGCCACGTCCTGATAGGTTCCAGATTTTCATGGAAACACCAAACGAGATGTAAGTTCTATAATGTCTTGGGTGCATGTTTATTATATATACATATTTCCTAATCAATAAAGCAACCCTCGCAGTCGGAATATTGGTTGCCCTATGATGTTGATAGAGAATTCTTCGAGGACATAATGGAAGGGAAGAAGTTTCTGACTGAAGACCACGTCAATTCATACCTGGCTGTTATCTGTTCAAACCCCACCCTAGCAGGGTTAAAGGCTGTTAAACCCAACGTCGGGGTTACATGCTGCTATTTCATGGTAAGAATATTCTATTGCTTTGGGTATGTCTTTCCATATCATGATATGTTGAAACTTATATCACACACAACAATTAATTTGTTTAAATTGACTCCATCCAACTTAAAGAGCCGAATCATGAAAGTGTTTGATAAAATTCATAAAGACAAGAAGCCAAAGTCAGGGGTGTATGAGTACAACACATTCAAGGATAACATTGAAGAGGAAGTCCCTACTAAAAAGCTTGAGAAGTTACTTGTGTTTGCTGATGGAAGCTACCCGCCTTGGGGAGAGGACAGGAAAGAGTGGACATCATATGAAAAGGTAAAAAAGTCAGAAATCTGTAAGAATTGTTTCATTTCTTATTTGATTAATTACATACTATTGACTATTAATGTAACATGAAAAACACCAGATAGTTGGAATTTGCAAGTTCAAGAATGATTGGGTAACGGTTGTCATAGACATGGTGGAACAAGAGCTTGTTATACATGACCCAAAAGCGTGGGACATGCAGCAGAATAGGAGGCAGCAAAATCTTAACATCTTCGTACCAATGGCCCGCCTTGTGCCCCAGATGATGAAAGCTATAAGCTATGATACATTGAACAACATCGAGAACCCACGACATGCACAGTGGCCAATTTCTTTTGGTCCACACACGGGCAGAAACGCATTCCGGGAAAAAGAGCTCATTGACAGTCCACTCTACTGCATGAGGTACGTGGAGAAATTGATTGCGACTGATACAAGCTCATCGAATGGTCTGCGTACAAAGGCAGAATTAAAGGAGTACCGCAAGCACGTTGCTAAAACCATCTACTCAAACAGTACGGACTCCGAGGTGACGCCAATGCTTGTGGGGGGGGGTAGACTAAGAGGGGGCGCAGGAATATTTATTCAGTACATTTTGTGATTATATAAAAAATGGGCACGAAGGGGGGACTGTAAATCTTGGTGAACAAAAACAATCAGTTTTTTTTGGTTTTTTGTTATATTGGTGATAACCACATATTTAGCATGCTTTAGAGTGCGTCTCGATGCGTGTTTTGGTTCGGATTTGTGCTTAAATGAATAGAAATGATAGGTTTTTACCATTTATGCCTTTTCTATATGCTTTGCGTTTTTCTCTCGGTTTCCGTGCTGATTTCAGGTGCTGTGGCAATTTTCTGGGCAAGTTTGACTTAGCCTATGTCGAAGAGGGTCGAAAGAGGAAGCCGTAGCACTTTGCGGATTAATTTTCCGATGTCGGACGAGAGAGAACGAGCCAAAACCGTGAGAGCGCGCAAACTGGAAATGTGGGCGGAAATTGCACGGGTCAACCGGAAATGAAATAGTCAACTCCTCAATTAACTTTCCAGAAATTACAGATTTTACCCCACCTTCTCAACTTAAGTTTCTAGTATTTGCAATTTAGCCCCAATGCTTGGGAAAACTATATATAGCTAGATATTTTCCTTATTTGTTATGAAATTTGACTTGTATTTCATATGCATAATTTCTCTTAGAACCCTAGCTATTTTCCCTCTTTCTACTTTGGTATTTTCAAATATTTGTGGATGATCAAGCTTGGAGATTGAAGATTTATTGAAGATTTTTCATTCCTTTTCCTTTCCTTGTCATTTCTATTATGATTTCTTTTATTTTCCATGGTTTGATTGCTAGATCTATGGCT
Organism: Thymus mandschuricus; assembly: GCA_029379335.1. Classification (NCBI taxonomy): domain Eukaryota; kingdom Viridiplantae; phylum Streptophyta; class Magnoliopsida; order Lamiales; family Lamiaceae; genus Thymus; species Thymus mandschuricus. The sequence continues at coordinate 40,455,684 of CM057071.1, forward strand.
AGCTAAGTTTGCATATGGCTCCAAGTGATGGATAATATGATGTAGATGATAGGTATTAGATTCTAGGATGTTGATCTACCTTCCTCTTGGATTGCCTATGGATTGGGACTTTAATTTGTATGCATGAATAATTGATCACTAGGAGTGCATCTAAGGTGTTTGAAGGAATGCCTAGGAAGCTTCCTTTCATAGCACTTGGCATCAATCCATACCCATATCACTTGATTTCATCTCTTATAGTTCCTAGAAAGAATTAGATGAGTTGGAAGAGAGTTGGTAGGTTATCTTAGACATAATTTGTGCTATTTGGAGTTGATGGAGTATTTAAAGGCTTAGAAAGCATTTGTTGCTCTATCAATCAACTTGTTAATCACCCTAGTAAGGTAGGTTAGCATTTTTGATATAAGAAACCATCCAAGGTGGATTAAATTGGCTTGAAACACCTAGATTCTAAGACCTACATCATCATCATATTGGAAATCACTTGGATCCATGCCTTTTAATATTGATATTCTACATTTGCCTTTTACTTGTCTTGTCTACTTTGCATTGTTGAGTTTACATTCCACTTTATTCTTTGCCTAGTTTAGTAAAAAACCAAATCATGATCATGTGCTTAGATAGTATAATGGAGACGATATAGACTACTTGATTTGCTATTGCCATTTCACTCCTTGTGGTTCGACATTCGGACTTACCTTGTTCGATATCATTGCTAGGCTAGAAATTAGCCCTAGTCAATTTTTGGCGCCGTTGCCGGGGAGTGAATAGATGGATGATCAATAGATTGTTTAGTTTCTTGTTGCTAATTTGAGCTTGTTTTTTTTATAGATAGGATGGTATTGTGCTTGTTGATTCAAGCATTCTATTGGACTATTTTTGATTTCTTTATTGGTGTGCTTGATAGGTACACACTTCATAGATCCAAGGTTAAACATGTGGAATCTTTTGATTTGGATTATGAGAAGAGAGAAAGAACTTCCAAAGAGCAAGATGTGGAAATCAATCGGGAAGTGGAAGTTCTTAGGAAGCAATTGGAGGTTATGGAAGCAAGAATGGATGAGCAAAGGAGGAGAACTCAAGAGGTTCAATTAACTCCTATAATTGAGATATTCCAACCTCCAAAGGAAAGTTATCAAGGAAGAGAATGGGGCACGGTAGATGCACCTAGCTTTGAGCTCAAACCGGGCTTGATTCGTTTGGTTCAAGCAAATCAATTTGGAGGAGAAGTCAACGAGGACCCAAATGATCATCTATACTCATTCCTTGAAATTTGTGATACATTCAAGATCGAAGGAGTGCCAAATGACACAATCCGGATGAGACTCTTTGGATTTTCACTTCGTGACCGGGCTAAAGAGTGGTTCAAAGGTCTCAATGGAAAGTCAATCAAATCATAGGAGGATTTATGCAAAGCTTTTCTCTCGAGATACTTTCCACCTTCCAAGGTACAACGCCTAATCTCGGAGATTTATCAATTTGCCCAACATGAGGATGAGACGATATTCAATGCTTGGGGGAGATTCCGTGAACTCTTAAGGAAATGCCCTCCACATGGCCTAGATGAGAGTCGACAACTCTTCTTCTTCTATGGTGGTTTGAGTTCACAAACAAGAACTATGGTAGATGCTACCTCCGGAGGTTGCTTGCTAAATCGAGATGCGAAGGAAGCCATGAGGATTGTTGAAGATATGGTTTCTAATTCTTTTCAATGGCCTATGGAAAGGGTAAATTTGAAGAAAGATACCTCCATGTTGGATGATAAATATGAAGAGCTTGCTTCCCAAATTACCAACCTCAAGAAGAAGCATGAAGAGATTAAAAAAGTGTTGATAGAAGCACGAGCTTGGCAAAGACCTAAGAATGGAGGAATTCTTGGCCAAGAAGAGGCGATTCACATCAACCAACAACCTCTCTCGGCTTCTCAACAACTTTTAGAAGATGATCCACTCCAATCTTGGAGTTATGAGGCTCCATTGATGTCTCCACTTTCCATGCCTATTCATGAGCCTCAAGAGGAAATAAAGCCCTATTTGCCATATTCAATGAAGGATGAAGGTATCTCTCTTACTCGTTTTCCCCAAACTTTTATGAAGAATGATGATGTGAGTGAGTTGAATGATGGTATCATGAATGATATATCATTTCCTCTTGGGTTTGGATATGAGAATCATGCTAAGTTTGGGGGTGAGAAGAGAGAGAAGAGAGATGATCTTGTAGAGAGTATCTCTCATGAGGAAGTTGTAGAGAAAAGCATTGATAGGTTGGAAGTGTTTAAGAAGTTGGATATCAATGCTCATTTGGTTGATTTGTTGAGTAGTATGCCAAATCATGAGAAGTTCTTGGGGGATGTAGACAAGAGAAAGGTTAAAATGGATGATGATATGACCATTGAGCTATCGGAGGGATGTAGTGCTAGACTACGAAGAGAATTCCCCAATAAGAAAAGCGACCTTGGAGATTTCACAATTCCTTGTGAAATTGGTGATCAAGTGCTAGAGAAGGTCTTGTGTGACACGGGTTTAAGAGTGAACGTGATGCCTCTTCCTATCTTTGAACGTTTGAAGATTGAAACCCTTATGCCCACCATGTCGATACTTAAATTGGCGGATCGCTCTATCATAATTCCATGGGGAAAGGTCGACAATGTGCTTATCAAGGTTGGAAAGTTCATCTTTCCGGTGGACTTCTTCATTCTTGACATTGATGAGGAGCATAACTTTCCTTTGATACTTGGTATGCCTTTCTTGTCCACGAGCCGAGCCATATTGGACGTTTGTGATGGAAGTCTCACTTTCCGAGTTGATGAAGAAGAGATGACATTTCATGAACCGAAAGTTGAGAATGGATTGAACATGCCAACCAAGGATGAGGGCCTCGAGCTTGAAGACTCACCTCATTCAATGTTTGTTGATGCATTCCCATATCGTGGAGGAGGTTTCAAAAACTTAGGAGACGTGAAATTCCAAGAAAAGATTGCCGATCCTTCACGTGAGAGGTTTACAAGTTTTGGAGGTCAAGAGAGGACCTCGTTTGATGTCCCATGAGTCGAAATGTGAGGTATCGTCGAGCTAGCGACGTTAAAAAAGCGCTCGTTAGGAGGCACCCTAACACGTATCCTTTTTATCGTTCTTATTTTTATTTTCGTTTATTTTTAGTCATTTTATTTCGTTTTATTTTTTATTTTATTTCGTTTTATTTTCTTATTTTCCCTAAGTACTATACAATATGTCTTTAAATAGGTTTATTTGTTTGAATTGTTAGAAAAAAATTGAAAAAAAAAAAATGAGCAAAATTAAAAAAATTTAGAGTAGATTTTGTCTCTTTGGTTTTTTTTGTTAGTAAGGAAAAATTAGAAATTTAAAAATATACATATATATATAGTTATATATTAATAATAATAAAAATTAAACAAAAAAAAAAAAAAAAAATTTGAAAATTCGAATTTTTTTTCAGGTTGCCGCCGGCGACGGGATTCCGGCGAGCGCTGAAACAGCGAGCTAGAGCAGCGACCTGCAGGTCGCCGTCGACCTTCTGGAGAGAAACAGCGAGCTGGAGCAGCGACATGCAGGTCGCCGTCGACCTTCTGGAGAGAAACAGCGAGCTGGAGCAGCGACCTGCAGGTCGCCGTCGACGTCTTCACCTGCAGGCGACAGCAGCACGGTGAACGACAGCAGCAGCACCTCCCTCTCCGACGACAGAGTTGCGGGAACGTTGGCGGCGAGCTCGAGCAGGAACGGCGGCGGCGGGCAGCGCGATTCCGGCGAGGCGGAGCAGCAGCAGCGGCCATTGGAGAAAGCAGCAGCTCCGGCGTCATCCCCTCCCTCATTCTCGATTCCGGCGTGAGCAGCAGCAGGCCGGCGACGAGTGGGGCTGTGTCCACGACGGCGATGAGGAGAAAGCAGCAGTTTCCGGCGCGGATTCCGGCGAGCTCCGGCGAAGGCGGCTGGGCTCAATTCGGCCCAGATCTAGGTCTGGGCCTGTTCGGGCCAGATTCGGGCCGGGTCTGGGCCGGGCCGGGCCCATTTTGCCAATTAAAAGAAAAAAAACCGAAAAAAAAAAAACTGAAAAAAATTTTAAAAAATTTTAAAAAATTCTAAAAATTCTGAAAAAATTAAAAAAAATATTTTGCAATTTTTAATTTTCCTTTCTCACCCTCTTTTCTTCTAATTTTTGTGCAAAAATTGTGAAGTTTCTAATATTCCTTGTGATTTTATTGCTCGTGGTAAATTGTGAAGAAGATTTGTGGGGTGACGATAGGGGGAAACCATGCAAAGGAGACGACGGGGGATTCGCCATTGAATGAGTAATTACTATTGTGGGGTCCATCTTGGGGCTCATCACACGGACACGGGAATCATTCCCCGTCTCGTCCCTTACCTATTAGCTTGGACGTTTGTGAGTAGTAACTTAAATATCTTATGTATATTCGTCCCTCCAACCTTATTTTTGATTTTTTTTTTTTCAAAAATAAGTTTGGGGGAGGGGGATGGGATAAGATATTCAAGTTACTTTTTCATATTTCTTCAAGTTATTTGTATCGCATTTCTTTCTTTGTCTTTGTTTGTTTTAAATTTTTGTGTTTTGTTTGGAGTGAATTGGTGGTGTAATTTTTGTGTATTGAAGGATGAGTTGTTTTGATGTGTGCAAATAATTCGAGTGATGTTTTCATGCTTTATACGGGTGTTTAATTGCGTAGGTGCAAATTATTTTGAATTTCATTTTAAAAGCATCACTTGAGTTGTAGTGCTTCTTGTCTACATGTTTAGATATTGTGGTTATCGTTCCTTTGCTTTCAAGAGAGATGTCGATGATGATTTGAGCGGAAAATGCATCATATTTTTGGGATTTCTCATGTGTGTATTGAGCATAAAATGGTTGCATAACATGATTGGCTAGGAATGATTGATCTTAGGCACATGAACTCTAAACAAAAGCTTGTGAGATTTGAGCCAAAACGTTGCATTAATAACGTTACTTTTTCTTTCTTGTGAGTTTGCCATGTATTGCATTGTTATTTTCTAGAACTTGCCTTTAATTTCGATCGAGGTTGCTATATGTGCCACTAGAACTTAGAAATGATTTTAGGCCCTCACTTGTTAGCCTCACTATTCCCTAAACACTAACCAAATGAAACGTTAACTTTGTGGTCCCCCTTGAGCCTTTAAAGCCTTTATTTTTTAACCGGATGAAAGGGGGTGAAGGTTGGTTAAGGGAATCCATTGAGAGGTTGTGAGTAGTGAGAAACGAGGTTGGAGTAGTTTGATTGAAGAGTCGTTGTGAGATGAGAATACTCCTATGAGCTCTAGTGAAAAGAAAAAAAGTGGAAAAAATGATGAGAAAAGAAAAAAAAAAAAAAAAAGAAAAAAAAAAAAGAAAAAAAAAGAAGAGAGTTGAAAAGAAAGGAAAAAGTTTGAATAAAGTTAGTTGTGTTATGAGAGCATAAAGGAGTCATTCATGAATATTTAGAAGCTTCAATCAAGCTTGGGTATAAAAGAGTGTAAAGAGGTGAAATGGTGAAGGTAGAAGGTGGAGAAATTCACACTTAGAGTGGAAAAGAAAAGGTGAAAGTACTTAGGAAATTTCTTAGTCACTTAGCCTAAAAATCCCTACCTAAACCAATGTCCCCACATTACAAGCCTAAATAAAAGACCTAATTGATCTTAGTTCGAGTGCACAACCAAGCGATGGAGATCTTGAGGTTTAGGGCAAGCTTATGGTAAGAGCAATGCATGCATGAGTTCGATGAGTGTAAACATTTCATACCATACACTAGAGAGAAAGAGTGATACACTTCCATCTAGAGAGGTTTGGAGTTTCATTGAGCTTAAGTGATTGATTTCTTGGTTGAGAGTGTTGTGTGGTTGTGGAATGTTTGATGCACCTTGGGAGTTCCATGTTTGAAAATGATTTATTGAGTGAGCTTTGAGGCATCGATGATCTTGACTTGCATACCCATATGTGCTTATGTTCTTTGATTGTTCGTTCCATTGTCGGGACGAGCATTGGCTTAAGTTTGGAGGAGTTTGATAACCACATATTTAGCATGCTTTAGAGTGCGTCTCGATGCGTGTTTTGGTTCGGATTTGTGCTTAAATGAATAGAAATGATAGGTTTTTACCATTTATGCCTTTTCTATATGCTTTGCGTTTTTCTCCGGTTTCCGTGCTGATTTCAGGTGCTGTGGCAATTTTCTGGGCAAGTTTGACTTAGCCTATGTCGAAGAGGGTCGAAAGAGGAAGCCGTAGCACTTTGCGGATTAATTTTCCGATGTCGGACGAGAGAGAACGAGCCAAAACCGTGAGAGCGCGCAAACTGGAAATGTGGGCGGAAATTGCACGGGTCAACCGGAAATGAAATAGTCAACTCCTCAATTAACTTTCCAGAAATTACAGATTTTACCCCACCTTCTCAACTTAAGTTTCTAGTATTTGCAATTTAGCCCCAATGCTTGGGAAAACTATATATAGCTAGATATTTTCCTTATTTGTTATGAAATTTGACTTGTATTTCATATGCATAATTTCTCTTAGAACCCTAGCTATTTTCCCTCTTTCTACTTTGGTATTTTCAAATATTTGTGGATGATCAAGCTTGGAGATTGAAGATTTATTGAAGATTTTTCATTCCTTTTCCTTTCCTTGTCATTTCTATTATGATTTCTTTTATTTTCCATGGTTTGATTGCTAGATCTATGGCTAGCTAAGTTTGCATATGGCTCCAAGTGATGGATAATATGATGTAGATGATAGGTATTAGATTCTAGGATGTTGATCTACCTTCCTCTTGGATTGCCTATGGATTGGGACTTTAATTTGTATGCATGAATAATTGATCACTAGGAGTGCATCTAAGGTGTTTGAGGGAATGCCTAGGAAGCTTCCTTTCATAGCACTTGGCATCAATCCATACCCATATCACTTGATTTCATCTCTTATAGTTCCTAGAAAGAATTAGATGAGTTGGAAGAGAGTTGGTAGGTTATCTTAGACATAATTTGTGCTATTTGGAGTTGATGGAGTATTTAAAGGCTTAGAAAGCATTTGTTGCTCTATCAATCAACTTGTTAATCACCCTAGTAAGGTAGGTTAGCATTTTTGATATAAGAAACCATCCAAGGTGGATTAAATTGGCTTGAAACACCTAGATTCTAAGACCTACATCATCATCATATTGGAAATCACTTGGATCCATGCCTTTTAATATTGATATTCTACATTTGCCTTTTACTTGTCTTGTCTACTTTGCATTGTTGAGTTTACATTCCACTTTATTCTTTGCCTAGTTTAGTAAAAAACCAAATCATGATCATGTGCTTAGATAGTATAATGGAGACGATATAGACTACTTGATTTGCTATTGCCATTTCACTCCTTGTGGTTCGACATTCGGACTTACCTTGTTCGATATCATTGCTAGGCTAGAAATTAGCCCTAGTCAATTGGCAACGGCCATGTAGGGTGGGAAATTATCTTTTGTAAAAATATATGCAGTATTCAAAACACTCTTTTAACTTAGTAAATATAATTTTGTTACAGTATTAAAAACACTATTAAATATATGCATTATTCAAAAAAGACTGACTATTCCTTATGTACACCACACTTATGTCTTACATATTTCTTACAATCACATGTCCAAAAAAACAGACTATCTCTTACAATCACATATTTCTGGTTGTAAGAAATTTACGATTTTTAATAATTCTTCCTATGTGTTGTTTATTTCTTATAATAACTGAGACGATTCTTATGAAATGTTCGTATTTTTTCATGTGCTTCATTTTGTATATTAATCTTCGTATACTAACCTTCCCATTATTTGTAAGTAAACAATATCTGTTTATCTTATGTCTCCCATACATAATTCTTATATAATTCTTACAATCACAAAAACAAAACTTACATATTTCTTACAATCACATGTCCAACAAAACAGACTATCTCTTACAATCACATATTTCTGGTTGTAAGAAATTTACGATTTTTAATAATTCTTCCTATGTGTTGTTTATTTCTTATAATAACTGAGACGATTCTTATGATATGTTCGTATTTTTTCATGTGCTTCATTTTGTATATTAATCTTCGTATACTAACCTTCCCATTATTTGTAAGTAAACAATATCTGTTTATCTTATGTCTCCCATACATAATTCTTATATAATTCTTACAATCACAAAAACAAAACTTACATATTTCTTACAATCACATGTCCAACAAAACAGACTATCTCTTACAATCACATATTTCTGGTTGTAAGAAATTTACGATTTTTAATAATTCTTCCTATGTGTTGTTTATTTCTTATAATAACTGAGACGATTCTTATGAAATGTTCGTATTTTTTCATGTGCTTCATTTTGTATATTAATCTACGTATACTAACCTTCCCATTATTTGTAAGTAAACAATATTTGTTTATCTTATGTCTCCCATACATAATTCTTATATAATTCTTACAATCACAAAAACAAAACTTACATATTTCTTACAATCACATGTCCAACAAAACAGACTATCTCTTACAATCACATATTTCTGGTTGTAAGAAATTTACGATTTTTAATAATTCTTCCTATGTGTTGTTTATTTCTTATAATAACTGAGACGATTCTTATGAAATGTTCGTATTTTTTCATGTGCTTCATTTTGTATATTAATCACAAAAACAAAACGAAAAACTGACTATATATTTCAAACTGGCATGTTCTTAGTAAAAGATTATATATTTCTTATGACCACCATACATATCGTAGCTGAAAAGGTGACATCGAATAGTAAAAAGGAAAATTGATGCACCTACAAAAATCCTAGCTGAAAATGAGGGAATAAAAACTAATGCAGCGACAATGGTGAATAAAACACATTTCTTGTAAAAATTCAGATCTTTAATTGCTTCCTCCAATTTAGCCTTAATTTTTTCACACTCTTCCTCCTTCATCTGAATTTTGTCAACCAAAATGCTAGCTTGCTCGTCTTTCAACTTCAGTTGTTTCTCCAGATGCTCCCTCTCCACTTTGCGAATCAGATCACATTGATTGCGACAGTAAATCAGTGGCGTTCTTGAATCAACCCACGCAAAATAGTTGCAATCATCAGACTACATCAAAACACAAAGTTAAACAGCAACACAAAAAAAAAAAAACAGAAAACCCTAACTCAACACTAACAGAAAACCCTAATTCGAAGAACAAATAACACTAATACTCACACCACCACTGTCAACAATCGAGCTAAAAAAACACTAAATAACGCATTGGGGGGAGTGAACCCTAAAGTTACCTTCCTCAGCTGACATCTGAAGAATAGGCGTCTAGGGTTCGCCGTCGTTCGAGATGTCAATACATCGCAGGGCAGTCCATGTTCACAAAACGCGCCCCAGCTTACAGTGGAAAAAGTAGAGGACGAGGAAGATGAATTTGTGGACATTTCAAGGGACTCGACTGCTGGAGTTTTTCAAATGGAGTTGAAAGAACTGAAGGTATAAACCAGAAAATTACTTTGTTATAGCGCTCTATGACTAAAACGACGTCATTTAGCCGAACAGACTTAAACGCCGTCGTTTCATGTTACAGCAACTTAATTCATGTTACTGTTATGTACAAACTCAAACTTCAATAATAAAGTACAACTGTTCATACGAACTTGTGTTTTCTTATTACGGTTAACGAAAAAAAAAATCCATAACTCTATAAGAATTGTGTCATTTCGAACAAACAATTGCTTATTTTCTTACAATTTTTCATACGAAATTAAAAATTGACACATTTCTTACAAAGTTATTCAAAATAATGGAAACAGTTTTATTGAAATGTATCATTAGATACAGGTTAGTATGAAAAATGAAACATTTCGAACAAACAATTAGTAAATTCTTACAACATTATAAAAAATGATGATGGATTCTAGACCTAATTAAACCTTCAAGTTGGTCTGGGTTCTAGTCCGTCTTTTTATGTTACTGTTCATACGAACTTGTGTTTTCTTATAAAGTTATTAGATACAGGTTGGTATGAAAAAATGAAACATTTCGAACAAACAATTGGTTAATTCCCGCCAACTTAATTCATGTTACTGTTATGTACATACTCAGCTTCAATAATAAAGTACAACTGTTCATACGAACTTATATTTTCTTACTACAGTTAACAAAAAAAAAATCCATAACTCTATAAGAAATGTGTAATTTCGAACAAACAATTGGTTGATTCTTATGACATTTTAACAACTGTTGCAACTGTTATGTATTCATATAATTCCGCTCAGTATACAGGCACCTCGCATATTTTCTTACAACAGTTCATACGAAATAGTATTTTCTTATTACATATAAAAATTGATTGAGTCGTATCTTATATTAAAATGACACATTTCTACAAAGTTATTCAAAATAATGAAAACAGTTTTATTGAATGTATCATTAGATACAGGTTGGTATGAAAAATGAAACATTTTGAACAAAACAATTGGTAAATTCTTATAACATTATAAAAAATGTTGATGGATTCTAGTCCGTCTTTTTATGTTACTGTTCAGACGAACTTGTATTTTCTTATAACGTTATTAGATACAGGTCGGTATGAAAAATGAAATATTTCGAACAAACAATTGGTTAATTCCCGCCAACTTAATTCATGTTACTGTCATATACATACTCAACCTCAATGATAAAGTACAACTGTTCATACGAACTTGTATTTTCTTACTACGGTTAACGAAAAAAAACCATAACGACATAAGAATTGTGTCATTTCGAACAAACAATTGGTTAATTCTTATGACGTTATAACAACTGTTGCAACTGTTATGTATTCATATAATTCTCCTCAGTATACGGGCACCTCGCATATTTTCTTACAACTGTTCATACAAAGTTGTATGTTCTTATTACATATAAAAATTGATTGAGCCGTATCTCACATTAAAATGACACATTTCTTACAAAGTTATTCAAATCATGGAAACAATTGTTCATAAGAAGTTACAATTTCTTACTACATATAATGCTTTACTAGTAAATTCTAACAAACTTGTATCCACTGTTGATATTTCTCTTACATCAAGTAATGAATTAAATTGTCAGTGTAAAATCAGACATAAAAATAATACATTTCTTACAAGGGGTATTGACATAAAATGATACATTACTTACTTAAAAGGTTGTTGATTTGAATTATATGCAACACCATTCTTAAAAAAAAAAACAACATAAAAGTATATTCGACAATTTATACAAACCTATTAATTATCTATCAAAAAAAAGGATAATACAAAAAAAGGTTGCGCAAAAATCACAAGATGTTAAGCAAACCTATCCGGGTTTTGACATGACTGACGAGTATGGCCAACGCAACCACAAATGACGCATTTCTTTGCTTTTCTCTTCCGCTTCTCAGTTGACGGGCTGCTGCAAGGTACCTCGTCTAGGGGGGGAGGTACAGGTGCAGTGCACCTGGTTGCGTAATGGCCCACCAACTGACATCGGGAACACGCCCGCGGGACGTTAGTTTTGCTTCCTTCCACTATTGATTTTTTAACTATTCCTCCTGGTGGAATCCTATTCTTGCTCGGATGACCCGCTTGATTGGGATTGGAAGGGGACAAAACTATCCTTGATTCAATATCATTTGGGATATGCCAATCACTAATGTCCGGTAGAGGCATGACTGAATCAGCATATATCTCACGCCACGTTTGGGTAGAATAAAATTCACTAATGTAAGAGGCTGGACTTTGATTTTTATACCTGCTCAAAAAAAAAAAGGGGAAATTATCTGGTAAGAAAAAGAACATCTTGTATGTGTCAAGTACGTATTAACAACTGTTTAAAATACCTTATTGCTCGTGATGCGTGTGAACAGGGTATCAGATCCATTTGAAAAACTTTACACAAACACTCCTTCTTACCTAAATCCACAACATTACTCTGAGACTGTGATTTAATGTTAAAAACCAAGTTGGATACAGGGTCAACTTGGTAAGAATTCCCCTTATCAATGGCAAATCCCAGCCTTTTTTCAGCATAAACGGACAACTTATTACGCATATCGCCAGCTTTGGTCCTACGCTCATAAAACCAGGTCTGCATGAGGTTGCGTGCATACTCTAATAACGAGGTAACAGGCAATGACCTAGCCCACTTTAACCTGCCATTCAAAGACTCAACAGCATTGGACGTTCCAAAATTATACCGACGCACAGGGCATTTGCAATTTGCCCATCTAGTGGGGTCCAAACTAATAAGCTTGGTATAAGCCGATGGAACAGCCACTTCCAAATTCTGCATATGCTGTGCATATATCTCATCTTTATATGCATTAGCAGCTAACTGGAATATACCAATCACATCTTTACCCCAAGATTTCAAGTTCCCTTGGACGTGGTACGTACATAAACCATGAGGGACCCCTACATGGCGTGTAAAAGAAGATACAAAATAATTAGAGAATTCTTACAATATAAACGGATAAACCAGATAAACAATTAGGCTATGTGATCGATTTCTTACCAGGATAAACAAATGCAACAGCATTCTTTATACTTATGTGTTGATCAGAAATTATCAACAAATTGTCCGGGCAACCAAAACACTCACGCACATGCCCAATAAACCACTTCCACGAAAGGTCGTTTTCCTTGTCACCTATACCAAAAGCCAGTGGCACAATCTGTTCGTTTGCGTCCTTACTCGATGCCACAAACATAACACCCCTATATTGACCTTTGAGATGGGTTGCGTCAACGACAATTACAGGACGGCATGCCCGGAAAGCTCTTATTGAAGCGGCAAGAGCAAAGTATGAATACTGGAATGTGTCATCAGGGCACGTTTGTAAGTCAACAAAGGAGCCTGGATTCATTTCTCTAAGCATGTACAAATATTTGGCAACCACCTGACAGACAATAAAAATTAAAAACAACCAAAGATATTAAAGTTTGTTTTCACAAAAACATCTATCATAGTTGGTAATAAATTGATAATTTCTTACTATGCACAGATCTTATATACTGGTCTTGTCAAAAACTAACCTGGAAAGACTCGCTGTTGCCCCCGTACAGAGATTTCAAAGACAGATTCCTACCACGTAAAGCAACAGCATAACTCACACGAACACCGAAATCATCATACCTTGAATATCACGTGGCCTAATTACAAAACCATCCTCTGACATGTTAGGGAAAACATAGTCGGCTACTGCCCTTGCTGAAACTTTGGGGTCAACAACGTGATTCAAATCTCTCTCACACGAATGGGCTATAAAATCATATAATACCCATGATTTCCCAAATGATTTCCCTCTCAATGAGAACACACATATTAGCTCATCCTTGCACTGCACGTGGTATCTAAGTGCGTCTGAAATGGTAGTTCGAAACTCAACATAATTTTCCATGTGGTACGCATGGATAGCAGAGACCATGGTATCCTTGTTCTTAAAAACAGAACCATTCGCAATAGGAACACGTTCGTTTTGTTCAACTATGATAGAATCTGGATCATGATCTCTAAACCGTTCGGGAGAAAACATAGGCATCAACAACTTCGTCTTATGACGTCGTATTGCGGGGTTTGGGGTATGATTAATCGCTGCCATCTCACTATCACAATGGAGAACAACCATGTCCATTGACTGGCCTATAACACTTGCATTGCATTTGCTAAAGGCACTGACATATACAGTAGGGAATGCTCCCATATCCAACATAGAAGCCCACTCGAATTGGTTTGAAATCTTCATTATCATTGGCTCACCTTTATCACCCGTTACCAGCCCATCAATCTCGAACGTGTGGCTGGCTAAGTCCTTCTTCATACGAACTTCAAGGATCCTCAACAATTCAATAAAGCTAATACCAACACTAGGTATCGGTATGTAATGTTTGATTCCACCTTCATGCTTAGTATTACACCAATAACCACCAATTACAACAATGATGTGAGGTGCCATCTTCTGAGGAGAAATATATGAAAAGTTGGTAAGAAAATATACTACATACTACAAAATAAATAAGGTCAGAAATATACTTTTACAAAAAAGGTTGGTAAGAAAAATATGTATATGACATAGTAAAGGGTATGAAATATACTTTGTCTGTCAACAGAATCAACAAATTCTAACAAACTATCGCATTATGTCTGTCAAAAGCAATTCTAACAAAATAAAAAGCAAATTAAATGTTCCTGACACATAAAAAACACAATTAATGACAACCATGCACAGAAAAATACTCATTCGCATGCGAACTAGCAGAACTACACCAACAAAAATGTCAAAAAGAACTACAAAACGGACAAAACAAAGATGAGAAAATTTGCTATACAGTTCCGATAAAAAAGAAACCTACATTTTCCTTTAAAAAACACAGTCAATTGAACAAGAAACACTGCAGATCTCAAAACCCTAGTTTTCATCCTTTTCACTGTTCCGACCTCATCCATCTTTTCCGGTCGAAAAACCAGTCGATTGAAAAACTAAGGAGTCTAAAACACAGAGTAAACAACGTACATTCTTTAAGAACCCTAGCTCTGAAAAAAAAAACGTAAGAGAAACGTCGCGAGTGAGAAGAAGAAGACGACGTCGCGAGTGAGAAGAAGAAGACGACGACGGCGACGCAGACGCGAACGATCGACAACCTACCGTTGCAGCTCCGATGGCCGGAAAACTCGTCGGCGAGGCAGGGTCGATGAAGAAGAAAACTCGTCGACCAAAGAGAAGAGATAGAAGGAGAAGATTCAAAACACTGCTACTGTAATAATAAACTGGGAAATAGGGGGGGAAATAAATAGGAGGGGTATTTTGGGGAAACATTTGAAAATATGGGTATATTTTAGTTTTTCTTAAGTTTTGGGTATAAATGTTTTTTGACACTAAGGCCTTAGGTAAAATGGCATATTACCTCTTAAAACTACGTAGTTTTGTTATGATATTTTTAACTGTCGCAAATTAAAAAATCTCTTAATCTAACAAAACTACGTCGTTTTTGACTTGGGTACACGATTGGAACACAAGTTTGAGGATAAAAGATCCATCCACTAAAACCTACTAAATCAACCTATATATATATATATATATATATATATATATATATATATATATATATATATATATATATATATATATATATATATTTTATTTTCTTTTTATGAAAGAAACTGATAACATAGTTGGTAATTTAGTTAGTACACATTAAATATTTTGTGTAAATCAATAAAACTAATTATACTACCTCCGTCCATGATTTAGTGACACTCTTACTTGGACACATTTTTTTTACATTTTGATGGTATAGTAATAAATTAATGTGTTAAAGTGGAATAATTGTGGGTCCATTTGAATTTTTTAATAGTATTAAAATGTTAAAGTAATTAAAAGTAGATGAATAAAGTGTTAAAGTGTTAAATTGATTGTGGGGTCTACGTCCTAAAACGAAAAGTGTCAGTAAATGGTGGACGTCCCGATATAGTAATAGTGTCAGTAAATGGTGGATGGAGAGAATACTAAATTATTTGCTATTTTATTATTCAAATGTAATGAATAAATTAAAAGTTTTGTAGTTTATAAGATCAATCACCCTACACTATATATGTCATTTTTAAAGTTTCTTGAAATTTTTGCTAGTGACTGTATTAATAGAGTTCAATTATTAAGTTTGAACATAATTAAATTTGTATCTATTATTATTCAGTTTTTTGTTTTTGTTTTTTTGTTTTTTTAAAATCTAAATACCTTTATAAAGGAAGAAACCAATCAAAACAAATCACAATTGTTTGTTACTTTAATTTTGGCTCAAGTAATGTAATATTGTGCTATGACAACATAATAAAAGAGTGATGCTATTCGGCCATAATGCGGCCGGCCATAATTTAACTTTTTTTTTATATAATATCAAATAATTTATATATTTATGCCAAACTTTTTTAGATTATAAAATACTCAAAAAGTGATACTCCGTATTTTTAACGTATTTTTTTAAATTAACCCTTTAATTATTTGATAATTTTTTAAAGTTTTTTTTAAACCTTTTTAACTAAAAAAAAAAGAAAAAAATATGTAATTATGGGGGAAAAAATATTTTAAAATTAAATTATGAAAGTAATAAATTATAGTTATCATTCACAATTTTTAAAATTACAAATATTATGAAAAATATTGTTGTGGGGTCGACCACATTATGGCCAAATAGCATTATTGATAATAAAATGTAATATTAATATTTTATAAATCAACATTTTGTGCTAAATTAAAAAAATACAGATATTGACATCAATATTTATGATTTTTTTTCCCACTTAATATACTACTAAAACCAAGCCCCTATTTTTTATTAGAAAAAACAATTTATATTGCTTTTGATCTTTGAAATAATACAAAAATAATTTATATATAATATTCTATATGTGTAAATATTGCTTTTGATCTTTGAAATAATACAAAAATAATTTATATGTATTCTATTTTTAAAATAAATATGTTACTTTCATAAAAAACTATAAGAAAAATGCGATGAAGAAAAAAAAATAAAAGTTCTAACGGAATAGAGAGAGAAAAGAGAGACGTGTTTTGAAAACTGAAAATTAATGGATTTTCTTGTTATTGCTAATTACAAAATTGCCATTTATAACTACTTTTCAATTGATTTGAAATTGAAAAACTCCCCTTTTATATATACTAGATATTGCACCCGTGCGATGCACGGCAAGACAAATGGTTATGAACTATTATAAAATGATATACATAAAAATAATTTATGAATATTAGATAACCGTTAATATATGCATAGTTTTCTCAATTAAACTTTTGAAATACTCTCCCCGTCCCTATCATAAATGTTTTGAATGGAACGGAGGGAGTATGTTACATTCCGATCACTTTACACTCACATACATATAAAAAAACCTAATATTCAAGAAATGTAACATATTCAAGAAACATTTATATAAATTACTGAGTCAAATTTATATACTTCTTTAGTCGTGATTAGGTATTTAATAATATTGTATCTACCAAAAAATTAAATTGATTTCTAATTTTTAATGATGCTTTGTATCTACTAAAAAAATTGAGTAATAAACATGTCATTTTTAATTTAATAATCAAATTTATTTTTACTTTAAAATAGTTGAATTATAATTTATATCAATTTTAAGAAAATATTCATGGGCTTAATTTATATTAGAAAATATATAATTATAAATTTATATGAGTATATCTAAAAATTTAGTGATGGTCTTAAAATGATTATAACGTAATGAATTTTATTCCATTTTAAACATATAATATACCAATTTAAACATCATTTCGTGCTCTTTAATTTAAGATACATATCGAATAGGTTATTTTTATTAAAATTGTATGAAAATTGCAAAAAAAAAAAAAAAAGTATAAAGGAAGAGAGAGAAACAGTAAGAGAGGGATTATAGATTTTGAAAACCGTCAAAAACATAAGATCAAATTACTAATTTATTTCTTAGATTTTATTTGTGACCTTCAAATTCAAATTATTTACAAAATTGCCATTTAAAAATTGATTTCAAATTGAAAGATTCCTGTTTTATATATATATAGATATAGATTTTAAAGGGAGTTTTGGATAAACTACCACCTTTAATTCAATTGATTAAAAAATTACACGGTTAAAAAAAGGAAATAAAAACCTACCCTTTTAATATTTTAATTTATTTTGAAGGCCCACTTGTATCGAGCTTATATGCTTTATAATGTGTTTACATATTTATTTCATTATTATATAGTATGATCAGAATATTAGAGATGATACAATTCGAATTTAGTTCTATTTTATATTGGTGAAATATCATAATACATAGTCATATTCTAGGTAAAGTTTTTTTTTTTTTTTGGCAAACTTGATCGGCTATTTCAGCTGCTAGCTGGAAACGGCTGATCGACGGCAATAATGCGACATCGGCGGTTGTCCTTTTCCGGCTACCACGACGTACGGACAGTCGGCTAAGCCAATTTTTTTCCTAATTCCATTAGTATATTAAGAATTTAATTTATATGCTTTGAATTTTTTTATGGATTTATCTTGGGAATTATTTGATTATTATTTGGTATGATTTAAATATTAGAGATGATTTAATTCGAAATTTAGATGTATTTTGTCTTGGGTGAAATATTAGAACACATAGTCGTTTTCTAGGTAAAAAAAGATATTTTTAGGGATAGCCGACCGACCGTGCCGCTGGAAATGGCCGACTGCCGGGGATAATATGACGTTGCCCTTCATCCTTTTCAGGCGGCCGGAACGGATGGTCGGTTATGTCAAATTTTTATTTTTTTTCTCTAAGTCCATTAATATATTTAGAATTCAATTTATATGATTTGAATTTGTTTATGGATTTATCGGGGAATTATTTGATTATTATTTTGTATGATTTAAATATTAGAGACGATTTAATTTGATTTTAGGTTTAATTTTTAATGTGTTAAATATTCGAATTTATAAATGATGTTAGAAAAAAAAAAATAGGAATGGCTGACCATCAATGTCATTATTGACTTTTGTTTCGAACCCGTGCAAAAATCTGGATGCATTATTATTGGGAACCATTTGCAGAACCATTTACAGTTAATTTTGATGATGTTTCTAATACCACACGTATTTATATTTCTTTATTTAGAGTTAAGGTTGATAGAGTATATGTATTGTATACAATGACCTAATATTCTAGACAAGTTGTTCTGCCTTGTAAGGTTGATGCTCTTTTCTCAAACAACCTTACCTATAGAGAACAACCTGTCTTAATTAACCTGCATGCTCTTTGATTATCCAGCTCGTTCTCAAGAATGAAGATTTCAAGCTGATGGAGGATCTACCTCAGGCATTTGATCTACCTCCATAGATCAAGCTGCCGCGTCAGTTGCTAGCTAGGACGAATCCCAACCGAAAGAAATGAATAAGCTCCAACGGCTAGTTGCCACATCAGCAAAGACTCTAACGGCTGGTTTTTTAATCCGAGCCTATATATATGCTTCGCACTTCAATGGAACAATTACGGAAATTTATTACTCAAGCCGAATTGCTGCATAAATTCTCTCTCTAGCTAAATCAAATTCAACACTCGAAACTCTTACATTTTCCAAGTGTTGAAGATCGAGAGTTTCTCCATTGAAGAACACTACAAGGTTGGATCGTTTACTGCTGCTTCAAGCTTCTTCATCAACATCTCACTCTGATAGTCCGTTAGTTTGAGTTAGGTTGATATTCTTTTTTATTATTTGTAAGGTTGTAAAGGTTGTAAGGGTTACGACCTAAAACTCGTGTTTAAGTATACTCTAGTTTGAGTGTGTTTAGAGCTGATTCTCAGTTAGTATTAGAAAGAGAGAGAGGTAGAATACAAAGGTTAAAGGGATTCACAATGTCACATCCCAGTTCCCGAGGAAAGGCACGTGTGCCGGGACGTGGCAAGGGATTGGGATTAAGAAGCGGGGATAGAAAGGGGGCCTAATATCTTGGAATAATTAACCATATTATCATTGAATTAATATGGGATTGAGACGTGCACACCACAAACTACGGGGTAGGCAAACCATACTACCCATGTTGGCCAGCCTTTTCTAAATACGCATAGTTATAAAATAAAATACGGGATCGGGATGCTCAGCTCAAACTATGGGGTCGGCTGAGCCAAACAACCCATGTTGGCCGGCTGATAGGGTGTATTTTACCCTATCATCTAAGTGTAAATGTCACGACCGGACTTCACTAAGGATAGTTAAGCCGGGAAACCATGACTAGGGATGGGAATTAAGAGTAGGGGAAAGAAAGGGGGTATAAGATTGTGTGTGGAATATGACTCGTATAACTATTTGAACAACACTTTATACCATTAAACGTCTCAACTCGGGATCTCAAATGAGAATACAAGGATATTTGTCATAATCTATTACATGACTTGAAACAATTCTCGAAAGCTCAAGAGTTTGCACAGCGGAAGAATACTTGAATACATGTATGAAGACACGTATTACCGAGAGTCCTAATCTATAACGACAAAAGCTCCACTCGCCACTTCACATCGTCTCGCTCAACCTGCACATTTAGAAATACATGCAGGGCTGAGTACGAAAGTACTCAGTGGGCACATGCCGAAAACTATACATAATAATTGTCAAGCCATTCAACTGTAAGACATAGGGGTTTTATTGAAAAGAGCCCATGCTTACTAAAACTGTTCTTGTGATCTAAAAGTGCATGCATGCTAAGTTCTTTCGTAATCTACCATATCTGAAACTGTGGTGTCGAGGAGGTGGCCACCTCACACGACACCTGACCGGCCAACCCTGAAGATGACTCACGGTCCTGTGTACACTAGTCCAAGCAAGATAGCAAGTCTTAACAAGGACCCGAAATCGATTAACTTAATTGGCGAAGCCAATTCAGATAGGTGTCATACACAAAACAAAAATGTTTATGGCATGACAAGCTGAAAATAACTAGAACTTAATTAAATAAATTCTCATTTTTCTTTGGAAGAAAGCCCACCTTAAATAGCGTAAAAAGAGCTGGATTCAAATAGGATCGTGTCGTTCGCCTTCCGATCGACTCCCACCTATTTAAAAGCGAAGCTATAAGAATTTTTATTCTTAAAGAATTTAATAATTCTTAATAAAGGAATATTCTATCCCTTTTTCCTAATTTCTCGTTTCGACTATCGTTCCGTTAATATATCGTGAGATTATTAATCGGAGTTAATGATTCTCCTTGGCTAGTGATAGCCGTTAATTATCCTCATAAGCTTCGAATAATAATTTATTTGAAGTTATATATATATATATATATATATATATATATATATATATATATATATATATATATATTATTGGATTATTAAACCCAACATTATAATATAATTCATTTCCATGAATTAAATAGGCTATTTTAGGCTTGAAAATTTATCGAGCTTCGTTAATAGGCTCGAATTAGTCGAGTTATTTTATTTAAATAAATAAAATATTTCTCGGTAATTTATAACGTTCCTCGTCTAAATTTTATGGTATTAACATACGAAGTATTTAAAAAAAATTAAACAGTTGGGCCGTAATTTAATCGGCCCAACCTGAGCCCATTCCCGGCCCAACTGATTACTCCTAACCCAAACCCGGTTTAAACCCTAGATATAAAAACACAAATCCTCTCCCTCACTCTTATTTTCCCCAAATCTCATCTCCCTCACGAGCCCTAGCCATCCGCCCCATCTCCCTCTCCCTCTCGGACTGTCCAGTCGGCCGGAGAGCTGCCGCCTTCCCCGGCCACCTCGCCTTCTCCTTTCCCGTTCCTTCCCCCGTCTCTCTCTATCCCTTCTCCTCTCTCTATCTCTGCTCTCCGACTCCCTCTAAATCGGGCTGGACGCGACAGCTTGAAGTCGACGCCGCCGTTGCCGGCGGCGAGGCTCGCCGTCGCTGGCCACGTCGTCCCCTCGCTCTCCCGTTCTTCCTCCTCTCCTCTCCACGACTCTAAACCTCTGTCTAACTCTCTTCTCCCCTGCTTGCAGGGCTCCGGGAGCGCTGCCGGGAGACGCCGGCGCTGGAACGCCCGTCGGGGAACGCCGTCGCCGGAGACCTCCCTCTGAACTCTCACTCTCTCGGCATTCATATATATATTTTAAGGTTTTAACATTTCTTTGTTTATGCAGGGTTTGGGACAGCAGCTACTCAGCGGTGGAGAGTGCCGTCGAAGCTTGACTCGGGGCCGCCTTTGCCGCCCCGGCAGACTGCTCTTCTCCCGTCGGGGCTTTGGCCTCGACGGAGGTTCGACTCCCTTTCTTTGTTTATTTAATATTCGATTCGTAACTTTTATGTGCATATATATCTTCATCTTTCGTTTTATGCATAGAAAAGTCTGATTTCATAGTTATTAAATTTAAATTCCATGATTTAAATCAATTGAAGTTAGAGGTAATTAATAGAGATAGAGGCAGTAGGGCTTGTAGGTTTTATTTCCTTAACATATGAGCATGAACGTTGTTTTAACTACTTAGTAATCATGCTTTATTGTATCTATGATTTGTAGAGTGTGTCGAAATATACTTAAGCTTAGTAGTTCATTAGGAGCTCATGCTTGGTTGATTATTAAATCAAGAGTTCAATTTTTAGCATGCTTCCATTGAAATCGAATCTGAAAATTAGCATGCTTGCTTCCTATTGATGTTTAATTTGAAAATGGTGATAATATGCTTACTAGATGTTAGAAGGGCTGTGGTTGCTAGCTTTTCCCTTCCTCTTCCTTAGATCCTCTTCTTCTTCTCTTAAATCTATTTCTTTTGAGTGATGAGAAGGGTGTGAAGTAGAAAACTGATTTATGGTTTATGTTGGGGTATTTATACTTCTTGGTTGTGAAATTGTGCATTAACAATACATTGAATGTGTATTAATTCATTCCTTATGTAATAGTTAGATGTATTATTTGATTACTGCAAGTCTAGCTAGGTGTAAGAGATAGAGTCCTTTATTTCTGATTTCTTCTCTAATCCTATCCTTTTTGCTTTGCAGTTTGCAGGTGGCAAGTTGAGGGACAAGTTGATATTTTCTTGGGGCTCAAGAATGGTGCAAGGGGGGAGAATGAAGCTGGAAAACTGGAAGAATATCCTCTGCTGCTGCTGTCACTTCTCTGCCCCTTCTCTGCTGCTGCATCTTTGTTTTTCTTGTGGCTCAAGAAGGTGTAGGGGTGAAGAATGAAGCTGGAAAACTGGAAGAATATCCTCTGCTGTTGCTGTCCCTTCTCCCTTCTCCCTTCTCTGCCACCTTTTCTGCTATTCTATTTTTTTGTCTTTCTTTTGATTCAAGCAACGAATACATACATGTATTCCCTTAATTATCTGTTTTAATTTGTATAATCATTTAATTATTCATGATATTATTATTATTGACATGTGGGTTGTTATTAATTTACTGTTTTTTTTTTTTTTCAATGTATTGATCGAATGTTTGGTTCGATTGTTATCTAACGGTTCGATCATGAACCGATGGGCTTGGCCCATAATGTAAATTAATTAAGATTGCCTTCGTTTAATAACATGTTATCATACTTGATAATTATAAATATGAGTATTACTCGTGACTTATTATCATAACTTAGATTTATAGATTATCGAATTTGCGGGCCATTACAGTAAATTAGTTGTTTTCTTGTCTTATTTCCATAGTTTAGCTCATGTTTTGTATTGTTTACGTTATTCGAGCTAGATTACGCTTTTAAATTGTTTTGAGTGTTTTCTGAGTCAAGGAAACCCAAGACGAGATGAGAGACGACGAAACCAAGGAAGATGATGAATCATTGACCCGAAGTTCTAACCTGTCATGATTTTATTTGTAACACCCTAATCTACATAAAGTGTTACGTATAATAAATTTTTATTAAAATTATGCGGAAAATGTAATACTACCTCCGTCCCTTCTAAGACATTACATTTCTTTTTGTCAATTTCTTGCACATTTTTCCACGCTTCTTGATGATGCGTTTTAAAATAGATTTTTGAAGAATTTTTTCTATCACGGGATACTATGATAGTTGTATTATCCCGCAAAAGAAAAAATTCTTCAAAAATCTATTTTTAAACACTTCATCAAGAAACGTGGAAAAACATGCCAGAAATTGACGAAAAGAAATGTAACGTCTTAGAAGGGACGGAGGGAGTAGTTAATTATTTGAGTTTCACAATTTATGAGGAACAAAGAAAAAAAAAATATAAAACAAAATTTTAAGCTAAACTAAACGAAAATGTATCTTATTTAAATATATACGATTCAAAATATCCAACTGTTAAATCATATGTGATAGGGACTAGTATCAGTCTTGTCACGTGGCATCCTCATATGCTAATCTGAATTATGTTTTAAAAGCTTTAGATGTCATCCATGGTGTGAAAGCCACGCCTGGTGCAGAAACTATAAGGACTGCAAATGCCTTGCTCAAGTGCAAGCGCCACTCTCAACGCAAAAGCTGCAAAGCTCTGTGCAAGAACCACCTCATACAGAAGCCCTCTTCAGATCCTTCAGCATCTGCCCAGACCCAGGGATCTGCTAAACATGCAATCCGCATGACTCTACGTACCCTAGAGTGAGAACCACTAAATTGGCGGCGAAGGGAATCTTGTCCCCCCAAAAATTCCTTTTATGTCCTTCCCATATACGTACCTTCGCTTTTTCACCCTTTTCTACTCCTATAAATATCGAGTGATCTCACCACTTAAGAACAACTTTTTTCAACACTTTCCATATTATTCCATTCACGCTCTCCTTAGAGTTTCTTAGTGCTCTCTTGAACCAGAGCAGCAGAGTTCCTTCCCCAAGGAACTTCTCTCGTTATTTCTTCCATCTTCATTTCGTGGATGTAAAGCATTCTCAACCACTTTATCTAAAGGTATAATTCCCGTTACCAAGCGAGGACGTGTACGAGAGCGCCTTGCGTTTCTTACTTCGTCCTCTTCTCCCTCTTTCTCCTTCCTGGGTGAGCTCTGTTCTCCATGGATTCGGTCGGATCAGTAGTTCAGACGCTTTGTGTTCGACCTCTACCTTGATCCCCTTTTTACATGGAAATTAAAGAGGTGTTTCATGGAAGTTGAGCTACTAAGACCGATATATCGCATGAGTCTCTTTTGTATCTCCATTTATGGTCATTTGTACATGAATACTCTTTACTAATTTGTGAATATGACAAATAATTGTATAATTGTTGTGGATCTTTGACCCAGATCAAACAACTGGCGCCGTCTGTGGGAAGATTTGAGTCTAAGACGTCGATCTCTTCTGTGTAATTGAAGTTTTAGCTCGTCGTTATACTGTTGTTAATGATTTTCCTTGATATTTCCTTATGCAAAAAATATCTGAGAAATTGACGTTAGAATGAATGGATATATTGTGTTGGCTAAGTAGTTTATCAAAAATCTGGATGTGAATACTATTGATTAATTTCTGCTGAGTCCTTCATGATGTCGAGCTACAAAGTTTGACACGGTCTTTAGATTATGTCCTCCTTATGGTAGAAATATGATGACTGAACTGCGTTTTCCCTTGAACTAAAGGTTGTGAAGAATTTAAAGGAAAGTGTAATCAAATTTGAAGCAATTCCGAAGTGTACCCGACTCCATCTCTGACAATCGGTGAGTCTAAAGTTTTGCCGAAAGTCACAAATCATGAAACTAGCCTGTGGGTTATGAGGAATTGGTAGTATAGAGGAAGCACTATGATAAAATCATGGGCCCCTGTATTATCATGAACCGAAAACCACACAGAGCAAACACTAAAAACAGAGAGCCAAAAATGACGAGGTTACCCCCCTCACCCTGATGAGGGGGCCCCACATTGGAAGACATAAATCCTCTGCAAACGAGCTAAGATGCTCTCGTAAGCCCTATCTAATAGGCAGAACTCTCAAAAAGCCTTAGCTAATAGGCAGAACTCTCGTAAGCCCTATCTAATAGGCAGAACCCTCAAAAAGCCCTATCTAAATAGGCAAAAATCTCATAAGCCCTATAGAATAGGCAGAACTCTCGAAAGCCCTATATAAATAGGCACCATATATCAAGCCCTATATAAATAGGCACCATATATTTGTGTTTGTTATATCAAAATAGCTATTTAAGGGTTGCCCTGAGTTTTTTCACATAGGATACTGATACAAAAATTTATTAATAGAGGGAAATTGAATTCGAACTCATCAAAATTTATTAATATTCATATGTGACATCAAACTAGAGTACAAGAGATATGTCAAAATTTGACAATTAAAACTTTGTCCCATAAAGCCCCACAGAACTTGGCCCACCATGCGGCTTGGACCAAAAGCCAGAGAAAGAGGGGGCCAGGAATAATGCACGTGTTCCTCAATTTCATAAAATGACAAAGCCTTTTGGAAAATGTTTGAACATCAAGCTTTATAAAAACATAACAATCTTGCTTTATTCCTCAAAGAAATCAAACTTAATAAGGAAAGTACACAAATCTCTCTGTTCTCAACTTACATAAGATGGCATGCAAAAGAAAAATCAGTCCCATATATCACATGTTAAATTTCCGTTATCAAACATAACATATTACAACAAAAATAGTTTTCGTCCAAGACAAATGGTATAAAAAAATCAAACAACACCGCTAAAATTGATGTTGCACATAACTCAATCTTTGGTTATTGCCTTCGACTTTGCTCTCACATTCATGAATATAGACCTGTTAATAAAATAGATAGAAGTTTGAAACTAAGCAATAGCAAATCAACAACATGAAAGCTTTTGTCGATCCATATCCTGAACCAGTATAGATATTCGAATTGATTCAGACCTTTGATCCGGAATAAAAACTAGAGAGATATATTCGAAACAATTGAAAATGTTGAGTTAGCTATTGAAAGAGGGAAAAGATTGTACCATAAGAGGCCAACAATATTTCCAAAAACAACACGAAACTGCATCGGGATATACTGGTGCATTATCCATCCGATAACGGGCGAGACCTGCATAAGATGTATAGGCATTCGCCCCAATTAGTAACTTACTCGTTTTCTATAAAAAATAATATCATTTCCTTTCACTAACCGTCCATGCTGTATATTGCACGGCTAGAAATTCCTTCTTGATCTTGGACTTCACTTGAAGCCATGGCCTTGCTGTAAGAGTAAAACAACTTTAATATACCAAATTCTACTATATCATGAAATGTATCCTTAAACCATTCAGAACAATCGAGGCATTACACAAATCTTCGCCAGAGATTCAAGTATCAAAACAGACTTACCCTCGATGACTAATCCATAGTATAACATGAAAGCAAAGTTGTTCAAAGGTGATGATGTTACTTGCTCCAACAAAACCTGAGATGATATCGGTTGTCAATTCATTGTCATCGAAATAATATTTTTCATATATCTATTATGTAATGTAGTAAATACCATAAAAATCTCGAGAAAAACATAAATAACAAACCATTAACAATAGCGCGAGATATACCTTCTTGGCAACACTTTTGTTATCCTTTTTCCCCTTGAAAATTTTATCCAATAGTATGTAGAAGTAATGCCCAAACGGTCCAATATAGGCGGATCCATAAAGCTGCAATCAATTAGCATCATATTGCTTGTTAAAAGCTTGTTTAGGTGTTCTGAACTAGAATGATAATACTCAGATGAATTATCACTATTATATAATATTGTACTGTTCTTGGCTACAATCATACTCTACACAAAAGCACTAACCATAGTTCATGAGTTGTATGTAGCAAAAGTAGCAAAGGGGTGCACAAGGTTAGAAATCGTATACTCCGTCCGTCTCACTCTATTAGTCCCATTTGTTTTCAGCACATGAACCAAGTGAGTGGAGAGTGAGTGGAGAATATGTGATTGTAATTAATTCTGAGGAGAGGGAGTGAATTGTGGCAAAGTATTTTTTACCATTTTAGAAAATGAGACTAATAAGTGGGACAAATAAAAATGACTAATGAGACTAATAGATTGGGACGGAGGGAGTATAAGGGCGTCTACCATCATTACATATTTTTCAGCCTTACTATGATAAAGTTATTGGCCCTGCGTGTAAACTATATATTCTGTTGAGAATTGTTAAGGATTTATTTGTTAAGGGGGAACCTAATGGGACGTTTTAATAAAATTGTTATGTATTTTTATTAGATCCCAAAACCCTCCTCTATGTAAATCCTATTCCCAAGCGACCCTATTTTGATTAGATATGATAGAAAATTTCAAGCTTATAATGTTAGGAAAACTTGTTTCATTTTAGTCGCTTTATGTATAAACTGCAGGTTTCAAGCGAAGCGAGAAGACCACTCGCTTGAGTGTGTATTGAAGCGAAGCGAGTGCTCCCGACAAAGTCAAAGCGAGTCAACCCGACTACGCTAAAGCGAGCGCCAAGACTAAGCGAAGTGAGCACGTTCCAAAGCGTGAAAGCAACAGTTCAACTACCAGCTTCAGTTCAAACTCAGTCAAGTGAAGATCAACCGCATTTATTGCAGATCTCCACGTGCATATGAAGATTGGAGCGCATAGTTGACCGGCTAGACCGACAAGCAGCCGCAACAGTACTGGAGGAGGCCAATTACTGTTACGCTTGGCTTTTAGCCATTTCGGGAAAGAGTCAAGCGAGCGTCTGGAAAAGCTGCAGGTCAAAGCCAGGTAGTGTCGAGTGTGGAGGGACAAAGCCACCAACTTTCAAACGGCTTCTACCCGCCTCCCACACTATAAATAGTGGAGTGCAGAGAAGAGAAGAGTAGAACACTTCCTGAAAATTTAGCGCTCAAAGCAAACAAGTACTCACGAGTTTTCAGCATACATCTACTCGAGTCCTTGTCTAAGTGTTCCCAAGCTTCAATTCCATCGAAGCTTGTCTCTGCAACCTTCACTCTCTTAGATTCTAAGCCACTATACATATCCAAGCTTAGAAGAAGAACTCTAGCCTTTGCATCTACTGTAAAGAGTTTTTCACTTATAGTGTGTGTTTCAAAACCAAACCAAAACCCCTGTTCTTGTCCAGTCAAGTGTGTTAGAGTTTGAGTCAAGTTGAAAGGTTGTTGTAAGATCTAAGGTTTCACTTTCATTGATAGTGAACACCTCGATCGTGTAGAGAGAATCCAAGCTTGCACGTTCTTCGATTGTGCGAAGCTCGATTCTTGTCTTAGGTTTTTGTGGAGAACCCGTAATCTCCCAGTCGTTGTTGTGTTGGATCCTAGCTTGCGAAGCTCGATCCTTGTTTTGGTTTTTGAGGAACCTGTAATCCTCAAAGGTTTCTTGAGTGAAGAGAAGCTGTTCCTGCGTGGAACAAAAGTGGACGTAGGTGTCTTACCACCGAACCACTATAATCCTTGGTCTCGTATTTTTTGTCCTTAAGCTTTTCGTTATTTATTTGCTTTGATTATCTCATATTTGCACAAACATATAAACAAACCTAATACGAAGCTTCAATTAATTAGGAACTATTAGCTCACTAAATTCCGCATATAAGCAAGCGAGTCACTCTGTGATCAAGCGTCCGCTTAGGTCCTGAGTAAAGCTTTACTTTAGATCAAGCTCACGCTTCGGTCTTAAGTCTCAAGCGACCCCAGTCTTGCTCACTATGAGATAAGTTGGAAAAGAAGTTGAAAAACTTATGCCCGTGTAACCCTATTTATCAATCTGGGACCAACATATTCCCTCCATCCCAATCTATTAGTCTCATTTACTTTCGGCATATGAACCAAGTGAATGGAGAATATGTGGTTGTAATTAATTTCGATGAGAGAAAGTGAATTGTGGTCAAAAATTATTTGTCATTTTAGAAAATATGACTAATAAATAGGATAAACAAAAATGACCAATGAGACTAATAAATTGGGACGAGGGGAGTATAAGATATAATGTAAAAGGATGAAATCCAATTTTTGGAAGACAAATGTGTCTCGTAACGTTATTTAATAGATTATTTTTTGATGAAGTCAAGTTGATAAATATAATATAACTCATTTATATTCTACCTAACCCCTAAAAGCTATGAACAAACTTCGTTGACTTTGTACACATAACATATAAAGATAGGGAATCTACTATCTAGTTATGACAAAAATTACATGCTAAAAAAAATAATAATAATTAAAAAAAAAGAAAAAAAAAAAAGAAAGAAAGAAAGAAATTGCCCAATTCAACAATTTTATAAACTGTGATCTTGAAGAATAATGGCAGACTAAAAGCGGTAATGAAAGTAATTTTCTTGCAATTCAAATCGAGGATGAATTCTATATATGGAAAAATAATTGGATCAACGATTCAAAGCTGCAAACGAAAATATGAAAATATAGTACCACTCTGAGAAAGAGGCGTCGGACTTGAAGTTTCTGGATGCCGGTGAGCTTCTGCGACACTATATCGCTAATCGCCGAAATAACTCCCGCCGTTATCACCTGTGAGTCATAAACAATAGAAGTTCTGAAAAAATGAAACTAAAACCCCTTTGAGTTACGATGAACTAAGTGTTGTGGAATATTAAAATCACTGAAGGGGAGAGAAGTGATAGAGAGAGAGAGCACTTTGGTTCTCAAAGGATGTTGTTGGAGCTGTATCAGATACTGTTGGAGGCCCTTCTTCGCTACAGATCCCATCGCTGCTTCACTCTTTCTTCTTTCTTTTGACTTTTCGATTGCATAGAGAGAGAATCAAAATCTTTCTTGCTGTAACTACTAAATTATGATTTTCATCATGATTTCCGAATGCCTTCCTATGCATTATATTTATATTATGGAAGTTACTACTTT
This sequence comes from Thymus mandschuricus, assembly GCA_029379335.1. Classification (NCBI taxonomy): domain Eukaryota; kingdom Viridiplantae; phylum Streptophyta; class Magnoliopsida; order Lamiales; family Lamiaceae; genus Thymus; species Thymus mandschuricus. The sequence goes on from CM057071.1 coordinate 40,485,937, forward strand.
CGCATTAACTATAACATCGGAACCACCAACAGCTAAGCTTAAAGCAATTTAAAATAGTGTGCAAGTTGCTTAAAAAATGTTTGTTAATAATAATGTCTTAGGGGAGAAAGAAAAAAGAGAGAAAAGAGAAAATCACCCTTAAAATCACCCTTAAAATCGTTTTTAATTTTCATCTTTTTCACCTTTTCTATTTTTCTCCTTTCATTTGCACTATAATAGAGATAAAATATTATCTTTCTAATTTAGTATTGTAAATATTTTTTCCAATTTAAGGGGTAAAATTTCTCCGGAGAAAAGATAACGAAAAGGGTGGGATTTAAAAGGTGAAATTTTCTTTTCTCTCTTTTTCTTTCACATTAAAGAAAACGCAACCTAAAACTTTAAGATACAAGAAATGAATCCAAATGACCGACCCAGTTCATATTCAATAAATATGTTCATCTTGTGCAACATGTCGCTCTTTTAGATTTTATCATTTTTTTCTTTTTACTATAACCTCTTTTTTTTTTTTTTTTTTTTTTTTTTTTTTTTTTTTTCAAGAATGTATATATACTTTCAACGATTTTAAATATTATTCTCATGATCTTTTTGTTTCAATTCTTCCTTTTGTTGTCCACTAAAATGTGTTTGTTGATTTTTAAACATGGACTTCATATTCTTTATTGTCTATATTATTTTGACACTTTTGATTATTATAATAAACATAACTTGAATAATATTGAGCAACCATGGATTGTACATGAGAGTATTCTTTTTAGAGGAAATGCACTACTTTGTTAAAATACAATAGTGTTTATTAAATTTTAGCAAAATTATACTCCCTCCGTCCCACTTCAGTAGTCCTCTTTTTTTTCGGCACGAGATTTTATGCATAGTATTAAATTTGAAAAAGTATGGGGTCCACATCAAAAGTAAATGTTAATTTTTACCTTTTAAGGAAAGAGGATAAGTGAAGTGGGACGGACGAAGATAGTATTGAGGACAAGTGAAGTGGGACGGAGGGAGTAACAAACATCAAATTGTAGACAATTTAGGAGTGAAGAGACAAAAATACCCCTATTACTATTCATCTTTTTATATCTTTCTTCCTCTCCAATCCACCGACTCTCTCTCTATTTCTCTGTCATCTTTTTTCCACTCTCTCTCTATTTCTCTCTCCTCTCTCTCAATTGACCAAGGCAACTCTCTCTCTATTTCTCTCTCTTCTCTCTCCTCTCTCTCTCTCTAGTATGCAAAAAAGATCGGAGATTGGGCTACTTCTTCTCGTTCGCTAGCAAAATAAAGAGCCTTACGTGGTCTTCGACGGAGTGGGCGGTGCTGCATCTCTGGTACGACCATTTGAAGAAGGATGTGATGAGGTCGGAGTTGAAATCGTTGAATCGGAAGAGCTGGCGGAGGAAATCGGAGGGGGTGGACGATTGGAGTATGGGAGTGAGCTCCGACCACCGGTGGTGGGAGATGATCGACGAAACTCGGGATTAGAACTCCGGGCAGGCGGCGGCGAGCGTGTGGAGGAGGAGGGCCGGCTGAGAGCTCCGGTGAGGGAGGCGGGACATCGAGGCGAGCGTGTGAAGGCGGCGCTAGGCGGCGGAGATGGAAGGACGGCGGCGACCTGCTGTTTTCCGAGAGCGGCGGCGACCTCTCTCTCTCCAAGAGATGATGACGGCGGCGCGGCGGACGGCGACGGTGGATGAGCAGCAGCAGTGGAAGGCGGCGCTGGGCAGCGGAGATGGAGAAGAGAGAGGTCGCCGGCGCTGGGCAGCGGAGATGGAGATGGAGAAGAGAGAGGTCGCCGTAGCGGTGGAAGACGACGACCTGCTGTTTTCCTTTCCTTTTTTTTTTTTTTTAATTTTCCTTTTCTTTTTCTTTTATTTTCCTTCCATTTCCAATTAAATACTTTCTTGCTTATATTCATTAATTGATTCATATTGGTTCTGTTTTCCTTTTTTTTTTTTTTCCCCTCTCTTTTAATTTGAATTTTTTGAAATTTTCCTTTTTTACAATTTTAAATTTCTTTTCAATTTAAAATTTACTTTTGAAAGGTGGAAGAAGTGCAGGAGGAAGAAGGAGAGGAAGAAGGTCCTACATCAAAAAAAAATTTTGATTTTTTTTCAAATGTAACAGGGGTGAGAATTTGTATAAGTATCGTAATTTCTTACTTAATTTTTTGATTTTTTTTTTCAATTGTAACAGGAGTGAGTAATTGTATATGTATCGTAATTTCTTACTTAATAATGAATTTAATAATATATTATGTGTTTAATGTTTTGATTTGTGGTGTGAATTCAGTCATGAAAGACTGAGTTTGTTTATGGATATGAAATGAAATTGAATATGCCTTTTCCTTTTATGAAATTGAATACACATTATTTGTTATTTTAATAATTCTAACTAGTTGTATTGTATATATAGTTTTCTTATACGAATTTGAATACGCTCTCTCGTGATTTTGACAAAATAACAAATTCTCACCAAAATAACAAATTCTTACAGAACATAGTCTTATTGGAAACCTAAAAAATATACAAATTTTTATAGAATCGTAAGAAACGAATTCGTAGCAAACAATAGGTAACAAATTAAAATCACAAACTCACGCAGTAAGAATTTAATAAAATCATAGTCAGAAATGTCCAGGTGTATTAAGGTCTGAGTTCAAATTAATCAACAGGTTCAGTCCACCCGTTTAAAATATCTACTTTCTTACGTTACAATCGCATATGACCGGTTAGAATTTCGCATATTCCAACCCGTCCCGTGGCATGCTAACACGTTGTTGGTCCCGGTTTGTTATAGGAAAAATACGTAGAGGGGGGGGGGGGGGGGGGGGGGGTAAATACGTATTTTGAATTTCGTATATTCAACTTCTTTCCTTAACTCAGAGTATGAAGTAAAGTGCTCGCTTCTGAACTTAAGACCTAGTCAAGGACTGGATCTATAGTGAAGCAGTTCTCTTGACCTAAGTTTAAAGCTTGATCAAGAGTGAGACTTTACTCTTAATGAGGAATTTCGGTGAGCTAAATATTTCCTAAGTATTTAAAGTTCCAAGTTGTGTTTGATTAGATGCAAATGCAATGAATAATCAAACAAAGGAAATAAAGAGTTTAGGGTTTAGAGAGATACGACACCAAGAGTTATAGTGGTTCGGTGGCAAAGCACCTACGTCCACTTGTTGCACGAAGCAACTGTTCTCTTCACTCAAGAACTTGAAGGTTACGGGTCCTTCAAAAACCTAGTCGAGATCGAGCTTCACTCGCTTGGATCCGACGACAGACGCAGTGATTGCGGGTTCACTACTAAAACCTAACTGGACTGGAAGCTTCACTCGCTTCAGTCCGACAACATGGAGATTGCAGGCTCTCCTTACAGCCTAGCTTCGATCGAGCTTTACACGAATGAGGTAAGTGCAAGCTTGGATCTAGACTCTATGATCGAGGCTTCTACTATCGATGAAGGTAGAGCCTTGGATCAGAACAACCTAACGACGAACACAAAAACCTAACGAACAGAACTTTAGGGTTAGGGTTTTTGGTTTATGGCGAACACACTAGTGAAGAACTCTTTACAATAAGTGCAAAGATGGCTAGAGTTCTTCTTCTAAGCTGAGATATGGAATGGGCTTAGAATTCTAGGTGTGAAGGTTGTGAAGACGAATTCCGATAAAACTGGAATTCGGAGAACACTTGAAAACAAAGACTCGATGAATGCTAGAAAGCTGGGAGTGTTTGTTTGCAATAGGCGCCTGAATGCTCAAGTAGTGTTCTCACTTTTGTTCGTCTTCATCCTTCACTATTTATAGGTGGAGGTTTGGCCGAGATCCGTTGCTTGGTAGGTGGCCTTGTCTCTCCTCCTTTCGACAGTACTTGCACAGGCGGATAACTTTTCAGGCGCGCCAGTTTGTCTCTTAGCCAAAGATGGCTAAAATACAATTTCAACAGTAACTGGAGCGAGCCAGTACTGTAGCGGCGCCCTGTCGGCCTGGCAGTCAACTCCTCTGCTCCACTCCGCATTCGACACGTAGAGATCTCGCAATTAATGCGACGATCTCAAGTTGACTGGAGTTTGAAATAGGAGCGGGAATTGGGCTGTCGCTTTCTGGTAGGTAGTGGCTCGCTTCGCTTTGAAGTTGTAGCATCCGCTTTGAGTTGAGTCGCTTCAAGGTCATTCTGTAGCGAGTCGCTTGGGAGGTGAAGTTCCCGAGTGACTGCTTTAGAAAATGTTGACCCGCGTTGACTCGCTTTGGCTTTTTACTGTAGCGCTCGCTTCGCTTCGCTTTGGTGGACTCGCTTCGATTCCACTGTAGCGCTCGCTTCGCTTCACTATTCTTCGGCACGCTTCACTTCGGCTCGGTAGACTCGCTTCGCTTGAAAAACACACTCAAGTGAGTGGCCTTCACTTGGGATTTCTGCAGTCTAAAAACCTAAGCAAAATTTGAGCCATCCTAACAGTTAGGGCTGCAAACGAGCCGAACCTGATCGAGTATTGGTCTGCTCAGGTTCGGCTCGTTTAGTATTTGACAGGCTCGGGCTCGGGTTCGAGTTCGATTCGAGCTTTAAATCCGGGCTCGAGCTCGGCTCGGGTTAAAATTTTTGAGCTCGAATTCGGCTCGAGTTCGGCTCGTGCCCGGTTCGGATTTGAGCTCGAATTTGGCTCATGAAAAGCTCGAGTCCGAGCTCGTTTAAAAAACATGATATAAACATATTTAATTTTGTCTTTTAAAACTTCAAATGAACTTAAATTAAAATGAATTTCATCAAATAAAAATCCACCTAATGAAATTCATCCAAAACACAAAATATAATCCAAAAAGAACAAAGCATATATACATATTTTTTAATTTTAATTATGGTATAGTCCTTAATTAGTTTTGGTTGTAATTTGAAATTAATTTTAACTATTAACATTTGACAATAATTCAAATTCTCTTACCTACAATTTTTTACACATAAATGCTAAAGCTCGTTTACAGGCTCGATTAGAGGTTCGATTGAGAGTTCGCGAGCAGGCTCGCGAACATGTTCGATTAACATACGAGCCGAACACGTTCGCGAGCAAAACGAGCCGAACACCTTACTGCTCGGGTTCGGCTCGTTAAGTTAACCGAGCTCGTATTCGGGCTCGAAGCTCGGCTCGTTTGTTAACGAGTTCGAGCTCGAACGAGCTTTTACCGAATCGAGCACCGAATAAGTCCCGAGTAGCTCGGCTCGTTTGCAGCCCTACTAACAGTGTAGACTTAGAAAAATTTCTAACCTATTATCTACACCAAAAATGGGTCGCTTGAGAATAGGACACTTGGGGGTTTTGGGATCAAATCAAAACAATACTTTATTTCTTAAAATGTCCCTTATTGGTTCCCCCTTAACATGTTTGTCCTTAACAATTCCCAACACTTTCCCCCTTTTTGATGATGCCAAAACCCAATGACTTAGACTAACAAAATCTAGCCTATCTAACCGTGGAAAGAACTTCAAGCGACTGCATCCTTTGCAGCTTTGTTTGAAAATTTTCTTTTAAGTTCCTTTCTCTTTTTTTTCGGTTAAATTGTTTAAGTTTTGTAGCATAAGGATAAAGTCATTCACTGAGCTTGTAAATGACACAAGTTGACAGAAATTAAAAATGGGATATATGAACACAGTTCACAAAATATAGAGAAAAGAAATTTTAAGGATCTCCAGCAGCTTCATCCTTATCTTCCTTCTCTTTCTCCTCCTCTTTCTCCTCTTCAACAACGTAGGCAGAAAGGACTTTCACTTCTAGAGTACCAACATTGTATATGCTTGGTCTCCTCCAGCCACTCTCCAATCTGAAGGCTTCATCTACTTCTTAGTCGATAATTCTGCGGTCGGGAACACCTGAGCCGGGCTGAAATGGCATGGGAAAGTCCTTCACCGCAGGTACTTTTATAAGGTTTAGGCTCAGCAAGCTCTGCCAGTGTGAAGATCTTCCGCCTCAACTTCTCGTTGTAGGCACAGAGAATGTTGTTGAGCGCATTTATCCTCGAGCACTCATCCTGTAGTGGCACTACTTCTCAGTAGTAGTAAGCTTTGATAAACTTCTCCTTGTAAAACAGCCACTGATCACGAAGATCTCTAGGGATGAAGTCCTCAATTTCTCGAGCATCTGGATGTTCATTCCTCCGCACAGCAAGCTCCTCTTCTGTCCTGCTCGACATTTCTTTCATGATAGCATTGAATTTTGCACTCGACTTAGTGTTCCACTTCGGAAGCTTCTCAATAAGTCGCTTGCGAATGTATTCTTGCTCTTCCTTGCGTGGGTAGCGGCCAGAGTCAATCATTTCCTTCGTGGTAACGTAGCAAGTGTCCATCCATGCTTGAGTTACACATGCCTCTGATTCTTCTGGCAAGAAGGGAATGAAGGCGCTTCGAGTGAGGGCGGACTGGATGAGTCTCACTTCATTGAAGTGTTCCTCGATCCGGCCGTCAATGATTTCAAGACGCTTGGCCTTGATCCTTCTCTCCTTCTCTTCCTCATTCTTCCTCTCTTCCTCCTCCTCTCCATCTGACCAGCTCGTGAAGCGACCGTCTGTTTGATCTTTCGGCGCTTGGCCTCGGGATCATCCTCTTTCTCTTCGGGTGCAGTCCGCTTCAGTATCTGTTTTGGTGCTGAGGGTGGAGGCATATCTTTCTTCTTCTCTGAGGCACTTGGAGGAATGGCTGCTTGGCTGGATGAAGTGGCTCCAGCAGTAGATGAAGTGAGTGCCAAAGTTGAAGCGGCCAAAGTTGAAGCGGGCACTTGGACTTCAGTAAGAGCTTTTCAGATCAAACTGTTTTTCCAAGTCGCGGGCGAGGGCCTCGTTTGCTGCGATTTGCTGCTCCCTTTGTTCCCTGCTTAACAAAACAACAGGAGGGTAAGTAGCAATGGAAGAGCCAAGCAGCTTCCCTTCAACCGGCTTGCGGGGCTCTTCAGTGATTTTGTCCTTGCCCTTTCTCCTTGCAAGCTCAGCCCGAGCTTCATCATCCACCTCCTTCTCCTCTCCAACTCCTCCTTCTGCACCATTTCCTCCTTCGATCATCATCCTTTCCATTCCACTACTTCCTCTCCAACTCCTCCTTGTATCTCCAGGTTTTCAGTACTTCCTTTCACAACACTTTCCCCCTTTTTGGCATCATCACTGCCGGGGGTTGAAGCGATTATCTTTCCAGTGATAGATTGGCGTAGTTCCTCAAATTTGTTGAAGACGGCGTGGAGCATCTTCTCGGTCCGTGTTGCGAAGACGTGCTCTTCAGACAGCACAATCTCTGCCGTCTTCACAGAGATTTCTTCAAGCAGGTACTCACACTGCTTCTCCCTCTCCTTGACAGAAACCATCAACCTCTCAAGTGGCTCAACGGCTTTGAAGCGAGCGTCCAGCTCCGCTTCAATGTCTGCACGGATTTGCTTGTGCTCCTCTTGCATTTGGAGATTGAAGAAATTCTGGGACGCTTCAAGTTCTGCCTTTGCAGAGGCGATAACACTTTCTTGGCTGTTGAGCGTCACACGAAGTTGAGCAGCTTCGGCAATTCTGACCGCAAATTCACTGGCCTTCTCATGTGCTTGGTTAATCTGGATAGCTAATTCTTCATGCTTTAAGTCCATGGCTTGAGCACTTCTTCGCCGGCTCTCAAGTTCGCCTTTCTCTTCTTCACGCTCGAGCTTAAGGATTTTCACTTCCTTTTCGAGTGTGTCAAGAGCTTTCTTGACTCTGGTCAACTCGCTTCCATGCTTGACCAGTTCATTCTCCTTCTTATCCACCTCCTTCCTCTCCTTCTCAAGCTTCCTCCTCAATTCCTTCTTCTCTCCCTCCAATGCCACTAGCTTGGCATTCACTTCCTTCAGCCTACTCCTCTCAGCCTCAAGCAACTGCTTGAGCTCGGTGATTGATTTGTCCTGGTCTCCGACCAGCTTCACTTTCTCCTCCAACGCCTTCTCCTTCTCCTCCAACATCTTCCCTTGTTCTTCCACCTTCCCTTCTAGCTCTGCCTTGGTCTTGTCAAAATCTGCACGCAGATTGTTGACCTCCAACACCTTCTTGTTCAACTCCTCATCCTTCTTGGAGATCTCACTTTGAAGATTTGAGATCTCCACTTCCTTCACTTCCACCTCCTCTGCATGATTTCTCATCAGCCGCTGCTCGTGGATGGTCAGCACTCGCTCAGGGACTGAAGCATCTGGATAGGTTCGCTTCACTTTGGCATCCAATTTCTCCCAAAAGCTGGTCCCATCTAGGAACGCGTGAAAACCATTTTCTCCAATGAAGTCCAGCAGCTTTGCCTCCATCTGAATAAGTTCTTCCTCTTTAAAGGCCTTTAGGATGTTGAAGACCTTGTAATATTCAGTTCCGCGGTAGGTGATGTAGGTGAGAAAATCAACGGTTTTGGTGAAAAACTCGTCAGACATCGGCACAGAGGAGTAGCGAGTGGAAATTGTCTCTGCAGCCTGTTCTCTATCTTTGACGTATCGTTCTAGAGCCTTCATCTCTGCAGAGACCGTGGGAATTTGGAATGGTTGAATGATAGTTACATTTGTGCCGGTAGTTTGGGCGGTATCGGTTGTAGCTGCCGATGAGGAAGGGGATTGAGTTGATGATGAGGCATGGGAGGTTTCGGTGATTTGGATGGTTTCAGTGGCTGGTTGCTGGGTTTGGGTTGGTTGGAATATGGTGAATGCAGCAGTAGGGTCTGTGCTGAGAAGTGGGATTGGGGGTAGTTGGAAAGAAGAAGCTGATTCTTCTTCATGTGGAGAGAGGGGGGGTTTCTGGGTTTGAGGTTGGGCTGAAGATGAGGCTTGGGATTCTGGTGGTGGTTGAATTTGGGTTTGGATTGGGGGTGTCTGTGTTTGAGGTGGGGGAGTTTGAATTTTGGTGGATGATGGCTGAGGTTGGGTTACTTCGGTCTCCTCAAGCGGCTGCTCCTCAGCCTCGCTTGACTTGACCAGCGAAGCTACTCGCTTTAGTTTCTTCGCTCGCTTCGGCGCAGCTCGCTTCCTGGGTGAAGCGGCTCGCTTGGTTTGGATCACTTCAATTTGCCTTTCGGCAATTGGTGCAGCTGCGGGCACTTCAACAATATGAAGTCCCAGATCGATTGGGATTTTCTCTGACTTCCACAAGTGGTAGAAATTTGTGTTCTTCTTGTAATCGGAGGTGTCTGTCCATACTTTGTCAGGGAAGATTTTCTCCAGTGCGAAGGAGATCCTGGAGAAAAACTTCAGCTTTCCTTTGTGAAGGATTTTGTCGTTGCTACCCTTCACAAATTTGAAGTCCTGGGCAAGCTCATGGATCTGGTTGCAGAACCAGCCATGCCAGTTGAACTTCATGCCTGTTAGGCTGTCGACGATGATGGTGGTGGCAAAGAGCTTGGTTTCTGAAAGCTGGCCCAAATTCCCGACGTAGCATGCGACGCACTTAGAAAAGAGCTCGCAGATGTGATTGAATGGGGCCGTAAGATCTGATCTTATGTTGGCTTCCTTGAAGTTGGGCTCTGCTCCTTGGACGGCAAATCGAGCATATTCAACACCGGCCGATAACTCCAACTCCAAGAGTGAGTTCGCTCCTACTTCCGGCAGGTTGAATTTTCTGGCGATGGCGCTCAAGCTTACCTCCACAGGCTCTCCGCTCTCAAGGTCGGAGAATGTTGATGAGGTTTCTCCTTCCCTGAGATTCAGTAGAATCTCGGCAACTGCTTTGCCCAATATCTTCGTTGTCATAGCAGTAACAAATTTCCACAAGCCAGCCGTGGTCACGGCCTTGCGGAAAAATCCTTCCTTATTGACGACTTTTGGGTCGAGATGAGGCTCGACGTTGATGTGGTCGTCGATCCCGGTGAGAAACTACTTCATCGTTTCAGCCTTTTGCTTCTTTCCCATGGTGAGAAATTTGAGAGTTTTTTATCGGAGTTTTAAGGACGAAGATGGGTTGAGACTCGTGAGTTGCAGTAGTTTGCAGATCTTGCACGAGAATGACAAATATGGAGAGTTGTGAAAGATTTTGCAGTTCTGCAACGACGTCCTTATATAGAGTTAGGGTTCGGCTGACGTGGCAGGGGCAAGACAGTAATATCGCCGAGGATCCTGTTTGTATACGGGGGCCAACGGCGAAGTGATTGACGTGTCCGGCGTCATCACAGTAAAAAGTGAACCGTCAAGTTGACTTGGCGCTCCACGTTGCCTGCTGTGATTCGTCTCTTTATACGGCGTTAGATCCAACGGCTATAAATCAGGGACTGTTTGGATTCGATGGTTGGATTTTGTCCGTCTTTTCCCGCTTCGAATTCAAAGTGCATTGCACGCGCCTGTTATTTTTGGCTGTACGTGAACCTGCATTTAATGCAAAGAGAAAAGGAAAATTTGCACTCGAGTGCAGACAACTCATACTCGCTTCGTACCCGCTCGCTTTAAGTTAGGCCGCTTGGCATTTACCAAGCTTGAGGGGTACTCGCTTGGAGTGACTGTTCTGCACTCGCTTGCGATGGCTAGCTTGGAGTGACGTAGCACTCGCTTGGCCATCTGAAGCGACTGGAAAAAGAAATGAAATTTCTTTGACATTTTTTAAAATGTTTCTGACTTACATACTTCGAGGATAAACAAGAATGTTTTCCTCTTTGTATTTGTGTCAGATTCATTTCATATTTTCCACATAGTAAGTGAAGGTTTCTAGCACGCTTCAGCTCACTTAGTGTACTTAGAATTGAAATACTTACCAGTCAATCTCACTTCGTAGGAGATTGATACCACTTTTTGAAGTCACTGATTTGGACACCATTTGTTGAATCCACTTGTTGAATCCACTTGATGGATCAGACTTCGAGCTTGGACTTCATGGCGTTCATCTCTTCCATCTTCCTCTACGAACTAGAGACTCCTCCATCGAGTGAATGAGGGGGAGAATGAATAATGTACACAAGCTTACTACAACCCAGAGGGGAGCTTCACGTAAGTGTACTTATTCACGATGAAAAGGAGATGAGTACAAGTCCTTATTTCAGAGTGGAATAGGACAGGATGACAATGAGAATGCTCTGACAAGACAATCTCGTATTTTACGCAAAGACATGTCACCAGTCATGCAACCTTTTCAAGTAAAAGGTAACTCTTCAAGCTTCCTCCTACGAGTTACAGCATGAATTTGCAATCGACTCGCTTGACCCAAACAAGGGTTAATTGAAGCGATGCAAAATTCAAAGTGGGGAATGAATGGATAGACATTCGGCAGCTCAACTCAATGAAGAGTGAGTAAAGAAAGAATATTTATCCACGATAAAGGAGATGAGAGGACTTGCTCCTCTTCGGCGGAAAGATGACGCAAGGTCTAGGTGCCAGCCCTGCCTAAGCTTTCACCATTTTTACGTGGGAAGGCCCGATACAAGACCCCACAATCGTTACTAGAAACGGCACTTGCGAGTGTTTATACCCACTCGCTAGGAATCCTAGGCTAGGTAGCAGCTTTCCTTGCTCGCTTTGGAAGTAGCTTGCTCCGAGAGCAAACAATAGTTCCCCCTTAACCAATGGCTTAACTATTCCTGTAAGCGGGTAGGGAACATCTTCCAACACTCCACCTTTCTCCACCTTATTTCTCCTTCTTCAAGCGAGTGGAATTTTGAAGTGACTCGCTTGAGTTGGTGAAGATCCGAAGCGAGTGACACTCAAAGGACAAGCGACCACTCCTTCGTGCATCCTGGATCTAGCACTCTTCACCAGGGTCTAGCAACCCTAATTCCATGCATAGCTGATTGAAACGAGACTCAGCTAGAGGCTTGGTGAGAATATCTGCTCGCTGGAGATCAGTATGGATTTTCTCGAGCTTGATATCCTTCTTCTCGACATGATCACGAATGAAGTGATGTCGGATTTCCACGTGCTTGCATCTGGTGTGTAGCACTGGATTCTGCGAGATGCATATAGCACTGTTGTTGTCGCAGAATATTGGGATCTCATTAGCTTCAACTCTGTAATCCTTCAACTGTTGACGAAGCTATAGAATTTGAGAACAGCAGCTTCCAGCAGCCATATATTCGGCTTCAGTTGTTGAAGTAGCTACACTAGTATGCTTCTTCGAAAACCATGAGATCAGCTTGCTTCCCAAGAACTGACAAGTACCCGAAGTTGATTTCCTATCAATTCGGCACCCTCCATAGTCAGCATCTGAATATCCAGTGAGCTCCAAATTGTCCTCCGTTGGATACCACAGCCCCATGTTGACAGTGCCCTTCAAATATCGAAGAATTCTTTTGGCAGCTTCAAGATGGCTGTGCTTGGGATTGCTTTGGAAGCGAGCACAGACCCCAACTGCAAAAGCTATATCCGGCCTGCTTGCAGTGAGATATAGAAGGGATCCGATCAAAGCTCGGTAGTCTGTAGCATCCACAGACTTCCCATCTAGATCTGGCTCCATCTTCCTGTTGGTGTTCATTGGGATCTTCACAGCTTTGGCATGTTGTACACCGAACTTGGCAAGCATATCTCTTGTATACTTAGCTTGATTGATGAAGATTCCATCATTCTGTTGCTTCACTTGAAGATCTAGGAAGCAACTCATCAAACCAATCATGGACATCTCATATTTGGTCTTCATAAGCTCTCCAAACTTCTCGCTAAGCGACTGGTTTGGTGACCCAAATATGATGTCATCAACATAGATCTGGACCCACAGCATGTCTTCTCCATGATTGATGGTGAAGAGAGTCCGATCTATCGTCCCTTTGTGGAATCCATTATCCACTAGAAATTGAGAAAGGGTATCGTACCATGCCCTAGGTGCCTGCTTCAATCCATACAGGGCCTTCTTCAATCGATACACCTTATCTCCTTGCTCGAAACCCGGTGGCTGCTCCACATACACTTCTTCCTTCAGTTCGCCATTGAGCAACGCGTTCTTGACATCCATTTGATAGACCTTGAATTTCTTAGCTGCTGCATAGGCAAGAAATAGTAAGATCGCTTTAAGCCGTGCCACTGGAGCGAAGGTCTCGTCAAAATCGATTTCTTCCTCTTGGCAGTAGCCCTTAGCGACGAGTCGCGCCTTGTTTCTCACAACGTTGTGGTCCTCGTCTGTCTTGTTCTTGAACACCCACTTGGTGCCAATAACATGCTGGAATTTGGGACGACCCACGAGGTACCATACGTCGTTCCTGGTGAACTGGTTGAGCTCTTCTTGCATGGCGATCAGCCAATTGGAATCAGCTAGGGCTTCCTCCACGCATGTCGGCTCAATGGTTGAGAGAAAGCAACTAAACATGGCACTTTCTCCAAACACTTGACTTCTGGTCACTACACCCTTGGATGGATCTCCAATGATCTGACTTGGTGAGTGATCCTTGAGCCACGCACGTTTGGATCCACCAGCTTCGTCTTCATCTTCTCCCTGATCGCTTGCGTCTTCATCTGAAGCGACTGGATTGGGTGCTTGGCCAGCACTCGCTTCAGGAATCTTGGGGGCAGCTTCAACTTTTCTTTGGACAATCCGCTCGCTTGAGTCCTTGATTTCTTCATCATCTTCAAGCATGTCCCAAGATAGTGAGCTGATGGGTTCCTCGCTTGTCTTTCCTTCCTTTGATTGAACCTGTTCATGTGGAAGACTCAAAGAAGATTCATCAAATACGACATGGGGTGATTCCTCCACAATTAGGGTTTTACAATTGAATACCCTGTAAGCTTTGCTTGATGTAGAATATCCTAAGAATATTCCTTCATCAGCTTTGCTTTCAAAGGCTTTCAATTGTGACTTCCCATTATCATGGATAAAGGCCCTACAACCAAAGATATAGAAATAAGATATGTTAGGAATTCTCCCTGTCCATATTTCATATGGTGTCTTGTCGTGCCGTTTATTGAGAAGCGTCCGATTCTGCGTGTAGCATGCTGTATTGGCAGCTTCAGCCCAATATTTCATCGGAAGCTTCGAGTCAGCGATCATGGTGCGAATGGCTTATTTGATGATCCGATTCCTTCTTTCTGCAACTCCATTCTGCTGAGGTGTGCATGCTGCGGATGTTTGATGTGCAATACCATGCTCCATGCAGTAAGCTTCAATGGTAGAGTTTAGGAACTCTGTGCCTTTGTCGGAGCGGATGGTGGCAATTGCTTGATTATTCTCTACAGCAAGTCGCTTGAGCAGTTGTGGTAGCTTGGACAGTGTCTCCTTCTTGCTAAAGAGGAATACAACCCAAGTGTAGCGAGAGAAGTCGTCGACTACTACAAGAGTGTATTTTCTTCCATTTACGCTTACTGGAGTGATTGGTCCAAACAAATCCATGTGTAGTAGCTCCAGCACTCGCTTGGAAGATGCTTCTTCAAGACTTGCGAAGTGTTTCTTTGTCTGCTTGCCTCGTTGGCATGGTGAGCATGGATGATCTTTAACAAAGACCTCGTTGGGTATGCCTTGCACCAAGCCTTTGCGAGCTAAGCGATTGATGGTCTTGAAGTTGAGATATGTCAAGCGTCTGTGCCATAGCCATCCCATTTTTGTAGCACTTCTTGCAACTAAGCACGTCTCCTCTTTGCAGCTGTTCCATTGTGCAATGTAGACATTCCTTTGTCTAATTCCAGTGAGCACAATCTGGGATGTGAGCTTGCTCTTTACAATGCACTTGTTGGAAATAAATTCCACCTTGTATCCTTTATCACAGAATTGTGAAATGGATAGCAAGTTGTGCTTAAGTCCTTCCACGTAGAGACTTCTTCTATTGTGAGCTTTCCAATCTTCAGTGCGTCGTATCCTTTGGTGCTTCCTCGAGAGTTATCACCAAAGGTAACGTGTGGACCCTTCTTCTCTATGTAGTCATGAAGTAGAGCTCTCATGCCGGTCATGTGTCTTGAGCAACCACTGTCCAGGTACCAGATTTGTTAACCCTCACTTGGCATGGGATCCACGGCGCTCACCTGCAATTAGACAGATTTTGGTACCCAAATCAGTTTAGGTCCTTGCTGGTTAGTTCCTGTGAAGATTCGTCCGCAAATTCCATTATGGAATATTATATTCTTGGAGGAATTATTATATCTTTAGGATATATTTGGTATGATATCTTTAGGATATCTTTTGGGATTACTTGTTCATCAAGTATTGGGATTCCTTGTTCCTCAAGAATTAGGGTTATATGCAAGCCTATATATATGGGGCTTGTATTCGTTATTTGAGCGTGGGTTTTTGGTGAGAGCTTAGCCGACTTTACGGTTTTGTGAGCTGAGAGATTTCTCGTTTCCAGTTACTTTCGGGTTTGGGGAATAGAAGATAGGTTTTCTTCTTTGAGTGTTTTCTCCATTGTAACTTTGTAATCTCTCTCGTATAGTAGATCATATTCAGTTGACCCTCCGTGGACGTAGGCATTCTGCCGAACCACGTAAACTGCTCGTGTTCTTGATCTATTATTTTCGTTCTGCTCTCATACCATCCTCATAGATATTGTTATCTTTGGCGTTACGAGTAGTGTTCTGTGTTGTGTTATAACTTGTGTACCGCACACAGAATATTGTTGTTAGTATCCCTAACAATTGGCGCCGTCTGTGGGAATCGGATCTACGATGTCTACCACAAAGTTTGACGCAGAGAAGTTCTCAGGGGTGAACGATTTTGGTCTATGGAGGATTAAGATGAAAGCTTTGTTGACACAACAAGGCTTGGCGGATGCTATCAAACCTGAAGCTGACTTCGTGAAGGCCGTTAAAGAAGAGAAGAGGGACGAGATCAAGGAGAAGGCGCACAGTGCCCTCATTCTATGCTTGTCAGATAAGGTTTTGAGAGAGGTCGCCAAAGAGAAGTCTACTGCGGATATTTGGCAAAAACTGGAGAGTCTTTATTTGACTAAATCTTTTGCCAATCGTTTGTACTTGAAGCAGAGGCTGTATTCCTTCAAGATTATGGAGGATAAACCCATCTTGGATCAGAGAGATGAGTTTAATAAGGTTCTTGATGATATGGAGAACATAGACGTCGAGATTGATGATGAGGACAAGGCCATCATCTTGTTGAATTCCCTTCCGAAGTCCTACGAACACCTGAAGGATGCTATGATGTATGGTAGAGAAAAGACCATTACATTGAGTGAAGTTCAATCTGCATTGAAAGGCAAGGAGCTGCAGAAATCGAACGAGGTCAAGCATCAAGATCAGGCTGCTGAAAGCCTGAACGTCAAGAAGAACTTTTCGAAAGGAAAGTTCAAGAAGCCTTTTCATGACAACAAGAAATCTGCCAGTGAGAAGGACAAGGGGTCGAAGGAGAGAGAGACCAGGAGCTGCAAGTATTGCAAGAAGCCCGGGCATATCGTCAAGGATTGTTATGCCCTGAAGAGGAAGGAGGCCCTCAAGGATCAGAAACCTGATAATGCCCAGGTTACTGAGATGGTCGAGAATGCCGAGATGCTGAATGTGTTAGATTCTAACATATGTGATGAGTGGATTCTTGATTTTGGATGCAGTTTCCATATGAGTTCACACAAGGAGTGGTTCGAAGATCTTAAGTACGGGAATTTCGGATCTGTGTTACTCGGCAATGACGAGTTGTGTGGCATGAAGGGAGTATGAAACATTACTCTTAGAATGCATGATGGCTCCCTCAAGATTCTGTCCGAAGTTAGGTACATTCCCCAGCTTAAAAGAAATCTTATTTCTCTCGGCGTGTTAGAAGCGAAGGGGTATGTTTTTCAGTCTGGCAATGGTGTACTTCATGTTATGAAGGATTCGAAGGTTATCATGAAGGGCATTAGGAACCGGAGTTTGTATTACCTTGATGCAAAGCCGGTGATTGGAGAATCTGAAGCTAATATAGTTGACGATTCCATGTTGTGGCATATGCGGCTAGGCCACATTGGAGAGAAGGGATTGAATGAATTGTTGAAGCAGAACTTGCTACAACATTCTGGCTCATTTAAGGTTGAGTCTTGTGAATATTGTATCTTGGGCAAAAGCAAGAAGTTGCCTTATGATACTGGGAAGCACACCTCGGCTGCACATTTGGAGTATGTCCATGCGGACTTATGGGGTCCATCTAGGACCGAAACCCAAGGAGGAGGCAGATATTTCATGGCTATCATCGATGATTCTCAAGGAAGCTATGGGTTTACGTTCTGAAGAACAAGTCTGAAGCCTTTACAAGGTTCAGAGAATGGTGCAGTGAGGTTGAAACTGAGAAAGGAGTCTCGGTCAAGTGCTTGAGGACAGACAATGGATTAGAGTTTCTGTCCGATGAGTTCCAGGAGTTTTGCAAGAAGAAAGGGATTAAGAGGCACAAGACTGTTCCTGGGAATCCACAACAGAACGGTGTGGTGGAGAGGATGAATAGGACATTGCTCGAGAGAGTGAGGTGTATGTTGCTGAGTTCCGGGCTGCCGAGGAAGTTCTGGGGAGAAGCAATCAACACGGCGTGTCATTTGATAAATTTGTGCCCTTCTTCTGCAATTGAGTTCAAGGTACCCGATGAGGTGTGGCATGGTGTTACCCCGAGTTACAAATACTTGAGGGTTTTCGGTTGCAGAGCTTATGCCCACATTAAGCAAGACTAGTTGGAACCTAGAGCCTTGAAGTGTGTACTCATAGGTTATCCCAAAGGAGTGAAGGGATACAAACTATGGTGTACAGAACCTGGAAATCAGAAGGTCATCATCAGTAGAGACGTGGTGTTTAAGGAGGATGTCATGCCTTATTTGGAGGAGAATGGCAAGCCACGTGAAGTTGCATTTCTATCGAAGAATTTCAACAAGATGAACTCGCGTGTAGGCTAGTACAAGAGATTCTACAAGCAGTACAAAGGGAGGAGCACTGATGCTCGAGAAGGAAAAGGGAAAAGAGAAGAGACGACAAAGCCGATCCCACGCGACATGATGGATGTGGAGTGCTATCACTGCCACAAAATGGGCCACTATAAATCTGATTGCCCAAAACTAAGTACCAAAGAACGTGAGGAACTGAAGGCCAAGAGAGATGCTCCCAGGCGAGCGCCCGTAGTGAGTGAAATGCCGGTCGCTTCAACTGAAGATCTATCAAGCGACTCCGATGCATTTACAGATCCTAACTCAAGTGAGGGAGAGGATCTGGGACTCATGGCACTCACCGATGAAGACATTGGGGAGGTATTCTTCTACCCTTCAATCACTTCAATTACACTGGGACACACTGATCATGAGGAAGTTCATTCCTCGACATGGAGTGAGTTACTTGACAAACACAAGAAATTGTCAAACGACCACGAAATGTTAAAACAAGCTATGTCTCGAAGCGAGAAGGAGAACCGAAACTAGCCAATGAGCTTGACGAAGTCAAACTTAACTTAAGGGCTATGACTAGTAAGTTCGAGGATCTCTATGCTAGACATCAAATCTTGGAGGGAAGGTATGAAACCCAGTCCGCTCTAGTTGCCAATTTGAACAAAGCTTCATATGCTAGGCAGGCACTAGAGAGCTCGCTTCTACCTTTTGGTAGAAAGGGAGGACTCGGATATGAGGGTGGACCTTCCAAGACTACTGTCTTTGTTGGTGCTTCAAACACCACACCATCAGTCCCTTTGGATGTGCCCACTGCCTCCAAAGTGACCACCAACAAGGACAAAGGCAAAGCGGCGGAGAACCCTAGAAGGAAGCCAATGAAGATGTATATATCTTTAAGGGCAGATCCTAAGGGTAAGCAAAGTTCAAAAGCCCCTAGCACTCAAAATGCTAAAACTTACCAATCCAAGGGTAATGGGAAAGCTGTTGAAGCTTCTAAGTCTCAAGCCAAGACACGAGAGACAAAGGATCTACCTCCTAAAAAGAGGAGTAATGTCTATATGTCACGTTATCTGGACTGGAGATGGTCCAACCGGACTAACGTTGAGGGGGAAGAACTTGAAGCACCAAAGAGGTCGCTTCAGATTCCAAAGGTTTCTCAAGCGAGTCGGGGTCAAAACCCTAGTTTGACCGCTTCGAAGAAGCCAAGCGAGCCGCTTCGACAGACTGTAAACCCTAAGTCAGTCTCTAAGCCTGTAGCTAATCCAAAGCGAGTCGCTTCAGGATACAAGCAAAAGGGTAAGAGCATAGGTAAGTCTCAAGCGAGTCGCTACCCCTCTTGCACACACTGCTGCACGTGTGAAGCTGCTTCAAGGCAGAACTCACAGTTTTCAAAGGTCGAGAAACCCAAGACACAAGCTACCTTTCAAAAGAAAGTGAAGCAAGTGTGGGTACCTAAGGGAACTGTTAGGGATACTAACAACAATATTCTGTGTGCGGTACACAAGTTATAACACAACACAGAACACTACTCGTAACGCCAGAGATAACAATATCTATGAGGATGGTATGAGAGCAGAACGAAAATAATAGATCAAGAACACGAGCAGTTTACGTGGTTCGGCAGAATGCCTACGTCCACAGAGGGTCAACTGAATATGATCTACTATACGAGAGAGATTACAAAGTTACAATGGAGAAAACACTCAAAGAAGAAAATGGTGTTTAAGGAGGATGTCATGCCTTATTTAGATGCAAATGCAATGAATAATCAAACAAAGGAAATAAAGAGTTTAGGGTTTAGAGAGATACGACACCAAGAGTTATAGTGGTTCGGTGGCAAAGCACCTACGTCCACTTGTTGCACGAAGCACCTGTTCTCTTCACTCAAGAACTTGAAGGTTACGGGTCCTTCAAAAACCTAGTCAAGATCGAGCTTCACTCGCTTGGATCCGACGACAGACGCAGTGATTGCGGGTTCACTACTAAAACCTAACTGGACTGGAAGCTTCACTCGCTTCAGTCCGACAACAGGGAGATTGCGGGCTCTCCTTACAGCTGACAAACTGATATTTTATATGCATTTCAAGATATTTTTGGTAGGTTTTGGCTTTGATATGTATGCTTAAATGAATAGGAAATGATAGGTTTTCATACTTATGCGTTTTCTATATGCTTTGCATTTTCTCTTGATTTCCGTGCCTATTTCAGGTGCTGTGGAAATTTTCTAAGAAAGTTTGACTTATGCTATGTCGAAGAGGATCGAAAGAGGAAGCCGTAGCACTTTGCAGAATAATTTTCCGATGTCGGACGAGAGAGAACGAGCCAAAACAGTGAGAGCACGCAAACTGTGAAATGTGGGCGGAAATGCACAAGTCAAACGGAAATGCACTAGTCAACCCTTCATTTAACTTTCCAGAAATTACAAATTTTACCCCACCTTCTCACTCAAGTTTCTCTTTATTGCAATTTGACCCCAGCTTATGGGAAGTCTATAAATACCTTGTTAGTTGCCTCATTTGGCATATGTTTTTCACTTGTAATTCATTTTATGCACAACAAACTTTTAGAACCCTAGTTTCCCTCTTTCCTTTTTGGTATTTTCAAATATTGTTGGATGATCAAGCTTGAAGATTGAGGATTATTGGAGCATTTTCTCTTCCTTTTACTTTCCTTGTTATTTCTATTATGAATTTCCTTCTTTTTGTTGGTTTGATTGTTAGATCTATGATGAGTGGCTAGATTTCTTAGAGGTTTCAAATGATGGATGGTGTGAATTAGGCTAGGATTTAATGGTTTTTTATGTGGATCTACCTTTCCTTTGAGTTGCCCTTGGATTTGATTGAATTTAATTGCATGAATGATTGACATCCATGAGTGCATACAAGGTGTTTGATGGAATGCCTAGGAAGCTTCCATTCATAGCACTTGGCATGAATCCTTGCTCATATTATCTAGTATTGATTTGCATTGCTCCTAGAAAGAATTATGTGAATTGATGTTAGATTAATAGGCATTGTGCTTTTAGGAGTTGGTAATATGTTTAGAATGGTAAGCATGTTATTCAATCCACTAGTTATCAAGTCTTAGGAGGATGAGATAGCTTGATTTATGTAATAATGTCACTCAAAGGAATTAAAATGGTTGGAAACATCATTTGCCTAGTCCTTAGCCTAATCACACCGGAAATCATTTGAATCCTTGCTTGCTTTTATCGATTATCTACTACTTGCCTTTACTTACTTGCTTTCTATTGCATTGTTTACTTGTATTTGAGTTTATATTACTTGTTTGATTGATGAAACCACAAACCATGACATATGAGTGCTTAGATAGCATGATGGACCTTGGATAGTTACTTGACACCTCTTTCAACACACTCACTCCTTGTGCTTAGCCTAGCTTCGATCGAGCTTTACACGAACGAGGTAAGTGCAAGCTTGGATCTAGACTCTATGATCGAGGCTTCTACTATCGATGAAGGTAGAGCCTTAGATCAGAACAACCTAACGACGAACACAAAAACCTAACGAACAGAACTTTAGGGTTAGGGTTTTTGGTTTATGGCGAACACACTAGTGAAGAACTCTTTACAATAAGTGCAAAGATGGCTAGAGTTCTTCTTCTAAGCTGAGATATGGAATGGGCTTAGAATTCTATGTGTGAAGGTTGTGAAGACGAATTCCGATGAAACTGGAATTCGGAGAACACTTGAAAACAAAGACTCGATGAATGCTAGAAAGCTGGGAGTGTTTGTTTGCAATAGGCGCCTGAATGCTCAAGTAGTGTTCTCACTTCTCTTCGTCTTCATCCTTCACTATTTATAGGCGGAGGTTTGGCCGAGATCCGTTGCTTGGTAGGTGGCCTTGTCTCTCCTCCTTTCGACAGTACTTGCACAGGCGGATAACTTTTCAGGCGCGCCAGTTTGTCTCTTAGCCAAAGATGGCTAAAATACAATTTCAACAGTAACTGGAGCGAGCCAGTACTGTAGCGGCGCCCTGTCGGCCTGGCAGTCAACTCCTCTGCTCCACTCCGCATTCGACACGTGGAGATCTCGCAATTAATGCGACGATCTCAAGTTGACTGGAGTTTGAAATAGGAGCGGGAATTGGGCTGTCGCTTTCTGGTAGGTAGTGGCTCGCTTCGCTTTGAAGTTGTAGCGTCCGCTTTGAGTTGAGTCGCTTCAAGGTCATTCTGTAGCGAGTCGTGATTGGTGTCTAGATGTTAGGATTTTCATTATGTTTTTGTGTCTTTTTTCGTTGTGTTTTTGTGTCTTTTCGTGTGTCTTTGGCTATGATTTGGTTGTTTGGAGTTTTTGGTACTTGTAGGATAAAAAGGGCGGAAACGAGAAGAAAAGCAATCATTGACCTCGAGTTCTAACCTCTCATGATTTTATTGAAGATTCATTTTGGATGTAATGAAAGCATTATATCGAAGAGGGGTTCGATAGGAGCGCATAGGCGAAAACGGAGGTCAATTTGGAGTTCGGACGAGGAAGATACGGCCGAAACAAGAGAAGCGCGCGCAATCGTCCAGAACGTGATTTGGACGATCGTCCAGAATCTGGACGATCGTCCAGATGATTGTGGCGTGAAGTACCAGTACCTGATTTGGCCGAACGGCCAAGTCCTTAACAAATCTGGACGACCGTCCAGATGTCCGCGTCCAGCTATTAGTTTCCTTATATGATTAGGTTTTCTTCCTATTATAAATACTAGTACTTTGGGACGAATTGGGATCATCTTTTATCAACTTTTACCTTAGTTTTAGCTCTAGTTTAGCATACAAATACTTTAGATTAGTTTTCCTTTGTTCGATCCGGATCGTTACTTCGTTCTTCAATTAATTCAAGTTTTTTACTTAGTTCTTCGTTCTTCGTTTAATCTCGTAAGTTCTTTATTGCTTTCTTTTATTTGATTTAATTGCTTCCTAGTTCCTTAGATTTAGTTCTTAATTGCTTAGTTTAATTTCGTTCGTTCGTTTTCAAGTTCTTAGTTTAGATTCGTTTTTCTTAGTTTTCGATTACTTCGTTTTCCACGTTCTTAGAGTTAGATTTATTTACTTTAATTTCCAGATTTTCAGATTTAGTTTAATTCATGTCTAGATTCGTTTTCGTTTCTTTCGTTGCTTTCTTTATTGCTTTCTTTTCGATTCTTGCCTAGGTAGTTTATTTGCTTTCATCTAGTTTAATTCTTCAGATTAATTAGTTCGATTTATTTTCTTGCTTTCTAGATTAGATTATTTACTTGCTTTGATTTACTTGCTTTGATTTATTTTATTGCCTAGGATTTAAAAACCAAAACTCAAAATTCTTTTTACTTGCTTTCTTAGATTTAGGCTAGTTTAGGATTTTTGCTACACGATTATTTGCCCTGCAAAGTTTTCCTTGAGATTCGACATTGGGTTTTTACTTACTAAGTGCTAGGATAGATTTCGTTCTATTGCGAACACTTTTTAGTGAAACAAATTTTGGCGCCGTTGCCGGGGAACACTTTAGGCGATTTATTGTGTAGTATTTTTATTTGTTTTATTTTTATTTGTGTTTATTCGATTTCTTGTTTCTCCCACTCGGTGCGTTTAACCCTTTTGTTGAGTGTTGTTTATGCATGGTCGCCGAAGTCTTCAAAGGAATTTAGCGCCCTACGTCGACAACGTCCATCAAAGGAAAGCGATCTTAGCCGCGAAGGAGAAGGAGGAGATCGATTCTCAAGACTTTGGTTTAGTCTTGTTGTTTGCAGAGCCCGAAGCCATGGCACAAAAGATGGGAGATTTCGCTCGTCCCACCTTCACCGCCACCACTTCGGCAATTGTCCTAACCACCGAGGTTAGGAATTATGAGCTTAAACCGCACCACTTGGCTTTGCTCCCTACCTATTACGGGCTGCCCAACGAAGATGCTCTTACGTTCATTCGCGAATATTGCACGATGGTGCAAAATTTTCCACTGGGAGAGCTTTCGGAGGACGACTTGAAGATGAAGTGTTTCCAATATACGTTGAAGGATAGAGCAAAGTCATGGTATCTCACTCTCCCGGCCAACTCTCTCACAACTTGGAATGCGGTGTGCGAGAAGTTCATGATGAAGTACTACCCCAACCACAGGACACAAGAGGTGCGATCGAAGATCATGAATTTTGCTCAAGGAGCCGATGAGCCTTTTCATGAGGCTTGGGAGAGATTCCAAGAATTGTTGCAGCAGTGCCCTCACCATCAAATGGCGTCCGAGATGCTTTGGCAATATTTCTACGATTCTCTAATTCAAACTTGCCAATTCATGGTGGATAGCTTGGCCGGAGGAAACATCGGAGTGAAGACAGCCGACGAGTTGAGGATGATCTTTGAGACTCTTGCTGCAAGCTCTCAACAAAAGTCGTCTCGACCGAGGAAGATGGAGGCTAGTGAGGTCACTATTAGCCCGGATTTGACGAAGCAATTGGCCGATATGATGAGGGATCTCCAAGAACTCAAGATGAAGACTCCACTTACCCCTTCGGAGCCTTGTGGCATGTGTGGACTAGCTGGCCATGTCATCGACGAGTGCACTAGGAAGGCCGAGCTTACTTATGAAGGAGGAGCCGAAGTCTACGCAGCACAAGGATACCCACCACCACCATATGCTCAACAATTTCCTCACCAACAACCATTCTACCATCCCCCACAGTCTTACTATCCACAGCTGCTGTTCTACCCACCTCCACCTCAACAATCTCCACTTGATGAGGCTAGTCTCGCTGCATTTATGCATGAGAGCAAGTTGGCTCGTGAAGCGCAAGATGCCACGATTAGACGCCTTGAGACCAATATTGGGCAGATTTTTGGAGCAGTTAATGAGTTGAAGAAGCTATCAAATGGGAAGCCTAGCCAACCCAAACAAGCTCATGCCTTAACGGTCATTGAAGAGGAGCAAGACAAAGGAAAGAAGTGGAGAAGTCACACCGTGGCTGCCATCAAAGCAAGCCGACAACGTTCTCGCGCATTCCCTACCTCAGCTGGCCATCTCTCATCTCTACCAAAACAAGGTGATCCCGGAAGTTTCAAATTAGATGTTTTTTTGGATAATGGGGATAATGTGCCGGGTATGTTGGATTTGGGGGCAGCGGTGAACTTGATGCCATACTCGATTTTCGAGAGAATGGGTTCGAGGGATCTTAAGCCCACCAATTTTTGCATCGAGCTAGCCGACGGTTCTTTGAGTCGTCCCTTAGGGATTGTGGAAGACGTTGCTTTACTTGTGAGGGGTGTTCAAGTTCTTGTCGATTTTGTTGTGCTTGACGTGGGGCGAGGAGCTAGGAGTGAGAGAGGTCATCTTCTCTTGTTAGGGCGACCTTTCATGGCTACTACTCAAACTCGAATCGACGTCGGATCCGGTACATTGAGCATGGCCGGTGTAGGAGGTTCGGTTACTTTCTCAATTTTTGATAACTATTCTTCTTGTTCTAATTCTTTTATCCAAACATGTTCGTATGTGCATATTACTAATGATTTGGATGAGAAAAAGATAGAGGAGAATTTTCAGGTTGCTATGCATGAGGAAGAAGCCATTATCGATGAGTTTTTGAGCAAATTAGATGAGGAAGAAATTGTGGAGGAGTTTTTGAGCAATGTGGAAGACATGGAGGATCACAATTGCATTATGGAGGAGTCGATTTTGAGCTCACAACAAGAGGAAGAAATCATGGACAACTTTCTTGCCGATCTCGACGAGGAAGCACTTTTTATGGAGGATCCATCATCAAGTTTTGAAGATCATGATATTTCCTACATGGATTTTCACACAAGTGTGGGGGAGATGAGTGTCCAAGATAACCCTCTTTTCGAGTTTCAAGCCGAAGAGAAAGAAGAGTCCACCTTTGCACCGAGAGTTGCCTATGGATGGTTAAAGATATTGCTCGTTGCAACAGATTTGGGTGAGAATTTTTCTCGTCAAGCTAACGACGTTAAACAAGCGCTTGGTGGGAGGCAACCCACGTAAAAAAAAAAAAGTTTGTGTCTTTTATTTCGTTTTTGTGTTTTGTTCGGATTTATGCTTTTTGTGTTTTGTTTGGTGTTTCTTTTGTAGGTTGCTAACTTGGAGTCTCTTGGGATTTCGAGTTGCTCGTTTGTTGTCACCTTGCGATAAGTTCCTTTTTTCCTTCTCCTTTTTATTTTCTTGCAATGGGGACGTTGCTTAATTTTAAGTGTGGGGGAGGGTCTTTGAAACTTTTGGCATGAAGTGTTCGTTTTTGTTTTGTGTCTTGATCGAGTCTTGTTTGGTTTGATCGAGTCTAGTTTGTGATTGAGTCTTGATGTGTTCCCCACTTAGGATTTTTTTTGAAATTGAGCTTATAATCATGCAATTTAGGATTGATTTGAATGATTCGATGATGGAGTATTTAGTTGTTGGAATTGATTTGAGCATAAATTAGGTTGGTTTAATCTTGAGTTGTGATATATTATGATTCGATGAATTGTGGGGCACGAATTGATATGAGTATTGAGGAAAATGATTTATGATTTTTGGTTGAGTGATAAATCTAGATCGTTGTAACTTGGATTGCTAGTTTACTTTCCCCTTATGATAAAAAAAAAAGAGAAAAAAAAAGAGTTGTGCTTATATGTGAATAAAAGAGTTGATAGGATTCTGCTCCTCTTACTTGTAACGTATGAAAATACTAGAGTAATGAGCATGGGAAACCACATGAAAAGGCTTCGAGAGACCCTCGAATGATCACATTTCATGAACTTTGTCCTAGATGATACTCATGTATATTAGAATAATGTGTTCGTAGGCATTCTACCCCTCTTGACAATGGGTACGGGAAACCGCACTAGGAGGCTCGATGTGACCCATCGATGATTAAACCTAGTGAATTATGTGCCAAAAAAAAAAACGTTCACTTGTGTAAAAAAAAAAAAGAAAAAAAAAAAGAGAGTTGTTTATGTATTGAATATAAAGGGGAAGTAGGCTAGACGTCTAAAGTTGTGGTGATCTAGATATTTGTGAGATGTGTGTATCATTGCTTTTCCTCTTGCTTGGGTTGATAAGCCACACAGCTCGTTGATGATGATTGATCGTAACTTGGGATTAAAGTGACCTCGTTTGAGTTTGTCGATTCCGGTGATTAAATGTTCTATGATTTGAATTGTTTGGATTGAGTCTAAGTTGTATGTTTATATTGCTTGAGGACAAGCAAAGTTCTAAGTGTGGGGGATTTTGATTGGTGTCTAGATGTTAGGATTTTCATTATGTTTTTGTGTCTTTTTTCGTTGTGTTTTTGTGTCTTTTCGTGTGTCTTTGGCTATGATTTGGTTGTTTGGAGTTTTTGGTACTTGTAGGATAAAAAGGGCGGAAACGAGAAGAAAAGCAATCATTGACCTCGAGTTCTAACCTCTCATGATTTTATTGAAGATTCATTTTGGATGTAATGAAAGCATTATATCGAAGAGGGGTTCGATAGGAGCGCATAGGCGAAAACGGAGGTCAATTTGGAGTTCGGACGAGGAAGATACGGCCGAAACAAGAGAAGCGCGCGCAATCGTCCAGAACGTGATTTGGACGATCGTCCAGAATCTGGACGATCGTCCAGATGATTGTGGCGTGAAGTACCAGTACCTGATTTGGCCGAACGGCCAAGTCCTTAACAAATCTGGACGACCGTCCAGATGTCCGCGTCCAGCTATTAGTTTCCTTATATGATTAGGTTTTCTTCCTATTATAAATACTAGTACTTTGGGACGAATTGGGATCATCTTTTATCAACTTTTACCTTAGTTTTAGCTCTAGTTTAGCATACAAATACTTTAGATTAGTTTTCCTTTGTTCGATCCGGATCGTTACTTCGTTCTTCAATTAATTCAAGTTTTTTACTTAGTTCTTCGTTCTTCGTTTAATCTCGTAAGTTCTTTATTGCTTTCTTTTATTTGATTTAATTGCTTCCTAGTTCCTTAGATTTAGTTCTTAATTGCTTAGTTTAATTTCGTTCGTTCGTTTTCAAGTTCTTAGTTTAGATTCGTTTTTCTTAGTTTTCGATTACTTCGTTTTCCACGTTCTTAGAGTTAGATTTATTTACTTTAATTTCCAGATTTTCAGATTTAGTTTAATTCATGTCTAGATTCGTTTTCGTTTCTTTCGTTGCTTTCTTTATTGCTTTCTTTTCGATTCTTGCCTAGGTAGTTTATTTGCTTTCATCTAGTTTAATTCTTTAGATTAATTAGTTCGATTTATTTTCTTGCTTTCTAGATTAGATTATTTACTTGCTTTGATTTACTTGCTTTGATTTATTTTATTGCCTAGGATTTAAAAACCAAAACTCAAAATTCTTTTTACTTGCTTTCTTAGATTTAGGCTAGTTTAGGATTTTTGCTACACGATTATTTGCCCTGCAAAGTTTTCCTTGAGATTCGACATTGGGTTTTTACTTACTAAGTGCTAGGATAGATTTCGTTCTATTGCGAACACTTTTTAGTGAAACAAGTCGCTTGGGAGGTGAAGTTCCCGAGTGACTGCTTTTGAAAATGTTGACCCGCGTTGACTCGCTTTGGCTTTTTACTGTAGCGCTCGCTTCGCTTCGCTTTGGTGGACTCGCTTCGATTCCACTGTAGCGCTCGCTTCGCTTCGCTATTCTTCGGCACGCTTCACTTCAGCTCGGTAGACTCGCTTCGCTTGAAAAACACACTCAAGTGAGTGGCCTTCACTTGGGATTTCTGCAGTCTAAAAACCTAAGCAAAATTTGAGCCATCCTAACAGTGTAGACTTAGAAAATTTTCTAACCTATTATCTACACCAAAAATGGGTCACTTGAGAATAGGACACTTGGGGGTTTTGGGATCAAATCAAAACAATACTTCATTTCTTAAAATGTCCCTTATTGGTTCCCCCTTAACATGTTTGTCCTTAACAATTCCCAACACAGGTTAAGTCCACCCGTCAGAAATACTCACTTTCTTACGTTGTAATCGCATATCACGAGTTAGAATTTTGTATATTCTAACCTGTTCCGTGGCATTCCAACAGGTTCAGTCCACCCGTTAGAAATACCCCCTTTCTTACGTTATAATCGCATATCACGAGTTAGATTTTTGTATATTCTAACATGTTCGGTGGCATTCCAACAGGTTCAGTCCACCCGTTAGAAACACCCACTTTCTTACGTTTTAATCATATGACCGGTTAGAATTTTGTATATTCTGGCCTGTTCCGTGGCATTCCAACAGGTTCAGTCCACCCGTTAGAAATACTCACTTTCTAACGTTACAATCGCAAATGACCGGTTATAATTTAGTATATTCTAACCTGTTCCGTGGCATTCCAACAGGTTCAGTCCACCCGTTAGAAATACCAACTTTCTAATGTTACAATCGCAAATGACCGGTTAGAATTTAGTATATTCTAACCCGTCCCGTGGCATGATAATAGGTTCAGTCCACCCGTTAGAAATACTCACTTTATTTCGTTGTAATCGCATATCACGAGTAAGAATTTAGTATATTCCAATCTGTCTCGTGGCATTCCAACATGTTCAGTCCACCCGTTAAAAATGCTCAATTTCTTACGTTGTTATCGCATAGAACCGGTTATAATTTAGTATATTCAAACTGGTGGATTGAACTCCTTATGAATTTATTAGTAAGAAATGCGAATTTGTCACAAATAAGGTAAAAAATTACGATTACGTATACGATTTCTCACATAGTTTTAACAAATATATATTGAGAAAGGTGAGAATTTAACAATTTCTTACTATGATTTTTTAGTAATGTGTATCAAAGTTAAAAAAGAGCAGCAAAAAAATAAATAAAATAAAAAAAAAAACACTCCAATCGAGATAAAAAGTGAAAAGTCAAAAAGTGAAAAAGTAGGTGGGGGGGGGGGGGGGGGGGGGGGGGGGGGGGTTTAGGGGCAAATTAGGGATGAAATAGCAAATTTGTCTAGATTTTAGTTTTTGTTAAATATTTTCTAATTATTTAATTTACACTAAGAGAATATGATAGAATATTTTTTGCCCCTTCTTTTTATATCTAAAAATTTATTAAAAATCTCTAAAATATCAATTTCATTTTAATACTCATGTTAAATACAACCAAAAAACTACTATAACTTCTAATTATTACAACAATTAAAACGGGCATTAAAAAAAAAAAAAATCTAAACAGAAAAATAGTGGACCGTGAAGAATATTGACGTATTGCAACATTAGTACTTAACTAGAACGACGCCCTGTGCGTTGCATAGAAGTATCAATTTATTGAAATAATAATTGGTAAGATTCATTCACATTATGGCAAACATCGGATGAGATTTTATGCCCACGTTTATGTGTTTCAATTGTGTGCTAAATAATTATTTTTATTTTATTAGTTTTATAAATTTTTTTGTAAAATCAAGAAAAAAAAATATTATAGTACCAAAATAAAATAAAATTTTATGAAAAAATAGAAATTTTAAAAATTATATACCCTATGTTTTGATTTATCAACCCTATTTTATCTAATAAAATTGAAATTAAATGTCGAAAATAATTTTAAACAATAAAATGGATGAGCAGACCGTATAAAATAATAACACTATCAAAAATAATAATACATTGTCTATTTAATAATCTAATTTGTTTTATAGATATTTTTGAATAACAATAATTATACCTCCCTTACTTCCATCATGCCTAAATAAGATTTTGTAGTGACGGGTCACCTATAAAATGATTAAAATCATAAACACTTGAACGAAACCATATATTATTTATATTTACAGCTCAAATCATATTGTTATATTAATATTATTAGTATCATATCCATGTACACAGAGTATGAATTTTATTAGGAGTCATGGAAAATGTACATATATATTTTGTACATAAGGCACACCCCGGTGAGCTTAGTTGAACGGTGGCCCAATTTTCAACAACTAGTATTAGACTAGGATTCAATGTGTTGACCCGACCCAATTTGTAAATAATAATAATAATAATAATAATAATAATAATAATAATAATAATAATAATAATAAATTATTAGATTTTTTCTTGAATTGTATCGTGCCTCTATTTCTCCAAGTACTCTCTGCAATCGACGACAGCAAGCATTGCCCTATGATCGCCAGCCTACCATGCTGTTGCCGACGACGATTTCCAGAACTTTTGAAACATCAACATGTCAAACCAAGAAAAAAAAATCACAACTTGTGCTAAATTTTAATTTGTCTATACATTTTCTAATTTGTATTTTCTTTGGAATATCTGGAAGGGGAGAGAGAGAGAGAGAAAAAAGGTAATCATCGGAGACGCTGTGAAAGATGGTGGCTTTCTTGAGAGTATGGATGAAGTGAAAATGAGCAAAGTTGCAACGCATAACTCTCGACATTCCATTCAATGTCTTTTGAGGGTTTTTTTTTTTTTTTTTTCTTCGAATGTAAATTATACAAGAGGTAGTGTAAGTACCGAAGCAAATAATAGGAAATCGGTAGGATTAATAGGATTTAATGTGAACAAGACATCAAGTTTGAATGATTTCTAAACCATCTTCAAGAAAACACTCGAACATTGAAGAAACAATGGATTAAATGATGAATTTCAATGCTCGAGCATAAGACTTGTATCATGCGTACCAATGATAGGACTTGTCAGTCATGTTGCTGAGGTATATACTATTACAATTTTCAAATATTTTCAAAAATAAATTCGTGAAGTCCATCCCCACTTCATATACACTTTTGCCCGAAGATCATGACATTAAACTATTTCATGTCATTCATTTTGATCGTATATTATGCAATGAGATATTTGGCGAGTTGCTATTGAAAGCAAAGGGGGAAATGCAATTATTGAAACCGCCCCGAGTTACCAAGAATTTAAATTGGATGTGAATAAATTAAACACGCATAAAGGCATTCAATGGATCGTGATTACATATTGACAAGGGTAATTCACCGAAATCTACCGGTCCAGATTCTAAACTTATATCTCGTTCCTCTCTCTCTCTCTCTCAATATTATGTTAGGTTAATTCTCCAATGAGAATCATAATTCCCTTATATCACTCCGGTCTCAACCAGTTGAACCATTTGCTTTATACACGGGAATTAAGACGAAAATATTTAGTGTATAAAGTGTATTTTGTAGGGAATGTAATGTAGTTTATGTATTTAGACATAATTTAGAAACAGAGATTCATATATGCATAAAAACATGTTCTTGTTTGATCTTAAATGAAATATCGTATCAAGACCTTTAATTTGATGTAAAAATCATAAAAATCCGATAACAAACGAGCAAGTTATAATAATTTAAACTTTCAAATTTTAAATTATATTGAACTACGTGCAGAAAAATGAGTGGATGAGATTTAAGTATGGAATGTTAAGTGTAATAAGGGGTTTACTAATTGTACTAATTATACTCTAGTTATTTCTAAAAAAAAGGAAATGAGTCAATAGGTGTGGGACGTCCCAAAAAGGAAAATGGTTCAACTGGTTAGGACCGGAATGGTATATGTTACCTCCTCCGTCCCATTTAATTAGAACATCTAGGGTGTGACACAAAAATCAAGGAAAGCAGAGGTAGGGGGGTGTTAAAAGGTGTTTTGCGAGTTAATTTATTTTCCCTTTAAAAACTGAACTAATAAATGGGACGGATAAAAAAGGAAAGATGATCCAATTAAATGAGACGGAAGATGTATGTAATAATATCATTGATTACACCATATATGGAATATAATATTTGATAGAGATAGTGTTAGAGTTATATATTAAAAATCATATATATTTTATGCTTGTTATTATTGAACTTTCCAGTTTTATGAAAATAAATAAATTCATATGTTTTGCATATATATTCGTGTTATGATTATGAAAATAAATAAAATATCACGATCGGATTTCTCTAAGGATAGTTAAGTCGGGAAATCGTGACTAGGGATGGGATTAAAGAAACAGGAATAGAAAGGGGAAAGTAATTATAATACAAATATTTGCTTGAACCAAAGTAAGAAGTAGTATTATATCATTTGGCTTCGAGCCTCTAAGGAAAAGAAAGACATGTGTTAGATATGTTTACACGACTCAAATACTCAACTAGAATCTATCGACATTGAACAACAGAAGTCTTACATAATGCATGTATGAAGACACACATTACCGAGAGTATTGATATACTACCTCCGTCCCGCCAAAGACGTTACATTTCTTTTTGTCAATTTCTGGCACGTTTTTTCCATGCTTCTTGATGATGCGTTTTAAAATAGATTTTTTGAAGAATTTTTCCTTTTAAAATAGATTTTTGTTGGTTTGATTGCTAGATCTATGGCTAGCTAAGCTCTTATATGGCTCCAAGTGATGGATGATTTGATTTAGATAATATGTGTTAGAGTCTAGGATGTTGATTTACCTTCCCCTTGAATTGCCTATGGATTGGGACTTTAATTTGAATGCATGACTAATTGATCACTAGGAGTGCATCTAAGGTGTTTGATGGAATGCCTAGGAAGCTTCCATTCATAGCACTTGGCATCAATTCATACCCATATCACTTGATTCCATCTCATATGATTCCTAGAAAGAATTAGATGGGTTGGATGATAGTTGGTAGGTTATCTTAGACTTAAATGAGCTATTTGGAGTTGGAAGAGCATATAAAGGCTTAGAAAGCATTTATTATTCTATTGATCTACTTGTTAATCACCCTAGTAAGGTTGGTTGGCATAAATGATATAAGAGACCATTCAAGGTGGATTAAATTGGTTTGAAGCATCTAGATTCTAAAGTTCTCATCATAATCATATCGTAAATTACTTGGATCCATGCCTTTTATTGTTGATTTTTCCCATTTGCATTTTACTAGTCTTGTTTACTTTACATTGTCAAGTTCACAATTTACTTTACTCTTTGCCTAGTTAAAAAAACCAAAAATCATGAATATGTGCTTAGATAGTATGATAGAGACGACACGAACTACTTGATTTTCTATTGACATATTCACTCCTCGTGTTCGATACTCGGACTTCTCTAGTTCGATATTATTGCTAGGTTAGAAATAGCCTAGTCAGTCGGTCACATTATGGCCGAATAGCATCACTCTTTTTTTAAATCCGAAATTTTTTCGGTTTTTCAAATTTTACGAAAAAACCGACCCGAAACCCGAATGTTCACCCCTAGTTGGGTTTCATTTTTTTTTTAAATATGGTTTTTGGTTTATGTTTGGTTTTTGAAAATAAATTACCCAAACCAAACCGTAAAACCGTAATAATAATAATAATAATAATAATAATAATAATAATAATAATAATAATAATAATAATAATAATAATAATAATAATAATAATAATAATAATAATAATAATATTATTATTATTATTATTATTTAATCAATTTTGCTACAAAAGATTCAAATACTTGGGCCAAATATAATAGTGATCTCTATTTTATTTTATTTTTCTAAATTTAAGTTTTTATTACTTTTTTAAACCTAAAACCTAAATATAACAACTTT
Organism: Thymus mandschuricus; assembly: GCA_029379335.1. Lineage (NCBI taxonomy): Eukaryota > Viridiplantae > Streptophyta > Magnoliopsida > Lamiales > Lamiaceae > Thymus > Thymus mandschuricus. The sequence continues at coordinate 40,520,080 of CM057071.1, forward strand.
GGGAATTCTCTTCTTCATTTTATTTACAAAACGATGACGACTTATACAGAATACATATTTTAAATTTGAAGAAAAGAGACGATGAACTAATATTGAATAATTTGATTTCATCAACAAAGGTAATTTATATACCAAGGAATATACATCATATGATAGTAGCTTCAATCGAACATAAGTGCAATGTTATTTTATTTTATCTCGATTTTATGTTAGAGAACAATATTGATACTATAATTTTAGTTAATGAATATTTAATTTTCCCCTACGATTGTAAACCGTAAACCAAACCGTACCGAACCGATATAATATGGTTTGGTTTGGTTCGGTTTTCATAGTGAAATGGTTTGGTTTGGTTCTATAAAATGAAAAAAACTCATTTGTTTGGTTTGGTTTTGACGCCAACCCGCACCAAACCAGACCGCGAACTCTCCTATCCAGAATACGGAAAAAGTTGCCAAATAAGAACAATCACCCATAATAAGAGATATAAATGCTCAAGTTAGCTTAAAACATGGAAAACACTTATGAAAATCATCAAAATGCACCCAAATGAAGTGAAAAATCCATGTTTGTCAGGAGGTCGGCTGTCGTCCTCATGTTCTTCGTCGTCGCGGTTCTGGCAGAGCTCCTCTTGCCGTCATCGTTCTGGCTGGGCCCCTTCCCTTTGCTTCGCCGGTCAGGTGAGGCCTTGCCGCCGTTGCCACCGGAGCAGAGCTCGGACTCGGCTGGCTCTTCCTTCACATCCTCCATTTGTTGCGCTTGGTTCTTTGTCGCTGTCGTCACCGCGATGACTGACGGCGTACTGTCGTCATCGAATCTACGGCGCACCTCCATCGTCGGTCCGATAGAGAATGGAGACCAAGGGTTCAAGTAGGCTAGCCCATGCTCCAGCTCGTCCTTCTCATCTCTAATATTTTATTTTCCATTTTATTGTCTAACCATTTTTTATGCATTTCCTCTTTTCTAAAGGTTTAACTAAGTTCTTGCAGGTACAAGATTACGAGTTTTGGCCCAAATTTGGAATAATCCCAATCATACCAAGTTCATGTGATATGACATTACAATATTTTGATCATAGCCTTAATTTGGTATTGTAATATTATGATAAAACACATCTTTGTGTCCTTCTACTTTTTTTTTTCAATAGATCCTTGTACAATAATATGTTTTAATAAGTCCTTATACTTTTAAATTTTGATTTTAATAGATCCTTATTTAACGGAGGGTCAAGTTTTCCGTAAACTTTATTGTTATTAGGTATTTTATAATTGAATAAAATTTCACAAAATTTAAATATTTCTCTCCAATTCTTTATCTCTACACACCGCAAGTTTCAACTCTCTTCCGGCGGGTTACGCCCCACTTACTCCGCCCTCACCTTACTTCTTCGGGGAGGCGTGTAAATGTGAAAATGGATTGATTGCTCACAGGGTCTCGTGAATTTGCAGCTTTCAATGGAATTGGTGCCCATTTCCAGCGAATCATATTTCGATCACGACGTTGCCGCGGCCCAGTGGCAAGAGGTGTCCGTCGTCATTCTATGCTTTTAATCTCTCGTACTCCTCCTCCTTTCTCTCTCTCTCTATCCCTCTTTTCTCTCTCAGTTTTATGAATTGCAAGGTGATTTCCCCCCCCCCCCCCAAACTGTTTAGCTGAAGCCTGAAGTTTGCATCGAGAAAAATTATTTTAGATTTTTATATTTGTGTGCATACATTGTCCATTATTTAATTACATATTTATGGAATTTTTTTTTTCAATTATAAATAAGAGGGGAGAACCAAAATAGCCCAAATTAATAAGTGAAGGAAAAAAATAGCCCTCCATAAGTATATGGTATAAATATAACCTTTTTTTTGAATTTGGGACAATTATACCCTTAATATATCTTGTTATGGTTTAACGTTCACACGACCAAATCACGCACGAGCACGACCATATCACACAGGACCACGATCACTCACGACCAAATCACACACGAGCACGACCATATCACACAGGACCACGACCATTCACGACCACTTTATTCACGATCACGAACAAATTTACACACTCACGACCACTCACGACTACGTTATTCACGATCACGACCAAATTTACAAATAGGGCTATAATTGTCCCAAACCCTACAAATAGGGCTATAATAGTTAATTTAATAAATTTATCCTTAATTGTATTATTAAGGGTATAATTGTCCCAATTTTAAAAATAGGGCTATATTTATACCATTTACTTATGGAGGGCTATTATTTTCCTTTACATATTGATTTGGGCTATTTTGGAGTATTGACACTATAAATAATTAATAATAACAGAGTTAACGGAAAATTTATGAAGGAACCATGATCAATGAAGATCGGTTCGTCCCGAGGATCTTTTTCGGATATCTAAGTTATCGATATAAAACCTATCATGCTTCTATGAATTTAAGTGCGGAATCATAGGGTGTTCAGATCGATTACCTTAGGAAGAAGAGAACTTGCGAATAGATCTTCTGATCTGTATCCCTGCTTGATTCTGACGTTGGATGGACAACGAACCTCGGAATCAGCCACGGAAACGGGAACTGCCGTCACTGCTCAAAAGCCGGCGCGCGTCTCTCTCTCTCTCTCTCTAACCCTAGCCTTCCTTTCTTGTTGGAATATTTTAAGTGCACTTGTATACTCCGAAAACTTAGGTCAACAAGACTTTGAGGGGGTATATATAGGAGAGACCAAGTGAGACTTGGGCTTAAGTTGCAGGCCAGGCCTGCAACTGATGGACCTAGGCGTCCATGAGCTTATTGGCGCCAAGACTGGGACCAATTATGTGACGGCCCACTTATTCCTTATACTGTGGCCTATTGAGCTTTTTAGGCCAGATCAGGGATCTACTAGCTGGTAAAACTGAGGCCTCCCAATGGCTAAATTCTCCATAATCAGCCCAGAGTATAATTTAGTCCATAAGTACTAAAACACTCCACTAGAGTAATAGTGCTGAATTACCTGTTTTACCCCTGCTGAGTTCAGGCTAGTATTAGACTTAACGACCCCCTTATTTAAGATATCCCACATCCATTGATTAACTTAGAGCTTCTGTCTGCTCGTGTTATTCAACTTCTTTATTCTTGAGTAGTACCATTCATTCTTTATTCATCATACCGGAACTTAATCCACCTGCAGGGTTTGATATGATAATCCTTAATGAATTCCTCAGGGGATGTGATCAACCTGTTCTACCAGGATACGGTGCTCTGTTGCAGTTACACTAAGAGTCGTACTAGTTGTAATTGCTTCCCAAGATACGGAGCATATTGAGTTACAGATCCCCTGAACTCTCACCCATGGTAAGTCAAAGAAGCAGACTACAACTATACACCCTTAGGACTCAACTAGAGTTAAGGTTCATCTTAAGTCATCGAGGTCATGATTCTTTCTACATAGGTCAGAATAAAAGAATACACCTCACTGTGATCCTATCAGTACACACACGTACTAGCAAAGACAAGTAGCCAAGACAAGCTACTTATGCAGCCTATACTGCAGCCTAAACCGACAGTTATATCCAAAATTGTCTCGACTGTGATACCCTTTATTTCTAGAGGAACCGGCAACTATGGTCTTCTGTGATCTACAACACACCATAAAGCCTACAACTTTGAGATAATGGATAGATGTTTGATGCATGGATAACAATTCATACTTAATCAGATAGAAGATTGTAAGTGGTTATGGACAGCACACGCATACAAGCTAAAAGGCCTGCTTTCTAGTATACAAATCCATCAATCTCCCACTTATACTAAAGCAAACTTTTAGTATATCATGTGACAAATAGGCAAAGTGTCTACAATCTAGCATCTATTACACATCTTCTCCCACTTATACTCAAAGTTTACTAGTGTGGGAGGCGTTCCAGTCCCATCCCTTCGACATGCTTGTCGAACACTTTGACTGGTAAGCTCTTTGTGAATAGATCCGCCAGATTATCCGCTGAAGGGATTTTCTTCACTTCTACTTCTCCTCTTTCGACGATTGCTCGTACGAGGTGGTACTTTCTCTCTATGTGTTTGCTTGCCTTGTGAGCCCTAGGTTCCTTGCAGTTTGCAACTACTCCACCATTATCACAATACAATGTGATACCTCTGGGCAAACTGGGAACTGGCTCTAGCTCATTCAGGAAGTTCAGGAGCCACACAGCCTCTTTAGCAGCCTCACAAGTACCACATATTCGGCTTCCATGGTAGAGTCTGCGATGCACTTCTACTTCACACTCTTCCAAGTGACAGCTCCACCTCCCAAGGTAAACAAACAGCCTGAGGTAGATTTCCTCTCATCTCGATCAGCCTTGAAATCTGAGTCCGTATACCCTATCGGGATCAACTCATTGGACCGATAAACAAGCACATGATCTCTTGTCCTCTGAGATACTTCAATATGTGCTTAACAGCCGTCCAATATCCCTGACCAGGGTTAGACTGATATCTAGCCACCATGCCAACCGCATAGCAGATATCCGGTCTAGTACACAACATCGCATACATGAGACTTTCAACCGCGGAAGCATACGGTACAGTCTTCATGTCCTCTACTTCCTCTTGTGTCTTTGGACACATATCCTTAGATAGAGGAATGCCATGTCTGAAGGGAAGAAAACCCTTCTTGGCATTTTGCATGCTGAAACGGGCGATCACGGTATCTATATATGAAGCTCGGCTTAAGCCTAACATCCTCTTACGGTGATCTCTTATCACCTTGATCTCTAGGATGTAACCAGCTTCTCCCAAGTCTTTCATCTGAAACTGTTCAGACAACCAATCCTTTACGCCTGATAACACGTTCACATTGTCGCCAATGAGAAGTATGTCATCTACGTACAGTACTAAGAATACCACTCTTCTGTCCGAACTGAGCCTGTAAACACAGGTTTCGTTTATGCACTGGACAAATCCATAGGATTTTATCACTCCATCAAAACGAATGTTCCAGGACCTGGACGCTTGCTTAAGTCCGTATAAGGACTTCTTAAGCTTCCATACGAGATGCTCCTGGCCATCTCTCACATAACATTCTGGTTGGCGCATGTAAATGTCCCTACCTTTTTCAGGGTACCCGTTCAAGAACGCAGTCTTGACGTCCATTTGCCAAACCTCTTGGTCTAAATGTGCCGCCATGGACAAGAGTATTCTGACGGACTTAAGCATGGCAACCGGCGAAAAAGTCTCATCGTAATCGATTCCCTCTTTCTGAGTGAATCCTTTCGCCACCAATCTAGCTTTGAAGGCTAAAACCTTCCCGTCAGGTCCTCTCTTTCTCTTGTACACCCACTTGCAACCGATGGGCTTTACCCCATCCGACAGCTCCGCAAGGTCGTACACGTCCATGTTAACTATGGATTCTATCTCCGAATCCATAGAAACTCTCCAGGAATCTGAATCCTCATCTTCCATTGCTTCCTTGTAAGTCCAGGGGTGAATCTCATCATGTTCGATACCCGAGAACAATTCAGTGGATTCTCCCACAAACATGAAGCGGTCTGGTTGACGAACAACCCTCCCACTGCGACGAAGCAACGGTGGAGATACAATATCGGAAATAGGTGCAGTTTGTGGTATTTCCTCTTGTACTCTCGGCTGTTCTAGAATACTGGCTACTGCTGATACTCGCAACTCATCGAGCATTATTTCACTCCTTGTCCGATGGTTACTAATAAAGTCCTCCTCTAGGAATCGGGCATTAGTGCTTACAATGACCTTCTGATCCTGGGGACTATAGAAATAACCTCCTTTCGTTCCCTTTGGATATCCTACAAACAGCCTAAACTCAGTCTTAGACTTCAACTTGTCGGCCTCCTTTGTCAGCACGTGTGCTGGACATCCCCAAACCCGAATATGGCACAAGCTGTGCTTACGCCCTGTCCATAATTCGGAAGGAGTTTTAACTGTCGACTTTGTAGGTACTAGATTGAGGAGATAACCTGCTGTTTCCAAGGCATATCCCCAGATCGAAATTGGCAAGGATGCATAACTCATCATCGATCTAACTGTATCTAAAAGAGTTCGATTTCGTCTCTCAGCTACACCATTCTATTGGGGAGTACCCGGCGTAGTCAACTGAGATGCAATCTCATTATCTGACAAGAACTTTCTAAACTCAGTTCCGAGGTACTCGCCACCTGTATTAGAGCGAAGTGACTTGATACTTCTACCTAACCTCTTCTCCACTTCCGCTTTGAAATCTTTGAACTTGTCGAAGCATTCAGATTTCTTGTGGAGTAGGTAGATAAAACCGTATCTCGAGTAATCATCAATAAAAGTGACAAAATACTCGTAAGTCCTCGAGCTTGAATGGACATCGGTCAACACAAGTCAGAATGAACCAACTCCAAGAGCTCTTGAGCTCGATACCCTATGGACTTGAAAGGTCTGGTCACCATCTTTCCTTCCAAACACTATTCACTTGTTGATAAAGGCTCTATTTGGAAATCCAAAACACCTTCTTTTATCAACCTTTGAATCCTCTTTTGGTTGATGTGACCCAATCGTAAGTGCCATAATAGAGTCTAGTTCATTTGAGACAGATTTTCCTCTTTTTAGTATTCAATGATGAGGAAGCATTATAAGAAGAAGAATCATTCATAGGACAAGTAATAGTATAGAGAGACCGGGATAATATGCCAGAAACTATAACTTCATTGTTTCTCATGATAGAAACGCCTCTATCAAAAACAACTGAATATCCAAAAACGAAAAGTTTGGAAACAGAAATCAAGTTTTGCCTAAAAGCAGGCACATACAATACATCTCTCAAAACCAAAGCAGAACTATCAAAAGATAAATGAATGTCTCCAACTGTGACAACTGCAACTCTCGATGCATCATCCATGGAGATGGTAATCTCGTCATCACTCAGCTCCTTGTCTGCAGAAACCCCTGCAAGGAGTAACATACATGGTCAGTTGCTCCCGTATCTACTACCCAAGTCTGGGTAGAACTTGCAGCTAAGCATGTTTCAGTTACATGTTCCAGTGTCCTGTCTTGTTGCATTTGAAGCACTTGCCCTTTCCCTTTGGCTTTTCACCGCCTTTGGTAGACTTACTACCTTTGCTCCCACTGGTGTTAGCCGCTTTCTTTCGATTCCACGGTTCTTGATCCCACCTTTCGGTGCAAAAGAAGAGGCCTTCACAGATGACAGTGCCATGGCACCCTCGTTCATCATGGCTTCGGCAGTCACCAAGTCATTAAGAAGTTCATTCTGAGTATACTTCTTATTCATGACTACATTTAGACGGAAATTCTCGAAGGACTTTGAAAGCGTATGGAATATCATATCGATCTTGGCTTCACCATCGATACCTCCACCGAGCTCTTCCAATTCGTTCTGTGCGTTCATTAGACTCAGAACTTGATCACGCACAGAGGTGCCTTCCGTCATCTTTGTGGTCATGAGTTTCCTCATGGCCTCAAAACGGGCAACCCTATCCTTCTCTCCAAAGAGTTCCTTGAGATTGAACATAATGTCAGATGCTTTCACAAAATTCTTGTGTTCCAATTGCATCTGACTTGACATAGAAGTCATGATGAAACACCTTGCCATATCGTTGGCCTTGTGCCATCTTTTATGTTCTTCCCTCTCAACATCAGTGGAATCCTCCGTCAAGGGAGCAGGTTCAGGAGTTGTGAGTACAAAATTGTACTCCTCTGCAACCAAGACATACTCAAGATTTCGTTTCCATTCCAAATAGTTGGAACCAACGAGAGGCTTTGAAGTGAGAACATTTATCAATGGGCCTAAAGTCATATCTGAAAAAGCAATAAACACGTAGACACAAGTAAGAAAAGATCATGCATCAATTCGTAACGAAAAGTATTGTAACCTTTTGATAAACCAATAATTTCGAAACCTTCAACAGCCCGAACAGTGCGGATTGCAAGCCACGTTCGTGTGCACGTTTACGCTCCCACTGCTCAACCAGATACTCAGATCTTTAACTCTACTTATCTTGCCAACCTATCCTTATGGCAAATAGAGCTAACATTTGAACCTTACTAGACCATATTAGATTAGAAAAGGGACTCCGTTGGGGAGTTGTATTCTAACTAATACCTAAGCTTTTAACCACAATATTAGCGTAACTCGGAAAAAGCACTATTTTCCTTAAGCTATCTTTGTTCGAGAACCAACTCCAGAGAAAACCGCAGTTACTATTCTGAGCAAGCCACGTTCGTGTGGACGTTTACTCAGAAAAGCTCCCACTTCTCATTTTGGTTAGAACATTTTTGTTAAGAAACCCCAAGTCTGGCGAAAGATGCGCAAGCCACGTTCGTGTGGACGTTTACACACTCGCACCAAGACTTCACCTTAAGGTCAATTGTGGAGGTCTTAACATTTTTTATACCAAAAATGTTTTTATCTGCTTAGTATTTTTCTTTCAAAAGGTTGTCGACATGCTAGATCACGTTGTCACATAATCCTAAGCATAATTTTCTAAACGCAGCAAATAAACCATGCTCGCAGAAAATTAAAACATGCTTATACCTAAAACATGCTCGACTAAGCGCAATTTATTCACCTCGACAGGCAAGACATGCTAAAAATTAAATAAATTGCATCCATAGCATGCTTGAGAAAAACAAGATAAAAACAAAAATAAAAACTCGCTTTTCGTGGTGTGACGACCCTGTCTATTCTATTACAAAATAAAATAAATATGAAACAGGCTTCGGTCTAAAATAAGGCCTTCGTCTTGATCTCCCGTTTCTCCCCGAAAAATATATAAAATTTTAAAATTCATTAATTATCTAATTTTTCGTTCCCAATGGGCTTCTCTAACCGAGATTGGGCCCACAACACGTGACCCAATATTCTCGAAAAGGCCCAAACCGCGCTCGTTTCACTCTCATGGGCCCACGAACTCGTATCGGACCTAAAAACGACCCGAGCTCGTAATTGGGCCCGACCCTGAACGCTGGAGGCAGCCCGTTGCGCGAACGGGCCCGGGTTGGAAACCCTAGGCCCGATCGCGGGCTAGGGCACAAGCCGCAAGGCTGCCCGTGCCTCGGCCAACAGCGTGAGGCGTTGTCGCTGGCCGACTCCGCCTCCCCGGCGCCGCTGCTGCTGTTGGTGGTCGCCCCCCACCGGCGGCATGTCCTGCAGCCTCCCCGGCGTGGCCCCGCGGCGTGAAACCCGTCCTAGGGTTCCGCCGCGAATCCCCTTCGCCCGCTGCCGCCGTTCCAGCCGCCGGCGACGTCCACCGCGGCTTGCCGGTCTGCTCTGCCTGCTGGGCATCTCCCCGCTGCCGATCGCCGTCGCGCTCGCCGCTACAAATCGCGGCAGAAGACCCTAACGGGTTCTGCCGCCGCTGCTGCTGCTCCAACGCTGCCCCGGCGACCTGCTGCTGCCGGCGACGCTTGCGGCTACGTCGAGTCCGTTGCCGGTCTCCGTGGTCGCCGTCATTGGCTTCCATGCAGCTCACGGCTGCTGCCGCGACGTTGAGCCCTAGCAAGGGTTCTGCCGCGGCGCCATTCACGCCGTCCCGTGCTGCCGCTGCCCGTCTCTGGCCTCCTCCGACCTCTTCTAGCCTCGATCGGACTCCAGCAAACATGCTGGAGTTTTTCCAATAGCCGGAGAGCGATGAAACGCTGCCGTTGGGCGACTCGCACACGCGTGTGGTGGCGCGTGTCGCTCACGCGCCGCCACGTTCGGCGGTCGTCCAACTGGTGTTCGTCTTCTTCGTTCTTCGCGTTCTTCGTCTCCGTCCAGCAATTACAAACGAAAAACAAAACTATTCTATCCTATTCTAGATCGCACCTTATTATCTCGCGATCAAAAATACATAGAAATTGCCAAATCGGCATCGAAAAATGAAAAACACCACGAAAAGCGACATACATAATCGATCAACATGCACAATAAATCGATAATTAAACCGATAGAGCCAAAATTCCGATCCTTGGCTTTGATACCAACTGAAGGAACCATGATCAATGAAGATCGGTTTGTCCCGAGGATCCATTTCGGATATCTTAATTATCGATATAAAAGCTATCATGCTCCTATGAATTTAAGTGCGGAATCATAGGGTGTTCAGATCGATTACCTTATGAAGAAGAGAACTCGTGAATAGATCTTCTGATCTGTATCCCTGCTCGATTCTGACGTTGGATGGACAACGAACCTCGGAATCAGCCACGGAAACGGAAACTGTCGTCACTGTTCAAAAGCCGGCGCGCGTCTCTCTCTCTCTAACCCTAGCCTCCCTTTCTTGTTGGAATATTTTATGTGCACTCGTATATTTCGAAAACTTAGGTCAACAAGACTTTGAGGGGGTATATATAGGAGAGACCAAGTGAGACTTGGGCTTAAGTTGCAGGCCAGGCTTGTAACTGATGGACCTAGGCGTCCATGAGCCTAATTGGCGCCCAGACTGGGCCCAATTATGTGACGGCCCACTTATTCCTTATACTGTGGCCTATTGAGCTTTTTGGGCCAGATCAGGGATCTACTAGCTGGTAACCGAGGCCTCCCAATGGCTAAATTCTCCAGTCTGAATTACCACTAGAGTAATAGTACTGAATTACCTGTTTTACCCCTGTTGAGTTCAGGGCTAGTATTAGACTTAGCGACCCCCGTATTTAAGATATTCCACATCCGTTGATTAACATAGAGCTTCTGACTGCTCGTGTTATTCAACTTCTTTATTCCTGAGTAGTACCATTCATTCCTTATTCATCATACCGGAACTTAATCCACCTGCAGGGTTTGGTATGATAATCCTTAATGAATTCCTCAGGGGATGTGATCAACCTGTTCTACCAGGATACGGTGCTCTGTTGCAGTTACACTAAGAGTCGTACTAGTTGTAGTTGCTTCCCAAGATACGGAGCATATTGAGTTACAGATCCTCTGTACTCTCACCCATGGTAAGTCAAAGAAGCAGACTACAACTATACACCCTTAGGACTTAACTAGAGTTAAGGTTCATCTTAAGTCACCGAGGTCTTGATTGTTTCTACATAGGTCAGAATAGAAGAATACACCTCATTGTGATCCTATCAGTACACGCACGTACTAGCATAGACAAGTAGCCAAGACAAGCTACTTATGCAGCCTATACTACAGCCTAAACCGACAGTTATATCCAGAACTGTCTCGATTGTGATACCCTTTTATATCTCTAGAGGAACCGGCAACTATGGTCTTCTGTGATCTACAACACACCATAAAGCCTACAACTTTGAGATAATGGATAGATGTTTGAGTCATGGATAACAATTCATACTTAATCAGATAGAAGATTGTAAGTGGTTATGGACAACACATGCATACAAGCTAAAAGGCATACTTTCTAGTATACAAATCCATCAACTTAATCCTCCTTTAAATAAGGATCTATTAAAATCAAAATCTAGAAGTATAAGAACTTATTAAAACATAATATTGTACAAGGATCTATTGAAACAAAGCATTAAAGTATAAGGACTCAAAGATGTATTTTGCCTAATATTATCATTACAATATTTTGATCCTAATCCTTATTTTATAATCCTAATCCTAATTTGGTATTGCAATATTATCATTACAATACCAAGTTAATGTCATTTTATATTTTGAATTTTGATCATAACATTAACAAGATTATCACCTTTATTCATGTGATATGACACTTTTATGAAAATTATGAGAATACTGATTATTTTATTGTGAATGGTAAATTATGCTCTAATCACTTATAAAACATTGTACAAATAACTCGTTGATTAAAAAAAAAAACATTGACAATATCACATAAAAAGACTTTTTTGCAGAAGAAGTGTACCTTTATTCATTAAGATTGATGGTTTTGGTGAATGCTTTTTTGTTTTACATGGGTGTGGATTTGGGTCAGGCGGGCTGGCGTGAACCTGGCACAAGGTTAGCCCGGCTGCACGGGAGATTTTTTCAAATAATTTTCCTCCAAGATACATCATACTCACTCCGTCTCATGACAATTGTCCATGTTGCCTTATTGGGACGTCCCATTAAATTGTCCACTTACCTTAAAGTGGAAACATTACACTCTCACAACCAATAGTGGACAATTGTCATGGAACAGGGGGAGTACATGGGATAAAAAATCAATCAGCACTGCTAAAATTGATGTTGCACATAGATCAATCTTTGGTTATTGTCTTGGACTTTGCTCTCAAATTCATGAATATAGACCTGTTAATTCAAAAAAAAAAAAAAAAAAGTTGGAAACTAAGCAATAAAAATTTAACAATACAAAACTTTTGTCGATCCATATCCGGAATCGGTTTGCATCTCACATATAATAGTACGGAATTTGGACCGATTCGGGCCTTGAATCTGGATATAAAAACTTGAGAGATATATTTGTAATAAATCGATTGAAAATGTTGAGTTTGCTAATGGAAGAGGGAAAATTGTACCATATGAGGCCAACAATATTTCCAAAAATAACACGAAATTGCATCGGAATATACTGATGCATTATCCATCCAATAACCGGCGAGACCTACATAACATATATAGACATCCCTCCCATTTAGTTACACAATCATTTTTCCACATAAAAAAATATCATCCCGTTTTACTAACCGTCCACGCGGTATATTGCAGGGCTGGAAATTCCTTCTTAATCTTGGACTTCACTTGAAGCCATGGCCTTTCTGTATGAGTAAAATAACTTTAATATACCAAATTCTATTGTATCTCACATGAAATATTACCCTAAACCATCCAGAAAAATCGAGTTACTACACGCATCTTCGCTACATACTCAAGTATCTGAATAGACTCACCTTCAATAACTAATCCATAGTATAACATGAATACAAAGTTGTTCCAAGGTGAGGATGTTACTTCCTAGAACAAAACCTGAGACAATATCAGTTGCCAATTAATGGTCATCAAAACAATATTTTTTTTATATACCTATTATGTATCGTTGTAGTAAATTAGATATACGGGCCACTAAAGTTATTTCTTTGAAGATCTTTACCATAAGAATCTTGAGAAAATCTTAAGAATCTTTATATATATGGGCCACTAAAGTTATACACCTATTAAGTTTTTTCTTTTAATTCTCTTTGAAGATCTTTACCATAAGAATCTTGAGAAAATCTTAAATAACAAATCAATAGCAAAAGCGTGAGATATACCTTTGTGGCAACACTTTTATTATCCTTCTTCCCCTTGAAAATTTTATCTAACAGTATGTAGAAGTAATGCCCAAATGGTCCAATATAGGCAGATCCGTAAAGCTGCAATAAGGTTTTCATCAGATTATTATTTTTTCATCTTCGAGCTTTTAGCTTCATAACCATATAGCTTAGCACTGCAAATAGTTACATGTCCACACTTGGTTCCAAAGAGTTTAAAAAAAACATTTGTTCAAACTACATCAAATAGATTAAGAGCTCATTTAGGAGTCCTGAACTAGAATGATGATGGTCAGATGAAGGATTACTAAAAAATTTTGTATTGTTCTTTGCTACAATCATACTCGCTATCTCACTTCATTAGTCTTATTTGTTTTTGATACAATAATTAAGTGTAGATTGATAAAAGGAGAGGGGCAAGAGATTTTATGTGTTATTTTATTACTTATTTAAGAAATGGGACCAATAAACAGAACATGAAAAAAAAAAAAAAAAAGTTTGAATTAATGAACTGGGATTGAGATAGTACTTACCAAAAGTATCACAGGCACCGGACCAAATTCTATATCATAACGTGGTTTACCATCATTACTTATTATTCAGACTTACTACGATAAGATTATTTGCAATGCGCATAAACGTATGCATAAGGTGTAATGGATCAGAGAGAAACTCAATTTTTGGAAGACAGTTGGATCTGATACGCATTAAGCAACTACACTATTAAACATATAGAAGTGATATAATAGTATAGAGGATGGGGCGATTTCCTCTACCAAGATGAAAGGAAATAACGAAAAGATACAATGGTAGACGCGAGAGCGACTCTCGACATACACACCGGAACGGGAAGAGAAAATACGCAAATAAAAGACTAGAATATTAGGGTTTATTGATTGATAACTCACGGCAATACACCCCAACACCTTATATAGACCTAAACCCTATGGTTGGTTCGACTTACGGCCCGGGAAAGAACCAACAAGAAAACCCGGAAAGATTGATCCAAATAATTAAACGGGCTAAGCCCTACGACAAACCTAATTAATTAAAATAAATAACGTATCAACTCCCCCACCCTTGAGAATCACCTTGTCCTCAAGGTGGAGATTCAATAAATCCTTATAAACTTCAGCAAATGCGTAAAGGCCAAAAATAACCAAGCGTCGGGAAACTTCTCATAATTTCGGCTTTTTCTTCCCTGGGCCTTCACCCTTTTTATTTGGCATAAAACCAAACGGGTCAGCCCCTTCTTGGGCTTGGGACAACAGGGCCCGTCCAAAATTGGAGTAAGCAAAAGCCCACTCCAATTCATCGCCTTCCTTCGTGATCCGAAATTGCTCCCCATCTCTCCAGAACATGTCCTCTGCTATCTCAAATTTATATGTGTGGCCCTCGGTTTCTAGGATACGGCGGTAGCTTTCAATGGCCTCGCTGTGATCGCGCTCCTTTGCCACTTTCGAGCCTTGGTCCATCAACGCGTCGATGAATTCCAATGTCTTCTCGAACTCATCGTCGTTGATATCGGCGGCGGAGCTTTGAGCGGCGTTGCCTTCACCGATGCCGGAGCCACTCGTCGCATGGACGAAGCTAGGGTCTTGGTTCTCGGTGGCGCCAGGCCCTTTGGAGTCTGCCGCCTCTTCTGCCACGGGGCATGGTACAGATTCCGTGAGAGAAGGCGGGGCGTGGCTCGGCTGCCATGGAGATTCCCACGGGACGTGGGGATCTGCCAACGATGGCTGGGGCGCGGGGCTTGGCTGCCGGAAACCTAGAGGAGGTTGCACCACGTCAGAGGGCACGAACGTAGGCTGGTATAACCCCGTCGATTGAGTCTCCCACGTCGATAGTCGCCACGTTGTAGGCATGCCGTAGGGCAGATCCGGGTCCGGGCGTGGCGGCTCGTGATTGGAGCGCAACCATGGAGAGTCCCATGGTGCTTGTTGGGGCAGCGGCGATCGCCACGATTGTGGGCTCGGGTGGCTGCCGGGATCCCACGACGGAACGGGCCAATCCCGTTGCGCACCGAATGATATATCAGCTTCCCCTCGCGATGGAGTGAACGCCGGGGCACAATGTCGTTCCGATGTCTCGAGTCGAGCCTCCAAACGAGCAATCCTTTAGAATTGCTTCCATCGAAACTGGAGCAGATAAGGACGACGACGGCGCCGTGGATGACGCCGGCGTAATCGGCGAATGGCGCGGCTGTGTGCTGCCCGCTGTTGTCTCAATCCAACTCGGCTGGGGGTTGGTTAGAGACACCATCGTCCTCGCATAGAAGTCACAACAACTTAATCCCCAATTCTTTGATTCCATATTTGATGTTTCGCCCCCTTCGAAATCTCTCAATGAAAGCACCAATTGATAGAGGATGGGGCGATTTCCTCTACCAAGATGAACGGAAATAACGAAAAGATACAATGGTAGATGCGAGAGCGACTCTCGACGTACACACCGGAACGGGAAGAGAAAATACGCAAATAAAAGACTAGAATATTAGGGTTTATTGATTGATAACTCACGGCAATACACCCCAACACCTTATATAGACCTAAACCCTATGGTTGGTTCGACTTACGGCCCGGGAAAGAACCAACAAGAAAACCCGGAAAGATTGACCCAAATAATTAAACGGGCTAAGCCCTACGTCAAACCTAATTAATTAAAATAAATAACGTATCAAATAGCCACCTTATGCTAGTCACCTTTGTGGGCACCTTCGTCAAATTTTCATTTCGACATTATTTTGTCGTTTTTTTCAATTGTAGTATATTCTAATACCTTATAAATTAATATTGGAATCATTAAATCCACAAAAAGTATAATTATCATAGATCAATTTATTTTATTATTAATTTTTTTGTATTTAGAAGGTAAAATGTACAAATCGAGCCTTGATATTTACATTCTTTTATTGAATTAGTGATTTGAATATTAATTTATATGGTATTAGAGTATATTAAATTAAAAAAATCGAACAAAATAATGTCAAAATAAAAATTAGACGAAGGTACATACGAAGATGACTAGCATAAGGTAATCAGCATATCACTCCTCATTAAACATATAGTACTTTTTATATATTAAGTCAAGTTCTTGATTTCTTATTTATTTATTTATTATTTTTCAAAGTGAAAGGAAGAATTTTATTGATCACACACATAGAACCTTGAAGAGACCCTCCACAAAAGATGGAAGTTTATCCGGTACATAAGTATTTGAAAATTCTATAGATGGCTTCTCGACCAACATAACACATAGACTTTGTCGCACACGAATCACGTAACCTTCGGCATCTCAATGAACATCATTCGTTGACTTCGTACAATATTGCCTTTGTACACATGACGTCTAACAATAGGGAATCTAGTTTTGAAAATCACTACAAACAAAATGCATGCCAGACAACAATTACCATTTTATTTTTTTTAGCTGCAACAATTACATTTACTACATTTTAAGTATGTATCAAATTTTATAGCTCAAAATTTTTAATAAAATGGACTGCTCTGTTTAACGATTTTCTGAACTCTGATCTTGAAGTAGAATGGCAGACAAAAGGTCAAAAAGAGGTACCGAAGTAGTATTTTTCTTGCAATTCAAACACAGAGTGAATTTTTATATATGAAAAAATAATTGAATCAATGATTCAAAAATAGAAACGAAAATATGATAATATAGTACCACATTGAGAAAGAGGCGTCGGAGTTGAAGTTTCTGGATGCCGGTGAGCTTCTGCGACGTTATATCGCTAATCGCCGAAATAACTCCCGCCGTTATCACCTGTGAGGCGAAAAAATAAATGTAACAATTTAAAACATTAACAATAAAAGTACCGACAAAAAGAAACTAAAACCTCTTTGAATCATGATGAACCAAAGTGTTGAATTCTAAAATGAAAATCACAGGAGAAGAGAGAGAGAGAAATGAGTACATTGGTTCTCAAAGGATGTTGTTGGAGCTGTATCAGATACTGTTGGAGGACTTTCTTTGCTACAGATCCCATCGCAGCTTCTCTCTTTCTTTTTTCTTTTGACCTTTTGATTGCATCGAGGATGAGAGAATTAAAATCATTCTTTTTATAGCTACAAAATTATGATTCCACGATTTCCGAATGCGCTCATATTTATACATATTTATATTATGAATGTTAGTACTTTCTCATTCAATGTAACATGTGGACCAACACCTAATACATTGTACTCCCTCCGTCCTCCATTTAGTGACATTGTTTTATGGGCACAAGTTTTTTTGCATTTTTATGGTATAATAATAAATTAATATGTTAAAGTGTTAAAGTGAAATAATTGTGGGTCCATTTGAATTTTTTAATAGTATTAAAATGTTAAAATAATAAAAAGTAGATGTATAAGTATTAAAGTGTTAAAGTGATTGTGGGGTCTACGTCCTAAAACGGAATATGTCAATAAAAAGAGGACGTCCCAATAAAGTAATAATGTCACTAAATGGAGGACGGAGGGAGTACAACATTTGTCTCACCCTAAATGTTCATTTTATTATTTTATATTTCATATATAAATATGAGAGGGGTTATTAAGGGTGAGACAAATGTAGTGACACTTTAAAAGAGTGAGTAAGTTGCTTAAAAATTGGTTGTTAATAATAAGGTCAAATTTCATATATAACAAATCTCAAGCTTTGAATTTTGAACATCATGATATAATTGTTAGACAAGAATTCTAAACAAGTAAATATATCATGATTTGTTACCAACATGGTTAGATAATAGACATGCAACTTAAGTTTTAATTTAAATTAATTCATTAGTGACTTAGTGTTAGTGCATGTGATGCACACTCTGCATATTTGTATTGGTCTTTATTTGGATGTCTTCTGCTGTGTACTTTGATTAAATTGCATGAGTATGAATATATATGCTGGTTTTATGGAAAGAATTATTTAAGGCATGTTACCATGCATAAAAGATCAACTTCAAGATCTTATTAGGGTTTCCTCAATGGAGTATGATAGATCCGGGTTGAAGATCTACAACAATTGTGTGATTATTCATCATATTCGTAAAGAGCATTCATAGATAAAGAATTATAACGGTAAAGAGTAAGAGATTCGTGTGATTTATTAGCCATAGCGACTCATTTTGTACAGAGCATCTTCCTTTAGATATAAAAGAGAGGACCGAGCTAAATGTTTAAGCAAAGGGTGTTTTTAACCAAAAACCAGTCAAATCCATGGGCTCTTAGCCCATTCGAACAGAAAAACGAAGAGGAAAAGAGAGGGCGAAGTAGAGAACGCAAGGCGCCTTCATGCTTCGTCCTCTTTAGGCAACGAGAATTATACCTTAGGCTTTGAGCTGTTGGGAGTCCTCTTTTCGCCGAGGAGAGTGCAGATGTGAGTGATGAGAGAAACGAAATCCTTGAAGAAGGATTTCGAGAGCTCTAGCTTGCGAAGGTGCGAAGCAGAGTATGAATGGAATAGTGTGTGTATGAAGAGTTGTTCTCGAAATAGTGTGATCCCCTCGATATTTATAGGTGTTGAAAGGATGAAAAGGTAGGTGTACGTGCATAAGAGGGATAAAAAAGGAATTCTTAGGAAGACCGTATTCTTTTTGTCATTAATTTAGTGGTCCTCACCCTAGAGTGTGTAGAGTCACGCGGATAACATGTTAGCCAGATCCTTGGGCCTCGGAAGATGCTTAGGGATCTGGTATAACCTCCTATGCCGAAGCCGGTTCTGAGCAGATCCTAGCATTTTCTATCTTACGCGGATCGTCTGCTTCCTATATGGCATCTGTTGTCTTTAGAACTTATTTTTAACTATCAATGGAAGATGTCACACAGTAAAGCTGATATTTAGTCCCTATCAGCTACCCCCCCCCCCCCCCCCCCCCCTAGTTCCAGAAGTGTGTGCTACAAGCTTCTGTTTCAGTACTTAGGCGGGAAATGATGATGATTTTTATTTTATTATTTTTTATGGCGTCACACAAGTCTTGTCACGTGGAAAAATAATGCGACGTTTGGTTTTCTGAGGGCAAAGAGATATAAGATTCCTTCTTATTTCTCTTTCTTTATCATCTTTTCAAACTATCCATAGAAGAGAAAAAGGCGACCCCTTCGCTTCTCTCGCTTATCTCGTATTCAACAAGGCTGTCATTCCCTTTCTCTTGCTTCGCCGGGACTGAACAGGTAATATCCCTACCTGACGGTGATTTTACGGCTGCAGAACCATTCTCTCGTTTGCCTTTGTTTTCTTATTTTCCTTAAGAAAAAAGGGGAAAACCATTTTTTTTTAACAACACTACATGCTACTTTTACTGGATGTGTTGTAGATTATGGGTAATGCAATTTAACTTTTTGCATTTGGCTAGCTTCCTCAGCTTTATTATTTTTGACTCGCTCCATTTATGTTTACTATTCAGGCATGTCTTTCGACTCTCTTCGTCGGAAAATTTGCGACATGGCCTACTCAGAGGATATCTCCGATTCTCTTAGATTCCATCTACTCAGATTTTTATCCAGGGGGGAAATGGACTTCCTGGAGTTCGAGGATTTCCCCAATATGAGGGCCTACTTTCAAAGGCTGAAGAATTTCTTTACCCAGCACAAGATGTATGATGGGTATCTGACGGAGGAGGAAAAGTGTGAGGTCATTCTTGCGCCCTTAGTGGGCGGGTTCCTAACACTAGGGGATGCCGTTCAGAGCGCCACAGGTGTGTTGCCACTTTAATGGCTGAGCTGCTTACAATCGAGAGGGCCAGAGATACCGAGACATCCGTACGGGCCGAGGGTAAGAGAAAACCCCCAGTTAAGATGGTCTATGAGAGAAAGAACAAGAAATTGAAACTGGAAAGAGGTACGCTGCTTCATTATTATTTGTCGTTTATGCTTGTTTGAGAGGTGCTAATTTTCCTATTTAACCCTCTCCCTTGTAGGTTCAGTTGCAGAGGCTAGCAGTGGTTCCTCCCACTCTTTTCAGAGTTCTACAGACTCCCTTCCTGACTCTGGTGTTTCTGCTTTGCCTGTTTTATCTTTACCTCTTTGGCTATAACAACTTCTTTTGTTTTTTTGATGAGGTTTCCATCTCATAATTCTAAGTTTGGAACAACTACTTCTTTTTCTTGTCTCCTTAACTCAGATGTCTATTTTATGCCTTTTGAATTGCTGCAAGAAATTATATTCTAGTCTTTTTAATGCTTGTTCAATGCTTCTAATTTTTATGCATAAAGCAGATAATGGGATATAGGGGATATCCCCCTACTCCCCCCAAGTGAGTTATGAGAGATCGAATGAATTATAACTCATTTTGTTGATAGCTTGAAATTCTACCTTTCTTTTGGATGATCTGCTTTATAAAAGAACCTTTCCCACTTTCCTGTGCTCTTTCTTGCACCCTATAGAGTGTATTTTAGAAAATCTACTCGTTTTTATTCTAAGCATAGTACTTCTTTAGATTGTTTACATTCCAAGGCCGGGGTAGCACCCTTCCTTCCTCATCTTGTAATTCATAAGCTCCCCCTTTCAATACTTCTTTTACTAAGTATGGTCCTTCCCAATTTGCATCTAGCTTTCCCATAGGCTTGAGGGCATCTGCCATTTTTAAAACCAGATCTCCTTTGTCGAACCTTCGGATCTGCACTTTCTTATTATATGCATCCCACACCTGTTGCTTGTATCTTTCTGCCTTTTGAAGGGCATTGTTTCTGAGCTCTTCAACCATGTCCAGGTTCTCCCTCATTAGGGAGGAATTCCGATTTTTGTCATAGGCCTTTATCCTTATTGACTTGAGTTCTGCCTCCACTGGTGTTACTGTCGTTGCCCCGTAAACCAGATTGAACGGGGCTTCTCCTGTGGCTGTTTTAGGACTAGTTCGATATGCCCACATCACTGAATCCAACTCGTCAGCCCAGTTTCCTTTGGCTTTTTCTAGCCTGGCTTTAATGCCACTTACAATGGTTCTGTTTGCTACCTCAACTTGCCTGTTAGCTTGAGGATGAGCTACATCTACAAATCTTTGCTCGATGCCGATTTCTTTGCACCAGGCTCGCACCAAGGATCCTGTAAATTGAGTGCCGTTGTCGGCGACCAGAATTCTCGGGATTCCGTATCGGCAGCATATGTTTCTCCAGATGAACTTCTTCACCACTTGTTCCGTGATTTTCACTACAGCTTCAGCCTCAACCCATTTAGTAATGTAGTCTACGGCTACAATTAAGAATATCCTTCCACCTGTGGCTGTAGGGAATTTTCCTACTATATCAATTCCCCATTTATCAAAAGGACAGCCATCATCGCCCCCAGCTCTTCGGCGGGCTTGTGGATGAGTTTCCCGTTTCTTTGACAGTTGTCGCACTTCTTGACTAGGTCTTTAGCATCTTTTTCCATTGTAGGCCAAAAGAATCCAGCTCTGAGTAGTTTTCTAATTAGATCTTTGAATCCAGTATGTGCTCCCGCAGCACCCTCATGTATCTCACGCAGCGCGTCTTCTCCTTCGGGTTCTGACAGGCATTTGAGGTAAGGCTGTGTAAATGCCCTTTTGTATAGCTTGTCTCCTATTAGACATAATTTAGCTTTGAAGGCGCGCGGCAACCTACCATCACTAGCATAAGCTATGGCTTCTGCCTTTTCGGGAAGTTCCTTTAAGGCTCTGATGATCGAAATTCTCCAATCATCTATTATTGCAATAGTCTGTATTTCGGCTTTGATCAATTTAACATCTGCATTGCGTAACACAATATCCGCCCATGTTCCTTCCACAGAGATAGTTATTCGCGCCAGCTTATCAGCTTCTATATTCTCTTCTCGAGGGATCTGGACTACCTCGGATTTGACAAAACGTTCCATCAGTTGATCCACAATTTTAGCGTACGCAACCATTCGTTCCTCCCGTTTTTCGCAGGTCCCTAGGACCTGGTGTGTTACTAATTGAGAATCTGAGTGGACCACTACGTGGGTTGCGCCAATAGTTTGCAACAAATCTAGGCACCTGACCAGGGCCTCATATTCTGCCTCGTTATTAGAGACATGATAGTTTAATTTAA
Organism: Thymus mandschuricus; assembly: GCA_029379335.1. NCBI lineage: Eukaryota > Viridiplantae > Streptophyta > Magnoliopsida > Lamiales > Lamiaceae > Thymus > Thymus mandschuricus. The sequence goes on from CM057071.1 coordinate 40,542,231, forward strand.
CGGCGAATTTGTAAGCGTGGCTTTCAAGGTCTTGGATAAAGATCCCTACTCCTGCTCCCTCTTTGGTGACTGAGCCATCAACACAGGCTTTCCACCATTGGTATTCTCCTTCTTCCCCTCGGGTGGTTTCTTGCAGGAAGTCAGCCAGTGCCTGAGCTTTAATAGCTACTCTTGGCTCGAAGTCTACATCATACTCGCTTAGCTCTATCGCCCATTTGACTAATCTTCCCGACAGGTTAGGTTTACCCAATATTTGCTTCAACGGCTCGTTCGTCCTAACTATCACCTTATGCGATAAGAAATAAGGCCTCAGTTTTCTAGCTATGACCATCACTGCTAGCGCTGCTTTTTTGATACTCGGGTACTGCATTTCTGCTCCCTGTATCATCTTGCTTGTATAGTAAATAGGCTTCTGAGTTGGCCCTTCCTCTCAGGAGTACGGAACTGATAGATTCTTCCCCTACCGCTATATATAGGTATAAGACCTCATGCAGTCCAGGCTTAGTGAGTAGAGGCAACCTTGCTAGATGCTCCTTCAGTTCTTCGAAAGCTTTTTGACACTCTTCTGTCCATTCAAATCTACTTCCCTTTCTCAAAATTTTGAAAAAGGTAGGCTTCTGTCAGCTGATCTGGAGATGAAGCGGCTCTACGCCGTAATTCGCCCATTGTGCCTTTGAATTTCTCGAATGTATCGAGGGGGTGTCATATCTAGTACAGCTTGTACTTTGGCCTGGTTAACTTCAATCCCTCTGGGGGTGACCAATAAGCCCAAGAATTTTTCGGCTTGGACACCAAATGAGCACTTAGCCGGGTTTAGTTTAAGGTGATACAGCCTGGCTACAGCAAACACTTCTTACAGGTCTCGTATATGGTCCTGGGCATGCACACTCTTGGCTAGTATATCATCAACATATACTTCCATATTTCTGCCGATTTGGCTCTTAAAGATCTTATCCATCATCCTTTGATAGGTAGCGCCTGCGTTTTTCAAGCCAAAAGGCATGTTTTGGAAACCAAAAGTCCCAGCACAGACCCCAAATGCGGCTTTTGGGATATCTGGCGGATTCATTTTGACCTGATGGTAGCCTTGATATGCATCCATCATAGATAGCAATTCACACCCTGATGTAGAATCTACTAATTGATCAATTCTAGGTAGCGGGTAATGATCTTTAGGACGGGCTTTGTTTAAATCTCTGAAGTCAATACACATCCTCCAGGTGCCTGTGTTTCCCTTAGCTACCATTACTGCATTTGATAACCATTCTGGGAATTGTATTTCCCTAATGTGTTTAGCTTCTAGTAATTTTGCGACCTCCTCTCTGATGATTTTATCCTTCTCAGGACTAAATTGCCTTAGCTTTTGCTTTACTGGCTTTACCGTGTGGTCCACATTTAGACAATGTAATGCTACGGTTGCATCCACCCCCACTAGGTCAGATGACCCGAAAGCAAAGACATCTGCATTCTTTTGCAAACATTTTACCAACTGTGACGATATGTTTTGAGGCATCTGAGTGCCAATTTTTGTGGTGAATCCCTTTCGGCCTGGGATCAACTCTACTTCTATCAATTGTTCTGCGAGGACCATTAAACTTTGTCCTTCTTTGACAGTATCAGCTTCCTTGATTCTGCTTTCCTCCTTTTCTGGTTTGTGTCGGGGAGCAACGGGTTCTGGGACAGCCCATTTTTTGGCTTCCCCCGATTTAACGGATTGAATATAGCATTTCCGCGAGGTCATTTGATTTCCTGCTATCCGTCCCACTTGATTCCCCACGGGGAATTTTCATCATTAAATGATATGTTGATACTACTGCTTGGAAAGAATTCAGAGCAGCTCTCCCTAGAATAACGTTATAGGACGACTTTTGATTAACTACCCAAAAGGTGGTTAACTTCGATGCTCTAACATGTCCTTCGCCCAAGGTGAGTGTCAGATCTACTGACCATACTGTCATGATAGGCTTCTGCGAGAAACCTTGAAGAGCCACTTTGGCTGGTTTTAGAGGCTTCCCTTGGGACATCTGATTGAAACAATCCATGAGGATCACATTAACAGAGGTTCCCGTGTTGTTGAATATTCTTCGTACTTGGTACCCTTCTATTTCCGCTGTTATCACAAGGGCATCATCTTGTTGGTGTATGATAGCCTTATTGTCTCTGGGTCCAATGGACGTTTTTGGAATGATATGGCCAAGCCCTCGCTCCTTAGAAGCGTGGGAGGCTCTGTCAGATGCCTTTTCCGGATGAGCATCTGAGTTAGTAGTCATCCTTGCAAAGTTCTACAGACATTTGAAGATTAGTTCCAGCTGCTCTTAAAATGAGGCTTTAAATAGATACGATTTGCTTTCGACAAATCTTTTATGATTAGGAATCATCTGTACAAATTTTTATAGATATTGCCTGCTTATGCAAGGCTTAAGGGGTGGTATCTGCTTGTATAAGGCAGGGATAGGATGATGTCTGTTTTCACCGAGCTTAATGCATAGTGCCTGTTTTAAAAGTGGCTTAAGGCATGATACCTATTTTCATAGGGCTGGGCATATGACGCCTGTTTTCATAGGGCTTAACGTTATAGTGCCTAACCATGTAGGGCTTTTTGTATGATGCCTAACTATGTAGGGCTTTTTGTATGATGCCTAACTATGTAGGGCTTTTTTTGGGGGTTCTGCCTACTGTGTAGGGCTTACGAGAATGTTGCCTATTAAATAGGGCTTTTTAGGGTTCTGCCTATTGTATAGGGCTTACGAAAATGTTGCCTATTAGATAGGGCTTCTGGGAATTCTGCCTATTTGTATAGGGCTTACGAGAGTGTTGCCTATTAGATAGGGCTTTTGAGAGGTTCTGCTTTCAAATGTGGGACCCCCTCATCGAGGTGAGTGGGGTGTCCTCGCCATTTTCGGCCCTCTGTTTTCAGCGTTTTCACTCCGTGTGTTTTTGGTTCAGGGCAATATAGGGGCCTACGACTGAGTTTGAGTCGTAGTGCTTCCTCTACCAATCCCTCATAACCCACGAGCTAACCTTATGTTTTGCAATATTTAACGGAACTTTAAACTCACCAATTATAAGAGATGAGCTGAACGCACTCAAAGATTGCTGCAATTTTGACTCGGCTTTCCTTCAAATTCTCCACAACCTTTGGACCAAACACAAAATCTAATTCAGTTATCACAATTTATATGAGGAGGATGTAGTCTTAAGATCACCTTCGGTTTCGCAACTCAACATCATGGAAGATTCAACTGAGATCAATTCACGATATGCATACCCAAGTTTTCCTAAGAAAACTACTTAACTAACTCAGAGTATACATTCGTGCTAATATCCCTTTTCCGGGCGTCTCGTGCACGAGGAAATAACAAAGAAAATTCATAACGATATTATCACAACCAGCAAGAATTTCAGTGATACTGAAGAGATACCTCAGATTCGGAAACTTTCAACATCATTACAAATAGCAAACTAAAAATCCGCATATAAGAGAGGAAATCAACGTCTTAAACTCAAATTTCCCACAGACGGCGCCAGTTGATAGATCCGGGTTGAAGATCTACAACAATTGTGTGATTATTCATCATATTTGTAAAGAGCATTCATAGATAAAGGATTATAACGGTAAAGAGTAAGAGATTCACGTGATTTATTAGCCATAGCGACTCATTTTGTACAGAGCATCTTCCTTTAGATATAAAAGAGAGGATCGAGCTAAATGTTTAAGCAAATGGTGTTTTTAACCAAAAACCAGTCAAATCCATGGGCTTATTAGAGCCCATTCGAACAGAAAAATGAAGAGGAAAAGAGAGGGCGAAGTAGAGAACGCAAGGCGCCTTCATGCTTCGTCCTCTTTAGGCAATGAGAATTATACCTTAGGCTTTGAGCTGTTGGGAGTCCTCTTTTTGCCGAGGAGAGTGCAGATGTGAGTGATGAGAGAAAGGAAATCCTTGAAGAAGGATTTCGAGAGCTCTAGCTTGCGAAGGTGCGAAGCAGAGTATGAATGGAATAGTGTGTGTATGAAGAGTTGAGTTCTCGAAATAGTGTGATCCCCTCGATATTTATAGGTGTTGAAAGGATGAAAAGGTAGGTGTACGTGCATAAGAGGGATAAAAAGGGAATTCTTAGGAAGACCGTATTCTTTTGGTCATTAATTTAGTGGTCCTCACCCTAGAGTGTGTAGTGTCATGCGGATAGCATGTTAGCCAGATCCTTGGGCCTCGGAAGATGCTTAGGGATCTGGTATAACCTCCTATGCCGAAGCCGGTTCTGAGCAGATCCTAGCATTTTCTATCTTACGCGGATCGTCTGCCTCCTATATGGCATCTGTTGTCTTTAGAACTTATTTTTAACTATCAATGGAAGATGCCACACAATAAAGCAGATATTTAGTCCTATCAGAGTATATAAGGATGAGAAAACCCTACTGCACGCTCGCCATTTTTGCATCTTTCTGAAGTGAGGTTTTGTGTTCTTGCATCTGTTTGCAAGTTTTTGTTCATCGAGTATGTTTTCTGAAACAAGTTAATCCTTGTTCATGTTTCAGTTTAGATCTAAGTTTACACTTAGAACCTTTCTTGAGTGTAACCATTAACGAGTTCTACTCGTTAGTAATTCAATCTCATTGTAAGGGAGTTGTAATCGAGACAAGAGGTGACATAAGGTGGAGTCCTGGTGTAAGTCTTGTAAGTCTCTTTACTTCTTATAGTGGATTGAATCTCTCGGAGCTTGTCCCCCAGACGTAGGTGTGTTATCACCAAACCGGGTTACCAAATTACTGTGTTCTTTATTACATTTCTGTTAAGTAATTTTAAGAACATAGTTAGGATCATTTTATTATTTTGCACAAACTAGCACTTTCAATTGGCACCAGAGCAGGTTTTGGATTTGTTAAGATCTTGGGATTTGTGTGCTAAAGCTGTGCAAACACTGATGGACTTTCTAAATGATGGAGGGTCTGTGAACAGACCACCCATATTGGATGTGAAGAATTACAGCTAGCGGAAAGTATGAATCACCTCATATATTCGTTCAGTTGATGAGAAAGCATGGGGTAATGTTCTGGATGGCTGGAATGAACCTGTTGATGCAGCTGGCGACAAGAAGGCTAGAGAGAAATGGGATGAGCATGATGTTTAAATGTCTGGTCTAAATCAGAAGGCGCTGAATGTCATTTTCTCATCTGTTGACATGGAAATTTTCAACTTGACATCAACTTGTTCTACATCAAAGGAAGCATGGGGGAACTCTACAGAATGCGTATGAAGGGAATAGTAGAGTGAAAGCCCAAAGACTTCAGCAGTTGATCTCAAAGTTTGAGATGCTCAGAATGGGAGATGATGAAACCGTGTCAGAGTTTCATGCTAAGTTGAAAAACATCTCTAATGAATGTTTCAGTCTTGGGGAGAAGATGTCTCAAGAGAAGCTGTGTGCTAAAGTATTGAGATCCCTTCCAAGGAGGTTTGATTTTAACGTAGCAGCTATTGAAGAAGCTAGGGATCTTACCACTATGACTTTGGATGAGTTAATTGGATCTCTTCGAACCTTTGAGATGGGTATGCGTGAAAAAGATGCCCCCAGGAGGAAAGAGGTTGCTTTTGTTGCGGCAGCTGATCAGAATTCTCAGAAAAAATCCTAATGATGAAGCAAAACTTCTGGAGTCCTATGCTCTTCTTACAAGGAAGTTCAACAAGGCTATGAAAAAATTCAGAGGAAGAAGGAATCAAGGAGAAAATGCATCTAACAGTGGAGATAAACCACCTATAATATGCCATGAGTGTGGAGGACAGGGGCACATCAAGCCAGAATGTGCAAACCTCAAAAAGAAAGGTGGAAAATCGTTTGCTGCTACTCACAGTGATAATGAAGAATGTGATGACTAAGGAATATAAGACAATGTCTTTCCTGATGCTCCTAGCAAAGCCTACGCATCCAAGGTTAACAAAGATAAAGTCAAAGAAGAAGTAGATAATTTGTTTAATGGAAATGAGGAAGAGGATACTGATGATAGCACGGAAGAACAGATAGAAAATGCTTATAAGGAAATGCATGATAAATGCATCCTGGTAGCTGAAATGAACAAGACTCTCACTGATGAGTTGAAACAAGTGAATGAAGAAAGGGATAAATTGATTGTGAAGTTAAATCAGATGGAGAAACAGTTGAGTCCTACTGAGGAGAAAGAAGCTTTGCAATCTAGTTATATGAGCCAACTGGTAAAGTAGATGAAGATGATGACCAATGGAACTGCCAAGCTGGATGAGATACTCAAGGCAAGGAAGACCAAACAGGACAAATCTGGACTTGGTTTTAATGAAGGTAAACAGAGACATCCTCGTGTATTTGCTGGAGTTCATACTTCAGATTCTCAAGGATATCATCAGCATGGAGGTTGGAAAGCAGATACAAGAGCTTCTCAATAGATTGATCCACGTGTGTGTCATTACTGTTGGATTCCAGGCCACATCAGACCTCATTGCAAGAAGCTGCAAGAGGATAAGCTCAAAATGACTAGGAAGCCCTTTCCAAATCATCCTAGCTATGAGAATTCATCTCACAGAGTTCCTGGAAATTATGGAAGATGTGGACCTTACAGAGGATATGCTGCTCATACTGCCTATCTTGCTCAAACAGAGGATGCATGGTACTACCTCCATCTCATTAAATTAGCAACATTTGCCATTTTGGTCCATCTCATTTTATTAGACACATTTCCTAAAATGGTATAAAATACTTGGTTGTAATTAACTCTCTCCCATCATTGTTAATAATAGCCACACATTAGTTTTTACTTGGTACATGTGCCATTTTCAAATGTTGCTTATATGTTGAGATGGAGGTAGTATTTTGATAGTGGTTGCTCTAGACATATGACTAGAAAGAGAGATAGTCTAATCAACATCATGCTTGTGAATGGACAAACATTGACATTTGTTGATGGTGTCAAGGTTCAAGTCTTGGGATGTGGAGAATTGGCTATTCCAGATATGCCCAAACTGAAAAATGTCTTCCTAGTGGATCAACTGAAGACAAATCTTGTGAGTATTAGTCAGCTCTGTGATCAAGGAATGAATGTCAGATTTGACAAAAGAACTTGCACTGTGTATGAGAACAAAAAGGTGTATCTAGTTGGTAAGAGATCATCCGACAGTTGCTATCTTGTTGAGTGCAATCATAAGAGTTTCAACACTAAGATGAGTGAGTTTCATATTTGGGATCAAAGACTAGGACATCCAAGCTTCAGACATATGATGACCTTGATAAAGAATGATGTTATTGTTGGACTGCCAAACCTAAACATGGATCATGAAGGACAGTGTGGTCCTTGTATGAGTGGAAAGCAAATCCATGCTACTCACAAAGTTGTGTTTGCGGTAACTAAAAGCAGTATTCTTCAGCTACTCCATATGGATTTGATGGGACCAACCCAGGTAGAAAGCATTGGGAGGAAGAAATATGTCTTGGTGGTTGTTGATGATTTCTCAAGGTATGCTTGGGTAGATTTTTTGAAGGACAAATCTGAAACATTTGAAGCTTTCAAAAGGCTGCACAAAAGAGTTACTAGAGAAAAGGAAAAGCATGTCAAACATATCAGAAATGATCATGGAAGAGAGTTTGACAATGTTCTGTTTGAAGGATTTTGTGCTCTAGAGGGAATAGATTATCAGTTCTCTGCACCAATCACTCTTGAGCAGAATGGTGTTGTGGAAAGGAAGAATAGGACGTTGCAAGGAATGGTGAGAACTATGATGAAGGCTACAAAATTTCCTGCGAGATTCTGGGCACAGGCTATGAACACAGCATGATATATTGCTAACATGATCTATGTGAGACCAAATATGACTGTCACTCCATATGAAATTTGGAGAGGAAGGAAGCCGAATGTTAAACACTTACATATCTTTGGAACTACATGCTATGTTTTGAATGATAGAGACCAGAACAATAAACTGGATGAAAGAAGTGTTAAAGGAATATTTCTGGGGTATGCCAGGAATAGTCGAGCTTTCAGAGTCTTTAGTAGCAAAACTGAGATAGTGATTGACAATAAACGTTAGATTCGATGATGAAAGAGGATTTGATGTCTCAATGGCTGGAAATGTTGAAGAGCTTATTGATGGAAATGCTAAAGATGCTTATAGAGTTGATCCTAAAGATGAGTCTGAATCTATTGATGGGTTGCTCAAAGAAGAAAAGGTTGAAGTGAATGATTCAAGAAATAAGGAGGCTGCTCAAGTGCATAAGAATCATTCAGCAGATGATGTTATTGGTGATCTAAATGATGAGATTAAAACAAGAGGAAGGAAGCAAGACTATGCTAAGATGCTCTCTAATGTTGTTCATGTGTGCTTTACCTCAAAGATTGAGCCTAAGAATATCAAGCAGACTCTTACTGATGAGAATTGGATTGCTGCAATGCAGGAGGAGCTTATGCAATTTGATAGATGCAAGGTGTGGTATTTGTGCTAGGGATGGCAACGGATCCAGGACCCGGTCCAGATCCGAAGGTCCAGATTCCTTTTTCCGGATTTGGGTCTTCAAATTTTGGACCCGATGGATCTGGATTGGATCCGGATCTTATACAAAATTTTCGGATCTGGATCCGGATCTGAAATTTCAGATCCAGATCTGGTCCAGATCCGACCCGAAGATCCGATTAGATATATATAATATATTTTATTTATTATTTATAAATATATGATATAATATATATATATATATATATTATATTATTATTTTTTTATTTTGTAATCCTATATAATGTTATTTATGTATATTGAAGTTATAATATTATCTCATTTGAAAGATTGTAATATTTCCTTTTTAAAATTCAATCACGATCTAAGTTTTATCAAAAAAATATAATATTTTCATTGTAGTGCATTGAAAAAAAAAACATTTGAAAATAAAAGTACGGATCCGGGTCCAGATCCGTAGACCCATGGATCCGTTGGATCTGGACTCGGATCTGATTTTTTTGGACCCAACGGATCTGGACCGGATCCGGGTCAATGGAAAAAATATGGATCTGGATCTGGACCAAGCAAGATCCGGTCCAGATCCGGCCCATTGCCATCCCTAATTTGTGCCCAGAACCAACAAATGCCAACATCATTGGTACCAAATGGGTCTATCGCAACAAAATTAATGAGAATGGAAATATTGTCAGGAATAAAGCTAGGCTGGTTGCTCAAAGTTAAACACAAGTTGAAGGAGTGGATTTTCGATGAGACTTTTGCTCCTTTGGCCAGAATGGAATCTGTCAGATTACTTCTTGGAATTGCATGTCATCGAAACTTTATGTTGTATCAGATGGACGTTAAGAGTGCCTTTTTGAATGGTATTCTCAAGTAGGGGTGGTTCGGGATGTCGTTACGCCAAAATACCGAACATACAGCGCCGAAAAAAAATCCTAAAATACCGAAAGAGACAGTATACCGATTTTTCGGTACGGTATCATACCGTTCCGAAAAGTTTCGGACGACAACGTTATCCAAAATTGTGATACCGCGGTATACACAAAATACCGTACCGCGGTATATACCGAATTTACGGTATGTACCGAACATTCGGCATATACCGAATGCTCGGTATATGCCGAATAAACAGTATGCCTGGTATATACCGAAGATACCTAATGTTCGCTACGTACAAATTTATGGTATACATTGTATTTTATGGTATATACCAAATATATACCGAAATTTGCTATACAATTAAAGAATTTTATATAACAATATTCTTTATATTTTAGTACCTAGAAAATTATATGCACACTAGTTCATACAAGATAAAGTCTCTACTCTAGAATGTATTAATACTTCAAGTGTACAATGTAGAAGATAAAAGTGTTTGAACATGATTGTACTGTACGAAGATTGAATTACATTTTAACTACGTAGCAAATTTAATCAACTCTTGCATTATTAGTTTATAGATTTTTAATTATTCATTGACTTTATTGTATGGGAAAAAATTAAGTAGAAATATTTGGAATAACATAATGTTTGATAATTGTATGATTTTTGGTATACCGTACCATACCGAAGTATGGTACGGTATACCGAAAATACGGTATGATAACGGTATGGATTTTTCCATACCGAATTTCCTGTATACCGAACATTGATATGCCGAAAGGTACGGTACGACAATGGTATGAAAAATCTCATACCGCAACTAACGGTACGGTATACGGTATGACGAATAATTTATGGTATACCGTACCGAACCGCCCATATTCTCAAGGAAGAGGTGTATGTTAGACAACCAAAAGGCTTTGAGAATCCTGAATTTCCAAACCATGTTTACAGGTTGCAAAGAGCATTGTATGGGTTGAAGCAAGCACCTCATGCTTGGTATGACAGACTATCTTGAAAGGATATAAGAGAGGCAGTGCTGACAATACCTTATATGTGAAAAGGGAAAAGTCAAATGTGTTGCTTGTGCATATATATGTGGATGATCTACTGTTTGGATCCCAATCTGCTGAGTTGGTTGATGATAAACACGGATTTTCTACGTATTTTGAGAGCTTGTAGTTGCGCTTTAGTGTCGTTATCATGATCGAATTTGATACTCTTTATCTATATTTCTTATATTCGGGGATGTTACACTTGATCGTAGTCGTGTTGAGTTTTGTAGGGAAAATCGGAGAAAAAAGAAGCAAAAACTCATAATTTGGGCCATGGGCCTTAAGCTCTCCATGGCCCAAAGTGAACAAGAGCCCAACATGCAAGCCCAACAAGAATGGCCCAACTAGCATGGCCTGCATGCATACAAGCCCACGCGGCCATGCAACAGTAGCCGCGTCCTCCTCCCCTCCGCCGCGTCCTCTCCGCCGTTTGGCCGCGTCCAGGAGATGCTTCTCCGCGCTCCGGTCACGCGGCAGCGTCCTTGCATCTTCTACCCGTGCGTCTCCTCTTCACACATCATCACACTACCGCGTCGCCGCCCTGACGAGCCGCGCCTCCCGTACTTATGAAGGGCGTGTTACACGCGATTTGGAAGGAAGCTCGTAAAGGCCCATTAAGATCGAGAAGAAGGATAAGTAGAGGGGAGGGCGAGAGAAAAGATATCGGATATTTGGAGAATCAAGAGCTACGCTAGTGCGAACCTTGGGAGAAGAAGATCGGGAGATTCAAGTCGGCGATATTCGGAGCCCTAGTTCTCCCTATGGTTTTCCTTTGTTTACGATTATGTTTCCTTCGAATCTTGAGATGATTGTCTTCATTATGTTTGGCTAAATTCTCTATTATTCTAGAGTTAGGGAGTACATGAGCACCTCAGATTCATTATAGTTTTATCTACCGATCACGACCTTCTATTACTTCTTGTGTTCTTGTGTGAATTGTTTGCTTGTTTGATTTGCTACCAAGTGAGCATGATTTATTGTGTTGATTCAATATGCGAAAGATGAGAATTAACGCTCGAATAGGGAACACAGGACACACACTTCAATAAAGTCGAAAGATCTTGAGAATTGTGTGAGAGCTTATAACCTTTTGAACCTTTAGGAGTTTCATGTGTTAGTTATCGGTTGGACACAATGATTCTTGCATGAAATCTACGGTTTAGGCACTACGAAAGTAGGTTTAAGCTTATTGTTTGGTTGTTCTAGTAATAGTCGAGTCCTCTATGTGATTGATTGAATTTGATTTAATTGAATTCGTTTGTTCATCGAAACCGAAGCTCTAGAATAATTCTTCTCTTATTTGATTCTCTCGTTGCTTGTCGTTTATGTTAATTATTTTGCTTTTAATTAGTTTAGAAAAACAAAAACCAAAGATCTATTCGTCTAGATAGAGGATAGGAAATTAGACTAGTACTCATTAAGTTAATCAGTCCTTGTGGAATACGACCTTGCTTCCCTATGTATAATTACACCCGTACACTTGCGGTAGTAAAAATATTAGTGAACAAGTTTTTGGCGCCGTTGCCGGGGACTGATTTTCGTTCTAGTGATATTAGTTAGATTTCTTTGATACTAATTTAGACATTTTATTTTCTGTATTTCATTTTCATTGTCAATTTTTTTGAGTTTCTAATTGTTCTCTTTGTTGGTGTATAGGTGATGAATGCGCACGAGGTCTTCAGGCATCACTTTAGATCCTGTAGATCCGGAGATAGAAGCCACTTGTCGTCGGAACAACGCAAGGAGGAACAAGAGGAAAATGGCAACTCAAGAGGAGTTCACTCAACTTAAGGAGCAGTTAAGGATTTTGAGGGAAGCTCAGGAACGAGCAAACGTTCAACCAGCTCCTATTCAGGCTCAGTTTCAGAATGTGATAGCTCATGGGGGAATTCCCGGACCAGCCATCGAGGCTAACAACTTTGAGTTGAAGACGGGCCTGATATCAATGGTCCAACAAAATCAGTATGGAGGAGGTCCGTTGGAGGACCCGAATGCCCATCTCAGTCAGTTTCTGGATCTCTGTGCCACAGTTAAGATCAATGGAGCACCCGAGGATGCTATTAAAATTCGCCTCTTTCCATTCTCTTTGAGAGATAAGGCGAAATAGTGGTTCCAATCCATAGAGTTGGGAGGAGGCGTTACTTGGGAAGATCTAGCTCACAAGTTCTTGTTCAAGTTCCAACCTCCGGGCCTCATGTTTAAGTTGAAGATGGAGATCACACACTTCCAACAATATGAAGGAGAGAGTCTCTACGAAGCTTGGGAGAGGTTCAAGGAAACGATCAGAAAGTGTCCAAACCATGGCTTCGACTTAGGTACCCGCATTATGATCTTCTACAATGCTTGTAATGGGGAATTACGAAGACTCATGGATGCTGCTGCTGGAGGAGCATTGTTGAGCAAAGGGGGAGATGAGGCCATCGATATAATTGAAAACATGGCTTCCACAAGCTACCAGTGGCCAACAGAGAGGAACAATCTGAGGAAAGTAGCTATGGCTGAGAACAAAGACCCTCTTGTTGCACTCACAAATCATATTGCAACTTTGTCTCGCAAGTTCGAGACCATGATGCAAACCCGAAGCAATCCAACAGTTGAAGAGATTCATTTCGAGGAGGCAAATTGGGTCAACAATCGGGGGTTTTGGCCTCAAGGAGGAAATCAAGAGGGTCGTTCAAATCAAGGTGGATACCAAGGATATCAAGCACCTCCATCCCATCCGAATCTCTCATATGGAAATCCGAACAGTGTTCTTCAACCACCACCCGGATTTTCAACATCTAATGGAGTGATCAATGAGCAAAAGAATCCGAATTTGGAGGACATACTCATGAGGTTCATGTCGAGTTCGGATACAAGGATGTCAGCGGTGGAGACACAAGTAAAGATGATCGAAAAGCAAGTGAGCCAGATCGCTAACTCTTTGAGCAACCAGCACAATCCGGGGCAGTTCCCAAGCAACACAGTGGTTAACCCGAAGGAACAATGCAAGGAAATCACACTAAGGAGTGGCACTACTTATGAGGGACCGAAGATGCCGAATAAAGAGTCCGATGTTGGTGATCCCATTGTGGAAGAGAAGGAGCCTACATCACCAACGAAGGATAATCAAGAAGAGAAGAAAGGCAAAGAAGCACCTCCAACTTCACCAAAAGGGGTATCAATGCCTTTTCCTCAAAGGCATCAAAAGAAGAAGGTGGACGAGCAATTTTCCAAGTTCTTGGATATCTTTCGTAAGGTGCATATCAGCATTCCACTTGTGGAAGCACTCTTACAAATGCCGGTCCCTGCCAAATTCCTCAAGGACGTGATTTCAAAGAAGAGGAGATGGGGAGACTTCGAGACGGTCAATTTGAATGAAGAGTGTAGTGCCATTATTCAGCGAAAGTTGCCGGTCAAGTCAAAAGATCCGGGGAGCTTTACCATTTCTTGTGTGATCGGTGGAGAAGAGTTCGGGAAGGCGCTATGTGACTTAGGAGCAAGCATCAATCTGATGCCATCCTCCATCTTCATGAAGCTGAAAATTGGAGAAATCAAGCCCACCACCATAGCTCTCCAAATGGCGGATCGGTCCATTGCCTATGCTAGAGGGATTGTCGAAGACGTCCTCGTCAAAGTCGGAGACTTCATATTTCCGGCAGATTTCGTGGCACTTGATATGGAAGAAGATCGAGACATTCTGCTTATTCTTGGGAGACCTTTTCTCAAGACCGGGATAGCATTGATTGATGTGGAGAATGGGGAGCTCACATTGAGGCTCAACGATGATTGCATCACATTCTCCATGTGCAAGATGATGAAGTACTTCGGAAAAGACACTACCATCACTGCAAGTACGGAGGATTGCAAAATTTTGGAGGTCGTCAATTTGTGTATTGCCACAAATTTGTCACACTCACACAAGGATCCTCTTGAGGCTTGCATTTCTAACTCTCTTTTCTCATCTCGAATTGACTTAGATTTTAATCTTAATTGTGATACAAACACTTTTGATCTAAATTTGTTTGAGTATTGCAGTGCATTGGAAAGTGTGCAGGAAATTTCGAGACAAAGGACAAAATTCTTGGAGTTGAGAAAAGAGGAAGACAAGAAGCCGGAGACGGTGGAGGTGATCCCAAAGCCCGAACTCAAACCTTTGCCAGAACACTTGAAGTATGCATTTTTGGGTGAGGATGAGACATATCCAGTAATTGTATCGTCCTTTTTATCTACTCGTGAGCTTGATAGTCTTTTACGTGTCTTGAGGAAGCATAAGTCGGCTATAGGTTGGTCTATTTCTGATTTGAAAGGGATTAGCCCATCTTTATGCATGCTTAGGATTCTGATGGAGAAAAATGTTAAGCCTAGAGCTCAAAATCAAAGAAGGCTTAATCCTATTATGCAAGAAGTTGTTAGGAAAGAGGTTCTTAAACTATTAGATGCTGGAATTATTTTTGCGATTTCTGATAGTGAGTGGGTTAGTCCTACTCAAGTGGTACCAAAAAAGGGGGGAATGACGGTAGTAAGAGATGAGTCTAATGAATTGATTGCTACTAGATTGACTACCGGGTGGAGAGTTTGTATTGATTATAGACTTTTGAATGCAGCCACTCGTAAAGATCATTTCCCGTTACCTTTTATTGACCAAATGCTAGATAGGTTAGCTGGTTTTGAGTTCTATTGCTTTCTAGATGGGTATTCTGGATACAATCAAATAATGATTGCCCCCAAAGACCAAGAAAAGACAACATTTACTTACCCTTATGGGATCTTTGCATATCGTCGTATGCCTTTTGGTCTTTGTAATGCTCCTGCTACCTTTCAGAGATGCATGATGTCAATTTTTCATGATTTGATAGAAAATGTGATGGAAGTTTTTATGGATGACTTCTCGGTCTTTGGAAATTCTTTTGATCATTGTCTTGATAATCTATCTCTAGTCTTGCAAAGGTACGAAGAAACTAATCTTGTTCTTTAATTGGGAAAAATGTCACTTTATGGTACGTGATGGCATTGTTCTTGGTCATAAGGTTTCTTCTGCAGGTTTAGAGGTTGATCGAGCAAAGATAGTGGCAATTGAAAAGCTGCCACCACCTTCAAGTGAGAAAGCCGTTCGAAGCTTCTTGGGACACGCCGGATTCTACCGACGATTTATAAAAGACTTCTCAAAGATCACCAAGCCATTATGTCACTTGTTGGAGAAAGATGTGAAGTTCAAGTTTGATGAGGCTTGCTTGAAGGCATTTGAGAAGCTGAAGACGGCGTTGGTTAGTGCTCCGGTTTTGGTCATTCCCGACTGGTCCCAACCATTCGAATTGATGTGTGATGCAAGTGACATCGCGGTCGGGGTAGCCTTGGGTCAGAAGCGAGACAAAACATTTAGAGTCATCTACTACGCTAGTAGGACTCTAGATAAGGCGCAAGCAAACTACACCACAACGGAGAGGAGATGTTAGCCGTGGTATATGCCTTCGGCAAATTTCGATCGTACTTGATTGGAACGAAGTCGGTGGTATACACAGATCATGTTGCAATTCGGTACTTGTTCGACAAAAAGGATGCAAAGCCAAGATTGCTTCGTTGGATCCTCTTACTACAAGAATTCGACATCGAGATCCGAAATCGCAAGGGGTGTGAAAACGTCGTAGCTGATCACCTCTCTCGATTGGAGAAACCGGTGGAAGGGGAAGATATTCGTGTTCCTATAAACGAAAGCTTCCCAGACGAACAGGTATTGCAAATTCAATCTAAAGTACCATGGTATGCTGATTTCGTGAATTTTCTTGCAGCGAACATCCCTCCTCCTCCTGAAGTGTCGAGCTACCAAAGGAAGAATTTTTTCCATGACGTGAAGGTCTATATGTGGGATGAGCCCTACCTTTATCGGAGATGTGCTGACAAGATCATTAGAAGGTGTGTCCCGGAAGAAGAGTGGGAACCGATCATCCGCCAATGCCATTCGTCCCCGAGTGGAGGTCATTTCGGAGCCAACCGAACAGCTTTTAAGGTACTCCAAATTGGTTTTTATTGGCCCTCTATCTTCAAAGATTGTCATACTTTCATTACCCATTGTGATCGTTGTCAGAGAATGGGGGGAATTTTAAAAAAGCATGAAATGCCATTAACTAATGTGATAGAGGTGGAGCTATTTGATGTTTGGGGGATCAACTTTATGGGTCCTTTCCCCACATCTTTTGGTCACCAATATATCCTCTTGGCTGTTGAGTATGTTTCTAGGTGGGTGGAGGCGATCCCGACGTCGACGAATGACTCCAAAGTGGTACTCAAGTTCCTCCAAAAGCACATCATCACAAGATATGGAGCTCCAAGAGCATTGATTAGTGATGGAGGATCCCACTTTTGCAACAAGTGGCTCGAGGGACTTCTCAAATGGTATGGTGTGAAGCATCGTGTCACATCACCTTACCACCCTCAAGCTAATGGGCAGACGGATTTGGCAAATCGAGAAGTCAAGCAGGTGTTAGAGAAGACAGTCAATGGGAGTTGAAAAGATTGGTCAATCTTGCTCGACGATGCACTGTGGGCTTACAGAACGGCCTACAAAACCCCTCTAGGTATGTCTCCTTATCAGTTAGTTTTTGGTAAATCTTGTCATCTTCCTGTGGAGATAGAACACAAGGCCTATTGGGCTGTGAAGAAGCTTAATTTTGATTTCAAAGTGGCCGGCCAAGACCGAATCCTTCAGCTCAATGAATTGGATGAGTTTAGAGTTCAAGCATTTGAGAACTCTAGCTTATACAAGGAGAGAACGAAGAGGTTTCATGATAAGATGATCCAGAGGCGAGAATTCAAAAAGGGAGATGTCGTTTTGTTATTTAACTCTCGTCTCAAGCTTTTCCCAGGAAAACTGAAATCTAGGTGGTCCGGGCCATTTTATATCAATGAAGTGAAGTCTAATGGAGCTGTGGAGTTGCTAGACCCGACTGGAAGCCCGTTCATAGACAATGGCCAACGAATCAAGGCATATCATAGTCCCGAGCAACTCAAACAAGTGTCACACATTTTCTTGAAGTCGCCTTGAGAAATGGTATCGTCGAGTTAACGACGTAAAATGAAGAGCTTATTGGGAGGCAACCCAATCATATTTTTATTATTTTATTTTATTTTATTTTATTTTTATTTTGTTTTTCATTTTCTAATTAATTAGCTATAATTATTATTAAATAATATTAAAAAAAAGATAAGATATATATATATATATATATATATATATATATATATATATTTATATATTTATATATGTATGTATGTATTTATTCGTATTTTATACATTAAATTATCTAATAAAAAAAATTAAAAAGTGAACAGGAAAACAGACGCTGCCGCTTCTCCCCCACCGGCTGGCCGCGCCCAGCAGCCCCATCTCCGCGCCGTCAGGACGCGGCCCGGCATGCCCCCGCGTCCCTGGGTGTCTTCTCCGCGTCTCCATTACGACGCCCCGCGTCGCCACCCTGTCCCTCTGCGCCGTCCGCCAGAGCGCGGCACCTCCGCCCCCGCGTCGACACCCAGCCGCTGCGTCGTCATTCAGCGCTGCCGTGCCGCCTCCGCTGCAAGCCCGCGTCCAGGAGCCGCTTCTCCGCGCGCCTGGACGCCCCCGCACTCGTCTCCTCGCTCGCCCGCGTCCGTCGGCCCACTCTACAGCAGCAGCCCGGCCCATTACGGGCCCACTTACACACACGCACACCCTCTATTTCCTCCCTCCTTCAGCCGCACACCCACAACCCCTTTCACTCATACACACACGCACCCTACACGTCCAACCCCTCCGTGAACCACCACACCTCGTTTCGTCGATTCAACCACGAAGGTATGCTTCTCTTCCTCTCACTCACTCTCATAAAGTTCATCTTTGAGGTATGTGTTCTCCCAAATTGCTCTATTGTTGAAATTTGTTGAGAACCAATTATGGAAAAGTTCCCTTGGGAGGTATGGATTGAGATCGTGGTTTGTAATGGCTTGAATTACTTGTTCATTGTGTGGGGTTTTTCGTGCACTTGTTGCCCATTTACTATACTTGAACTTCTATGTTGAATTTTGGTGCAAAAATGGGGAAATTTGAGAATTTTAAGGTGTTCATGTAGGGGGTGCTTCAGAAAACAAAAATTGATTTTGAAATTCTTCTTATAATTTAGAATGGGGGATGATACTTTCGTTTTTCGTAGTAATTTGGTGTGTTGATTACAGTGGTTGTTAATTTGGGGAACACTCATTGGATAAAATCTCCTTTGTTTTGTAGATATCATGCCTCCGAGGAAAAAGCGTGGTGGTGCTTCGTCTTCCCGTAATGCACCAACAGAGTTTGACCCCGAGTTCTATGGCTTCGACTTTCAAGATCCGGAACATCAACTGAGGTTCAATAAGCTGTGCCGCATAGCGGTTAGGGCAACTCGATATCCTTGCGACACGTCGTTGCATGTCATGGGATTGTACGATGATGTATGGGCGTTGTTCACCCGCCTTGGTTGGAGCAATTTCTTGAGAGCCAAGTGGCTTACATATAAGGAGTTGGTCTTAGAGTTCCTATCCACGGTGGAGGTCCACAAAGCAGACAAACACCCATCGCACTTCACGTTTCGTTTGGGAAATCAAGATCGAGAGATGTCCGTTGCCCAACTCAATGCTGCCCTTTCTTGCCCCTGTGATGATGGAATCATCACTCTATCGGGGTTTAGTACAGATATGATGTGGCAAAAGGTGGCCCTCCCAGAGTTTAACCGAGAGCAAAGGTACAAGAGCGGGCGTGCCAAAGCCACTTCCATTCGCAATCCGGTATTCCGCTACATTCAAAAGGTGTTAGCATACACTATCTTTGCCCGAGACAATACTGGAAGTGTACGGGGGGATGAGCTCCTTGCTTTTCACTGTTTGATATCAAACATCCCGATGAATGTGGGAGCGCACATAGCCGACCAATTTGTTACGAAAGGTCTTTTGACTACTCACGTTCTGAGCAAGCTTTGCATTGGGGGATTCATCACACCGATTGCCATGAGTTTGGGTATTGATCTCTCGAAGATGAAGCCGGTAGCACAGGATAAGGACATAATGGTGGACTTAGATTTTCTGCATTCACAGCAGATAATTCTTGGCGGTGGACGACGCAGGCTTGGCATGAGGATGAAGCCTCACTATATTTTCCATCTCCCTAATCCAACCCTGACTACTTTGGCTGTTGAGGCAAATTGGCACATGAACATGCCAGCTCATTGGCAGGAGTGCGTTCACGACAAGAAGAGACTTGGGGACGAATTCGGCGAGGACGAAGACGATTCTGAGGAGGAAGAGGACGCTCCAGAGCAAGAAGTTGGGGAGGGCCAGCAGGCTGCCCCGAATCGAAACGCTATGTTCCGGCCCGTAATGTATGGTGATCTCCATGATATGGAGAGTCGTTTGCTTGCTCGGATCGATGCCAACGAGCGTGCCTCAGTTGCTCGTTTCAAGGACTTGAAGGACACCATCACTGCTTGGATGGGTGGAGCACGACCACCTACTCCTCCTCAGACGTGAGTACAGGTTAGTTCAAATATTTTCCACCACTTCTTCTTTCAAACTTATTATTTTTATTCATAAAAACAATAAGTTTGGGGGGATGGAGATGTGTGGAAAAATATTTCGTTTTTTATTGCTTTTTAGGTAGTTAATTTGAGTCTTGTTAGTATCTAGTATAGAATGGAGATGTGTGGAAAAATATTTCGTTTTTTATTGCTTTCTAGGTAGTTAATTTGAGTCTTGTTAGTGTCTAGTATAGAGTAATAGAGTCATTTGTGCGTTTTTAAGTTTAATTGATGATAAGCATGGCTAGTACTTGTGACGATGAGGCCTATGATGATTTCTTGAAGGTGAGTTTATTGAAAATCTTTCACTTGGGATTACTTCATGAGTTGATTAGCATGATTGATTGAATTTTTATTGTTTGACCTCTAAGAAGCTTGGATCAAATATTAGCCTTTGTTGTGAGTTTTGAGCCTTGACTATCGCATGATTATAGTCTTATCTTCTTTCTTGAGTGTGATTGTTCAAGCATACATACTTGTCTCTAGAACTTGCTTTTATATCTTCCTTGAGGTTGCGTTAGTGTGCTTAATAATTTAGAGATGATCAAAGGCCATCTTTGTTGGGAATTGTTAAGGACAAACATGTTAAGGGGGAACCAATATGGGACACTTTAGAAATATTATATATGTTTTGATTTGATCCCAAAACCCCCAAGTGTCCTATTCCCAAGCGACCCATTTTTGATGTAGATAATAGGATTAGAAATTTTTCTAAGCCTATACTGTTAGGATGGCTTTATTTTGCTTAGGTTATAGACTGAAGAAAATTCAAGTGAAGGCCACTCGCTTGAGTGTGTTTTTCAAGCGAAGCGAGTCTACCAAGCCAAAGTGAAGCGTGCCGAAGAATAGCGAAGCGAAGCGAGCGCTACAGTGGAATCGAAGCGAGTCCACCAAAGCGAAGCGAAGCGAGCGCTACAGAGAAAAGTCAAAGCGAGTCAACACGGGTTAACATTCTCTAAAGCAGTCACTAGGGAACTTTACTTCCCAAGCGACTCGCTACAAAATGACCTTGAAGTGACTCAACTCAAAACGGACGCTACAACTTCAAAGCAAAGCGAGCCACTACCTACCAGAAAGCGACAGCCCAATTCCCGCTCCGATTTTGAACTCTAGACAACTGAAGATCGCCGCATTAATTGCGAGATCTCCACATGTCGATTGCGGAGAGGAGCAGAGGAGTTGACTGCCAGGCCGACAAGGGCGCCGCAACAGTACTGGCTCGCTCCAGTTACTGTTAAGATTGGAACTTAGCCGTTTTCGGCAAAGAGCCAAAACTGTGCGTCTGAAAAGCAGCTAGCCTGTGCAAGTACTGTCGAGAGGAGGAGGGACAAGGCCACCTACCAAGCAACGGGTCTCGGCCATCTCTCCGCCTATAAATAGTGAAGGATGAAGACGAAGAGAAGTAGAACACTACTTGAGCATTCGAGCGCCTACTGCGAACAAACGCTCCCAACTTTCTAAGCAATCTTCGAGTATTTGTTTTCAAGTGTTCTCCGAGTTCTAGTCTCATCGGAACTCGTCTTCGCAACCTTCACACCTAGAATTCTAAGCCCATTCCATATCTCAGCTTAGAAGAAGAGCTCTAGCCTACTTTACACTTACTGTAAAGAGCTCTTCATAGTGTGTTCGTCGTAAACCAAAAACCCTAACCCTAAGTTCTGTTTGTTAGGTTTTTATGTTCGTCGTTAGGTTGTTTCGATCCAAGGCCCTACTTTCATCAATTGTAGAAGCCTTGATCATAGAGTCTAGATCTAAGCTTGCACTTACCTCGTTCGTGTAAAGCTCGATCGAAGCTAGGCTGTAAGGAGAGCCCGCAATCTCCCTGTTGTTGGACTGAAGCGAGTGAAGCTTCCAGTCCAGTTTAGGTCTTAGTAGTGAACCCGTAATCACTGCGTCTGTCGTCAGATCCAAGCAAGTGAAGCTCGATCTCGACTAGGTTTTTGAAGGACCCGTAACCTTCAAGTTCTTGAGTGAAGAGAACAGTTGCCGAGTGCAACAAAGTGGACGTAGGAGCTTCATCTCCGAACCACTATAAATCTTGTGTCGTATCTCTCTAAACCCTAAACTCTTTAATTCCTTGTTTGATTATTCATTGCACTTGCATCTAAACAAACATAACTTGAAACTTTAAATACTTAGGAAAGATATTAGCTCACCGAATTCCGCATCTAGAGTAAAGTCTCACTCTTGATCAAGCTCTAAGCTTAGGTCAAGAGATCGTGATTGCTTTAGATCTAGCTCTTGGCTAGGTCTTAGTATTTCTAACGAGCACTTTATTTAACCCCCTTGAGCCGTTGAGACCTTTTTCTTTGATAAACTTTGGGATGGGGATATTGTGTAGGATTTTGTTGGTTTGTATTGAGAAATTTGAAAGAATAAGGGAGAGGGTGGATTTGG
The DNA here is from genome assembly GCA_029379335.1 of Thymus mandschuricus. Classification (NCBI taxonomy): domain Eukaryota; kingdom Viridiplantae; phylum Streptophyta; class Magnoliopsida; order Lamiales; family Lamiaceae; genus Thymus; species Thymus mandschuricus. Next base: position 40,564,587 of record CM057071.1, read on the forward strand.
ATGGATCCTTTTGCTCACATAAGCTCTATTAAAAAAAAAAATAAAAATAAAAATAAAAAAAAGAGAGAGACAAAGTCTCAATAAAATAAAAATAAAAAAAAAAAGAGAAAAAGAAAAAAGTTGTTGCATAAAGAGCATAAGTGAGTAGAGAAGGAGTACTAAGATGGTTGAGTGATGAGGATAAGTTAGAATGGATGAATGGTTGGAAAGTTTAGCTTTATTAGCTATTGGCTTGAGTGTTTGTGGGAATTAAGAGTCATTATTTTGGGATTTTACTCACTTAGCCAAATACTTCCTACCTACCAAAGAGCCTACATTACAACCTTAATCAAAGTCCTTCTTTATCTTTATTATAAGCACACATTGAGCAATGGAGAGGTTGAGATGAATTGCAAGCGTATGGTAGATATTGTGCATGTTTTGAATTGAGTGAAAAATTTACTTATCCATTTACACTTGAGAGTTGAGAGTGTCACTCACATATACTCCTATGCCGTGAGGATCCGAGTTTTGAAGAAGTTAGATTATTGAGATATGATCATGATGTGCTAATCGATAATTATGGTGAATTGTTTGTGATGATTTTGGTTTTATAAAAAATTTCTGAGGCCAAGATTCATTGTCACTTTGCTAATCCGTGTTTATCGTTGATTGATCTCTTTGCTTCGTTTTTTGAGTTTGAGGACAAACATTCACTCAAGTTTGGGGGGTTGATAAACACGGTTTTTCTACGTATTTTGAGAGCTTGTAGTTGCGCTTTAGTGTCGTTATCATGATCGAATTTGATACTCTTTATCTATATTTCTTATATTCGGGGATGTTACACTTGATCGTAGTCGTGTTGAGTTTTGTAGGGAAAATCGGAGAAAAAAGAAGCAAAAACTCATAATTTGGGCCATGGGCCTTAAGCTCACCATGGCCCAAAGTGAACAAGAGCCCAACATGCAAGCCCAACAAGAATGGCCCAACAAGCATGGCCTGCTTGCATACAAGCCCACGCGGCCATGCAACAGCAGCCGCGTCCTCCTCCCCTCCGCCGCGTCCTCTCCGCCGTTTGGCCGCGTCCAGGAGATGCTTCTCCGTGCTCCGGTCACGCGGCAGCGTCCTTGCATCTTCTACCCGCGTGCCTCCTCTTCACACATCATCACACTACCGCGTCGCCGCCCTGGCGAGCCGCGCCTCCCGTACTTATGAAGGGCGTGTTACACGCGATTTGGAAGGAAGCTCGTAACGGCCCATTAAGATCAAGAAGAAGGATAAGTAGAGGGGAGGGCGAGAGAAAAGATATCGGATATTTGGAGAATCAAGAGCTACGCTAGTGCGAACCTTGGGAGCAGAAGATCGGGAGATTCAAGTCGGCGATATTCGGAGCCCTAGTTCTCCCTACGGTTTTCGTTTGTTTACGATTATGTTTCCTTCGAATCTTGAGATGATTGTCTTCATTATGTTTGGCTAAATTCTCTATTATTCTAGAGTTCGGGAGTACATGAGAACCTCGGATTCATTATAGTTTTATCTACCGATCACGACCTTCTATTACTTCTTGTGTTCTTGTGTGAATTGTTTGCTTGTTTGATTTGCTACCAAGTGAGCATGATTTATTGTGTTGATTCAATATGAGAAAGATGAGAATTAACGCTCGAATAGGGAACACAGGACACACACTTCAATAAAGTCGAAATATCTTGAGAATTGTGTGAGAGCTTATAACCTTTTGAACCTTTAGGAGTTTCATGTGTTAGTTATCGGTTGGACACAAAGATTCTTGCATGAAATCTACGGTTTAGGCGCTACGAAAGTAGGTTTAAGCTTATTGTGTGGTTGTTCTAGTAATAGTCGAGTCCTCTATGTGATTGATTGATTTTGATTTAATTGAATTCGTTTGTTTATCGAAACCGAAGCTCTAGAATAATTCTTCTCTTATTTGATTCTCTCGTTGCTTGTCGTTTATGTTAATTATTTCTCTTTTAATTAGTTTAGGAAAACAAAAACCAAAGATCTATTCGTCTAGATAGAGGATAGGAAATTAGACTAGTACTCATTAAGTTAATCAGTCCTTGTGGAATACGACCTTGCTTCACTATCTTTAATTACACCCGTACACTTGCGGTAGTAAAAATATTAGTGAACAGTTGATGAATTTGTCAAGCTTATGAAGGAAGAGTTTGATATGAGTATGTTTGGGGATGTGAATTTGTTTCTTGGGCTTCAAGTCAAACAATCAAAGGAAGGGTTCTTTGTTACTCAGAGTACCTGATAGGGACTAATATCAGCTATACTCCCTAAATAACCCAAGGTAATGGGGAATACACTTTCCTTAACTTTAGAGTATAGTTCTTAGGGAAATTGGTGTGGCAGATGCCACAATAAAGACGGGAACCTTACCTCTCTGAAAGAAATAATAGATCCTAGACGGAACTAGCCTCAACAACGCCATTAATGGAGATAAGTATCACTTTTAGATGATGATCGATAGAAGCTATTCCATGTAACAGTATAATATCAAAGAGATTTCGTTGGCACTAGACACCCAACACAATTAAGAATCGTATGCCATGCAAGAAGTTGTGAGGTTTTAGCTTCTCCCATAAGCTATGCAGGCACCTGCAAAGACAGAAGGATCTGACCAGATCCTATAGGTGTTTAGTGGAAGCTCGAGGTTCTGCGTAACATACGGTCCGCGTGACTCTATGTACTATAGAGTGAGGACCACTGCATTCATGACGGAGGATACTTTGCCTCCGATTGGAATTCCTTTTCTGTCCTTCCTTCACACGGATGCTCACTTTTCACCCTCCTTACACCTATAAATACTAAGCGAACTCACACATCACAACATCATCACTCTTTACGAACAACACGCTCCTTAGCGTACTGTTCCATTCAACTCAATACTCTCTCTCACGAGCTCCTTCGAGCTCAGGCAAGTCAAGGCGGGCAAAACCTTCTTCCGGGAAGCCGCAGTTCGTTTCTACATCCATCTACTCTTCTCAACACCGGGAAGAATCTCTTTCTTACGTACACTACCTTGAACTTAAGGTAAAACCCTCATCACTTGAGGAGGAATGGAGCTTAACGGAGCCCCGCATCCCTTGCTTCTCTCTTTCCCTTGTCTCGTCTCTGTGTTATCTGCTTGTATGAGTGCAAAACTCCATGAATCTTGCTAGTTTATGGCTAAATACACCCTTTATCCTTTACCTATAGCTCAACTATTACTCGCCGTTGCTATGCACATCTCGCCCTGTACAAAATGCTTGGTTATGGTCTTTCCATACGCATGAATCTCTCACTCTTTACTGCTTTAACGCTTTATCCATAAATGCTCTTTTCAAAACATGATGAACAATATCCTAAATTGTTGTGGATCTCGAACCCGGATCTATCAGTACCTATGCCAGAAACTTGGTTAAGCATTTTGGACTTGAAAATGCAAAACCCAAGAGAACTCCTATGAGCACTACAATTAAGCTGCATAAAGATCCAGAAGGGGCTTCTGTTGATCACACTCTCTATAGAAGTATGATAGGCAGCTTGCTATATCTCACTTCAAGCAGACCTGATCTCTGCTACAGCGCGGGTATATGTGCTAGATTCCAAGCTGATCCTAATGATAGTGATATGTATGTTGTCAAGAATATTATCAAATATATCAAAGGGACAGTTGACGTTGGACTTTGGTTTTCAACTAACACATCTATTCAGTTGCATGGGTATTGTGATGCTGATTATGCAAGTTCTCTAGTGGATAGGAAGAGCACATCAGGAGGATGCTTCTATCTAGGAAGCAATCTAATTTCTTGGCACAGCAAGAAGAAGGTTGGGATATCACTTTCAACTGCAGAAGCTGAATACATTGCAGCTAGTAGTTGATATACTCAATTCGTCTGGATGAAGAAGACTACGGACATAAACAAGATGTAATTCACATTATGTGTGTGACAATGAGAGTGCAATCAACATTGCAAAGAATCCAGTGCAATTCTCAAAGACAAAGCATGTTGATGTCAGATATCATTATCTGAGAGCTGGTTGAAGAAGGAACTCTCAAGATTGAGCATGTTCACACATAGCATCAACTAACTGATATATTCACAAAGGCTCTTGATACAGCAAGGTTTGAGCTTTTGCGAGCCTCTCTTGGGCTCTGTACTTTGTGACTAACCGTTCTCAAGTTACCGCAGGTAGCTGTATATATGTATCATATTTTGCTTTGTTGGTTTTCTTGGATTTTTTATATTCTTATGATTATTCCTATCTTGGTTATCCATGGGTGGAATTCCGGTATTCTTTTGGTTTTCTTGGATTTCTTGTTGACCTGTGATGAGGAGATGCTATGTGGAAGTTTGCATGTGGAGTTATTACTCTCCAAGGTTGTTCTTATTTGGGCTTCTGAAAGTTTTTATTTTTCAAAATTTTGAAGTGGGCGTTTTAAAACTGTCAGAGAAAAAGTGGAGGATTTAGTTCTTTTTTCTATATCTGTGAGATGGAAGTTTATTTCTTCTATCTATCTCATTTCAAAAAGCCCTAGGTGTGCTATTCAACAGCAGTGTGAGGTTGTGAAATCTGTGGTTTTGAGAATGTCGTCACACTCCTCCTCAAATGATTCTAGCCAAAATCTGTTGAATAAGAAGAGATGCCCATTGTTTGCTGCTAGTCAGAGAAGAGGTGCTGGTCCCTCTAAGCGCAAAGCTGTTTCTCACCCTATGGAAGAAAAGATCCGAGAAATGGATCCTGAGCATCCTGGTTTCTCCAGTGATGAACATAATGGTGCTGAAGGTGGTCGACGGGTTAGGAGCAAGAGAACGTTTGTTACGGTTCCCCCAATTCAACTAGCGCCTCGAAGAGTAGGGAAGATGCAAAACCCTAGTAAAGTGTCTGGTACTAAAGAGGCTGCTAGCAAGAGGAATTTGGCTGGCAAAAAGAAAGTAGTTGATGAAGAAGTTGGCAATGTCAAGAAGTTGACAGTGATGATCAAGAGCAGATTGAGGAACCTATTGAGGACCAGGAGGAAGATTCAGTTATAAAGGCTAAGAGAGCTGCTAAAGGAAAAGGAAAGATGAAGGCCCTTGCCCAACGCACCAGCACTAGATCTGCGATGAAGAAATTAAAGGGAGATGCCATGAAAAGCCAACCCTTCGTGGATGAATACGACATACCCTCTTCTTCATCTTCTTTCAATTATGAGGATGGAAGAGCACATGAGTGTTTGGGTAAGTTTCATCCTACTACTCACATGGCTATCCTGTAATATGCCAGGTGGGAGTATCTTCAACATAGGAAGTTCTTGGATGATAGGTATGTTACTGAACATACTCTGCTTAGGGGAGGTACCTATGATTGGTTAAAAGAGGCTAATATGTTGAAGGCAGTGTGTTAGTTTCACAACAAATATTAGAAGTAAAATAACATTTGGACCAAATCATACAGAGATAGGATTAAATCCTTTAGAATTGAAAGTATAGTATGCCTTGAGATTGCAATGGCTACCTTCAAGCTCCAATTTCCTTCACTAAGAATCCTTGAAGAATCCCTGCAAAACAAACCGGAGGAATGGGTGGGGGTCCTCAGGGAAGAACCTCCGACGCCCAAGTCAGTTCCTTCAAAGAGGAAAATCTTGAAGATGAAATGTTATGCTAAGAGTAAAGAGTGAGTTAAAAAGTATGTACCGAATGTATGCAGTGAGCCCTGAATTTATAGATGTAAATGGTGGTGGCATTCCTGTAAATTTTCTATTGCGTAGGATATTTCAGTCTTTTAAATAGAAGATATTTATAAGGTTAACAACCTATTCGAATAGGACACGTGTTGAAGGAATATAATTCTGTTACGTAGATAGATAAGCTGGAGAACTATATTCACAATATAATTATAATTAATTTTAATGAAGATACGAAGAGTGTGGCAGACCTCTCAAATGCTTTCTTCCAATTGGGTGAGATTTGTCTCTCGCACTCTAGGACTTGGCACAAGAGCCTTAGGACTTGGCCAAGAGCTCTTGCCAGGACTTGGCGGCAAGAGCCTTAGGACTTGGCACTTGGCTCTTGCCATCTAGGACTTGGCGCAAGAGCCTTAGGACTTGGACTGGCGCAAGAGCCTTAGGACTTGACACTTGGCTCTTGCCATCTAGGACTTGGCGCAAGAGTCTTAGGACTTGGCACTTGGCTCTTGCCATCTTTGGCTCTTGCCTAGGACTTGACTTTTGGCTCTTGGCTCTTGCCATCTAGGATTTGGCTCTTGGCTCTTGCCATCTTTAGCTCTTGCCATTTAAATTTGGCTCTTGGCTCTTGCCATCTTTGGCTCTTGCCTAGGACTTGGCTTTTGCCATTTATGTCCTCCAGTCCTATTAGAATTTACCCTATAGGGTTTTATTACTATTTTATTTAATAGATATTTACTCCCTATCAACTGCTCCCCCCTGCTCTAGAAGATTTCATTAAAAGTAACTTCTGAGAGCAATGAATTGGATAATTAATAATTGAATAATTAAACGAATAGGGGAATAATCTTAACGATCACATACGCGAGCTAGAAAAAGTCCATTAGCTTCTTCTTCTCGTTTAGAAGTTGTAGAGAGAGATTATAAGTTGGCAATAGAGCAAGTTAGTGAATCTTCCTTCAAGTGAGACAATGACATTGAGGGTAGTCTCCATGGAAGGGTACTAGGAGCTTACATGTGCAGAATCTATCTGCTTTTGACTCCAACTAGCCAAGCTTTTTTAGATATATTGGTGAAGAGTTTGCCAGAAGCTTTTATTCGTTCTCCCTTATTTCCAAGACGTATGGCAGAACCTTCACTTCACTGGATATCCACAATTGTAGAAGAATGTTGCACTCAATTACATATAGAAGATGTAGATACCGGAAAGATTTTAAGTCTTCTGTGCAAGGGTGCTCCTTCCATGGAGTTAAATCCTCTGCTCTCTCCTTCAAATCCTTGTTATCATGAATGCCTTTGCAAGGCTTCAAATGAACTGTCTTCTTATTTGATTCCTTTTTTTTTTTTTTTTTCCCTTCATACCTCCAAACATATAAGTGTAGTTAATGGCGTATGTTTAAGTAAATAGCTACTTAACTGTATATTTATTTATTTATTTATTTATTTATTTATTTATTGTAGATAGATCTATCCCTCTATCCAACAAGAGGTAAGAGAGGCAGAGGAAGAAGCTTCACGTGCTTTCTACCAACGCCTTAAGGAGAAGCAAACTTTGTCATCCGGGTCCCACATTCAAGGTGAGGAGCCTTCTCTTCAGAGAGCAGATGCCACCACTATTGCTTCTTTCCAAAACCTTCAAAGTCTTCAAGAGTCGGAGGCTTCATCTCATTCTATAGAAGGAAAACTTTTAGGCACAAACTCTCTCCATGAGGGTATTGACCCAGATGCTTTGATTCCATCAACTGGCGTGGATTCTCGCACTTCAGGAATCGAAGATGATAGTGAAATCATTTCTTGATTTATTTTTTTGTTATTCGCGTATCCTTCTCATGCTTATTTTGTATTGCTTAAATATCACTCTTGAATTGTTTTGCTTATGTTTTGTAATGCTTAAATAGCCTTTTTGAACCATTTCGCTTTTGTATGAAATGATCAAACTTCTTTCCCTCCTAATCTTGAAGTAACATGTATTTTTGTTATCCTTACTTCTTATGAGTAAAATACCTTGTCTTTATTTTTGTTGCTACTTTTGTAAAAAGTTTCATAAAAAATCAATTTTTCCAAATAGATAATCATTGATATTCGCAAGCCATTGTCCTAAAATTCTTAGGCAATGGGTCTAGTTGTATTTCCTCGGAGAATGGGCTATTTTCATTGATATATGCTCTTGGCATTTCAGATTTGCCTTTCTTGGATTTTTTCCCTACGGAATTCTCTGCTTCTGCCTCCATATGAGGCACAGACTCATTAACCTTTTCTGATCCCTTTTGGATTTTTCGTAATTCTTCAAGCTCTTTGGCCATAACTACCATTTGCTTATGCTGATCAGCTATTTGCTATCGCAGCAAATCATCCACATTAGGATTTACTCTCCCAAGTGTAGGTTCTGTCACATGGTGATCTTCATCAGATGAATCATAACTTGTAAACTCCCCTTCATTTCTTATCTCAGGTAGTCTAGAAGTTAAGTTCTTCTTAACAACCTCGCCTCTAGCTCTCATGGCTGGTGCGCCCTCGGGCATATGCCCTTCTTTCTCATTACTTCCTTTTTCTCCTTCTGGGGGAAGAAACATCAAACGACTCGTAGGAGTATTTCTAAAGGTACACACTTATGCTCCTGAAATGGTTAGAGAATTCTATGCTAACTAGGTCCTCATGTGATTGATGATAAGTCTCCAAATTTTCACAAAGTTTTTATGCAGGGGAAGATGATTAAGTTTAGCCCTGAGATCATTGATGAGGCCTTAGGGAGAGAATTTGTGGTTAGTGAAAACTTGGGGGACTTAGATTTTGATGAGGTAATTTCTAAGTTAACTAAAGGTCAGATTCCTAAGTGGCCCTCAGATCAGCATTTGTGTAATGCTGGGCTTTTAAAGTCAAAATATGTTAATCTCCATAGCATATTAGTGAGGAACTGGACTCCTACATGTCATCGTGCCTCTCTGGGCAAGCAAAAAGGATCATTGCTGTATGCAATTGGGAAAGGACTGACCATTGAATTAGGTTGCTTTTTGTTTGAGAAGATTGTCTCATTCATAGGCAATCTTGGTATTAACAAGAGGCTATTATTTCCTGTATTGATTGGTGGAATTTTGAAGTCTCAAGGTGTTACTACAAGGCCCTCAGATTATGAGCCAAAGAAGCTTAAAGCCATGAGATTTAGTTCCAAGTTGCTTACTCCTGCTCATGGAGTGGATCTGGACAGTACTTTGCTGATGAGGATTATGCTCCTAAAGATGCGCCTAAGTCTACTCCTAAATCCTCTAAACAGTCTACTGGAAAATCAGCATCTGCTGTTAATGCTGATATTTTTGAGAAGTAGAGGTCAGGATTGAAAGCTCAGCTGGTCTCATTGGACAAAATGATGAAGCACATCTTACCTGCAGAGGCAGATTGTGCAAGGAATGCTCGAAGCCCTTCCCTCCTTTGAAGAAGATGTTCCATCTCTTGCTCAAAATGGAGAAAGCCCTGCTAAATCCCCTGGAGGATCAGTCTTTATGTCAGCTCATGAAGATACTGAGGAGGTAGATGAATCTATTCACGTGGATGATGTGGATGTTGAAGTGCATGCTAATGCAAATGCTCAGATAGAACGCATTGTTGACGTTGGTGAAGGCACTGAGGATCTAAATGTTGTTGATGCTGCTGGACAGGAGGTCTCAAGCAAGCCCTCTAATTGATGCTTTAAGCACAAATTGAGGGGGAGTAGCACATAAGAGTATGGCTCTTCTATTTTCTTGCATTTGGTTTTTTCTATCTGAACTCGAACTCTGTTTCTTATGGAAGATTATTGTTGGATTTCTGGTTTTCTATGTTTCTGGTCTGTAATAGTAAATGGTAGGAGTTGGATATTGCTGGTGATTCTGATGATTTGGTTCTCTGTTTTTGCTTATAGATTTCTGGATTTCTTTGTCAATGATCTGTGGTAGTAACAGAGTGTATGCTTTTTTGTTGAACTGATTGGTTTGTGGTTGCTGTGGTGATTGATTTTGGAAATGGTTTGGTAGTGTGGGTGAGCTCCTTGCCACCATTTTTCCAAAATATGGTTATGGATTTGAGGGGGAGCATATGCTTTGATCTGCATTTCTGATAAAGTACTTTCTTTGGAACAAGTACTTGATTCTGCTCCTGTTTAGCTGATCTTCTGTGATTTTTGATACGTGCAATTTTTGTTGTGAGTATAAATGCCAAAGGGGGAGATTGTTAGTGCGTGTGATGCACACTCTGCATATATGTATTGACATTTATTTGGAAGTCTTCTGCAGTGTGATTTGATTAAATTGCTGAGTATGAGTATATATATTCCTACATATATATACCCTGGTTTTATGGGAATAATTATTTAAGGCATGTTACCATGCATAAAAGATCAACTTCAAGATTTTATTAGGGTTTCCTCAGTGGAGTATATAAGGATGAGAAAACCCTACTGCATGCTCGCGTTTTTGCAACTTTCTGAAGTGAGGTTTTGTGTTGTTCTTGCATCTGTTTGCAAGTTTTTGTTCATCGAGCGTATTTTCTGAAACAAGTTAATCATTGTTCTTGTTTCAGTTTAGATCTAAGTTTACACTGAGAACCTTTCTTGAGTGTAGCCATTAACGAGTTCTACTCGTTAGTAATTCAATCTCATTGTAAGGGAGTTGTAATCGAGACAAGAGGTGACATAAGGTGGAGTCCTGGTGTAAGTCCTATAAGTCTCTTTACGTCTTATAGTGGATTGAATCTCTCGGAGCTTGTCCTCCAGACGTAGGTGTGTTATCACCGAACTGGGTTACCAAATTACTGTGTTCTTTATTGTTTTTTTGTTATGTACTTTTAAGAACATAGTTAGGATCATTTTATTGTTTTGCACTAACTAGCACTTTCACTTAGTATCCTTTTAAACATCATTTAAGTATCTAAAGGTACAAATAAAACGATCAAAATAATAAAATTTTGAAAAAAAAATGTATATTAGGTAGTTCCACATATTCGAAAGTGAGACAAAACTGGAACATGTTGGTTCAAAGAGAGTGAATTGATGAATGGGGTGATACACCAATTTCCAACATTATTTTGATTTTTAAATCGAATCGTGTGTTGGGTGTCATTTTGTGTTGTTTTAGTTGTAGTTTCGATTTCATTTTTCTTTGTGTTTTGATTTTATTTCTTTGTACTTTCCTATTATTTGATTGTTTTGTGAGTTTTGTGGTCTTAGGTATTGCTTGGAACTAAAAGTCGAGAAGGTTGAGTGAAACAAGCGAAGAAAGGTTGTTAAGCAACATTGACCCTAAGTTTTAACCTCTCACGATTTTATTGAAGAATTATTTTGGATGTAATGAAAGCATAATATTTAAGAGGGCTCGATAGGAGTACGTAAGTGAAAACGGAGGTCAATTCAGAGTTCAGGCAAGGAAGATACGGTCGAAATAAGACAGGCACTCGCATGGGACAACATGGCCCACGAGCAGGTGCTCAGCCTGCACGATTTCTAGGATTTGTTTCATTTCTGGACTAGGTTTTTAGACATTATGTATATGTAATATTTTGGCACAAATAATACAACCCTCTTAGTAGTTTTTCCAGCACAAACTCTAGATCTTTTAGATTATAGTTATTGTTTTAGATCAAGACTTCTTTGAGATTAAATTCAAGTCCAATTTAAGTTCCTTTCGTTTAAGTAATTCGTAAGTTTATTTCGTTCATTAAATTTGCTTTGCTTTAATATTTGCCTAGAATAAATAAATTAGTTTCTTAGATTTACTTGGTTATTTCCCAAGTTTTTAGATTAATTTTGTTTACAAGCATGTTAGGATTAAATTATTCTGAATTAGAATTCATGCCTAGTTAGTACTATTACTTTCTTCTTAATTGATTTACTTGCTTTTAGTTAGTTTAATTCGTGTTCTAATTTTAAATTTATTTAATTGCTCTTAGTTTAATTCTTGCTTTAATTTATTTGTTCTTTATTTTAATCTATTGCTTATTTACTTTCAAGCCGAGCATGTAGAATCCAAAACCCCAAATTCTTTACTTGCTTTATTAGATTAGGATTTTATTTATTTTTATTTGCCACGTAATGAATGCCCTGCAAAGTCTTCCTTGAGATTTGACATTAATAGCACTTTTAAGTGAAACATCGTGACCAGGCCGACTAATCAAGTCGAGATCAGAAAGCTAATCTGATAACTTGAACTAGTTAGGTAGCTCAACTTGTCAGACCAATTAAGCTGGTGAGAATGTTTGGTGGTCTGTTTGGTTACTCCTGAAAAATTCTTTTGTTTCACTTGTATAATGGGATATGTGGTCGATGTAGTGGAGGTCAGTAAGCGAGAGAGAGAGAGAGAGAGAGAGAGAGAGGAGAGAGAGAAGAGAGAGGTTCTGGCAAATCCCCAACGTCCAAGTCAGATCAGGCTTCATACCATTATCCCTTACTTCGGATCTTCTCTTGTTTATACAGGCTGAGTACCAACATCAATTTCTATCTAACCTGATGTCAGTTGAGCACGAGTTATGGTCATGATCCATACAACCTTCTTACACTTATTAACATGCTAATGCAAACTGCTTCATTTGTAGAGCTCAACAACTTCTAAGCTATGGTAAAGTTTTAACACTTCTACAACCGCCCATCCACACCGAGTTAGGAATACCTCATTCAAGAAGTCACTCTTTCTCACCTAGTGCTATCAATACATTAGAATTTAATTTTCAAAACTCAAGTAAATGAAAGTTAGATGAATTTGACAAAGGACGCAAGATCTAATTGCATTCATAGTTAAAGAATTAATCTTCCGACATAATCAAATTATAGGCATGATTGTGCTACACTCGACTAAGAATCACACAAATATTTAGCCTAATTAACCAAGAGTCAGTTCAAGAGAGAGGTCATTTGTACATTGCGATGCAGCAGATTCTTCCATAGCGTCGGACTTGAGCCTCGAACACACTTCTATATCCATCTGAAAATATGGATATGTATAAATCTCTTACGTATTGTACAAAATCAGATCGAGAACATTTAGAACATGAATTCGTCCAATACCAGAATATAAATTCACTAACATTATTTGCAGGAGATTTGCAGATGCTGAGGAAGTCCTTGAACACGGCCGAATGATCAAAACCTCAGTCTAATTCCGAAACATGCACCTGAGTCTGCATCTGTTTCAGTTTTGCTTCTTGCCTGCATATCCAGTAGTAAGTATATGGTTAGTTTGAAGAATTTTGAGCAATATTTAGCGAGATATTTTGATACGACTAGTATCAACGGAAGGACAATTCGAGCTGCCTAAACTCCATAAACGCAAGAAAACGGCACTTCGAGCGGCCGGAGCTCCATGAACATGGAGAACTGTCGAAATATCTTATATTTTCGATAATTTGACGGCCACAATATAATGCACCCTTAAATAGGTTTGACACTTAACCTAATGGGCTAAGACCCATATCCTAGTTGGACTTCTAACATTGGCCCAAATACAAACTACAATTAAAAGACATAACATAAAAAACTAGTACTAAACTTATATTCTCGAACTAATATCTTGACTATTTCTTGGTCTTATCAACTCTTCCGCCCTTCAAAACCACCTTGTCCTCAAGGTGGAGATTCCAAAATATCCTTATAAACTTTTTCGAGTGTATAGAGGCTAAAAATAACCACCCGTCCGGAACTTCAAGAAGGACATTTCCCCACCAATGGCAGAACTCCGTCATTTTGTAGACAAGATTTACCACTGCAGCCTCTTTCAATATCAACTCCTGCTCTTTAGGTAATGAGAGCACAAATTGTGGACTAACATGAACAATCTGACTTTTGTGGTGTGGCTGCACCACCACAATTTTTTGACTACCTTTGATCATGGATAATGGATCTGACTTAATTCCCATTATGGTAGATGGGTGATGTTGATCTCTTGAAGAAGTCAAAGCTCCATGGACATCAGTAAATGTCTCATCCAAAACATCATGAAACTCCCGGCCTTGCCCCCTTGTTTTGTTATCATTATAATTCTTCTCAAACTCCTCTCTTAACTCCAAAGTTTTTGGCCAAGTAGTGGGCTGGTTTTGGGACCCTTTTTGATCACACGTATAACACAGACCTCGGTCCCATTTCTCCTTAATCTCCGATGGGCTCACTCGCTTGATGGGAATTTGCCGTGAAGGTTACAGAGGAGCAGATAGTGGTCTGCGTTGGCTGAGACAGCAGAACCGAGTTTAGTGGCGTGGCTTTTGCAGCCCAACGAAAACCAGAACCCAATTAAATTTTTGCTTCGTAATTTGTGTATGACGGTGATGGATCGGAAGGAGGTGGTTGTGGCGGAAAATGGCCGGAAGAAGGAAACCCAGCAGGCGGTGGAAGGGAAGATCTGGTGCCTTGCAAAGCAGCGAAACCATTGTTGAACGCAATCATACATTCTTGAATAGATTGATTTGTAGCAAGAAACTGGCTTTCTAAGTGAGCGCGAACGGAATTGATGGCTGCTAAAATATCAGACTTAGTCATCGTCTTCTTCTTTTCCCTCAAATCTTATCTCTCAATCACCCACGAGACACAAATCAGACCAGCAAGCAATAATTCCCTTCCCACACGTACCAACCGAATTGCACCAACACAACTAATTCCACTTTCTTTGCCCAAATAATAATCAAACACCCACTCTCATATACTTTCAATTCACGCCCCCTCTAATGAATCTTCGTAAAAGACAGAAGGAAACCAAGGAAACCGACGAGGAAATTTTAATTACCGGGATTCCAGCGCACCGTTACTTCCCTTTCGACTGATAAACGGATCTTCACTTTTGAACAAGATTTGGAACAGTCGTTGATCTTCTCTCTTCTGATTCGAACTCCTCTTCTTCCCATTTTTTTTTTTTTTGGAAATAAAATTGGATCTTCAAAGAGGAAGTCTCTCAATGAATGCACTAATTGATACGACTAGTATCAACGGAAGGACAATTCAAGCTGCCTAAACTCCATAAACGAAAGAAACGGCACTTCGAGCGACCGGAGCTCCATGAACAAGGAGAACTATCGAATATCTTATATTTTCGATAATTTGACGGCCACAATGCAATACACCCTTAAATAGGTTTGACACTTAACCTAATGGGCTAAGACCTATATCTTAGTTGGACTTTTAACATTGGCCCAAATACAAACTACAATTAAAAGACATAACATAAAAAGCTAGTACTAAACTTATATTCTCGAACTAATATCTCGACTATTTCTTGGTCGTATCATATTTATTTATTTATTATTATTTTTTTTAAGCGGCATAGTGGTCTTGCTGCCACGATCCGCCGAGATTCAGCCCTTTGTCGCTTTGTTTTGTAGAAAAAAAAAACCCCTAAGCGGGTGGCCAACGGTTTAGGAGTTAGCCTGTGATTCGATAAGTTATGGGTTCAAACCCCAACAACAACAAGTCTTGCCTGATCAAAAAATATATATATAAAAATTAGGGAGATATTTATAAGCTTACATTCTACTTCGGAGAATACCTTTTCGTGCTGGGAAGAATGCTGTATAGTTCGTGATCAAGTAAATCTTTTTTAGATATCCACAGTTGCAGCTGTGAAAGTTTTGTGTGATTGAAGGCGAAGGGCTCCATTTCTGTAAATTTTGGCTTTGTTGAGAACCAGCTTGCAGTTTCTTGTTCTCTCCCACTGTAGAATCTGCATGTATTCAACGTATAATACTTGTACTTTGTAAATTAATATCGTATATATGCATTGCTTCAAATAAAAGAATGAGTAAATTTCATATGCATATACAGACTATAGCATTCTTATAATTCATAAATATATACAAAATTAATATGGGTTTATTCTATGTATATATATCGTGTTTTAACTAAAAAGTTGAAGATAAAAAGGAATGGTCTGGTGATGGGTAAAAAACAAAAACCTAAAATATAGTATGAAAGATTAGAGAGGAACATGGTATTGCTAGTCTATATATGGTGTTTCTTTTTTATCAGAGATGGAAGAAAAAAAACTTGCATCAGTTTTAGTATTTGTAGGGGTTGTAAATGTATCGAGTCGAACCGAGTATTGGCATGTTCGAGCTCGGCTCATTTAAAATTTCTTGAGCTCAAGCTCAACTCGAGGTAAAAATGTTGTGCTAGAGTTCCGCTATAGGTAAATATTCGATAAACAGTTTGGCTCTGGTTCGAATTCGACCTCGAAGAACTCGAACCCGACTCGTGAAAAGCTCGAATATTTTTTTAGATCGAGCTCGATTTTGAGCCATGTAAAAGCTTGGTTGTATGTAATGTTGTATTGTTATGAGTTAGTATTTTCTTACACATAAATGCTAAAGCTCCATTACATGCCCGAATATGGGTTCGTGAATAGGCTCGATTATGAGCTCGTGAACATGCTCGATTATATACGATCCAACTATGATCTTAAACAAATTGAGCTGAGTACCTCAGTGCTCGAGCTCGGTTCAATAATTTTATCTAGCTCGGCTCTATTATTAATGAATAAGAGCCTAAACAAACTTTTTTCGAGTTGCTCACCGAGTAACTTGACTCTTTTATAACCCCTATTGTTTTATATATGTATTCTACAGATATTTATAAAGAATAACAGTCAATAGTAATTAAGGATGTCATAGGTAACTAGTACTGATTATGTATGTTGCACGTATAATTGTTTTATTAAATTTTTTGTTACTATGCAATGATATTTTTATTTATTTTTTAATGATTATAAAAATTACATTATTATCCCTATATTTCATATAAAAAGCCAAAAAGGTATAATTTACAATACATATTTTCTTTTCTTTTCTTTTTTTCTTTTGAAACCTTACAATAGAATTCTAATGGCCAGGATGGAGGACTTGAGCTCGAGACTTTTTGATCACGATACGACAATACATAATTTATAAGAAGCACATTTTATAATCGTAGTAAAAATAGGTTGTCATAATTAGATATAAGCGGTGTCAATTGACGTCCAACTTAGACTAATGTCCCTATGTTTAGAGCATGTACAATGCTGGAACCCCAGATGAGATTTTTAAAGGTGTTACATAGTGAAGAACCCATTCTTATTAAAAAAATCACAATGACATGTTTTTAACAAGGTTCATATCATAATTGAAAGGTCCCACTTGTTTTTTATATTTCATTTTTCATCATTTTATTTAGCAATTGGTTTTATTTTATTATCATATAATTAATAAACTTGATTACAATAAACGTAAATATATTTATTTTAGTAATTGATTTTATTTTATTACCACACAATTGATAAACTTGATTATGGTAAACATAAATATATTTAGTTTGATAAATATATATTTAATATATAATGATAAATTCTTTTTCTTTTTTTTTTTTTTAAAAAAGCTTTAGTATTTAAATATTTTAGATACTAAATATAATTAAAAAATTTAATTAATACTATAACAAGAAAATTTATATATAAAAAATTACAATAAAAAAGAAGAAAAATAGCATGCATAAATAAAAAATGAAATTGGAATTGAAATATATGAAATTGATAGAAAATAGAATTAAAAAATAAAAGAAAAGAAATAGAGTAAAAGGAGAATAAAAATTGGAAAAAAAAAAAAAAAAAAAAAAGTATGTTGGTCCCACTTTTTCTTAAGAACTAAGATCTTATATAAGAACCGGATTCTTATTGTTTTTGTGATATAGACAAGAACCCTCTATTATATATGTGCTCTTAGAGCATCTCCAAGAGATGCTTTATAATGGCGATGAGCGCTATTCTTGAGCTTTTTCTCCTCCAATGGCATGTTGTTGAGATTTGGTGTTGCTAATCTATGTTGAAGAAGAAGACTGAAGATGGAGTTTGCATGCATATTTTCTTTTTGTGTTGCTGTTAGGATTCGATCCTTTAACCTCCGTTATTTTTCATTTAAGTAGTTTAGCGTACACGTGTAGTGTCGGGATTGTTAGGGTTAGTTATCTTAAGTCGTGTTTCTTTACAAACGACTTCTACTTTTGGCTTCATATAAATACTCTGCATGTACGTGAATGGATGAATGAGAAAAAGCATATTTTGCAGTAGCCTCTCTTTCATTTCTCGTTCGAACATGGTACCAAGAGCCAGGTTCTGATCGTTCGTTTTTATCAAGTTTTTTCCTTTTTCATACCATCATAATCTATGGGGAAAGAGGATCACGATGATACTCATTTCACTGATGATGAGGAAGAGAGGAAGCGTAGATCTAAGGAGCAAGATGAAGGCAACAAGGTTGATCTAGAGTCTGGTCTTAAAGTTCGACAAATCGAAGAGATCTTGTTCATTCCAGCTACGGATCACTCTGGAATGCAGATAGTTTCGGCTCAACTGAAGGGGTCGAATTTTCTTCATTGGAGTAAGTCTGTGAAGAGAGCTCTTGCAGCAAGAAGTAAGATGGAGTTTATTGATGGTACCTTCTCTGAACCAACTCTGATTCTGTATATTATAAGCGTTGGGTGAAAGTAGACTATATGGTGTCGACCTGGATAACAAATTGCATATCTAAGGAATTTGTTGATGCTTTCTCCAACATTGATGGTAGCTTCAAATTGTGGTCTGCTCTAACACATAGATTTGGAACTAAGAATGGTCCTAAAATACTGAAGCTGCACAGGGATATTTACTCCTTTAGGCAAGGGAATCTCAGTGTATTCATGTATTTTAATCAATTGAATGCTCTTTGGGATGAGATGGATATGCTTTTGCCACCTCTTGATTGTGTATGCAAAGCCAAAGAAGCTAATATTCAAAGACAGGAGCAGATGCGTTTGGTTGCATTCTTGGCAGGGTTGAATGATATGTATGAACATACCAAGTCACAGATACTTTTGCAAAAGCCATGGCCTACACTGGATCAAGCCTATGCTATGGTGGTACAAGTGGAGGATAAAAAACAACTGAATGATTCTCCAGCAGATGGCAAAGGAGTCATGGTGATGAACATCAACAAGCAAAATTATGGAGCTCAGACTCACAATACCGAGCAGAAACCTCAGTATCAAAAACAGAACACAGAGCCTTACAAAAGAAGGATGAGCAAAGAGGAGAAAAGGAAGCAAAAGTGCAGCTATTGCCAAGAAATGGGACATACAAAGGATGAATGTTTCAAATTACATGGAGTGCCTGAATGGTTTAAGAAACTGAAGGAGGGGAAGGGACAACAGAGAGTGAATTTTGTGGAAGGAAGTAATGAGCATGAAGGAAGTGGAAGAATTAATATTCAGAAGGAATCAACAACAGACATCACCAAGCTTATACAGACAGAAATGATGAAGTGCATGGGACAGTTCTTTCAACAACAATCTGGTGGAAACTCTCCCAACAAGGCAGAAGCAAATTTTGTGCAGGATCCAAATAAGAAATCCACCCCTTTTGATGCTCATTTTGCTTTCTCTATTTTACCAAGTATGGATCAAACAGAGTGGGTAGTTGATTCTGGAGCAAGTACTCACATCTGTGCTAATCCAGAATTGATGTACACCACTTACTTAATGGAAACTCCCACTATCATATATTTGCCAGATGGTTCCTCAAGAACAGTCACTCATGCAGGAAAGGTTAGGCTCAATCCTGATATCCTGTTGGATCATGTCTTATATGTCCCTGATTTTACTCACAATCTCCTCTCTGTGTCTCAATTATCTAAGTCCATGGATGTCAAGTGTGTGTTCCATCCTACACATTGTTTGTTTCACAAAAACAACACTGATAAATTGGTAGGTGTGGGAAAACTGGTTGGAAGGCTGTATATTTTGAGTAGTGCCACAGAGAAGCATTACTTGAGTTTCTACAACCCAAATGACTTGACAGTAGAGCAGTGGCATGTTTACTTGGGACATCCATCCATTACTGCCATGCAGCATATGAAAATAGCTGGTACACCATTTCACAGAGCAGCACTGGAAGTTCTGGAGAATTGTGAGGTTTGTCTCAAAGCAAAACAGACTAGGGATCCTTTTCCTACTCTTCATAGAAGGTCAGAATCATTGTTTGAGATAGTTCATGGAGATGTATGGGGGCCATATGGAGAAGAAAACTTATGTAATGCAAAATATGTGCTAACTCTGGTAGAAGATCATAGCAGAAATATATGGACATATGTGATGCAATCAAAAGAGCAAGTATGTTCAATCTTAGAGTCCTTCTTTGCTATGGTCAGGAATCACTTCAATGAGAGAGTTAAAGTGTTCAGGTCAGACAATGGATCTGAGTTTGTCAACTCTAAAGTCTACTGCCTTCTTTCTTCTCTGGGGATTGTTCATCAGAGATCATGTGTCTACACCCCACAACAAAATGGGATAGTGGAGCGTAGACACAGAATGTTGCTCAATTCTGCTAGAGCAATGATGTTTCAAAGTGGTCTACCTATAAGGTTCTGGCCCTTTTCTATACTCACTGCAACTTGGGTGATAAACAGGGTTCCAACAGAAGTTTTGAAGTGGAAAACTCCACATGAAGTTCTCTTCAAGAAGGCACCAGCTTATGGGATAGCAAAACCTTTTGGTTGCTTGGCTTTTGCTGCTAACTTGTCTCGTTACAAAGGTAAATTCACCTCCAGGAGCTTAAAATGCATCTTTATTGGTTATGAATCTTCTCACAAGGGTTACCTCTTGTATGATTTGGATTCCAATAAAATGTTTATATCAAGAGATGTTCACTTTGTCCCTAACAAGTTCCCATTTCTGGAACCTACTGTGAATCTAACAGAGCCTACTATTGAATACCCTGGTATATCTGATCTGGATTTTAATGAATGCTCTGCAGAACCTATTAGTCCACAACCTAATGCTGTTACTGATGAATCTGTTGTTGATGAGCCTGCTGTGGATACATCACAATCTGAAGTTCAAGTACTTAGAAGAAGTACTAGAACCATAACCCCACCAGTTTGGATGAGAGATTATGTGGGTAAGGTTTCCACTACTCACCCTATTTCCCTCAGTACTGGAATTGCACCACCAACTTTTCCCTACATCATAAACAATGCCTTTTCTAAGCCTCACATATCCTACCTTTTAACTTGACTATGATGTCAGAACCTAAGTCATTTAGAGAGGCTATACAACATCCAAATTGGGTTGCTGCAATCAACCAGGAACTTGAAGCTCTACAGAAGAATGAGACATGGATATTGACAGATCTTCCCCCTGGAAAGAAGCCAATAGGGTGCAAATGGATCTTTAAAACAAAAGTCAAGGCAGATGGCAGCATTGAGAGGCATAAGGCAAGGTTGGTTGCCAAGGGTTACACTCAAGAATCAGGGATAGATTATCATGAAGTCTTCTCTCCTGTTGCTAATCTGGTAACTGTAAAAGTCTTCATTGCAGTTGTTACATCTCTTGGTTGGCCATTGCACCAATTAGATGTCAATAATGCTTTCCTCCATGGTCATCTTAGAGATGAAATATATATGCAGCCTCCTCAAGGATTGCAGGGAGTGCCAAAAGGAAAAGTGTGTAGGCTTGTGAAGAGTTTGTATGGACTTAAGCAAGCCTCCCGTGAGTGGAATGCTGAATTCTCCAAATTCTTAGGTTCCCTGGGTTTTACAGCTTCATTACATGATCCATGCTTGTTTACTAGGGGATCACAGGAATCATTTGTTTGTCTACTTGTTTATGTTGATGATGTGATAGTGGCAAGTCCTTCTATAGATCTTATAGCAGGTCTTAAGTCCTCTTTAAATGATGCTTTTACAATTAAGGATCTTGGTCCTGCTAAGTACTTTCTTGGCATGGAGATCATGAGGGGAGAAGCTGGAACTTCCCTCAGTCAAAGAAAATATGTCTTAGACATATTGTCTACAAATGGGATGCTCTGCTGCAAACCTGCAGTTACACCTTTCCCTTCTGGCCTTTCTTTGAATCAAGGTACTGCAGCACCTCTCACAAATCCAGAGGAGTATAGGAAACTGGTAGGACAGTTGTTATATCTTAACTTGACCAGGCCGGATATATCTCATGCCACACAGCAGTTAAGTCAATTCATGGCTACTCCTACAATGGAACATTGGAATGCTGGAATTCATGTGCTGAAATATCTAAAGGGCACACCTTCTTTAGGAGTATTCTATCCTACCTCTTCAAGTTTTTTCTATGCAGGGATTCTCAGATGCTGACTGGGGTACATGCAATGATTCAAGGAGGTCACTTACTGGATTTTGTGTCTTTATGGGGCCATGCCTCATTTCTTGGAAATGCAAGAAACAAGCTATGGTGTCTTCTTCTTCCACAGAAGCAGAATACCGTGCTCTAGCTACTACTACTCGTGAGTTGTTTTGGATTCATAATCTTTTGAAGGAATTTCAAGTCAATTCAACTCTGCCCATACCTCTTCACTGTGACAACAAGTCAGCTGTTCAAATTACACAAAATCATGTGTTCCATGAGAGGACTAAGCATATTGAGATAGATTGTCATGTGGTAAGGGAGAAATATCTTGCAGGCTTCATTCTTCATACTGCTGTTAACTCTGCAAATCAGCTTGCAGATTTCTTCACCAAATCTTTGCCAGGGCCTCGATTTCATTCCCTTCTTTCCAAGATGGGGCTGATTGATCTCCATCAGCTCCATCTTGAGGGGGGGTGTTGAGATTTGGTGTTGCTAATCTATGTTGAAGAAGAAGACTGAAGATGGAGTTTGCATGCATATTTTCTTTTTGTGTTGCTGTTAGGATTCGATCCTTTAACCTCCGTTATTTTTCATTTAAGTAGTTTAATCCCTAGCGTACACGTTTAGTGTCGGGATTGTTAGGGTTAGTTATCTTAAGTCGTGTTTCTTTACAAACGACTTCTACTTTTGGCTTCATATAAATACTCTGCATGTACGTGAATGGATGAATGAGAAAAAGCATATTTTGCAGTAGCCTCTCTTTCATTTCTCGTTCGAACACATGTGCTATTTTTGCTGGGTTTTAGAGTAATGAACAGTGTTGCGCTATTTTTGGAGCAACACTATTCATGGCATTATTCTCGCTCTCTCTCTTTTTTTTTTTTTCTTTTTTTTTTTTTTTTTTTTTTTGTATTCATTTAATTAATAGTGATATAACGAATGTTATTAATGTTCTTTTCATTTAACTACCGAACTAGAGACGTTTCTATATTTTATATCTGACATATACTTAAAAAAATATTTTTAGTTCGATGGGACGGGGAGAGTATTTATATTTATTCAAATATAATGATATTAATACTATTAGGTTAATAAGAAAATTATATTAAGATTGCTAAAAGTAAATTATGATATTTTATTATATAGTTTTATGTACTTTTCAAAATAATATAGGGTGAATTTTTTTTCCCTACTCATTTGAGAGGTTTTCACGAGGCTCGATGATTGGGTTCTCGTTTCGTACTTTTCTAATCCGTAAGATTGTATGATTTTATTTTTAATTATAATGTAGTCTTATTTGTGTATGAATTTAATGAAATTTATTCTATATATTTAGTTTACATTTTTTCCATTTTACTATTTATTAAATAAATATTGAAGAATATTCTTGAATATTTTTTTACTGTAATTTTGTGTGAGCTGTTGGAGATGAATTATTGTTTTTATTATATTTTTGTGTTTAAGTTGCTGTATAATTGTGAAAACGTTTAGATATGCTCTTAGAGCTTAGTTTGCGTATAATTTAAGGGGAGGAAACAAAATATATGGCCAAAATCAAGCTCTTAATATCAATCAGTGATGAGTGAACTATGACATCAAGTAAATATTTTTTTTTAATTTTTTTTTAATGAAACTATGACATATAATTCGTCTTTCTTGGTTTTTGGACTGTTTACCAAGATTAAGCTTTTATATGTTTACACACCAAAATTAAGTTTCTCAATTTCTCAAACAATTATATGTGATATGAATGCCAAAATCAAACTATGAAACTATGTCACAAGTAACGGGTAAATTAACTGTTATAATAAATAACGGGAGGTTTGACATTCATATCACATATAATTATTTGAGAAATGTTAGCCTTTATCGACATATTTTTATTTCAATATACATGTTCGACGGGTGCTTCTGATATAAAATAAATACAATTTTTTATCAGTTTCATCGAAATAAACAACGGGTGTCTTGATATATTTTGATATTTTTCTTTTATATTTTGCTTAAAATTAACAATATAGAGTCGAATTTTGGCGTGACTTAGTAAAACTATATAGTTATTTCAGAAATGTTAACCCTAAGTATCCCTTTTTATTTGGTCAAAAAGATTCATCTGAAGGGTGTTTTAGTTAAAATAAAAACGGGGCTGCTTAATATATTTTTATTTAATTTTATATTTTGATTAAAATAAAATTATAAAGTGATATATGTCAAATTTTGATGAGATGAAATAATCGTAAAAACATTAATTTACTAATTTCATATTACCATGAGTAATGGGCTGCTTGAAATAATTAATTAATATACAAAATTATGTATTTTCATTAAAAATTTATGTAAAATTACGAAATAAATTGAATCCCGTCGAATTTCGACAGGCATTGCACTAGTTTATTAAGAGAAACAAAAAATAAAGTAGAAGCATTTAATTAAAGAAATAATAAAAGTAATGTATTGTATGAAAAACGTTGTCGTTTTTTGCACAGCAAGAGGTGTTGTGTTTTCCTCCACAGCAGGGGATCCTATCCCAGATGGGCTACGGTATATATTTATATATTTTATTTATTATAGTTTGTCACCTTATCCGTGAGCACATTTAGAATGTCTACGGTAGATAGATAAACATTCATCTTTTATCTAAATAGAGGCATTAGAGTACAAAATATATTTTAAAATTTTATAATACAGTTCCAATTTAAATTTCTATTATTTATATGTAATTTTCTTCCATAATTTTACTTTATAATGATTTATTTTAACTAAAATTATCATTTCTAGGGTCACCAAATTAGGATTTTTAATTATTTCTTAACATTTAATTTAGGTTTTATAAGTTATAAATAAATTCAAAACGATACTTATTAAAATAAAAGTTTTATATAATCAAAAAAGAAATATTTCAATTTCCAACTCATTATTCTTCACTTGTCCAGTTGTCCTCTCATTTTCATTACCTTCATATCTTTACAATTAATGTTTATCTCTTCTTTCAAAATAATTTGATTTATTTTTTACATAAAAAATGTTATTTACGAAAAAAAAAAAAAGATGAAAATAAAACAAAAATCATTAAATTTTATTAATTCTTGTAACGAGTTGAAAACCCCTTATAAAAAAAAAGGGATCGGAGAGAGTAATATATTTCTAGAAAATCATTAATTGATTTAGGAAGTAGAGATGCGGATGCCTTTAATATCTCTGGAAGTATTAGCATTTGCATACCTTGTATAATTTGTTCATGCTTCACGCTCCTGTACATCTGTCCGTGACAAAAGGAATGAGATAAAGTATTAAATGAAACATACCTTGAAAAAAACAGGGGGGATATTTATTTCAAAAACTTCAAATGATTACGTAATTTCCCAAATAATTCTATAGCCTCCTTAGAAGAAGGGTTTTGTCTTCAACCTGAAGATGGCTTTTGACATGTGTTATAGTCAGCCCCTTCACATTCATCAATTCCAGCACCATTTTGGGAGTTGCTCCTATCAGCAACCAAGCTCTATTTTTGTATTAAGGGTTTCCGGCTCAGACTCAAGAATTTATAAAATTTAATGAATTTTGTTTTATATTCATCTTTTTTCTTGTAAATCACATTTTTCATTTAAAAATAAATCAAATTATTTTGAAAGAAGAGATAAACATTAATTGTGATGAATGAAGGTAATGAAAATGAGAGAAAAAGTGAAGAATAGTGAGTTGGAAATTGAAAATTTTATTTAGAAATATGAAAACACTTTATAAAAAAAACAACAAAAGTCTAATTAAAACCCTTTATAAAAAAAAACGGAGGGAGTATTTGATAAACATTATCAAAGTTGAGAAAATGAAGAACACTTGCCGTTTTGATCTTCATGCACATGCAATTAATTGAAAAATTAAAATCAAATCAAATGATACACTCATATAAGACATTTATGTGTCCAAGATCTTACTATCTCCTCCTCCGAGCTAGGCGGTCGACAGCGTTGATGAAGCATTGGTGTAGATCATGTGTCCATCGCAAACGAGGCATTTTAGACCTAATGTAAGGTCGAACGCCGTTCTTCATGGCGGCTGGTGGCGGCTCTGCCTTCCGCTGCTGGCTGCTGCTGAGACCTATCGGAGGACAGAGTTCGGTTCGGCTTCATGTCAACGGTGGAGAGTACAAGCGGAGAATCCATGGATGGTTTGCTTCAGCAGATAACCACTGGACGAAGATGTGGGGGAGTTTAGTCTCTGTTTATATGTGGAAACAACCTAGAATGAATAAGTAGTAATTTTTTTGAGGCTAACAGAATAAATATTTGGATGGCTGTTGTTAGGATTTGTCAATTTGTGCAGCTTTATGGAGCATCGAGGTCAATTTGGTCATTTTCTTCGGTCATGAATTCGATAATATTCCCCTCACTGAATTACATAACGGCGGGATAATTTTTAATTTTCAAAGGCTAGGAGATTTGTTTCAAGAAGAGTTGAGCTGAGAGTTGGTTTTTATGCCATCCCTTCCTTGCGGTATTTATGGAAATATTCCATTCTAACAAATACTCCCTCCTATTTTTTTTAATTGTCTTTTTACACTTGGGCACACAAATTAATAAATTAAATTTATTCCTAATTTAACCTTAATTAATTATCATGTATCCTTACCACAGAAAAAATATGTAAACAAAGATGATGTAAATTTAAAAATGAGTGGGGGCTTATATGGAAATAAATGTCAAAACGACATTTAATATACAAATGTTTAGAAAGGCTAAAATGACAATTAAAAAAAATAGGAGGGAGTATGTGGGATATATTTGATGTCTAGACTGGTCGGATGAGATCATCTATTTTAATTCGATATGATACTAGATTTTACACTCATGTAATGCAGCGGACATATATATGATTATGAATTATTAAAAATAATTTAGATACAATTACAAATAATAATAAATCTTAATAGTTTTGAATTAAATGATTAAAGCATGCCATCAGTATTGAGTATTATCTTATTTAGGGATGTCAAACGGGTCATCCCACCGGGTTTCGGGCCAGCCCTATCGTGTTCCGGGCTATTCCGATCAGGTTAGTCGGGCTTTTATTTTTTTCTTCCGGGATATTATTTTTGGGCCCTAACCCTAACCCTCTCGGTTTCGGTTTAGCCCACCGGGCCATTAAGTTTATAAAAAATAAAATTGACATCGTATAAATATAAAAATAAGTATTATTTTACCACATATTTGTATAAAATAAATAAATAAATTATTAAATATCGTGAATTTTGCAAAAATATTTTTTAAATATCAAACTTTATTTTACTTTTCACCAAATGTCAAAGTAAAAAACGTATAGAATAAAAATAATGATTATATTTTATTAAAACAAATTTTAAAACTCAATAATAGTTTAAAGTAAATCATAATTATCAAATTTATAAGTAGAGTTATAAAATATATCATGAA
Organism: Thymus mandschuricus; assembly: GCA_029379335.1. Taxonomy (NCBI): domain Eukaryota; kingdom Viridiplantae; phylum Streptophyta; class Magnoliopsida; order Lamiales; family Lamiaceae; genus Thymus; species Thymus mandschuricus. The sequence continues at coordinate 40,591,771 of CM057071.1, forward strand.
TTCATAATTTGTGGTAACCCACTGGGCTTTCGGGCCAACCCTATCGGGCTCGGGCTTTTCTCGGTCCAACCCTATCGGGCCTTTTTACTTTCTGGCTATTATTTTTTTTGCTCTAACCTACTACTTTTTTTAGGGCTATTCGATCGGCTCGACGGGTTCGGTTTTTTTGACATCCCTAATCTTATTCCATGGTATAATTTATAACTCCCTCTATCTCACTCTATTAGTTCATCTTTCATTTTTTTGTCTGTTACATTTATTAGTCCACTTTTTAAAAGGGAAAAAGGTTTACTCACTAAAACACCTTATAAAGTCTATTCATCTCTCTTGGTTAATTCATCTCTCTTGGTTAATTAAGTGGGACGGTGGAATACACTACAAACAATTTCATTTACAAATTTCGTAAATATTTTGACCTATCAATTAATAATTTATTTTACTTTGTTTTGAAACAATAAATTTGTTAGAAGATTGGTTTTTTTAAATCAATATTGAATATATAATTTATTTATTAAATTAAATATGAGATTGTTAATCGTCTTCGACAGTAGATTAACGTGATGTATTCATATTCTCGAAATCAATATGTGGTGAGTGAGATATGAATGATTAAAGTGTAGTGTTGGTGGAGGTAATTCATTGTTTAATGTATGTTTAAGTTGTTCCACATTGATTAAGCTTCATTAATTAAACTTGTTTAAAGTAATTAAACAAGTGAGCTTAGTATAAATTGGACTTAAGTGGACTTGAGAGTTTAAGCTCTCTCGCGTATGTTGGATCCGTGAAGATCGCTCGGATGTTAATCGATTAAACAAAAATTATTTCATGCAATTTCCTAGATCCTAAAGCGGAAACAGATCTAGAATTTCATACCTTGTCAGGCAGATCCAGCCGAAATATGAGATTTCGGTGAAGAATTCCTCTTACTAGATCTCTGCACACGAGATCTAGCTCTTCTCGTAAACCTCAAGATCTTCTAGAGTATTCCCCAACACAAAGAAGAATTCCGGATGGACGAAAATCTTTCTTCTCTCCCTCACAGTAAAACCCTAGCCGTCAAACTCAGATTCTTGTGAATTACGTAAAATCACTTATGACGGAATCTAGTCTCACAATCTATATATATAGAGGCAGATTAGGGTTAGGATTTTCCTTACTGGGCAGGCCTGCTTCTGTTGGGCTACACTAGGGATCTTAAGGAGGATATGGACTGGGCCTCCCAATATAATTAATAATCCAAGTATTCTCTGGGCCCGAATACTTTACTTAATTATATTAATATTATTTCACTCCACTAAAGAAATAATATTGCATTGCCGTCCATCTCTCAAATTATTACATACCGGGCTCCTTTTTGAATTATATTATTTCCCGTGTTTAAGATATCGCATGTCCATTAATTAATTAAGCTACTGATAGCTTTATTAATTAATATCTCAACCGAGAGTAGTACCCTCTCGACCTTATTATTATATCGGAACTTAATCCACCTGTAGGGTTTGATATAATAAACTTTAGAGCGCCTCAAGGGGACATCATCAACTCTGACTCCGCCGAGACACGATTTCTAGCTATAATATTAATTATCATATTTATAATATTATTACCCTAGATATCGAGATACTTTGAGTTTCAATAACTCTCACTCATTGATAAATCAAAGTAATAATTATCACAAATATATAATTCAATATCATACAACTAGAATTAAGAAATAATAATCGTCCGAGATCTTAAATCCTTTATTAAATCAGTACAAAAGGATTTATCTCACCGCGATCATGTTCAATGCAACTGGATGCATTAGTATAAGCTAATAGCCAAGATCAGCTAATATCTAGCATTATACTACAACCTTAATAAGTAATTTGTCCATGATTACTTAGGTTGCGAACACCATTTAAGTATATAAGAAACCGATAATATGATCTTCCGTGTGACCACCCACACCATATTATCTATAATACATACTACAGGATGTTTATTTGCATAACCATAACACGAATAAATATGCAAAACATATGACTCCATTTATTTCATAAAATAGGAAGAAGTAGCATATAACTAAGCATAAAAAGTAGGCTTTTCATTATATAGTCCCAACAGCGTAGACGTACACGCGAGCGCCGTTGGCCGGCTTGGGCTCGGGTTCGGGCTCGGGTTTCGGGGTTTGGGATTTTGGGCCAAAAATGCATCTAGATTCGTTGAACCAAAATGCGTCCAGATTTGTTGAACCTAGAGTTCAAAATTTGAATGTGTAACGTTTGTAACCGTCGGGAGTTACATGCGTAACTCCTCCACTGCATCATGATGGACGGGAGGTTACAAACGAAACCTCCAACGACTCCTTAATGGGTCGATCGAAATCGCCAACGAGCAATCATGACTCGTTGCGTAACTGCCAACAAGCAATCATGACTCGTTGCGTAACTGTCAACGAGCCATCATGATTCGTGCGTAACCGCCAACGAACCATCATGACGTCTTAATTCACATCTTCATGACAATATTAATTCCCCGGGTGATGATTTGCCTAAAAATAGAGATGTATCACATGCATTGTTGATCACACAGCAAATTGAGCATCTCTTTGCATCTGCACTCTTCTCCTTTCTGCATTTCATTTTCCAAGCTCAGTCCTCGCCTCCTCCAGTTCGTCGGAGCTCCAAGGTCCTGCGGTGCTGCTGCCTTCGAGACTTAGCCGTTTTATCTTTGGGGACGATACGCCATAAACAAAGAACACTACCGGGGCGTATCTCGTCTCGCGGAAATAGGGCTTTCCTCGACTCGGCTAATAAGTTCTTTTATTTTCATCATTTCCGTGTAATTTCATTTTTCGATTTTTCTTTGAATTGTATTATGCCCGGCAAGTTCATTGTAATTTTCAGATTTATATTATTAAATCTCCAACAATCGCAAGACAAGATACGGACTTGCCTTTCGAAGACGAAGATAGAACCTTTTCAACCATTGTGCCGCCAATTCAACCGACTCGAACATCGGAGCTTCTACCATTTCCTCCATGACGCCCTCCTCGATGTCGACTTCCTTTTCGACGGCCTCGACAACCATGTTCAACACCGGTGGATCAACCACTTCTTCAACCACTTCTTGGACTTTTGTGAACCTATTTGGGTCGACCGGTGGATCTGCGTCTAGCGGCACCGTTGGTTCCACTTTTAGTGGTTCCTTTGGATCCATGAATGGTGTTTCACTAAAAAGTGTTTGCAATAGAACAAAATCCTATCGTAGCACTAGCAAGTAAAACCCAATGTCGAATCTCGAAGGAAAACTTAACAGGGCGATCAATTATGTAGTAAACCTAATCTAGCCTAAAACTAAGAAAGCAAGTAAATAATATTTTGGGTTTTTGATTTTAAATCCTAGGCAAGAAAATAAATCAAAGCAATAAATCAAAGCAAATAAATTTAATCTAATAAAGCTGGAAATTAATCTAAGAATTAAACTAAAGAAAACAATAAATCTACCTAGGCAAGAATCGAAAGTAAAGCAATAAAGAAAGCAACGAAAGAAAAGAAAACGAATCTAGACATAATTAAACTAAATCTGAAAATCTGGAAATTAAATAAATAAATCTAACTCTAAGAACTTTGAAAACGAGCGAATTGAAAACGAAAGAAAAACGAATCTAAACTAGACTTTGAAAACCGAACGAACGAAATTAAACTAAGGAAATTAAACGAGGCAATAAAGAAATCGAATCTAGAACTAAAGCAAGTAATTAAAAAGCAATTAAACGAAAGCAATAAAATAACTTACGAAAATAACGAAGAACGAAGAACTTGAATTAAACTGCAACGAACTACGAATCCGGATTCGAACTAAAGAAAGCAATAAAAACTAAAGCTAGAGTATTTAGAACTGAAAAACTAAGGTAAAAGCTTGTCATAATTCGTGCCCTAATGACATATATATACTAAGGTAAGAGTTTGATACCAACTAGGAAAGTAATTAAGAAAAACGCAGACGTGGAGCGGGCGCTCCAAAGGATGGGAGCGGGCGCTCCATATTGGCTTCGCAAAAATCCTTCAACTGCTGAACTGGAGCGGACGCTCCAAACACCCGGAGCGGGCGCTCCAACGCTCATGTGCAAATCCTTCTCGAACACTGTTCATGGAGCGGGCGCTCCACATCTCTGGAGCAGGCGCTCCAACTCACGCGCGCACTTCATCCAGTTTTTCACTCCTTTTTCTTCCTTTTCTCGTTCTTTCTCCTTCTTTCGGCTCCCATGATCCCTAACAAGTAAAATACTCGAAACACCCAAATCATAGCTATATAGACACAAAACGACTCAAAAACGACACAAAAACAAATAATAAATAACGACTAAAACCTAACAAAATGACACCAAACAACTCCCCCACACTTAGACCTTTGCTTGTCCTCAAGCAAAATAATCATATAACTTAGACTCAATTCAAATAATCCAAATCATAGAACATTTAATCATCGGAATCGACAAACTCAAACAAGGTCACTTTAATCCCAAGTTACGAACAATCATCATCAACAAACTATGCGGCTTATAAATCAATCCAAGTAAGAGGAAAAGCAATGATATCACACATCTCACAAATATCTAGATCACCACAACTTAGACGACTAGCCTACTTCCCCTTTTTATTCAACAAATAAACAAAACTTTTTTTTTTTTTTTAAACTTGTGAACGTTTATGGCACAAAATTCACTAGGTTTAATCATCGATGGGTCACATCGAGCCTCCTAGTGCGGTTTCCCGTACCCATTGTCAAGAGGGGTAGAATGCCTACGAACACTTATTCTAATATACACGAGTATCATCTAGGACGATGTTCATGAAATGTGATCATTCGAGGGTCTCTCGAAGCCTTTTCATGTGGTTTCCCATGCTCATTACTCTAGTATTTTTATACGTTACAAGCAAGAGGAGCAGAAATCCTATCAACTCTTTATTCACATAAACACAACTATTTTTTTTTTTTTCTTTTCTCTTTTTTTTTTTTAAAGGGGAAAGTAAACTAGCAATCCAAATTACAACAATCTAGACTAATCACTCAACCAAAAATCATAAATCATTTTCCTCAAACTCACATCAATTCATGCCCCACAATTCATCGAATCATAATATATCACAACTCAAGATTAAACCAACCTAATTTATGCTCAAATCAATTCCAACAACTAAATACTCCATCATCAAATTATTCAAATTAATCCTAAATCACATGCTTACATGCTTGAACACAAACAAATTTCTAAGTGGGGAAAATCAACAAAGACACAAAAAACAAACAAGACACGAAAACACAAACATCAACTAACATGTCAAAAGTGATAATTATTCACACCCCCCCCCCCCCCCCCCCCCCCCCACTTAAAATCATGCAATGTCCCATTGCAAGAAAATAAATAGAAAGAGAGGAGAAAACTTATCGCTTTTGACGACCACAATTGGCACAAAAATCGGAACCTTGATCGATCCCAAGAATTGCAACCTACAAAACAACCAAAGACAAAAATACCAAACAAGCGTAATATCTCCTAAAATGACCAAAAACAATAAAAATAAAAATAAAGAAAAACAAATAGCTATCAAGGGTGAAAGTTTCGAGGATCATTTGGATCATTAGGATCCCAAGGTGCCTGCGAAGAAGAAGAAGAAGGGTGAAAATCGGTATACCTCGAAAGATGGCGCTCAATATCGTAGACCCGATTCTCGACCCCTTGAACTCTCGTCCCCATGTTTTGCATTTGAAGTCCCAAGTTCTCCATATTCGTCGTCATCGACTAAAATAGAACGGCATGGGAATCCAATCTCTCAAACAACCCGGTCTGAAATGTGTTGAACCCTTCTTGATAAGTCCGAAAATAAGCTGGGGGTTCCTCGGGTTGTGCAGCTCCGACTCCTTCATCCATTTGAATTTCCTCGTGTTCGGCCGGTGCTCCATGGATGGCAATGTAGTTTCTGACCGAACCCCGCAGATGCCATGGCTTGAACTGAGTAGGGGAAGCTAAGTAAGAGCCATTGATGAGCTCAGCTGGGGTGATCTCCCGACTCGGGACGAGAGACATCGGAGGACTGGGATAAAATGGCACCGCCATATATCGAGCTATCCCCGTAGCTATCTGAGAGAGGGCGGGATGTGCATTGTGCCTCGACTGGTTGCCAATGATCTGGTTCCAAATGAAATGGGAGATGCTAACCTGCACATGATTCTTAACAGCCCACAACAGGTAACACTCTGGACCACTAACCTTGCTCCCTTCTATTTTTCCTGTTACATTGAATGCTAGGAAACGATGCAACAGTAATAGAGAATTATCACGAATAAACATAGAAGGGGCACCCTTTTGTACCCAGTTATCACAACCAGTCAACTCTTTCCAAGCAGCAAAATAATTGAAATCATGAGGCACAAATTGAGAAGCATCATCAGAATAGTGAAAACCAAAAATCTCATGCATGCGATAGCAAGACACTTCACAAAAAATTCCACCCAAATTGCACAGAAAAGCAGTCTCCTCCTCTTGACCCTCATCAGTATTTTTCCCTAGTCTAGCAGTACACAACATCTCCAAACACAATATATCATGCCCCTCCCATTGGTTATTAAAATACTGAGTTAAGCCTAGGACCTCTAAATATTGAGCAAGTGAATCCCCTAGGCGCAATTCCTCAATAAACATAGGCGAATAATGGCGAGGAGGCAACAATTCCATATCTTTGAGATGAAGGTACCGATTTGTTACCTCATACCCATAATCGGTATCGAAGGGAACACGAAAGGTGACACCGTATTCTCCCGGTGTAATCCCTCCAACTGGACGAGCTGACATCCGGGCAGAGAATGGAAGACTGGATGATGCCGCTCCAACAATCGGGGCTGCTCTCTTTCTCCGCGACATTGTAGGACCTGAAAACTTAGAAGAAAACCGTGAGAAGAATAAAACGGAAAACAATTATTCCAAGAAACTGGAAAAACAGCGCGTGGTTGATGGAGCGGGCGCGCCGGATTACTGGAGCGGGCGCTCTGAAGTTGGACTGCGCGCGGACGCTCTAATCGAGTGGAGCGGTCGCTCCGGACGGACAATGGGCGCGGGCGCTCCTGGTTCTTGGAGCGGGCGCTCCGGTCGACGACTGCAGGCAGTGCGGTGGTGCAGAAGGCGGCGTCGGCGGTGCAAGCTGGTGGTGGTGCGGTGGCGTCGGCGGTGCAAGCTGGTGGTGGTGCGGAGGGGACAGTTTAGGGGGAGACAGGGTAAGTGAGGGTGGTGGCCGGTGACAACTCCGGTGGTTATGGCGGCGGCGGCGGCGGCTCCGGTATGGTAGCGTCGGTGTCGGTGAAGAAAAGGGAGGAAGTGTGGCTAGGGTTCGTGTGGCTGCACAAAAGAGATAGGAAAATAAGAATTATAAAAATAGAAAAGAGATAGGAAATATACCTGACCCGGAAGAGGCGGAGCGGGCGCTCCGTATAACTGGAGCGAGCGCTCCAGTTAAGCTGCGCTGAAAACAATTAAATTCCAACATTAGTGGAGCGAGCGCTCCAACTATTGGAGCGGGCGCTCCAACACAGGCTCGCTCTTTTTTTTTTTTTTTTTTTTTTTTTTTACGTGGGTTGCCTCCCACCAAGCGCTCTTTTAACGTCATTAGCTTGACTTACAAAAATTTAATCAAGACGAAAAAGAAGGGGAATCGGGGATAAAAATGGTCTCGATTTTTGCGGCCACGTCTCTCCTTCAATGTAAGGCTTCAAGTCTTGACCATTAGCTGAAAATATGTACCCCGACTCTTCATTCTTGATCTCCACAGCTCCATGGGAAAAAACTCGAACCACCGTGTAAGGATCTCCCCACTTGGACTTGAACTTGCCCGGAAAGAGACGAAGACGAGAATTGCAAAGATGTACCTTCATCCCGGGCTTGAACTCCTTGTAGACGATCCTCTTGTCATGGGGCCTCTTCACCTTGTCCTTGTAAATTGTCGCATTCGATGGAGGTGGCGAGTTTTCCTCATCTGCTTCATCAATCTCCTCTAAATCCCGTAGACGTTGCTCGATATCCTCTTCCTCATCCATACAACTAAAGAACTCGTCATCCTCTTCTTCAATGAGCTCTTCAAGACTTGCTACCCTATTAAAATCCTCACAAATATGTTCCTCAACAAGAGGGTTAGCAAGCTTAACATAAGAACAAGTATGAATAGAGGAAGTAGGAATAGAAGACGAATTTCGAAATACCGAAAACGTCACCGAACCTCCCTTGCCGGCCATGCTCAAAGTTCCGGAGCCAACGTCGATTCGAGTTTGAGTAGTTGCCATGAACGGTCGTCCTAGCAAAAGAAGATGACCTTTCCCACTCCTAGCTCCTCGCCCTACGTCTAGCACAACGAAATCGGCAAGAACTCGAATACCTCCCAAAAGTAAAACAACATCTTCCATAATCCCCAAGGGTCGACTCAAAGAACCGTCGGCTAACTCGATGTAATAATTTGTAGGCTTAAGATCCCTTGAACCCATTTTTTCATAAATCGAATAAGGCATCAAGTTCACCGCTGCCCCCAAATCCAACATTCCCGACACACGATCCCCATTATCCAAACTAACATCTAATGTAAAGCTTCCGGGATCACCTTGTTTCGGTAGAGATAAGAGATGACCGGTCGAGGTAGGAGAGGTGTTAGAACGAATTCGGCTTGTTTCGACGGCGGCCACCGTGTGACCCTTCATTTGCTTGTCTTCACCTTGTGTCTTGTTCTTCAATCTGCTCGGGAAAGGGATAGGGGGGACGTAAGGATTGGGCGCCTTATGAAAATTGGTCTCCTCCTTCTTTCTCTCTTCTGATTCGGATGCTGGTGGCGGAACAGGGAACTGGAGCGGGCGCTCCAAGGATTGGAGCGGGCGCTCCATGCTGGGCGCGCTGGATTTTAAATTCTGCTGGAGAGGGTGGAGCGGGCGCTCCAAGTATTGGAGCGGGCGCTCCGTGCAAGGCTCGCTCTGAATTTGCAGGAGTTGGAGCGGGCGCTCCATTTCACGCGCGCTGGAATTTGAACTTTGCTCAAGAGGGAGCGGTCGCTCCATGGTCTGGAGCGGGCGCTCCATTTGCTGCGCGCTGGGACTGCTTCTCGACAGGATCCAGCTGCTGCTCGGGTCCCAACGTCCATTAGTTGGGCCTGTTCCTCCTATATCGGGCATGACGACACCATTATCCACCGTTCTTCCATCCCTCAATACCGAAATTGATTGAGCTTGATAAGTTGGCGGATGTTGGGGCGGAATCGGAGGAACATATGGAGGATATTGCACCTCGTTGGCTTGTTGTGGTTGAATCCCTTGGCTCGGAATTCGTCCCGGTTGTTGAATCAAGTGCATTGCCCCTGAAATTTGTCCAATAGCCGTCTCGAGCCTCTTTATGTTTGCATCAAGGGCCTGGAAACGATCCTCATCGACGGGAGACTTTTGTGGAGGGGGTTGAGGACGAGGATTTTGGGGAGGAGGTGGAGGGTATGGCGATGAAGGATAATATGGAGGAGGTGGTGGATAATATGGGTTTGGTGGATATAGATGAGGAGGATAATATGGTGGTGGAGAGGGATAGTATGAATTTTTAGGAGGGTAGGGATAATTATAAGGAGGGGGGCGACGATTTTGAAAATTCGGGTTCGTACCTTGCCCTTGAGGTGGTGGTCCTTGCGGCATGTAACCTTGGGCGGCATAGACCTCGGCTCCTCCTTCGTATGTGAATGCTCCCATATTTTCGCAAACCTCCTTGATATGGCCTAGCTCTCCACAAATATCGCACCGGTCCGGCTTCCTAGTCTCCACTTGAGGTGCCGGTGCGTTCTGCTTCATCTTTAAATCCTCGAGATCTCTCAACATATCGGCCATCTGCTTCTTCATGTCGGGGCTCATCGTGACCGCCTTTGCCTCCATCTTTGTTGACCTAGATGACTTCAGTTGGGAACTTGCAGCAAGAGTCTCGAAAATCTTCTTCATGTCATCGGCTGTCTTGACCCCAATATTTCCTCCGGCCGAGCTGTCCACCATGAAAAGGCAGGTCTGATTCAATGCATCGTAGAAGTACTGCCAAATAAGCTCAGGAGCCATCTGATGGTGAGGACATTGTTGAAGTAAGTCCTGAAATCTCTCCCAAGCCTCGTGAAATGGCTCGTCGTGGTCCTGAGAGAAATTCATGATTTGCGACCGCACCTCCTGAGTCTTGCGGCTAGGATAATACTTCAACATAAACTTCTCACACACCTCATTCCAAGTGTGGAGAGATTCGGCTGGGAGTGACAGGTACCATGACTTTGCCCGATCCTTCAGAGTGTAGGGGAAACACTTCATCTTCAGGTTATCCTCCGTAAGGCCTGATAGTGGAAAAGACTGCACGACGGTGCAGTACTCCCGAATAAACGTAAGTGCATCCTCGTTGGCCAGCCCGTGATAGGAAGGGAGCAACGCCAGGTGGTGAGGTTTCAGCTCGTGATTTCTGACCGCTTCCGTCAGAACAATCGCCGAAGTAGTGGCAGTGAAGGTAGGGCGAGCAAAATCTCCCATATATCGTGCCATCGCTTCGATCTCAGCAAAAACAACACTCAGCAAACAGGGTTAAACGCACCGAGTGGGAGAAATAAGAAAAACGAATAAACACAAATAAAAATAGAACAAATAAAAATACTACACAATCAAAAGTCTAAAGTTTTCCCCGGCAACGGCGCCAAAATTTGTTTCACTAAAAAGTATTTGCAATAGAACAAAATCCTATCGTAGCACTAGCAAGTAAAATCCAATGTCGAATCTCGAAGGAAAACTTAACAGGGCGATCAATTATGTAGTAAACCTAATCTAGCCTAAAACTAAGAAAGCAAGTAAATAATATTTTGGGTTTTTGATTTTAAATCCTAGGCAAGAAAATAAATCAAAGCAATAAATCAAAGCAAATAAATCTAATCTAAGAAAGCTGGAAATTAATCTAAGAATTAAACTAAAGAAAACAATAAATCTACCTAGGCAAGAATCGAAAGTAAAGCAATAAAGAAAGCAACGAAAGAAAAGAAAACGAATCTAGACATAATTAAACTAAATCTGAAAATCTGGAAATTAAATAAATAAATCTAACTCTAAGAACTTTGAAAACGAGCGAATTGAAAACGAAAGAAAAACGAATCTAAACTAGACTTTGAAAACCGAACGAACGAAATTAAACTAAGGAAATTAAACGAGGCAATAAAGAAATCGAATCTAGAACTAAAGCAAGTAATTAAAGCAATTAAACGAAAGCAATAAAATAACTTACGAAAATAACGAAGAACGAAGAACTTGAATTAAACTGCAACGAACTACGAATCCGGATTCGAACTAAAGAAAGCAATAAAAACTAAAGCTAGAGTATTTAGAACTGAAAAACTAAGGTAAAAGCTTGTCATAATTCGTGTCCTAATGGCATATATATACTAAGGTAAGAGTTTGATACCAACTAGGAAAGTAATTAAGAAAAACGCAGACGTGGAGCGGGCGCTCCAAAGGATGGGAGCGGGCGCTCCATATTGGCTTCGCAAAAATCCTTCAACTGCTGAACTGGAGCGGACGCTCCAAACACCCGGAGCGGGCGCTCCAACGCTCATGTGCAAATCCTTCTCGAACACTGTTCATGGAGCGGGCGCTCCACATCTCTGGAGCGGGCGCTCCAACTCACGCGCGCACTTCATCCAGTTTTTCACTCCTTTTTCTTCCTTTTCTCGTTCTTTCTCCTTCTTTCGGCTCCCATGATCCCTAACAAGTAAAATACTCGAAACACCCAAATCATAGCTATATAGACACAAAACGACTCAAAAACGACACTAAAACAAATAATAAATAACGACTAAAACCTAACAAAATGACACCAAACAAATGGATCTGGTGGTGTTGGGTCCATTGGGCTCAATACTAGTGGCTCTATGTTGGGAGCAAGCTCGGATTCCCCCCACCGAGAAGCCAACGAAGTGCGGAGGAGCCGACTTCAAACGATGACAACAAAAGATGTTGTTTTATTTAACAATGTTGGGTTTTGCAAACTTTCTCAAGGAAGACGCACTGTCCGTGCCCAGTGAGCAAGAGACGAACTTCAACGTTTGTGCCGCCTATGACAATTGGCAAAATGGAGATTATCTTTGTAAAAACTTTATTCTAAGGGTGCGTTTGGTAGCCTAGTTAAGGCCATATACGGACTTTTATATGGGCTTATTCATTGTTTGGTAGCCATGATTTTAAATCCAGGGGGCCCGTCACTAAATTGCTGCCCGTGACTGAAATACTGTAGCCTTTAGGATTACGTATCGGACCATTTGAGGTGCGATAACAATGTGGATTTGTACAATAACCAAGAGAAGGGACGAAATGACATCTATACCCCTCCTTCATTTATTGGATTTCAAAGGCAATGCACGATTCCTCCACACATATCATTCCAATTCTAGGGTTCATATGAAGGGGCCGCAGTGACGATGAAGAAAAACAGCCCGAAGAAATATGCGATAGCTCCCCTCATCAAACCTTTTGATGTTTGAGCATCAGATTTGGATAAGTGGATAATAGAAAGTAGTAACTTTCTAAAACTTGAGAGTGTTTCGCCATTGTTGGCGTCAATCGAAGGTCCCTCTTCGTGTTCATCGTATTTGAATCACTCCTCTGCAAGAATTGGGACTGAAGGCAAGAATTGAGAAGCGAGGAATTTCATACCTCAACTTCCCGATTTCTGGTTATTCAAATTAAATGGGCCTTTTTTCTTTGAACAAATTCTTCCAATTTTGATTATTTGTTGCTCTTTTAATTGCAATGCAAATACTAGTATTTGCTTTCATTTTATTTTTTTTTGAGATAAAATTTTGACAAATAAAAAAAAAACTTTGTGCAGCAGAAGAATTTTACTCATACATCGATATTTTATTTAGGGATAAAAGTGTAAAAACGTACCACTGTCATGATTTATACATTCTCTACCAAACATCCAAATTCAGATAGACACTAATCTCTCCTAGCTTACCAAACACCCAACTCATGATACCAATCTGGGCACACATGATTACTATCTTTTCGGGCCCTTATCTCAACTTAGCTACCAAACGTGCCCTAAATGTATTAGATGATAGTTTGTTCAATGTATACTCCATTGTAAACACATAAAAAGAGATGTGGGATGCTCTAGAAAAGAAGTACCGTAATGATGATGCAGGTACAAAGAAGTTTGTGGTCGCAAAGTACTTGGACTACAAAATGGTTGATTTCAGGCCAATCATAAAGCAAGTTCAAAAGTTTCAACTCATTTTGCATGATATCCATGCCGAGGGTATGATCTTACCGGACGCGTTCGTCGTTGCAACGGTGATCGAGAAGTTGCCCCCAAGTTGGAAGGACTTAAAGAGCTACCTCAAGCACAAGCGAAAGGAGATGACTCTTGAAGACTTGATTGTCAAGTTGCGTATCGAGTCTGACGTACGCAAGCAAGATCCTCAGCCGAGAGGCGGCTCTATGGATGCAAAGGCCAATCTAATGGAGTGAGGCGAACCCTCCAACAAGTGACCTCGTCCATCGGCCAAAGACAAAGGCAAAGGCAAAGTGACAGCCAAGAAGTTCAACGGTGAATGCTACAACTGTGGCAAGTACGGTCATGCTGCGAAGGACTGCAGAAATTCGATGAACAAGAAGAAGAAAAATTTCGCCAATGTAGCCGATAAGGGCTTCGGTGAATGGGATAAAGACGACCTTGATGCGGTAGTCACCGAGGAAGTCAACAATGTCAAAAACCAAGGAGGGTGGTACATCGACACCGGCGCTACTGCCCACGTTTAGTCCGATAGGAGCAAATTTGTCTCTTATCAAGCTGTTGTGGGGAGGAAGCTCAACATGGGGAACCAAGCTTCGTTCGAAGTTGTCGAAATTGGAGAGGTGGAGCTCAACCTTACTTCTGGCCTTGCGCTTACTTTGAAGGACGTGCTTCATGTTCCCGACATTCAAAAGAACTTGGTGTCAGACTATATTCTAGTTCATAAGGGGTTTAGACTAGTGTTTGAGTCTGATAAGTTTACTTTGTTGAAGCATGGAAAGTTCCTCGGGAAAGGTTACCTTACCGGGGGTCTTTTCGGATTGAATGCACTGGTTGTGCGTTGTGTAACCAAGCTCCAGTTAATAATGAAAATTCATCTACTTCCTCTTACTTGGTTGAGTGCTCTAATTTATGGCATTGTAGATTAGGACATGTGAATCTAAATGCTATAAAAAGATTAGTAAACTTAGATTTACTAAAGATAAATGAAGTGAATACTCAAAACAAATGTGAAGTTTGTGTTGAGGCGAAAGTGACTAAACAACCGTTACGTTCGATGGAAAGGAGCACAAAATCCCTTGAGTTGATTCACACCAATGTATGTGATCTAAAATTTGTGAAAACGTGAGGTGGTAAAAAGTACTTTATCACTTTCATCGATGATCGTACAAAATATTGTTATCTTTATCTTCTAAGAGGTAAAGATGAGGTTATTGAAACTTTTAAGAACTTCAAGAATGAAGCCAAAAATTAACTAAGCTGTCGAATCAAGATAGTTCGAAGTGATCGAGGTGGAGAATATGTAGCTCCGTTTGAAGAGTTATGCAACGAAATTGGTATAATTCATCAAACTACAGCCCCTTATTCACCTCAATCAAATGGTGTTGCGGAACGCAAGAATCGAACACTTAAAGATATGATGAATGCTTTATTGATCAGTTCTGGGTTACCCCAGAACATGTGGCGGGAAGTTGTTCTAACAGCTAACTATATCTTGAACAAAATTCCACTCAAAGGTCAAGATGTTACACCTTACGAGTTATGGAAAGGTAGAAAACCATCGTACAAATACCTCAAAGTGTGGGGGTGGTGTTTGGAAAAGGTTGAAGTGCCTCTACCTAAACAAGTTACAATTGGTCCGAAAACGGTCGATTGTATCTTCATACGATATGCATTGAACAGTATTGCCTATCGATTTATTATCTACAAGTCAGAATTTCTGACATGACTATGGGAACTACTATTGAGTCAAGGAATACAATATTCTTTGAAAATATTTATCCGTGTAAGGATAAAATTGAGAACAATTCTAGTAAAAGAATTGAAGATGAAGCCACTAGTTCTAAATCTATAAGTGAATTACCTAAAACGCGTAAGCGACGAAGGCTCAACTTAGAAGATGAAGAACCGAGACGTGGTAAGACAGTTAGAACTAAAAAAGATTTTGGTCTTGAATATGTTCTGTTCATGTTGGATGAAGAACCAACAACGATCAAAGCAACATTTGCTAGACAGATAGTTCACTTTGGAGAGAAGCAGTTCAAAGTGAAATTGACTTCATTAAGCAAAATCATACTTGGGTATTGGTTAATTTGCCAGAAGGTTGTAAACCCTTAGGATGTAAATGGATCTTTAAAAGATACAAAGCAGATGGGTCAATTGACAAATACAAAGCTCGTTTGGTAGTCAAAGGCTTTAAGCAAAAAGAAGGGTACGATTTTTTCGATACCTATTCACCAGTGACGAGGATCACTTCTATTCGTGTGCTTCTAGTCATAACAACTTTGTATAATCTTGAGATACACCAAATGGACGTAAAAACTGCGTTTCTGAATGGTGATCTTGAAGAAGAAATCTATTTTGAAGGGTTTGTAGAACCCGGGCAAGAGAAAAAGGTTTGTAGGTTGGTTAAGTCTTTATATGGATTAAAACAAGCGTCGTTACAGTGGCACTTGAAGTATGATAATGTGATGTTATCACATGAATTTAAAATAAATGAATGTGAAAAATACGGTTACACTATAGTGTGTCTTTACGTTGATGATATGTTAATCATTGGTAGTAATATCCAAGTGATTAATGAAACTAAAGCCATGTTAAAAAGAAATTTTGACATGAAAGATATGGGTCTAGCAGACGTTATTCTTGGAATTAAGATTCTTAGAAAAACAGATGAGATTGTTCTATCACAATCTCATTATGTTGAGAAAGTACTTAAAAAGTTTAATGCTTTCGACGGCTTGCCTGCTAAGGTTCCTCTAGAACTCAATGTTGCGAGAATCGTGGTGAGCCAGTAACCTATAATGCACGGATTCTTCAAAAAATATCATATTGCAGTATCGGATATGCGTAGGATACGGGTGCGGATGCGATTCGTGTGGGATACGCACCGGATACGCCACGTGGCGAATCCTGCAAAAAAAAATAATAATAAAGGGATACGCGAATCCGGTGCGTCCACCTCGAGAATTCGGAGCGTTTAGGGTGCGTTTGGGGTTATTGTTGTAATAATTTTACTTTTTTGGGTTTTTTGTAATTATTTTTATATACAACGCCTAAAATTTAAATAATTAATAAAATTATTCTAATATTTAAATTATGAGGTTTAATCGAAGATTTCATTTTAAGGGATATTTGCAATATACTTTTCTATTTATACTTTTTATTTTTATAAATAAGTGTCATATATATATATTATAAAATATAAATATATACACGTATCCTTCACGAATCGCACCCTAACTTTTTTAAAAATCTGTATCCCCGTATCCGAATCGTATCACCCCCGCACCCATGCAACATAGCCAGTAACTCAAGAAGACTATGCACGGGTCATAAGAAGTCTAATGTACTTGACAAATTGCACTAGACCCGACATAGCATGTGTTGTGAACAAATTGAGTCGTTA
The DNA here is from genome assembly GCA_029379335.1 of Thymus mandschuricus. Classification (NCBI taxonomy): domain Eukaryota; kingdom Viridiplantae; phylum Streptophyta; class Magnoliopsida; order Lamiales; family Lamiaceae; genus Thymus; species Thymus mandschuricus. The sequence continues at coordinate 40,608,480 of CM057071.1, forward strand.
CACAAACAATCCAAATAAAGAGCATTGGAGAGCTTTAGTACAAGTTTTGAGATATTTAAAATATACTCAAAATCATGGGCTACATTATTCGAGATACCTCTCGGTACTTGAAGGGTGCTGTGATGCGAATTGGATATCCGACACTAAAGATTCACTTTCAACAAGTGGATATGTGTTCACTATTGGGGGAGGTATTGTCTCGTGGAAATCCACGAAACAGACATGCATAGCCCGATCTACCATGGAATCCGAATTCATAGCTTTGGATAAGGTTGGTGAAAAAGCGGAATGGCTAAGGAACTTTCTAGATGATATTCCTTGTTGGTCAAAACCATTACCACAGTGATGATTCACTGTGATAGCCAAGCTGCCACTGGTAGAGCAAAAAGTGGTTTATATAATGGTAAGTCTCGACATATCCGTCGATGACATAATACTTTTAGACAATTGAGCACAACAGGGATTATTTTGATTGACTACGTAAAGTCTATGGATAATCTAGCGGATCTGCTAACCAAAGGGTTAAACCGTGATCAAATGAATAAGTTGCTAGAAGGAATGGGTCTGAAATCCACAAACTAAGAGTTGTCATAGTGGTAACCCAACCAACGAGACCGGAGATCCCGAGAACTTGGTTCAATGAGAAAACTAAGCTATGAGAATTCGATCGAGTTAAAACAATCACATTCTAAATTTCCTTCTAAAGAGCAGTTGAGTGTTAAAAGCTTACTTGGTGGTGAGGTTAAGTCTACAATGATTCCTAAATACCTCAAGGAGGTTGAGTATGGTAAGATACTCGGTAAAGAATCACCTATGTAAGTGTGAAGTGTGGCCGCTTCAAAAATGCACTTATGAATCCAAAGGGGTATCCAATGCCGAAAAGGAAACAAAACGTGAGAATGGATGAGGTTGAGGTGTTATATTTTTGATATCGTTGTCTCGGTGCACGCCGTGGAGGAATAGTTCAAAGCTTCTTGCTACTAGTACGCTTGTGTACTTGATGATGTTGACTATGGAAGGTTCAAAGCCACCAACTACCTATCCAGATGGTATAATACCTCTCGAGGACTGAGCTTCTACATTTGCATACATTTGCATAAGGCTATCTCACTCATGTATGGGATTGTTGGAAATTGGTTTTTTAAATCAATATTTAAATATATTTAATTATTCATATTCTCGAAATCAATATGTGGTGAGTGAGATATGAATGATTAAAGTGTAGTGTTGGTGGAGTTAATTCATTGTTTAGTGAATATTTAAGTTGTTCCACATTGATTAAGTTTCATTAATTAAACTTGTTTAAAGTAATTAAACAAGTGAGCTTAGTATCAATTGGACTTAAGTGGACTAGAGAGTTTAAGCTCTCTCGGGTACACGTACACGAGAGCATCGTTGGCTGGCTTGGGCTCGGGCTCGGGTTTTGGGGTTCGGGATTTTGGGCCAGAATTGCGTCCAGATTCGTTGAACCAAAATGCGTCCAGATTTGTTGAACCTAGTGTTCAACATTTGAATGTGTGATGTTTGTAACCGTCTGGAGTTACATGCGTAACTCCTCCACTATATCATGATGGACGGGAGGTTACAAACGAAACGTCCAACGACTCCTTAATGGGTCGATCGAAACCGTCAACGAGCAATCATGACTCGTGTGTAACTACCAACGAGCAATTATTACTCGTTGCGTAACTGCCAACGAGCCATCATGACTCGTTGTGTAACTGCCAACGAGCCATCATGATTCATGTGTAACCGCCAACGAACCATCATGACGTCTTAATTCACGTCTTCATGACGGTATTAATTCCCCGGGTGATGATTTGCCTATAAATAGAGACGTAGACATGTCACATGCATTGTTGATCACACCACAAATCGAGCATCTCTTTGCATCAGCACTCTTTTCCTTTCTGCATTTCATTTTCCGAGCTTAGTCATCGCCTCCTCCAAGTCGGAGCTCCAAGGTCCCGCGGTGCTAATGCCTTCGAGACATAGCTGTTTTATCTTTGGGGACGATACGCCACAAACCGAGAGCACTACCGGGGCGTATCTCGTCCTGCGGAAAGAGGACTTTCCTCGACTCGGCTAATAAGTTCTTCTTTTATTTTCGTCATTTCCGTGTAATTTCATTTTTCGGTTTTTCTTAAATTGCATTACGTCCGACAAGTTCATTGTAATTTTCAGATTTATATTATTAAATCTCCAACAAAATTCAATTTTTGTTATTTTATAAGTATATTCTGCTCTCCGATTCCGTTTAAGATAAAATATTTATTAATATTTTACCTTTAACATATATATTCTAGAAATGTGATTTAAGAGTCATGTTGTTGTATAAACAAAACATAATAAGTACTATTTTTTTTTTTTAATTGTAACTTGTTATAATGGGCGTGATTTTTTTTTTTTTTATCGAATAAAAAAGCTAATTATTAAGAGGAAGAAGCACAGACACAAGAAGTGGCACTAGCACTAAAGAACCAAATACACCAAATCAAGTTATTGCACACATAAACCAGCAAACCAATTCCTCTGCAGGCATGAAAGGAAGAAAATTTACAGCCAAAGTTCGCATAATTTTATAGTTCTACATTAATATTAGTCAAACGTGAGTCTTAAATATTTTGTATTCTTTTAAAAATATTCATTGAACGTAGGTTTTATTAATTAGTAGATGTTGGTTTTGATTTTAACATTGAGATTAACATTATTTACAAAATCGTTATTAAAATTGATGATTTTGGATTCTCATTATATATATATATAATTTTCAAAATCAGGAATGATTGAAAAGTTTCATAAAAGTTTTTAGTATTGGAAATGTTTTTGACACGTGACAATCGTCTATCAATATAATAAAAGATGTCACACCGCATTGCAATAAAGACCCTTGTCCGGCCTCAACTCTATTTCAAATTTTATTTGTTATTCTTATAATAATTATTATGTATTAGAATAAAAATATCACAATATCATAAATACTTATATGGAAATTGAAAATTGAAAATTAATTATATATATATATATATATATATATATATATATATATATATATATGGGTGAGATCCCGTACAAAATAGGTTTATCGTAAAAAATAAAAAATGATGCATTTTATGCATAATTTATAATGCATTATATGCATTATCTATACAATCATAATGCATTTTCAGTAAAATCATAATGCACCAGTTAATCTACACCGTAGATCACACAGATCAATGGTCCAGATCACTTCTCATTTCTTACAGAATCTGTCTTTTGTATGTGATCTCTCCGCTATATATATATATATATATATATATATATATATATATATATAGGGATACACTATGGTAAAAACTCAAATTTCAATGAAATCTGCAAACCATGCATTTTCATACATAATTTGTTGCATTTTTATGCATAAACTGTTGCATGAAAAATATATATATTTTTATTAATAAAATACTAATAAAATAATATATATATTTTTCATGCAACAGTTTATGAATAAAAATGCATCACTCTATGAATGAAAATGCAGAGTTTGCAGATTGCACTGAAAATAGAGTTTCACCTGATTTATTTCCTATATATATATATATATATATATATATATATATATATATATAGGAGGGATACACCATGGTGAAAACCCAATAAGTAATGAAATCTAGAAACTCCTAATAATCGTTGATCGATGATTGATCAACGGTTTAGATTAAAACAATATTCTGCATTTAAAAATTAAAATCATTAACTAATAGGGACAAAAACGTCCGAATAAACAAATTAAAATAAGGAAGTAATTCACTTTCCATGTTAATAGGAGAATTATATGTTATAGGCGGATTCCCACTAACAACCAAATCTTCATCATTTATTACAAAAACTAGTTGCCTGCATTAAATCAAAACGAGAAACCTACCACCTACAAACTAAAATCGTCGACTACCAGCAAGAAAAAAGAGTAGAACCTAAAACTTGCAATGGCGACCAATAAATTTGCAAGATGGAGCCGGCCAAATCACGAAGTATGCAAGGAAAAGGAAAGCGCCGAGCAACAAATAATCATACAGGTTCTAGGGTTCCAATTTATGCTTCGAATTTGGGGTTTCTGGGTTTGAATTTCAGGGAATTATTTTGATTCATTTGTTGGATGCATACAATATATATTGTTGAACGAATTGGAATGTTATATCAATATTTTTGTTGCATTTAAATTGACATACTGATATATAATGTTGTAAATCAGAATATTTGGATTGATGGGATAAAAAGGTCGAATGAGTGGTATATGTTCATGTTTATGCTCGCAATATGTTTGTTAAAATGTCTGATAGAGAAATTTGTATTTAAGACTAAAAAATAGGAATTGTGGTCCTAGATGCTAGTAGGATTTGAGATATTTAATGTTGCACCATTTGTTAGTTTTGTTGCATATTTCTATATTTACGTTGCATTGTGCTATATAATTTTACTATTGCGATACACATGTTTATAATAATACAACAAATTCGAAATATGAAAGGTAAACAAGTATGCAACAATTCATTTTACTGATATTTGTCATGGAGTAATATACATACAAAGTTTGGTGGCGTCTTGCTTTTGGCGGATGCTTATGTGGATCATGAATTTTTGATATTTATGCAATAGTTTTGTTCATTTTATGGGAATATGAAAATGTTGAATATTTTTTATATTTCATATCATATTCTTGGAAATCTAGACTGAAATGATTGACATAATATTTTAATGAAATGTAAACAGGTGACGTATACGAGGGCAAAATATTGTGCAACAATTGCAACTGCACAATGCAGCAGAAAAAGGAAACGTATTATTCATGATGTTGGCGCCTTCTATTTGATTTTGTCAAAAACAAAGAACAAAGAGTTGACTTGGAATTTGAAGTTATAAATTGGTGTTGTTGTAGTTATTTCAAGTGGTTACTTTCAAATTCAAATTGAATTTATTTTTCAAATTCAATGAGTATAAAACTTTTTCCATAAACTAAATATCTTACTTTTTTTTTAAAACTAAATTACACATAAATATTGTATAAAAACATTTTTATTACATGGGAATTTAATTTGATGCATAATTCTCACAATTTAATGCATCGATGAAATTGCATTGATGCATATAATCCTTAACTTAACGTGTACTAATGCATCATATGGTATTCGGTAATGCATGGATCAACTATACCCTAGCTACTTGAGAAAACAAAACCCTAATGAAAAATCTAAACCCTAGTTGGAAAAACTATACCCTATTGAAGAAAAATAAACCCTACTCGGAGAATACAAACCCTACTCTAGGAAATACAAAACTCTAGTTGGAAGAAATTAAACCCTAGTTAGGAAACTAAACTTTAATATAGGAAACTATACATATCAAAATTATGTATCATTTCTGTAATCATCATTGTCAGCTGCAGAACAAAAAAAAAAAAAAAAAAAGAATATGCACAAGAATCAATCGAAAATGCATCAAAACATCTAAAATATGCATCGAACTTACTGTATGTGATGTTTAAAAAATATGTTCATTTCGTAAGATTGCAAAAAAATTTGGCCAATGAACGACTTCTTATCAACATCACAAACAGGAATATAATCGACCTCTTTATCACTCAAATTATTCCCATCAAATTTATCCTTTCCACATTCATCTTTATCAAACGATTTTGGTGCATGTATATATGTTAAGAGTGGTTGCTTATTAATAGATATTCTAACTTGTAGGGGAAACTAAACCGTAACCATAGGGGAAGTTAAACCCTATTTGGGAAAGTTATACCCTAACTTGTAGGGGAAACTATACCCTAACATCTAGGAAAAGTTAAACCCTAACTTGAATGGAAAACTAAACCTTAATATAAAAATTGGAGCTTGACATAAAAATGAAATGAAAATGCATCATAATGATTTCTAAATGCAATAAAATCCACAGAATATGCATATTCTTGTCATTTTCATGCATTTCCGATTGTCGTTGTGCATTTTGCCAATTTCGAATTCAAATCGCAACCAAAGCGGATTAAACCACCCGGAAACATGTTCTACTCTTAAAGACATTTTCAACGGTATGTCACCCATCTAAATCCGATCACCGATGAGGCCGGAATCGCTTCTGGATGTTTGCGCCGCTGCGGAAGTCGCGATTTTGCTTCTAGTTCGATTTCTTCGGCGAATATCTTCTTCGTTTCTCCACCAAATCGAGTGATCCACCCCTCAATCTCTTCGCCTCTTTGAGTAGAATAAAACACAATGGTTCATTTTATGATTCTCATTAGGGTTTGGCCGGAAATCGAATTAATATTAGAGTGTATTTCAGTTTTGGAAAATTCCTAGAATTAAGGAAAGGAAATAAATAAATATTATATATTGAACGAAAATTCAGTTACAAAAATAGAAAAAGTCATAAATATCCCTACATAATATTCAAAAATATTAAAAAAAAATAGGGAAAATAATTTTTAAAATTGTAAATGATATTAATTATCAACCGTTAGATCTCTGAAATCAACGGATATTAGCGGTTTTTAGATTTCACTAGATTTAGAGTTTTCACCTGATATATATATATATATATATATATATATATATATATATATATATATATATATAGCGGAGAGATCACATACAAAAGTCAGGTTCTGTAAGAAATGAGAAATGATCTGAACCATTGATCTGTGTGATCTACGGTGTAGATTAAATGGTGCATTATGATTTTACTAAAATGCATTATGATTGTATAGATGCAATATAATGCATTGTGCATTATAATTATGTGCATCATGCATTATAATTATATGCATAAAATACATCATTTTTTATTATATATATATTCAATTTCCAATCCAGTGTATGGCTTGAATTTTTTATTTGAATCTGTACAAACAGAAAGAACTACAGATCCAAATTGAAAATTTGTTTGTAAATTTTTTTCTCCTTTTTTTGAATTTTTAGAAATAGGAGAGATTTGAGAAAAATTTCCCACTTGTGTAAATTTGGAGTTGAGAGAACCTTGAGAATAATTTACTGTCTGTGTAAATTTAGAAACGGGAGACGTATCCATAGTATTTCCCAATTTTAAAAATTTAGGGCTATTTTCTGAACTTGACGTCACCATTGGAGAAATTTCTGTAGAAGTTTTTTCTGTAGTAGCTTTCTCCTTTCCTTTTGGTCTGATGACCTTTTTATTATTCTTCACCTGCATTTAAATATTTAGAAATATTTTGAGAAAGTAAATCAGCAAGATTATTATCTTTCCCTTTAATATGTTCAAAATTTATAGTATACCCTTTTCCTTGAATTAAATTTTGTAAATTTACCCATCTTGTCCTATTTACTTTTCTACTATTATCATTTTTTAGAAATTTTACAATTGCTTCACAGTCTGTTCTTACTGTAAATTCGTTATTTAGATAGATTTTAAATTTTTCTAGAGAATTTATTAATGCTTGTATTTCAAAATCTAAAGAAGTCCAATTACTTCCAATTTTTCCAAAATTTCCACTACTATATGCAGCAATTCTTTCTTCATTTTTTGGGCAATATTTATTTTTTTTACACAACATAACAGCTCCCCATCCTTCTTTAGAGCCATCACATTCTATAATGATGTAATCTGTTACTAGGGGTAATTCTAATGGTTTAATTATTTTTACTGCTTCTTTTATTTCTTTAACTAAATTAATATCTTCTTTATTAAAATTTCTTTGACCATTTTTTGTAGTTTTACTGTATAACGGCCCTGCAAGTTTACTAAGGTTTGGTATAAATTTTCTAGCATAATTAAGTAATCCTAAAAATGCTTGGATTTGTTTTAATCCTTCTAGTTTATCTGGAAAATTTAACAATTTTTCTGCAATATGTGGTTGTAATTCTATTTTTCCATTTCCAATTTCTAATCCTAAAAAAGATATTTTTCTTTTAAATAATTCCATTTTCTTTTTGCTTATTACAATTCCTTGTTTTTCTATTTCTTTAAAAATTATTTCTAAATGATATTCATGTTCTTTAATATTATCGCTTGCTACAAGAATATCGTCTATATAAACTAAGCAGAAATCATATTTTAGAAATATAGAATCCATAAATCTTTGAAAAACTGATGGAGCATTTTTTAAACCAAAACTTAAAACATTCCATTCGAAATGTCCTTCTGGACAGGTAAAAGCTGTCCATGGTTTAAACCATTCTTCTAATTTTAATTGATTATATCCTGATTTTAAGTCAAATTTACTAAAAATCTTTTTGTTTTGAATTAAACTAATTAATCCATCTTTATTTGGAATATTATAACCATCATCAATTGTATTATCATTTAATCTTTTATAATTATAAACTATTCTTGCTTTTCCTCTTTTAATTTCCGAATGGTTTCTTACTATAAAAGCGGCTGTTCTATGTGGACTTTCTGATCTTCTAATTAATTTTTGTACTATCATTTCTGGAATTTGTTTTTTAAATTCTTCTCTATCAAGGGGAGAATATTCTATATTTGCTGTTATTATTCTTATATCGGGGTTTTTAAGTTTTTGTTTTATTATATAATTTATTTTTGTTTTAGTAATATCCTCACCTATTAATCCCATTTTTTCAAGTTTTTGGATTATAGGATAATTTATACTGTCTGTAATATTTGGTCCTTTTTCTAATCTATGACTTAAGAAATTTCCTAGGTAAAATATTGTTTCATTTTCTATTTGATTTATTCTATGGTTTTGGGTTTTTAAAAAATCTAATTCACCAGTTCCACCACGCTTTCGAGCAAACTCTGATGTTTGACTGTATCTATTTGTTGGAAAATTATATACCCGTTTACTAAGTGTAATGTGGTTTTGGGCTATTGTAATTGATCCATGTAAACTTATAATAAAGTTTAATCCTAGCAAAAAATCTTCTGATTTTACTGATTTTGGATTTATAATAACTTGTGGCAATTCATATTTATAACCAAAATTTCCTGCAAAATCTAAAAATTGAATTCCTATTGATTTTACTTCGTGTGTAATTGTCATTATTCTATTTTCAACTGTTCTTGTCTGTATATTGTAGTTTAATTTTTTATGATATTTTTCTGGAATTAAACTATATCCTATTAAACTTTTAGTACTTCCAGTATCAAGTGTAGTTGCTAACGGTATATAAGTATTTTGATCTAACCAAACCTTACAATGTAAAGTTATTAAATTTGGAGTTCCTTTATTAATACTTTCAAAACTTTTATTATTCATAGAAATAACTTCATGTTTTTCTTCTAATTGTTGTGACATATTACTACATTCAGTTTCTGTTATAAGTATATTTTTTCCTTTATTAATTTTTTCTTCTAATAAATTATACTTAAATTCTAATTGTTGTATTTGTTGTTCTAGAAGTTTAATAGCCAACTCATGTTTATCTATTCTTTCTTTATAAAAATTTAAATTTTTATCTTGCTCTAATATATTTGACGTTCTTCCTTTTAGTTCAGTATTAATGTTGAATTTTTCTTGTATACATAAAAAACATATTTCTTTAAAACATTTATTACATTGATATCTTTTATCAATGGCTGGGAATAATTTACAAATAAAACAGCTAACATGATTATTTCCTTTAAATCTTATCCAATCATGTTCACACTCTATTTCTATATTCATATATGTGTAAATTATTTGTGATTTTTCTTCTTCACTGTATATACTATATACTGAATTATTATCTGAATCAGTTTTAATTTCTTCTATTTCAAAATCTCCTATTTGTTCTACTAAATTATTTCTTTCTCTATTTCTATTATCTTTATTTTTATCAGGACATCTATTAGCTAAATGTTTTGGATCTCCGCAAATAAAACATTTACAATTTCTATTTTGTGGTTTTCTAACATATTTACTTTTATCATAATTTTTATTTTTATCAAAACTAGTACTCTTTCTGATTTTTTTATATTTTTTAGGTTTTTCATAATATCCATATGCCTGTGGTGTATAAATTGCTGTTTTACAGAAAGCCCATGCTTGGCTTTTAATTTGTTCTTGCATTACGGCTTCTTTACATTTTTCTTCTAATTTATGAAAAACAAATGATGCTCTCGGTCCTATTCCTAAATTTATAGGTTTTGGATCAAGTTTTTTCCATTCTTCATGTATATATATATATATATATATATATATATATATATATATATATAATTATAATATTTTAATTAAATGCTCAAAATAATTATGAACCAAGTTGATCAAAGGGAACCTTTAAAATCTATATACTGTACTATATAAAAGCCAAGTACAAGGGGTAAATTTGTAATTTCACTTCTAATTTTTTATTTCCCTACAATTTTTAATTTGTTAAAATAATTTTACAAAATTAAAAATGCCGAAATAAAGAAGTTAGTTTCTAATGATATCCGGCATTTTTTAAATGTGAATAAACACATCTTTTCGAAAGAAGTTATCTATATTTATAAATACCATCCATTTAATTCCTCTGCAAGTTACTCAACCAACACGTATCGTTTCATTTTCAAGTTGTCATTCCATTTGGATTGCGTTTATTTAAAAAGGAGTGATGTTTTTCTCTGTTAACGAAGGTAATTTGCTGATGCTTCTGGTTTAATTCTTTGCCCCTTCTTACTTAGTATTTCTTTTCCTTTGGTTTAAAGATTGTCATATGTATGGTATGCTGAATAGATTTTTACTCAGTCCTCTTTCGATTGATAGTTTCTTAGCATTCTTGGTGTTTATCAGTATAGTTTTATCACCAATTTGTTTTATGTTAGAACAAATTATTTATCCTTTTTCATATATGTTTATTAGTATAATCTCCTCTTGGAGCCAATTACGCCAATTTAATGCAGATACGGCACACAAACATTAACTTATAAATCCCAAATAAAAATATGAGAAATGGAAGAAATTGAGAGTGTCTGCATACTCACGAGAGATCACAGAAGAGAAAACATCTATTTTGCAGATAATTATGATTCAATCGACCATGTAAATGTCACGACCGGACATTACTAAGGATAGTGAAGCCGGGGACCTGTGACTAGGGATGGGATTAAAGAAGCGGGAATAGAAAGGGGGATGTAATTATAAAGCTAGAAACCACTCAACAAGCGTGGGAAGTAATTATTATATCAATTGGCGTCGAGCCTTTAAGGGATACATGTATTCGAAACGTTTACACGACTCGAATACTCAACAAGAATTTATTGACATTTTACAGCGGAAGTCTTACAGAATGCATGTATGAAGACACACATTACCGAGAGCCTAATCTAAGAACTAATATGATTCATGATGACAAAAGCTAGGGTCGGCTCTCCATTCCATCTTGTTCAACCTGCACATGTAGAAATATATGCAGGGCTGAGTACAAAAGTACTCAGTGGGCACGTTGCCGAAAATATACATATATAATTGTCAAGCCATTCAACAGTAAGACATAGGAGTTTTATTGAAAAGAGCCTATGCTTACTAAAATAGTTCTTGTGATCTAAAAGTTTGCTGGCCAGCTAAGTTCTTTAGTAATCTACCATATCTGTTTCTAATGGTACCGGGAGAGTGGCCACTCTCACGATACCTTGACCGGCCAACCCGAAGATGACACACGGTCACTTTATGTACACTAGTCTAAGTAAGATAGCTATCTTACTAAGACCCGAATTCGATTATATAAATTGGCAAAGCCAATACAGATAGGTATCATACAAAAATCAAAACATTTATGGCATGACAATAATTCAAAATAACTAACTTATATTTTCATAAATATCACATTTATTTTGGATAGAAAGCCCACCTCTCGTAGCGTAGAATATGCCCGGTCTTGATAGACGAACAACGTCAAAACCCTTGTCGAGTCGCGCCTATTCATAAAGGAATAATAAGAATCTACATTCTTATAATAAAACTTCCTATGGGAAATAATAAAACTTCCTATGGGAAAATAATCGTCTAGTATATTTTCCTATCTTATGAATCTGTTAGGGTTAACAGATTGATTTGAATTCTTTAAATCTCTTCATAAAAGAATAGTCTTTTATTATTCAGAATCGTTTCTTCCATTATTCGAGACCATTTATTTGTCGAATTAATTCCCGAAAATTATGCAAATCTTCAGGACATATTTTAAAGCTAAGTATAGCTTAATAATTAATTAATCTTAATTAATTGAATAGTCTTAATCATTTTATTAATCTTAAGCGAATCCGATTTTAATAGTCGGGCCGTCCTTATTTATTAATTAACTAATTAATCTCGTGAGTATTTTATGAGAATATAATCCTTCGAACATTGATCGAACATTCGATTGATGGAATTAAATCCGGACAAGTTAAGCCCGTAGATTAATCGAATCGGGCCAGAATATTAAATTCTCGGCCCAAGTTCTGGATTCGGCCCAAACCAAGAATCTGGTTCGGACCCGCGGGTTTTAGCCCAAGACCTGACCCGATTCGCACACACATATATATACTGACCCTAGCCCCCCTTTCTTCACACGCCTAAATCGATTCAGCCCTAACTCCCTCTCTCGGATCCCTCCTGCCGCGCCACTACTCGCCGGCGTCGAGGACTGCCGGCGATTTCTTCGTCGGCCGGCAGCTCCCTTTTCCGCTCCTTTCTCTCTCTCTCCATCGGATTTTCTCTCTCTCTGTCGGGCTTCTTGCCGGCTGCTCGGTCGGCCAGCTGGAGGAAGGACAGAGGCACCGCCGTGGTGGTCTGCCGGGAACTCAGCGCCGCCGCGCCTGGGAGTTCCGCCAGCAACAGCCTCTGCCGTCCGTCGTCGGCGTTCTACCCGCCGTGAAGCTGTAAGGATCCACTCCCTTTCCTGCATTTCCTCCTCTCCTCTCTTATATATTTTCTTTGGTTGACAGTCTCTCTCTGCCCCCCCCCCCCTTTTTCATTCATTTATTTTATTAATTATATTTGTTTGATAAATGTTTTAGGGCCGACCTTCCGTCTGCAACGACAGTGTCTTCATCGGAGTCGGAGAATTTCGACCGGAGGTGGTCAGTTCCGAAGCTAAGTTAAGACTCCCTGCTCCGTTTCTATTTCCTTAATTTTAGATTATCTTGATGGTTAGGGTTACTTAAGTATTGTAGTAAATGGTTTGTGTGTTTTCTATATCTTGTATAGAACCATGGTAGTCCTAGTAATGTTTCCCCTTGCTTTAATCGTAAGCATAAAACTTGATTCTTGAGCTTAAAACATGTGATTTTCTTATTCTTACTAGATGTAGAGAGGGCTGAAACTTTAGGCTTATTTGCATATGGTTTTCATGCTTGATTTGCTATTATACTTGGAGGGTTGATTTATGACCTGTTTTTGTTTGCTTAAGGAGTTGCTTAGAAGGAATATTAGGATTCTTAGTTTCATTTTATGTTTCAAACTCATGCTTTCGTTTATTATCATGTTTGTAAGTAAATATTGAGTTTTAGCATGCTTATTAAAGAATGAAACTGAAATTCTCATATTCTTGCTTATGTGTTGAGGCTTAAATCATGCTTAAGGATTATTGAGGTTTTATTTACTTACTTAGAGTTAGAAGTGCTGTTGTTGCTAGCTCACCACACTCCTTCCTTCTCCCTCTGTTCTCTGCTGCTTCTCCTCTCCCTCTCGTATATTCTATGGTGAATTTTGGTAAGTGATGAGTGAAAGGAAAAACTGCATTGTGTGTGTGTCTTGGATTATATAGAGAAGATGGTGATGGTGGTAGAGTAGTAGGAACTGTAGCTGATTGTAAGGGTTAAGAGTCCTTTTTCTGATTTCTTTCCTAATCCCATCTTCTTTGCAGGTTTAGGTTGAGGAAGGACTGATTTCTTTGTGGCTCAAGAAATGTAGGGGAAAGGCTGTAGGGTGAGGGAGCAATCTCTTCCCAGAAATTCTGCAAGTGGGAGGAGCAGCAGCCTGCTGTGGCTTCTCTGCTTTCGCTTCTCTGCTTTCCCTTTTCTTTTCTTTTTTTTCCAGGTTTTATGGTGATGGACTGATGGGAATTGCTCAAGGATAGACTGGAAGATTTTATCCCCATTTTATGGGATATTGTAGACTGCCCTTTCCCCTTTCCCCTTTTTCTTTCCTTTATTTTAGCCGAGCAAAGCACTGCTGCTCCTATCTCTTCTCTTCTTTTTCTTCCTTTATTACTATTTTACTTTACATGTATATAGATAGTCATTTTATTATTATTCAATCAATTTTGATTCTATTATTATTGACATTGTAAGTGTATTATTTTTATTCACTTAATATTTCTTTCTTATTATTAATTATTGTTTTCGATTTAATAAAAGTATTAATCGAATGTTGGGTTCGATTATTATCGAACGGTTCGATCATGAACCGATGGGCTTGGCCCATATTATTAATTAACTAGTTTGGACCACAACTTATGTTCTTGATCGATATCTAATTATACAAATCAATATGAAATGTAAAGTCGATACTATTGTAAATCCAACGATATAATTACTAATATAGAAATTATTAATCAAGTTACTATTTGATTTCTAATTGAAATTACTACTCAATGAATTTATCGCTTAAAGTGATCATATTCTTTAATCCACTAATTATAGGGGTCATTATTCTAATTAGAAATCAATTAATATAACAAGTCTTTCTTACGAAAATTCTACCTTCGTCGAGAATAGAATTTTCTAAGCCATTAAGGTTTAAACTATTTATCTAATTTACGAACTTAACTACTAATGTAGAGTTATGAAAACGCGGGTCGTTACAATATATCCTCCTTAAATTAAATTTCGTCCCGAAATTTGCTTATCTCGTGTAAATAACTTTGGGCACTTTTCTTTCATCTTACTTAATGCGTTTTCACATCATTCCCACGTATGTGATACAATTCTACTACCTTAGAAAATAACTTTTCTCACTCGAAATTTCTTTGGGTCATGACTTATACTAAGACTTGAAACAATAGCTAAATCTTTGAGAACATAAATCTTTTCTCTCTTCTATCCTGCATAGGAGATCCTTGTCTCCACCTCTTGGTGATTTTATATCTTTAGACTCTCTTCCGAGTCCTACATGATTCCTTATCTCTTTTTTTTTTTTACTTCGGGTGATTGAATTACACAGCTAACCAGTAAGAACTGGTGTGCTAAGTATAGCACTGAGATTTCTAAATCCCACATTTTTTTTTCTCTCTTAAATAGATCCTAACTATTCTCCTATCTTATTGTGAGTATAAATATACATACATCTCTTGTATCTTTCTGATAAAGATATATTTGAAGAAGATTTTCTCTTTCTCAATGCTCATAGTATCTCATCATAATCTATTATATGTTCTTCTGGCGTATCATATATCGTGTCATATTATATACGCTTACTCGTACTCTCGCGACAATCTCCTTTCTTTATTTCTAGCACTCAACTTAGTTTGGCGCTATTAACTTATAATTATTGTTTATCTTAAGATTCTTTTATTATCTCCCCGCGAATTCTCATGATTTTAATCCCCTAGGTATTTCTATACTTTCTATTAGGTTTGGGTATTAACCATTTTCTTTTAACCCTAGACTTCCTTGACACCCATGTCATGGTACGTTTGTACCGAATCCTATGTTATGTAGATTCTTGACACCTCTATGGTTTCACAAGTTACGACTCACATTCTGTAGCGTTATCATTTCTATTGATCTTTCAACCAAATTTAATTATTAGTTGGAACGCTAGTCCATGAGTACTCGGATCTACTTTTCTTGGTTTTAGGTAATCTCTACCTTTGAGCTTACTCCTATAATTTGCTCAACTCATGTGCCGTTATTCCTATTATCATTTTAACATGTTAGACGAGGTTAGTCATCTCGGAATGTTTTAGGCAAGATTTTTTTTTTATTCCTATTTTCTTTATGTACGGTAAGGGTCTATATCATATCTATACGTGTCATAACATCACATTAACTATTTTGGTATTTGTTGTAGAATTGTTGCTATGGTCACCTTATCTATCGGCATGTTACGGTTTCTTCATGAGTCATTTTCTCTCATTCTAAAGTTCAAGGGTAAGTCTTTTGTGCTTCACACTATTACTAATTCTTAGTGTTGTGAACCACAATATAAATATAGCATCTTTATCCCCTTTTATATTCATTTTTAAAGTTAGAGTTTCTACTTGTAATGTCTCATATGTTTGGCTATGGTTGTTCTCGAATAGTCAACCGACATTGGCAAGGAGGTGATAGTATCATCACCATTGGTTTTCAAACTATAAAACTCTTCAAAGCCGAACATTTTATAAGGGTTCACTCCTGAGTAGAGGTCTACTACTGGCTCAAAATTTTCTTTCGTTCTTAACTTAAAGCCCTATACATATAATTTAAAGAGTTGTTCTTGAATAACTATATGTTTATTTCTCTCAAACCTTCGAAGATTTATTGTAGGGATTCTAGCTCAATTGTCTTATTTCTTATCGCTCAGGTCACTACCTTAGTTGATTACATGATTTATATAGAACTTCTACTCATTATTACTACTAGAGTACATGATTCCACTAACCTGGGCAAAGTACTTTAGTCGGAACTAAATTTTGACTTATCCTTAAGGTATCATTTGCATAAATCCACTTTTAGTTTATTTACCTTAAGACAACAAATCGGGTTAATGCTAGCAGCTTTTTATCTGAAGAATAACTTACTATTTTAGAGAGATTTAGAAATATTTTTGAGCAAGTCGTCTAGCTTGCTTAATCTATATGTCTTAAGGACGAGGTAAAATAGTTACCTGCTTATAGCAATGCTACATCTTTTAACCCTGATTTATTATTTATTTTTATTTTTTTCATCATGCACTTGTCATCTTTTCCTTGACTCCTGAATAATTATGTCCCTTAATATTCTTTTCTTGATAACCAATTCATAGTCGTTTTTTCTGTCTCTTCTTGCTATCTCATGTATTCATACTTATGACATCCTCTACTGGAATACTTCTTTTTATAAACTCCTTTAATTTCTCAAGGTAGTTAGAATCTAAATTCTTATAATCCAAAAGGCTTTTAAGGATCTATAATGTTCATTACACCAGAAATTATTTTAGCTCGTCTATTTATTTATCTTTTCTTTGTTCAAACTTTTATCAGTTTTAATTGGAACGTCTCTTGATATTTTAATTGTATATATTTCATTTCTACTTAGGCTCCCTTTGTAAGAATATATCTTTCGTTTTGACTTTTAACATTTAGGGACCTTAGCAAAATTTTCTATTTCAATGACATCCTCTCCTTGATAAGGGCTTACGTCTCGAATTATGTTTGAACTCCCATTAATTTTATTGCTTATACTAAAGCTGTTGGTTATTCATTAAAGCCATAACTCGGCCTATATTACTATATTCTTGGTTATCTATCATTGCCCCCACTATGTGAATTTAAATTGTACACATCCTCTTACTTAATATTTTTCAAGATGGCCTTGTCTATTCCTTATTTTTCATCAATCATTTAGCTTAGGGTATTATTATAACCCTTGGTCAATATCTCAAATGCTACTTATCTCATATCTCCTCTTGTCTAGAGAAGCTTCTCATAGATTACCTTCCTTAGCATAAGGTAACTACTCACATTGCTTTTTATGCTACATTTCACTTCTATGTCTCGATCATAATCAAGATTTCTTACTCTTACCTCATGTCTATAGTTGCTTGCGTGTATTATTATTTCTATGTAACACGTAGTTACTCTCTTGTAGACAACTAACTTAAAATTTTGTTCTTCTAAGCTTACTATATTTCTAGTGGAAGAATATTTCAGAATGATCTACACTAATATCCTACAAGGTGTCTAACATGTGACGTAGGAGAGATGTTGATCAAAATTAGGTCATCAACCTATACCACTAGTTATTACTCTTAACACTATGAGTATAGACTCATGTTGTATTATATGCTATATTTATGGATATTGATTTATCTCTGTGCTTTAATGCATATATCCGTTTAAAAAAATTTGTTCTGCTTATATTCTCTTTCATCTATTTTTAATACATTATCCCCTATAGATCTTATTGTAATAATAATTATTATTATTATGTGTTGTTAAACAACCTTAACATTGCTATCTAATATGATATTATCTCTTGGGGACAATAGCTTTGTTTGAGTTTGATTCGACCCCCTTTCTAGACTCATATCCTCCTTAAATTAGGGATGATTTTGATTAAGACTAGGTCATTCTATCTGTTCAAACTTCGTTTGCTCATGTCCTTATGACTTGTGGTCTAAGTCGTTTTTCAATACTATTTGACTTTCAATATTTAACTCATGGACTATTTGTAAGCTTTTCTTAACGGAATCCTAAATTTATCAAACTCAATGGTCTATACTTTATTCTTTATTATTGTCACTATTATCTTATCCTCTTCAGGCTTTGTCGAGAAATTTATTAACTTAACTATTGCATTTGTTGGGGTCACTTGTCATGCCTATTTTTCTAAAATTTTAACTTTACTTGTTTACCAACCCTTGGTCTACTTTATAACATATTAAAGGCCATATTGTCTCTCAATATTTCAAATCTTAAATCTTATTCCACCTATTGGAAGTCTCAATGTATTTTCCTCTAGTCTCATTTTTATACATTTGGGTACCCGTAAGGGTATCATTCATTAGGTCATGCTCATGACTTGCAAATGGACTAGTTAATCCTATTGCTTTCGAAAATAATTGGATCAAAGTGGAATGAGAAGATTTGTAAATGAAAGGTATGGAGATGATGGTTCGTTTGGCATTACAAGTAGCCAAAACGTGTTATCAATAAAACATCTGACAAGCTTGGAAGGAATAATCAGAGGGTAGAAATGAAATGACAAGGGTTAGGGGGGGAGGCACCCATTTTGTCGATACCCATCCGATTTCTTGTCTGATGGAGACGCTACCGAGATTGACATCATGTGGGGTGATCAGTCCCGCATAAGCACAATCTCAGTCACAAGAAATTTCCTTACTTTAGTGACTCACAAAATCCCCGGGAAATGAAAAGAAGTTTTACAAGGTTGGGCGAACTCTTAACCCGACTCAATTTCTTTTGCACTCCGAATTTAAGGAATTTACTTTTCTTGGTATCAAGGGGCTCACATATGATATCAGAATACAACGCATTCTTAGCATGATAGGTTCTCCTTTATATCATTATGTTTATAATTCTTCTTAGTATAAGTACTCATGTACAACTTTTATAAACTAATTTTCAAAGCCCCTTTGTTTTCTTAGAAATTTTCATCTACGAATGAGTACATTGTCACTACTATTTATACTCTTACAAGGGGATAAATTCTTGTATTTATAATTCCGATGGTAAGTTACAGAATTCAGGATTTCCCCTTTGGGTAATGTACCGACAATTTATCGAGTGGCCCTTATCATAACAAGGTTTCTCCTAAGCGGCACTAATATTTTATTGAGTCTACGCACTAGGACGTTAGGCTACAGTTTAATCTTAACGGACCCTAAATTCTAAATTATTTTAGATGTTGATCCCTTATGACAGTTGTACCAAAGGCTGAAAATATAATTTGTATTATATGACACTATGGTTTGGTCTTTAGTAATAACTATTGGTGGTCGGGTATTTCTTTACGTTATCCTTTAAACCGATCTTGCAGATATACTTCAATTATTATTGGCTAGTCAACTGACATCGTTGATGCTTTCACTTTCTATGTTCATTAAGAATAATTCTATATTTAATGAGAACATAGTAATAATATTATTATTACACTTTAGGACTTCATTAACTCATGAGAGGTTCTCATGGTTATATTAACTACTATCGATGGGCTAGTGCTCTACTTACTTTGATCACCTTATTCATGATATCTCCAAGATATTAATCTCAAAACTTCCGTGAAGTTCTAATGGGTATGATCTCATTATGAGACGAGGCTAGAATTTAATTATAATCTTCGATGTATAGTTTATCATATCGTATGTTGTGTACAATAGTAAACTTATGTCGTTCACTTTTCTAAACAATTCAATAAAGGCTAAGCCCATGTCATTGACTCGAATGACATTCCTCTAATTCTTCATGCGCACGTCTCTTGGAGTCATCCCTCTCTTGAGCAACGCCATCGTCTTCTTATCTTCGTTTGCCGAAATAAACATTCGTTTCTTGATAATAATTAATTCTAAGTTAACTCAAGTAGTCATTAATTCTAAGTTAACTCAAAAAGTAGCTATTTCATGTGAGCTATGTTCTCAAGAAAAGCCTTGTGATCTAGATTCTGACCTTAACTATGTTCTCTTCTATCTTAAAGCTTCAAGTTTTTATTAAATAAGAGAACTTACCATTTTTCTCGTTGAACGCGATGTGATGGAGTGCCGAGCTTTTGTCAACTGATTAGACTCGACTAGTCTAGTGAATCAATACTAGACTAAGACTGAAGAAGACTCTCGGATTTCGGAGCAACCAAGTGCTCTGATACCACTTTGTCACGACCGGACATTACTAAGGATAGTGAAGCCGGGGACCCGTGACTAGGGATGGGATTAAAGAAGCGGGAATAGAAAGGGGGATGTAATTATAAAGCTAGAAACCACTCAACAAGCGTGGGAAGTAATTATTATATCAATTGGCGTCGAGCCTTTAAGGGATACATGTATTCGAAACGTTTACACGACTCGAATACTCAACAAGAATTTATTGACATTTTACAGCGGAAGTCTTACAGAATGCATGTATGAAGACACACATTACCGAGAGCCCTAATCTAAGAACTAATATGATTCATGATGACAAAAGCTTGGGTCGGCTCTCCATTCCATCTTGTTCAACCTGCACATTTAGAAATATATGCAGGGCTGAGTACAAAAGTACTCAGTGGGCACGTTGCCGAAAATATACATATATAATTGTCAAGCCATTCAACAGCAAGACATAGGAGTTTTATTGAAAAGAGCCTATGCTTACTAAAATAGTTCTTGTGATCTAAAAGTTTGCTGGCCAGCTAAGTTCTTTAGTAATCTACCATATCTGTTTCTAATGGTACCGGGAGAGTGGCCACTCTCACGATACCTTGACCGGCCAACCCGAAGATGACACACGGTCACTTTGTGTACACTAGTCTAAGTAAGATAGCTATCTTACTAAGACCCGAATTCGATTATATAAATTGGCAAAGCCAATACAGATAGGTATCATACAAAAATCAAAACATTTATGGCATGACAATAATTCAAAATAACTAACTTATATTTTCATAAATATCACATTTATTTTGGATAGAAAGCCCACCTCTCGTAGCGTAGAATATGCCCGGTCTTGATAGACGAACAATGTCAAAACCCTTGTCGAGTCGCGCCTATTCATAAAGGAATAATAAGAATCTACATTCTTATAATAAAACTTCCTATGAGAAAATAATCGTCTAGTATATTTTCCTATCTTATGAATCTGTTAGGGTTAACAGATTGATTTGAATTCTTTAAATCTCTTCATAAAAGAATAATCTTTATTATTCAGAATCGTTTCTTCCATTATTCGAGACCATTTATTTGTCGAATTAATTCCCGAAAATTATGCAAATCTTCAGGACATATTTTAAAGCTAAGTATAGCTTAATAATTAACTAATCTTAATTAATTGAATAGTCTTAATCATTTTATTAATCTTAAGCGAATCCGATTTTAATAGTCGGGCCGTCCTTATTTATTAATTAACTAATTAATCTCGTGAGTATTTTATGAGAATATAATCCTTCGAACATTGATCGAACATTCGATTGATGGAATTAAATCCGGACAAGTTAAGCCCGTATATTAATCGAATCGGGCCAGAATATTAAATTCTCGGCCCAAGTTCTGGATTCGGCCCAAACCAAGAATCTGGTTCGGACCCGCGGGTTTTAGCCCAAGACCTGACCCGATTCGCACACACATATATATACTGACCCTAGCCCCCCTTTCTTCACACGCCTAAATCGATTCAGCCCTAACACCCTCTCTCGGATCCCTCCTGCCGCGCCACTACTCGCCGGCGTCGAGGACTGCCGGCGATTTCTTCGTCGGCCGGCAGCTCCCTTTTCCGCTCCTTTCTCTCTCTCTCCATCGGATTTTCTCTCTCTCTGTCGGGCTTCTTGCCGGCTGCTCGGTCGGCCAGCTGGAGGAAGGACAGAGGCACCGCCGTGGTGGTCTGCCGGGAACTCAGCGCCGCCGCGCCTGGGAGTTCCGCCAGCAACAGCCTCCGCCGTCCGTCGCCGGCGTTCTACCCGCCGTGAAGCTGTAAGGATTCACTCCCTTTCCTGCATTTCCTCCTCTCCTCTCTTATATATTTTCTTTGGTTGACAGTCTCTCTCTGCCCCCCCCCCCCCCCCCCCCCCCCCCCCCCCCCCCCCCCCTTTTTCATTCATTTATTTTATTAATTATATTTGTTTGATAAATGTTTTAGGGCCGACCTTCCGTCTGCAACGACAGTGTCTTCATCGGAGTCGGAGAATTTCGACCGGAGGTGGTCAGTTCCGAAGCTAAGCTAAGACTCCCTGCTCCGTTTCTATTTCCTTAATTTTAGATTATCTTGATAGTTAGGGTTACTTAAGTATTGGGTTACTTAAGTATTGTAGTAAATGGTTTGTGTGTTTTCTATATCTTGTATAGAACCATGGTAGTCCTAGTAATGTTTCCCCTTGCTTTAATCGTAAGCATGAAACTTGATTCTTGAGCTTAAAACATGTGATTTTCTTATTCTTACTAGATGTAGAGAGGGCTGAAACTTTAGGCTTATTTGCATATGGTTTTCATGCTTGATTTGCTATTATGCTTGGAGGGTTGATTTATGACCTGTTTTTGTTTGCTTAAGGATTTGCTTAGAAGGAATATTAGGAGTCTTAGTTTTCATTTTATGTTTCAAACTCATGCTTTCGTTTATTATCATGTTTGTAAGTAAATATTGAGTTTTAGCATGCTTATTAAAGAATGAAACTGAAATTCTCATATTCTTGCTTATGTGTTGAGGCTTAAATCATGCTTAAGGATTATTGAGGTTTTATTTACTTACTTAGAGTTAGAAGTGCTGTTGTTGCTAGCTCACCACACTCCTTCCTTCTCCCTCTGTTCTCTGCTGCTTCTCTCTCCCTCTCGTATATTCTATGGTGAATTTTGGTAAGTGATGAGTGAAAGGAAAAACTGCATTGTGTGTGTGTCTTGGATTATATAGAGAAGATGGTGATGGTGGTAGAGTAGTAGGAACTGTAGCTGATTGTAAGGGTTAAGAGTCCTTTTTCTGATTTCTTTCCTAATCCCATCTTCTTTGCAGGTTTAGGTTGAGGAAGGACTGATTTCTTTGTGGCTCAAGAAATGTAGGGGAAAGGCTGTAGGGTGAGGGAGCAATCTCTTCCCAGAAATTCTGCAAGTGGGAGGAGCAGCAGCCTGCTGTGGCTTCTCTGCTTTCGCTTCTCTGCTTTCCCTTTTCTTTTCTTTTTTTCCAGGTTTTATGGTGATGGACTGATGGGAATTGCTCAAGGATAGACTGGAAGATTTTATCCCCATTTTATGGGATATTGTAGACTGCCCTTTCCCCTTTCCCCTTTTTCTTTCCTTTATTTTAGCCGAGCAAAGCACTGCTGCTCCTATCTCTTCTCTTCTTTTTCTTCCTTTATTACTATTTTACTTTACATGTATATAGATAGTCATTTTATTATTATTCAATCAATTTTGATTCTATTATTATTGACATTGTAAGTGTATTATTTTTATTCACTTAATATTTCTTTCTTATTATTAATTATTGTTTTCGATTTAATAAAAGTATTAATCGAATGTTGGTTCGATTATTATCGAACGGTTCGATCATGAAACCGATGGGCTTGGCCCATATTATTAATTAACTAGTTTGGACCACAACTTATGTTCTTGATCGATATCTAATTATACAAATCAATATGAAATGTAAAGTCGATACTATTGTAAATCCAACGATATAATTACTAATATAGAAATTATTAATCAAGTTACTATTTGATTTCTAATTGAAATTACTACTCAATGAATTTATCGCTTAAAGTGATCATATTCTTTAATCCACTAATTATAGGGGTCATTATTCTAATTAGAAATCAATTAATATCAAGTCTTTCTTACGAAAATTCTACCTTCGTCGAGAATAGAATTTTCTAAGCCATTAAGGTTTAAACTATTTATCTAATTTACGAACTTAACTACTAATGTAGAGTTATCAAAACGCGAGTCGTTACAGTAAAGATAAATTTCTTGGAGTTACGAAGAATTGTGAATAAATAAATCACAAATCATTTTCATGATTTTTCAATTTTGAGATTAATATTCCCTCCAATGTCACGCTCTATAAATGCTCCCATTCAATTAGGCCAACATGTCTAGAATTGGACGAAAACATTGGAAGATTGAAACTTTGATGAAAAAACTTCGATGAGATGAAAATACCACACCGAAGGTAAATTAGGTCAGCACGTGTCCTAGAATCATCAGCCGTGTAATGAACAAAGATTTCGTTGGAAGATGAATATACATCCTTTTAGCTTTTTAGATTCGAATCATCATATCAAAATTTTATATTCAATTAATGCTAATTTCATTGACTCTTTAGTATTTACATCAGTTTTTTTAAATATATAATTAATAGAGTCATACACTTACAAAGAACAACATAAATAAAATTTATGTATTAGGTAGTAATGATATTATTTATGGTAAATAATATTTTAGAATATTATATAAGTAGATTATCGAGAAAAAAGACTTTTGCTTTTACATTTCATAGGAAGTAATAACATTATACTATTTCTAAACGAGATATTTTAACTTATTTATATAACACAGTTAGATAGTAAAAATGAACAACAAGCAAAATTAACTAACTCATTTACATCAGGCGGTGGCCCTAGAAGAAATGAGTACGAAGTTTTTTTGGGGGAAAAATATAAAGTTCTTGATCAGAGAAGATCAGATGTCAATATTTTCATTTAGTAATTAGTCAGTCGGGTAAAATCGTAGAAGGAACAAAGCAAAATATAGTATAAGATCCGTTAAGATATATTATATCAACTTGTCTATATAGCTTAGTTGAAATTAATACTTGTTGGAAACATATCAAAACACAATATATAGACAAGTTTCAAGTGATGAGACAAAAATACCCCTAACTACTATTCACCTTTTTACTTTTGAAATCTCAATTTTCATATTTATTTTCTTCCCTCTCCCGACATATGCATCTCTCTCTCTCCTCTCTCTCTCTCTCTCTCTCTCTCTCTCTCTCTCTATCTCTCTCCCCTCTCTGCTCTCTTTCTAGAGAGAGAAACCATGAAAATAAGGTGGTGAGGGAGTGGGCGCGGCGGACGGAGGTGGTAATGGCGGCGGCGATGGAGAAGGCGGAAGCTCGGAAACCCTCCATTTCCAACCCGAGCCCCTTCCGGAAGCCACTGCGGAAGGCCGAAGGTGGCGGCGGCGGCAGACAGAGATCCCTGCCGGTCAACGTACCCGACTGGTCGAAGATCCTGAGGAGTGAGTACACAACACGCATCGGCGAGTGTACCAACGAGGAGGAGGAGGAGGTCTCTTTCTCTTTCCCGGAGAGGGGATCGGATTCCGGCGGGAGATTGACGTAGGGGGTGGAGAGAGAGAGGTGGAGGAGATCAGCCATTAGAGAGAGAGAAGAAGAAGATGGCTTACTCCACTATATCGTATTTTTCCTTTCCTTTTCTTTTCTTTTCTTTGTTGGTCCCGGTTTGTTAATAGGAAAATACGTAGAGGGGGGGGGGGGGGGGGTGAATACGTATTTTGAAGTTTTTCAACTTCAAATCCCTTAACTCAGAGTAACAAGTAAAGAGCTCGCTTCGAGACTTAAGACCTAGCTGAAGCTAGATCTACAGTGCTAGCTTGCCTGCTTGACCAAAGTGAACACTTGATCAAGAGGGAGTCTTTACTCGTATATGCGGAATTTGGTGAGCTAAAATCTTTCCTAAGTAATTGAAAATCCAAGTTAAGTTTGTTTATATGCACGTGCAATGGATAATCGAATACTGTAAAGAGATTAAGGTAAGAGAGATACGACACCGAGATTTATAGTGGTTCGGAGATATCGCTCCTACGTCCACTTTGTTGCACGACGGCAACTGTTCTTTTCACTCAAGAACTTGAAGGTTACGGGTCCTTCAAAAACCTGGTCGGGATCGGGCTTCACTTGCCTAGATCAAACGACAGACGTAGTGATTGCGGGTTCACTACACAAACCTAACAAAGACTGGAAGCTTCACTCGCTTCAGTCAGACAGACAGGGAGATTACGGGCTCTCCTTACAGCCTAGCTTCGATCGAGCTTTACACAAACGATGTAAGTGTAAGCTTGGATCTCAACTCTACGATCGAGGCTTCTTCAATCGATGAAAGAAGGGCCTTGGATCTGGACAACCTAACGACAACACTCAAAACCTAACAGACGAAGTTTTAGGGTTTTTGGTTGACGACACACTATGAAGAACTCTTTACAATGAATGCAAAGATTGGCTAGAGTTCTTCTTCTAAGCTTGGATATTTGAAGTGGGCTTAGAATCTAAGTGTGAAGGCTGTGAAGACGAGTTCCGATGAACTGGAAACTCGGAGAACACTTATAAACAAAGACTCGAAGATTGCTAGAAAGCTGGGAGTGTTTGTTTGCTGTATGCGTTTGAATGCTCAAGTAGTGTTCCTCATCTTCACGTCTTCATCCTTCACTATTTATAGGCGGAGGGTTGGCTGAGATCCGTTGCTTGGTTGGTGGCCTTGTCCCTCCTCCTCTCGACAGTACTTGCGCAGGCAGTAGCTTTTGCAGACGCGCAGTTTTGGCTCTTTGCCGAAAATGGCTAAGTTCCAAGTTTAACAGTAACTGGAGCGACCCAGTACTGTTGCGGCGTCTTTGTCGGCCTGGCAGTCAACTCCTCTGCTCCTCTCCGCTTTCGACACGTGGAGATCTCGTAATTAATGCGGAGATCTCCTGTTGACTGGAATTCAAATTCGGAGCGGGAATTTGTGCTGTCGCTTTCTGGTAGGTAGTGGCTCGCTTCGCTTTGAAGTTGTAGCGGCCGCTCCGAAGTGAGTCGCTTTAGGATCATATTATAGCGGGTCGCTTTGCTTCGCTTTGCAGCGTTCGCTTCGTTTTGCTTTAGCGCTTGCTTCGCTTCGCTTTGCAGCGCTTCGCTCCGCTTCGGTAGACTCGCTTCGCTTGCTTTGAACTGTAGCGCTCGCTTTGCTTCACTTTGGCAGACTCACTTAGAATCTACTGTAGCGATCGCTTCGCTTCGCTATTCTTCGGCACGCTTCACTTCAGCTTGCTTGACTTGCTTCGCTTTGGAAAACACACTCAAGCGAGTGGCCTTCACTTGAACTTTTGAAGCCTAATCTAAGCAAAATAAAAGAGCCATCCTAACAGTGTAGGCTTAGAAAAATTCTAACCTATTAACTACATCAAAATGGGTCGCTTGGGAAAAGGACGCTAGCTTGGGGTTTTGGGATCTAATCAAAACAAATGACTTCATTTATCAAATGTCCCATGAAGTTCCCCCTTAACAATTTAGTCCTTAACAATTCCCAACAATTTCCCCCTTTTTGATGATGCCAAAACCCATACGACTTAGATAAAAATAAATCTAGTCTATCTAACCGTGAAGGGAACTCCAAGCGACTGCTTCCTTTGCAGTTTCGTTTGTAATTTTCTTTTAAGTTCCTTCCTTTTTTTTTCGGTTAAATTAATGAGTTTGTAGCAGAAAATATAAGGTCATTCACAAAGCGAGTAAATGACACAGAGGAGACAGAAATTGAAATGAGATATATGAACATCAGTTCACAAAATATGAAGCATGTAATTTCAACGGTTTCCTGCCGCTTCATCCTACTCCTCTTTCTCCTCCTCCTTCTTCTCTTCTTCATCAGTAGCATCAACACTATAGGCTGATAAGACTTTTGTTTCCATAGTGCCTACTGTGTGAATGCTTGGTCTTCTCCATGCACTCTCCAGCCTGAACGCTTCATCTACTTCAGCATCAGTGACTCCCCTGTTAGGAACATCAGTGCCTGGATGATAAGGCATGGGGAAGTCCTTTATTTCTGGCACCTTGACGACAATTGGCTTCGGTTGAGCTTGTTCAACCATCATAAAAAATTTTCGGCGCAGTTTGTCGTCGTAGGTAGCAAGAAAATTGTTGAGAGCACTGATTCGAGAACATTCATTCTGCAGTGGCACTACCTCCCAGTAATAGTACGCTTTGATGAACAAGTCCTTGTAGTATAGCCACAGCTCGAGCAGATCCCTCGGAATGAAGTCCTCGATCTCTCTTGCGTCAAGATGCTCGTTCCTCCTCTTGGCTAATTCCTCCTCTGTTCTTTTTGACAGCTTAGTCATTATATCAGTGAATCTTTTCCCTGATTCACCACTCCACAGAGGACGCCTTTCGTTGAGTCGCTTCCTTATATAGTTTTGCTCTTCTACTTTAGGGTAGCGACCCGACTCTACCATTTCCTTCGTAGTCACGTCGCATGCATCTTTTATGGCTTGGGCTTCACATGCTTCGGACTCATCAGGCATGAGGGGAATGAACGCACTACGAACCAAAGAGGACTGAATAAGCAGTACTTCGCTGAACTGCTCCTCGATTCGTGCGTCAATCACTTGAAGACGCCTGGCGTTCACTGTCTTCGATCTCTCCGCTACGCTCCTTCCTCCTTCTCTCTCCTTTCTCCTCTTCTCTTCCTTTTCAGTTCTTGAAGCGACTGCATGTTTAGACTTTTGGCGCTTAGCCGTAGAGTCATCGACTTTAGATACTGGTGCAGCTCGCTTCAAGGGCAGCTTCAGTGGTGGGGGAGGTGGCATATCCTTCTTTGCGGCGGCACTCGAGGGGACAACTGCTGATGAAGTGAGTGCAGCAGTTGTAGTCGTAGTGAGTGCGGCGGCTGAAGCTAGCGCGGCGGCTGAAGCGGGCGCTTTGGGTGTAGCGGCCGCTTGGGAGCTGGATGAAGTACCTGCAGTAATAGAATTTTTGGTTAGCTTGAACATCTGATCCATCTCCCATGCCAAGGCATAATCCTTCTCCACTTGCTCCCGCCTTTCCTCCTTTGAAATCACGGTCACCGGAGGATGCCGTGCAATCGAGGCACTCAGCAATTTTTCATGAAGCGGTCTGCTAGGCTCCTCGGGCTTTTTCAGTAACTCCTCCTCTGTGAGTTTAGTCTTGCCCTTCACTTCGCCCAGAGCCCTCGCTTCATCTACAACTCCCTCCGCACCTCCATCACCACTGCCTCCTTCAATCATCGACTCTATGCCAACTCCGACTCCTCCAGTTCCTCCTAGATTCATCTGTCCTTCCATCTGTCCTTCCTTCATTTGTCCTTCCCCCTTTTTGGCATCATCACTGCCAGGGGTTAGGATTATGGATTTTCCGGAGATTGATTGGTGAAGTGAGTTGACTGAGTTCAGAATAGCTTGAAGCATCTGCTCGTTCTTTTTCATGGAAGGTGCTACCAGATCAGCTGTTTTGATGCTTATTTCTTCAAGCAAATACTCGCATTGCTTCTCTCTCTCAACCACCGACTCCATCATACTCTCTAATGACTCCACCTCTTTGAAGCGAGCCTCCAGCTCCGCTTCAATTTCCCTCCTTATTTCTGCCTTTTCCTCTTGCAAATTGAAGTACCAAAATTCCTGAGCCGCTAGAAACTCAGCTTGCATTGTCTCAAGGCTCCTCTCTCTCTGGTTTAGAGAGAGATGGAATTCGGCACCTGCGGCAATCTTTTTAGTATAATCTTCGCCCAGCTCCTTGACCTTCTGCAGTAATATGGAAAGATCTGCTCGCTTCAAGTCAAGGTCATGGGCACCTTTCCTCCGGCTCTCCAGTTCTTTCTTATCTAACTCACTTTCTTCCTTCAGCAGCTTCATTTCAGTTCGAAGTGAGTCGAGAGACTTTTTCGTGCTTATTAGTTCACTCCCCTTCCTGATCAGCTCCTCATCCTTCTTTTCTACTACCTCCTTCAGCTTTTTCACCTCCTTCTCCAACACCTTCTTCTCTTTCTCAACGGCGATCAATTTGGCATTAACCTCCCTCAAGCGACTCCGTTCTGCATCAAGCAAGTCCTTGAGTTTGATGATAGATGTTGTTTGATCTTCCACTAGCTTCGCCTGCGCCTCCAGCGCCTTCTCCTTCTCTTCCAACAGTCTATCCTTCTTCTCCACCGTTCCCTCCAACTCCTTCCTCCTCTTGTCGAAGTCTTCTCGAAGACTGACAATCTCTCCAGCCTTCTTTTCCATCTCTTCACTCTTCTTGGTGATTTCACTGTGAAGGCTAGCAATTTCAGCCTCCTTCATTTCCACCTCCTCCTTATGTTCCCTGATCAGTTTCCTCTCATGGAAAGAGGGCACTCGCTTTGGTACAACGGCGAGCGGATAAGCCTCCTTCACTTTGGCATCCAGCTTCTCCCAAAAGCTGGTCCCGTCAAGGAATTCATGGAAGCCGTTTGCGCCAATGAAGTTCAGCAACTTGGCCTCCAGATTGATCAGTTCTTCCTCCTTGAAGGCTTTGAGGAGTCTGAAGATTTTGTAGTACTCCGTTCCTCTGTACGTGATGTACGTCAGAAAGTCGACTACATTCGTGTAGAACACGTCGCTCCATTCAACGCTCGCGGAGCTGAGATTGTAGCGAAGGTTGATTGTCTCCGCGGCTTGTTCTCTGTCCCTGACATAACGTTCGAGAGCTTGTTTATGTTCGGTGAGGGCAGGTGGTATGAATTCTGGAATGATAGAAACTTCACCGACAGTTTGGGCGGTATCGGCTGTAGCTGCCGATGTAGAGGGGGACTGAGAGGGTGATGAGGTTTCTTGTGTCCGGATATTTGTATGGGTTCAGTGGGTGGTGGTTGTGTTTGAAGGGATTGGAATGGTTTGAAGGTTGTGTAGGCTTCAATGGGGTCGACATGGAGTAGGGGGATTTCTGGAATCTTGAAAGAAGAACCAGTGTCTTCTTCGTGTGGGGATTTATGGGTTTGATGCTGAGCAGTGGAGGATATTTCGGTTAGGGTTTGAATTTGAAGTTGGGGAGTTTGGATTTGGATAGGTGGGGATTGGGGTTGAGTTTGAATTTTTAAAAGCTGGGTTTGGGTTTGGGTAGCTTGGTTTGGGTTTGGGTAGCTTGGGTTTGGGGTTGAGTCACTTCAGTGTCCTCAAGCGGCTTCTCCAACGCCTCGCTTTCTTGGACAAGTGAAGCGACTCGCTTCAATTTCTTGCCTCGCTTTGGCGCGGCTCGCTTCCCGGGTGAAGCGACCTGCCTCGCTTGGCTCACTTCGGCTTGCCTTTCGGCAACCGGTCTCGCTACGGGTACTGCTACCTCAAGTAATCCCAGATCCATCAATCTTTTCGTCTTTCTCCACTTGTCGTAGTAGATGGACTGTTTGTTGTAGGCAATGACGTCGGATTCCGGCCAGACTTTGCCGGGATATTTCATCTCCAGGGCAACGGATAGCCTTGAGAAGAATTTCAGTTTCCCCTTGCGGAGAATCTGATCGGTGCTTCCCTTCACAAACGCGAAGTCACCGGCAGCTTCGTGGATCTGCTTGAGAAACCAGCCATGCCAGTTGAAGCTGGTTCTGGTGAGGCTGTCAACAATAATTGCAGTAGCAATCAGTTTGGTCTCGGAGAGGGTCTCCAGGTTTCCGACGTAGCATGCGATACTCTTCGTAAAAAGCTCGCAAATAAGGTTGAAAGGAGCCTTCAAACTTGTGCGTATACTGGCCTTCTTGAAGTTTGGCTCGGCCCCTTCGACGGCGAATCGGCCATATTGCACTCCGGCCGAATAGCCTAAATCTAGCAGTGAATCTCCACCATCCTTTGGCAAATCGAACTCGTCGATTAGATCACTCAGATCCACTTCCACCGGCTCTCCATTCTGTGGATCGGAGAAGGATGACGTATTCTGCCCTGTCCTTAGATTCAGCAGAAGCTCTCCGACTGGTTTGGCCAGAATTTTCGTCGGCATAATCGTTACAAATTTCCATAGGCCGGCCGTGGTCACGGCCCTACGGAGAAAACCTTCTCTTTCGATGATTGTTGGGTCGAGATGAGGCTCGACATTGATGAATTTGTCTGCTTCCTCGAGAAACTCCTCCATCGTCTCGGTGTTCTTCTTCTTTCCCATGTTGAGATTTTGAAAGATCTTGAAGAAAATTTTAACAATGAAGTAGAAAGGGTTGAGACTCGTGAGTTGCAGAGTAATTGCAGATCTAACACGAGAATGGCAAATTTAGAAGGCTGTGAAAGGTTTGCAGTTCTGCCTCGTCCCATATATATAGAATTAGGTTATGGCTGACGTGGCAGGGGTAGGACGGTAATAACGCCGAAAATCCTGTAGGTAGGCGGCGGATGTGCGGTGATGGATCTGACGTGTCCGGCGTCATCACAGTAAAAGTGAACCGCCACTTGCTCGGCGTCGCCACGTGGCCTTCTATGGTTGGCTTGTTGTATACGGCGTTGATCGAACGGCTCCAGATTGGGGGCTGTTGAGATTCGACGGCTGGATCTTTTCCGCCTTTTCCCGCTTCAAATTCAAGCGTGTGAACACGCGCCCGTTATTTCCGTCGTTCCTGCACCTGCATTAAATGCACAGCAGAAAGTAAAATTGCACTCGAGTGCAGACAGCTCATACTCGCTTCATGCCCGCTCGCTTCGAGTTGGGCCGCTACGCCTTGACTCGCTTGAGAGGCATTCGCTTGAGTGACTGTTCTGCACTCGCTTGCGATGGCTAGCTTTGAGTGACGAAGCACTCGCTTGGCCATCTGAAGCGACTGGAATAAGAAATTGAATTTCTTTGCTTAATTTAAAATGTTTCTGACTTACATACTTCGAGGATAAACAAGAGTGTTTTCCTCTTTGTATTTGTGTCAGATTCATTTCATATTTTCCACGTAGTGAGTGAAGGTTTCTAGCACGCTTCGGCTCACTTAGTGTACTTAAAATTGAAACACTTACCAGTCAATCTCACTTCGTAGGAGATTGATACCACAAATTGAAGACTTCATTTGAATTAGATACCACATGTTGAATGCTACACGTTGAGTTAGATCTTCATGGCATTCATCTTCATGGCATTCATCTTCATGGCATTTATCTTCATGGCATTCATCTTCCTCTACGAATTAGAGAGTCCTCCATCGAAGTGAATGGGGGAGAAAATGAATAAAATACACAAGCTTACTACAACCCGAAGGGAGCATCACGTAAGTGTACTTATTCACGACGAATGGGGGATGAGTACAAGTCCTTATCTCAGAGCAGAAATGGACAGGATGACAATGAGAATGCTCTGACAAGACAATCTCGTATTTTACGCAGAAGCATGTCACCAGCCCTGCAACCTTTTGTATAAAAAGGTAAACCTTCAAGCTTTCCTACATTCTAAAGAATGAATCTGCAGTCGGCTCGCTTTGACCCAAGCTAGGGCAAATTGAAGCGATGCAGAATTCAAGATTGCAGCATTCTTGCTCGCTTTGGAAGTAGCTTGCTCCGAGAGAAGCATTAGTTCCCCCTTAACCATATACTTAACAATTCCAATAAGTTGGTAGGGAACTTCTTCCATTACTCCACCTTTCTCCACCTAACTTCATTTTCTTCAAGCGAGTGAGATTTGAAGTGGCTCGCTTGAGTTGGTGAAGATCCGAAGCGAGTGACGCTCAAGAGAACAAGCGAACACTCCTTCGTGCATCCTGGAACTAGCATTCTTCGCCAGGGTCTAATAACCCTAATTCCATGCATAGCTGGTTGAATCGAGACTCAGCTAGAGGCTTGGTGAGGATATCTGCTCGCTGGAGATCGGTATGGATTTTCTCGAGCTTGATATCCTTCTTCTCGACATGATCACGAATGAAATGATGTCGAATTTCCACATGCTTGCACCTGGTGTGAAGCACTGGATTCTGCGAGATACATATGGCACTGTTGTTGTCGCAGAAGATCGGAATTTCATTCGCTTCAACTTTGTAGTCCTTCAACTGTTGACGAAGCCATAGAATTTGAGAACAGCAGCTTCCTGCGGCCATATATTCAGCTTCCGTTGTTGAAGTGGCTACACTTGTTTGCTTCTTTGAGAACCATGAGATTAGCTTGCTTCCCAAGAACTGACACGTGCCAGACGTTGATTTCCTATCAACTCGGCAACCTCCATAGTCAGCATCGGAATATCCAGTGAGCTCCAAATTGTCCTCTGCTGGATACCACAGACCCATGTTGACAGTGCCCTTTAAATATTGAAGAATTCTCTTGGCAGCTTCAAGATGGCTGTGCTTGGGGTTACTTTGGAAGCGAGCGCAGACTCCGACTGCAAAAGCAATGTCTGGCCTGCTTGCAGTGAGATAGAGAAGTGACCCAATTAGGGCACGATAATCTGTAGGATCTACAGATTTTCCTCCTTCGTCTGGCTCCATCTTCCAGTTGGTATTCATAGGAATCTTCACAGCTTTAGCATGTTGAACACCAAACTTGGCAAGCATATCTCGAGTGTACTTGGCCTGGTTGATGAAAATTCCATTATCCTGCTGCTTCACTTGAAGACCTAGAAAGCAGCTCATCAAGCCAATCATCGACATCTCATACTTGGTCTTCATTAGCTCTCCAAACTTCTCGCTAAGCGACTGGTTTGGTGACCCAAATATGATGTCGTCCACGTAGATCTGGACCCATAGCATATCATCTCCATGATTGATGGTGAAGAGAGTCCGATCTATCTTTCCCTTTTGGAATCCATTTTCCACTAGGAATTGAGATAATGTATCATACCAAGCTCTGGGAGCTTGCTTCAACCCATACAGGGCTTTCTTCAAGCGATACACTTTATCTCCCTGCTCGAAACCCGGTGGCTGCTCCACATACACTTCTTCCTTGAGTTCACCGTTGAGGAATGCGCTCTTCACATCCATTTGGTACACTTTGAATTTCTTGGCCGCTGCATAGGCTAGAAATAAACGGATCGCTTCAAGACGTGCCACTGGAGCGAAGGTCTCGTCAAAGTCGATTCCTTCCTCTTGGCAGTAGCCTTTGGCAACTAGTCGCGCCTTGTTCCTCACTACGTTGTGGTCCTCGTCCGTCTTGTTCTTGAACACCCACTTGGTGCCAATAACATGCTGAAACTTGGGACGATCCACGAGGTACCATACGTCGTTCCTGGTGAACTGATTCAGCTCTTCTTGCATGGCGATCACCCAGTTAGAATCGGCTAGGGCTTCCTCCACGCTTGATGGCTCAATGTTTGAGAGAAAGCAACTGAACATGGCACTTTCTCCAAACACTTGACTTCTGGTCACTACACCCTTGGATGGATCTCCAATGATTTGGCTAGGTGAGTGATCCTTGAGCCACGCTCGCTTTGATCCGCCAGCTTCATCTTCATCCGCTTCCTTGTCGCTCGCTTCACCGTCTGAAGCGACTGGATTGGGTGCTTGGCCTGCACTAGCTTCAGGAATCTTGGGGGCAGCTTCGACTTCTCCTTTGGGATCCTGCTCGCTTGAGTCCTTGATCTCATCATCTTCATCAAGCACGTCCCAAGTGAGTTGATTTGAGGGTTCCTTGCTTTGATTCTTTTCATTCGCTTGGGCCTGTTCCTGTGGAAGACTTAAAGAAGATTCATCAAATACGACATGGGGTGATTCCTCCACAATTAGGGTTTTACAGTTGAATACTCTGTAGGCTTTGCTAGATGTAGAGTATCCTAAGAATACTCCTTCATCTGCTTTGCTTTCAAAGGCTTTCAACTGTGACTTCCCATTGTTGTGAATGAAGACCCTACAACCAAAAATATGGAAATAAGATATGTTAGGAATTCTCCCTGTCCATATTTCATATGGTGTTTTGTCGTGCCGTTTGTTGAGAAGCGTCCGATTCTGTGTGTAGCACGCCGTGTTGGCAGCTTCAGCCCAATACTTCATCGGAAGCTTCGAGTCAGCAATCATGGTGCGAACGGCTTCTTTGATGATTCGATTCCTTCTTTCAGCAACTCCATTCTGCTGAGGAGTGCGTGCTGAAGAAGTTTGATGTGCTATGCCATGCTCCGTGCAGTACGCTTCAATTGTAGAGTTCAGGAACTCTGTGCCTTTGTCGGAGCGAATGGTCACTATAGCTTGATTCTTTTCCACCGCCAATCGCTTGAGCAGTTGTGGCAGTTTGGTCAGTGTCTCCTTCTTGCTGAATAGAAATACAACCCATGTGTAGCGAGAGAAATCGTCGACTACAACTAGAGTGTACTTCCTTCCATTTACACTAACTGGAGTAACTGGACCAAACAGATCCATGTGAAGCAGCTCGAGCACTCGCTTTGATGAGGCTTCTTCGAGACTGGTGAAGTGCTTCTTCGTCTGCTTCCCTCGTTGGCATGGTGAGCATGGATGGTCTCTGATGAAGACTTCATTCGGTATGCCTTGCACCAAACCTTTTCGAGCTAAGCGATTGATAGCTTTGAAATTGAGGTGGTTCAAGCGTCTGTGCCATAGCCATCCAATTTCTGTAGCACTTCTTGCAACTAGACAAGTTTCCTCCTTGCAGCTGTCCCATTGTGCTATGTAGACATTCCTTTGTCTAACTCCAGTGAGCACAATCTGGGATGTGAGTTTGCTCTTCACAATACACTTGTTGGAGATGAACTCCACCTTGTACCCTTTATCACAAAATTGTGAAATAGATAACAGGTTGTGCTTGAGTCCTTCCACATAGGAGACTTCTTCAATTGTGAGCTTTCCATTTTTCAGTGCGCCGTATCCCCTGGTGCTTCCTCGAGAGTTGTCACCAAAGGTTACGTGTGGACCCTTCTTCTCTATGTAGTTGTGAAGTAGAGCTTTCATGCCGGTCATGTGTCTTGAACATCCACTGTCCAAGTACCAAACTAGTTGACCCTCACTTGGCATGGGATCCACGGCGCTCACCTGCAATTAGACAGATTTTGGTACCCAAATCAGTTTGGGTCCTTGCAGGTTAGTTCCCTTAGGTACCCACACTTGCTTCACTCTCTTTAGAGATGAAGCTTGTGTCTTGGGCTTCTCGACCTTCGAAAACTTGGTGTACTGCCTAGAAGCAGCTTCACACGTGCAACAGTGTGTGCAAGAGGGGTAGCGGCTCGCTTCAGACCTACCTATGCTCTTCCCACTTTGCTTATATCCTGAAGCGACTCGCTTCGGATTAGCTTTGGGTTTAGAGACTGACTTAGGGTTTCTAGTCTGTTGAAGCGGCTCGCTTGGTTTCCTCGAAGCGGTCCAACTAGGGTTTTGACCCCGACTCGCTTGAGTAACCTTGGAAGTTTGAAGCGGCCTCTTGGGTGCTTCAAGTTCTTCCCCCTCAACGTTAGTCCGGTTGGACCATCTCCAGTCCGGATAACGTGACACATAGACATTACTCCTCTTTTTAGGAGGTAGATCCTTTGTCTCTCGTGTCTTGGCTTGAGACTTAGAAGCTTCAACAGTTTTCCCTTTACCCTTGGATTGGTTAGACTTAGCATGTTGAGTGCTAGGGACTGTTGAACTTTGCTTGCCCTTAGGATCTGCCCTTAAAGATATAGACATCTTCATTGGCTTCCTTTTAGGGTTCTCAGCCACTTTGCCTTTATCTTTGTTGGTGGTCACTTTGGATGCAGTGGGCAATTCCAAAGTGACTGATGGTGTAGTGTGTGATGCACCAACAAAGACAGTCGGCTTGGGAGGTCCACCCTCATATCCAAGGCCTGCTTTCCTACCAAAAGGCAGAAGCGAACTCTCTAGTGCCTGTCTAGCGTATGATGCTTTATTCAAATTGGCAACTAGAGTGGATTGGGTTTCATACCTTCCCTCCAAGCTTTGATGTCTAGCGAAGAGATCCTCGAACTTACTAGTCATAGCCCTTAAATTAAGTTTGACTTCGTCAAGCTCACGGGCTAGCTTTCGGTTCTCCTTCTCGCTTCGAGACAGAGCTTGTTTTACCACTTCGTGGTCGCTTGACAATTTCTGGTGTTTGTCAAACAACTCACTCCATGTAGAGGATTGTTCTTCCTCATTGACAGTGTGTGCTAGTGTAATTGAAGTGATTGAAGGATAGAAGAATACCTCTCCTGTTTCTTCATCGGTGAGCGCCATAAATCCAAGATCCTCACCATCACTGGAATTTGGATCGGTGAATGCGTCTGAGTCGCTTGGTGGATCTTCGGTTGTAGCGACCGGCACTTCACTCGCTACGAGCGATCGCCTTGGAGCATCCCTCTTGGCCTTCAATTCTTCGCGCTCTTTGGCACTTAGCTTTGGGCAATCGGATTTGTAGTGGCCCATCTTGTGGCAGTGGTAACATTCCACTTCCATCATGTCGCGCGGGATCGGCTTGGTCGTCTCTTCTCTCTTTCCTTTTCCTTCTCGAGCATCAGTGCTCCTCCCTTTGTACTGCTTGTAGAATCTTTTGTACTTGCCCACTCGAGAGTTCATCTTGTTGAAGTTCTTGGATAAGAACGCAATGTGTTCTTCCAATTCTTCTCTCGTCATCTTGGCTAGCGACTGCTCGCTTGGCCCTTCGGCAGCTTTGAACGCTACTCCTTTTGACGTAGTGGGCACTTCATCCTCGTCGTCGAGGCTCATTCGATTTAGATCAAACTCGTGAGCTTTGAGCTCGGAGAACAGCACTTCTGGCGTTAGCTTCGTTAGATCCTTGGTAGCTAGATATAGCTCCTTCATGGTCTGCCACTTCCTTGTGAGAGCACGGACTATTTTCAGATTTACTTCCTTGTCTGTGAGTTCCTTCCCAAGCGAGTTGAGAGTTGCAGTAATGTTGGTAACTCTCAGCTCGAAGGCGTCGATGGACTCTCCGGACTTCATCACCAGATTTTCAAACTCCCGCATCTGAACGGCGAGCTTGTTCTCCTTGATTTTGTCTGTGCCTTGAGAAATGAGGGCTAGAGTTTCCCACATTTCCTTTGCTGTTGCGCACTTCCTAATCCTTGGAAGGTAGGCGTCCGACACGGTGCTCTGCATCGTGTGGCGTGCAATCTTGTCGAGGTTGGCAACTTTGAAATCATTTGGAGTATACTCATCCTTATCCTTTTCCACGTACTGTTGTCGAACGTGGGCTGGACGACCTTCAGCGGCTGGAACCTCCACAGATATGGCTTTCTTGATTTCGATTGGTCCGTCCTCAATGACTTCCCACATCCGGTCGTGGATTGAGCATAGGAAGCTCTCGACACGGAAACTCCATATCTCGTATCCTTCGATCGAGAACTGTGGAAGATTTGATGCACTGTATGTAGACATAGCAAACTATCAGCAGTAAATGCAATATGCGTGGGTGAGGTTTTGATGCACTTAGGAAATAGGATCCGGTTCAGTGAGACAACGTGAAGTGAGTGGGGACTCACTTCGGATATGCAAAGCAGAGGCTCGAAAGAACCTGGCTCTGATACCACTTGTTGGTCCCGGTTTGTTAATAGGAAAATACGTAGAGGGGGGGGGGGGGGGGGGTGAATACGTATTTTGAAGTTTTTCAACTTCAAATCCCTTAACTCAGAGTAACAAGTAAAGAGCTCGCTTCGAGACTTAAGACCTAGCTGAAGCTAGATCTACAGTGCTAGCTTGCCTGCTTGACCAAAGTGAACACTTGATCAAGAGGGAGTCTTTACTCGTATATGCGGAATTTGGTGAGCTAAAATCTTTCCTAAGTAATTGAAAATCCAAGTTAAGTTTGTTTATATGCACGTGCAATGGATAATCGAATACTGTAAAGAGATTAAGGTAAGAGAGATACGACACCGAGATTTATAGTGGTTCGGAGATAACGCTCCTACGTCCACTTTGTTGCACGACGGCAACTGTTCTTTTCACTCAAGAACTTGAAGGTTACGGGTCCTTCAAAAACCTGGTCGGGATCGGGCTTCACTTGCCTAGATCAAACGACAGACGTAGTGATTGCGGGTTCACTACACAAACCTAACAAAGACTGGAAGCTTCACTCGCTTCAGTCAGACAGACAGGGAGATTACGGGCTCTCCTTACAGCCTAGCTTCGATCGAGCTTTACACAAACGATGTAAGTGTAAGCTTGGATCTCAACTCTACGATCGAGGCTTCTTCAATCTATGAAAGAAGGGCCTTGGATCTGGACAACCTAACGACAACACTCAAAACCTAACAGACGGAGTTTTAGGGTTTTTGGTTGACGACACACTATGAAGAACTCTTTACAATGAATGCAAAGATTGGCTAGAGTTCTTCTTCTAAGCTTGGATATTTGAAGTGGGCTTAGAATCTAAGTGTGAAGGCTGTGAAGACGAGTTCCGATGAACTGGAAACTCGGAGAACACTTATAAACAAAGACTCGAAGATTGCTAGAAAGCTGGGAGTGTTTGTTTGCTGTATGCGTTTGAATGCTCAAGTAGTGTTCCTCATCTTCACGTCTTCATCCTTCACTATTTATAGGCGGAGGGTTGGCTGAGATCCGTTGCTTGGTTGGTGGCCTTGTCCCTCCTCCTCTCGACAGTACTTGCGCAGGCAGTAGCTTTTGCAGACGCGCAGTTTTGGCTCTTTGCCGAAAATGGCTAAGTTCCAAGTTTAACAGTAACTGGAGCGACCCAGTACTGTTGCGGCGTCTTTGTCGGCCTGGCAGTCAACTCCTCTGCTCCTCTCCGCTTTCGACACGTGGAGATCTCGTAATTAATGCGGAGATCTCCTGTTGACTGGAATTCAAATTCGGAGCGGGAATTTGTGCTGTCGCTTTCTGGTAGGTAGTGGCTCGCTTCGCTTTGAAGTTGTAGCGGCCGCTCCGAAGTGAGTCGCTTTAGGATCATATTATAGCGGGTCGCTTTGCTTCGCTTTGCAGCGTTCGCTTCGTTTTGCTTTAGCGCTTGCTTCGCTTCGCTTTGCAGCGCTTCGCTCCGCTTCGCTTCGCTCCGCTTCGGTAGACTCGCTTCGCTTGCTTTGAACTGTAGCGCTCGCTTCGCTTCACTTTGGCAGACTCACTTAGAATCTACTGTAGCGATCGCTTCGCTTCGCTATTCTTCGGCACGCTTCACTTCAGCTTGCTTGACTTGCTTCGCTTTGGAAAACACACTCAAGCGAGTGGCCTTCACTTGAACTTTTGAAGCCTAATCTAAGCAAAATAAAAGAGCCATCCTAACAGTGTAGGCTTAGAAAAATTCTAACCTATTAACTACATCAAAATGGGTCGCTTGGGAAAAGGACGCTTGGGGTTTTGGGATCTAATCAAAACAAATGACTTCATTTATCAAATGTCCCATGAAGTTCCCCCTTAACAATTTAGTCCTTAACAATTCCCAACATTCTTTTCTTTTCTTTTCTTTTCTTTTCCCTTTTCTTTTTCTTTTTCCTTTTCCTTTTCTTTTCCTTCCTTTTTCCTTTTTCCTTTGTTTAAAAAATTTAATTAATCCTTTTTTTTTCTAATTATGAATTAATCTGTATGATTTTTTGTGTGCAGGTTATTTTTTGGAGTTTTTTTTCTCCAGTTTCTGCTTTTTGGATGTGTTGATTGTTAGTTTGAATTACTAGAGATCTTTGATAGACGTATCAAATATATTAGTGAGAAATTGACAATTTCTCACTGAGGTATTTCTCACTAAGGTACTACCCCTTCAAGCCCAGACTCTGGTCTGAAGTATTAGTTTTCATTGGTAGCTGTCCCCTAGTGGGTTTAACTTTCTTTGACTATGCAACACATACATCGCAATACAGTAATTAATTAAATTCTTACATTTCAACGCAAATGCGATAATGTTGTTGGTTAGATTGTGATAATTCTTACTATATGTCACAGATTGTAAGTTAATGACTGGTAGAATTTATGAATTCTTACTTATTACGGCGGAATGATGATTGGAATTTATTAAATTCGTATATATGCAACATGTACATCGCAACCAAAAATGGTTGATTATAATGTGTTAACTCTTACTAACTATAGACAGAGTATTGTAATAATTTATTAAATTCTTACATATTACATGTGTCTTATATTTGACGAATTCTTCGTGAATGTCTAGTGAGAATTTATAATTTCTTACTTATTATGACAGAATAATGGTTAGAATTTATTAATTATTCCTGAATGTATGGTTAGAATTTAATACTCCCTCCGTCCTCCATTTAGTGACGTTAATACTATATTGGGACGTCCTCCATTTACTGACAATTTCCATTTTTGGACGTAGACCCCACAATCACTTTAACACTTTAACACTTTATACATCTACTTTTTATTATTTTAATATTTTAATACTATTAAACAATTCAAATGGACCCACAATTATTCCACTTTAACACTTTAACACATTAATTTATTATTATACCATAAAATGCGAAAAAACGCGTGCCCAAACTCCCTCCGTCACTAAATGGAGGACGGAGGGAGTATATTTTTACGTATGCCACATCCTCAACGCAAATGCAAAAATGATGTTAGTTAATTCTTACTAAATGTCACAGATTGTACGTTAATGGCTGGTAGAATTTATGAATTCTTACTTTTACGGCAGAAGGATGATTGGAATTTATTAAATTTGTATATATGCAACATGTACATCACAACCAGGAATGGTTGATTATAATGTGTTAACTCTTACTAACTATGGACAGAGTATTTGTAAGAATTCATTAAATTCTTACATATTACATGTGTCTTATGTTTGACGAATTCTTCGTGAATGTCTAGTGAGAATTTATGATTTCTTACTTATTATGACAGAATAATGGTTAGAATTTATTAATTATTCCTGAATGTATGGTTAGAATTTAATATATTCTTACGTATGCCACATCCTCAACGCAAATGCA
Source organism: Thymus mandschuricus (assembly GCA_029379335.1). Taxonomy (NCBI): domain Eukaryota; kingdom Viridiplantae; phylum Streptophyta; class Magnoliopsida; order Lamiales; family Lamiaceae; genus Thymus; species Thymus mandschuricus. The sequence goes on from CM057071.1 coordinate 40,651,235, forward strand.
AGAATGATGTTGGTTATATTGTGGCATACAGAAGAATGATTAGAATTTTAAGAAATCTTCTTGAATGTATGGTTAGAAATTAGTAAATTCTTACGTATGCTACATCCTCGACGCAAATGCAAGAATGATGTTGGTTATATTGTGGCATATGGAAGAATTGTTAGAATTTTAAGAAATCTTCCTGAATGTATGGTTAGAAATTAGTAAATTATTACGTATGTCACATGCTCAACACAAATGCGAGAATTATGTTGGTTAGATTGTGTTAATTCTTACTAATGATTACATAGTATTCGTTAATGTCTGGTTAGAATTTATGAATTCTTACTAATTACGACAGAATGATGGTTAGAATATCTTAAATTCGTATATATAACAAATATGGGTAAGAAATTATATGGTATTTAGTAAGTTGTATAAAAAATAATAATAATAAAATAAAAACTCGAATTAAGAGAATAAAATGAAAATAGAAAATTAAAAAAATATATATTTTGTCAGTTAAGGTTTTTTTTTTTTTTTTTTTTTTTTTTTTTTTTTAGTGAAAGTGAAATGTGAATTCAAAATAAAGTTAAAAAAAAGTGAATAGGACAACTGCACGTGGGGTGGGGTGGGGTGGGGTGGGGTGGGGGGGGGGGGGGGATAAGGAAAAAGTAGGGGTATTTTGGGGAGTTCACCTCAAATTTGTCTATTATTTGTGTTTTGTTATGTTTCAAACACTATTTGATTTTCTTTATCTTATATAGCTACTACTCTCTCTGTCCCTTTCAAGTTGAGTCATTTCTTTCTACAGTTTTTCGGCACGCTTTTCCACGCTTCTAGATGATGAACTTAAAAGAATTATTTTTAAAAAAATACATCTTAAAATTCGTGATCTAAGAGCGTGGAAAAGCGTGCCGAAAAACTGCCAAAAGAAATTACTCAACTTGAAATGGACGGAGGGAGTATATTTTTTGCCTCATCCGTTAATGTCACCATGTCTTTGTAGACGCTCATTGCTAATAATTTTTATATCTTTCTTTATGTTTAGTATACGTTTTTTTTAATAGAAAATTGTGATGAGAAAATGTGAGAAAAGAAAACAATTTTCGTTTTTTTTTTATTTCCCACATTTTTTTCATCTTCTACTATTTATTATGAAATTTTTTCACTCTTTAAATGGAAAGAAAGTAGTCACTCTATGTAGGTGGGGATAATTGGGAATGGCTTGACCACATATTTTTGTATATAACCATGTTTGAATAAAAATAAATATAATATTACTAAAATTGCTCCATTAAATTTTGTGGAATATATATATATATATATATATATATATATATATATATATATATATATATATATATATATATATATCTATATAGGGTAGCACTCTGGTGGAAACTAACCTTAAGTTGAAACTTAGAAACCGACCATATCCGTTGATTAGGAAGAGATGGAGGGCTGAGATTAATTGAAAAAAAAAAACAAAAAAATCGCCCAAAAATAATTGAGGGACAAATCTGTCCAAAAAAATAATAATTAAAAAGGTAAATAAATATAATTCCATAATATTAGGAATTTACCATAACTAACTACATCCACTACCCTATCTCCTGCGATTTAATTAAAGAAAATAATAATCTTCCATAGATATAGGGATTTAACAAAACTGACATATATATCTTGTATTAATGCGATTTTTGGTCGATTCCGGCCTCACCGGTGATCGGATTTAGATGGACGGCCTACCGTTGGAAACGTCATGAAAAGTAGAACATGTTTCTAGGTGGTTTCATCCGATTTGGTTGCGATTGGAATTTAGAAGCGGCGACCATGCATAACAGCACTCGAAAATCCATCAAAATGACTAGAACGTGCATCAAAATGTCTGTAATATGCATCAAAATTACGGGAATATGCATTGATATTCAATTCGAGTTACGATGAGTTGTTTGTGATTACTCAGCAGTTGTTGCACATTAAAAAAGTTTTGGTGCATATTAGGTCACGAATTGTTGCATATTAATAGATATTTTTTTTTTTCATTTACATAATATAATTTATGGGTCTGCAAACGTATTTTTGTTGCACAAAATATATAATGTTGTTGCATATTCCTGGAACTAAACCCAATAGGGAAGCTAAACCCTAACCCAGTAAAAAAAATTAAACCCCAACCCAGTAAAAAAAAGTTAAACCCTAACTTGTAGTGAATGATAAACCCTAACACATAGGGGAAACTAAACCCTATTTGGGCAATCTATACCCTAACTTATAGGGAAAATTAAACCCTAACTCGTATAGATACTAAACCCTAACAGGACAAACTGAAGCCAAATATGAAAATGAACGAAAATGCATCAGATTGGTTAATAAATGCAACAAAATCGACATAATATGTATTATATTCAATAAACATACATAACGTATAAAAATTACAGAAGGTCCAAACATAATCAACCGAAACTATTCCAGATTACAACTAAAACTTACAATCCGATTAGAATATCACTCATCAGCGAATGACCCGTGAAACCATTGATAGTTTTCCACTCATCACTCCTCAAACTATAAACTTGTCTTCCAGATAGTCACCATTAAAATCGTTATCACCTATTATACATAATAAAAATGCATCAAAAATTAATATAAATGCAACGAATTGTGAACCAAATGCATCAAATATGCTTACAAAAGCTATATCGTACACACGTTTATGTACAAAAAATACAACATCAAACACCACCAAATAAAAAGAAAAAAAAAACGAAAACCTGAAAACTCCATATACAATACAAAGTTTAAGAACACCAAGTGCACAATCTTGAAGAATCTACACGCCACCAACTGCACTCTAAACAGCAAATTGTATTCAAAATCTGCTCCGAAAACTCGAAATCTGGAAATCTAAACTCAAAAACTCGAAATCTGAAAATCTTCTCAAGATGATGCCGTGAACTAATACTCCAAAACTCGAAATCTGAAAATCTAAACTGCCCCAGAAAATCACTCAATATAAACCAATCGATTCTTGTAACCTCAATACAAATCGCCCTCCGCTAAAATTGTGCACAATCCCTTGTTGATTACACGAGAAGAACAAGAAGAGAAGAGATGGACAACAAAAAAAACATTGATTTTGTATATTTTGAAATCTTATATTTACCTCATAAATTGAAGGAGGTTGGGAAACGAGAAGAAGACCGCAGTAGCAGGGACTATGGCCCATCGGCGTCGTCAATATCCGGTAGAGGGGCCATTGTCGACGTTAAGATCCGGCAGAGGAACAACGGTGTCTGAAGAAGAAGGAGGAGGAGGAGGAGAAGATGAAGAAGACGCAGAAGAAGGAGGAGAAGAAGACGCAGAAAGAAGAATACGTAGATAAATTGGTATTAATTTAAGATCCCAATATTTAAGGAAAAAATTGAAATCAAATCCAATTATTAAGGAAAATCAGTTACCATAATATGAAAAAGTCTAAAATATCCTTATTAATTATCAAAAATAATATAAAAAATCATTAATTGGAATTTAAAAATAGTAAATCAGAAAATCTTACAACCGTTAGATCTTCAAGATCAACGGTTGTTGACGGTTTCTAAGTTCCAACTTAACATTAGTTTCTATATGATATATCCTCTATATATATATATATATATATATATATATATATATATATATATATATATATATAAAAATTTACCTCCGTTTTATTGATTTTATATATTAATAACAAAGAAAAATATTATTTATAGACACCAAAACAAACCTATCTATATTATTAGGTTAAACAAAGTGTACTTCCATGCATCGCATGGGCCGGCGTTCTAGTAATTGTAAAAGTAAAGTGAATCTGATATTATTAAGATAAGATATGCATATACTTTTTACATAGTTTTTGAAGACATAGGAAGTTCAATTTAGAACATGATTAAGATACCAAATAGTTAGTGATATTCCACGTCTGTACTTCTTCCCCATATATTTTTTTATCGACAATGAATATAAGAAATTATATAATGTCTATATCATGAACCTTTTATTATATGGAAAGTTGTAGTGACAATAAGGGTAGGTGGTAGATATCATATGTAGTGTTAGCTAATATGATTGTATATAAAGCGTGACATTGTAGTACCTTCTTTTCTTTTGCAAATTAAGGGGGAAATTAAAATAGCCATTTTCTAAAAACCAACAGCAAGTGGGCCAAATGAACAAGAGGATAAGAAGGGTTGGCCCTCATCAAGAGTAAAATCAGAATAAGTTGTGTTGCTTTTAGAAGTCCAATACAAAATGAAGCCAAAGCAAATGACTGACAATTAGTTCTTGGGTCAGGTCTTGGCTTAGACTTGAGCCTCATTTATTTATTTTGGGCCAAAAAACCAAGAGTAAAACCAAGCGACAGTTGGGCTGCTTTTAGGAGCCCGGTACGAAATGAAGCCCAGACAAATGACTCTATATGTCTGTTATGTATGTAGATGGCCGTGGATCTTGACAATTGGTGTTTGGGCCAGGTCTAAGGCTTAGGCTTGGACCTCATTTATTTACTTTTTTGGGCTGGAAACTCAGAGCATAAAGCTTCTTACGGGAAGAGTTCTGCTTGACTCGACCCTGCACAATTTATTTTTGTTTGTTTCGATTATTTCTATATTTTTTTCTTTTAATAGTTTGTCGAACGTATACCCATTTTCTAATAGTTTTTCATTAAATCGTCACGATAATAGAAGCGTGTCTACAATAATATAAGTTCTATTATTCGTAGCCAATTTACAACCCGAATAAAGAAAAAAGGCACATTGCTTTTATGTTTCTACGAAGTTATAATATCGTCATTACCAAACACAATCTAGAACATGCCATTTCTTTGCTTTGAAAAGACTCTGATTATAATACACTTGTAGGCATCGAAAATTTGATAAAAATAAAAATAAAAGAAATATTTTGTTAATTATATATATTTATTTGATTTAGATTATTATAAAATATAAATTAAATAATGTATTTAATTAAATGAAGATAAATATCAATTTCTTTGTCAACAAGCTAAATCTTTTATTGATATATATCAATAATTGATAACCAATAGAAATTTGACACATCATCATGGAGGCCCAATATAGAGCTCAAAAGCCCATCAAGCCTGCTACCCTACACCTATAAATAGGGGTTGAATGAGAGCTCAAAAATCAAACCAGAATTCATGAAGTTCTAACTCAAAAATTAATAGTTGAATATCTTACGAATTCTTTTGAATATTTGAGGTATTCTTCGTAGAACCAATATCGTTCTTCGTGGAAATCGCCAATAATATTCAAGGTGTCCTTCGTAGAAACAATATCATTCTTCATACAAATTCTCGTAATCAACGTTTTATTCGGAAATAAGGCAATGTCATCCGAATAAACGTTATAAAGTCCCACAATAGCGTTTGATTCGAAAAATAGGGCAAATGTCCTTCGAATAAACGTTATAAAAATTCAAGTATCAAAGCCGAGGAGATCAAGGAGAGCCAAATTCTCCATAAATCTCGGAAGTTGTTCAAACATCGTTCAAGCATCTAGTTGAAGAGAAGAATCAGAGGGATTATAGAGATAGCAACCCGCCTACAATCTACTCAAGTCTTCAAATACTTATTTGTACACATCTTGTATATTTATTTTATCAAATAAATAAAATTTGTGTTTACAACACTGTATAGGAAATAAACAATGCTCTTTAGTTGGTAAAACAAAGACAAATGAAGCATAATAAGTTATGGTTTCGTTTGAAACTAGGAGCCCTTCTCTCGATTCTCGACAACCAATATATAAATCCTTGCTCATCAATTCTCTAAATTAAAAGTTCTTCCAAGTGTTGCAGGAATCACCTATTGGCTATTAGCCATGTCTAAGACATGCAAATGTCACCCTGTCTACCAATACCTCTAATGTAAGCTCCTCTCTCTCTCTCTCAAGAGTTAAGATGTTATTCTAAACAGGTGCATTCCCATCATAAAACGTACACACGTTCTATCTACAGTAATTATTATAAGCATTCCTCGCCCTATAGGGGGTGATCTAGTCGTTGAGGGGTTAGCCTGTTGTTTGGTGTCTAAATGTTAGGTTTTTATTAAGTCTTTTCGTGTTCATTTTCGTAGTGTTTTCGTGTCTTTTCGTTTGTCTTTGGCTATGATTGGGTTGTTTGGAATTTTTGGTGATTGTAGGTGAAAAGGGCGAGAATGTGAAGAGAAACGGGACGAAAAGGTCGGGAATTGGAGAAGAGTCGAGAAGAGGCAGAATCGGAGTTGGACCACCAACCAACACTTGGCCGGTCGGCCGGCCAAACATGAAGCATGAAGGTGTGAAGGCAGAACTGAATCTGGACGATCGTCCAGATACTTGGACGATTGGCCAGGTTCCTTTGGACGAGAATTTCCAAAAGACGATCTGGACGATCGGCCAGATCTGGCCGATCGGCCAAACCCCCGATTTCCAGCTGTTGTTTCCTTGTTTAACTAGGCTTTTATACCTAGTATAAATACTCTTACATTATGTCGAATTTAAACACCCTTTTATATATCATTGTTTAGATTTCTTTTTCACATTCAATACTCTAGATTTATTTTCCCTTGTTCGATCTGGATCGTTACTTCGTTCTTCAGTTTTAATTCAAGACAATTTAAGGTTCATGTTTTCTCGTTTCTGCTTTTAATTTGTAAGTTCTTTATTGCTTTACTTTTGCTTGATTAATTGATTTTTAGGTTCTTAGATTTTCAGATTTAATTGCATTCAAGTCTAGATTCGTTTTCTTAGTTGTTTTCGTTCTCGTTTAATTTCTCTAAATTAATTAGTTTAATTTTATTCTTTCTTTCTAGATTAGATTATTTACTTGCTTTGATTTATTGCTTATTAATTATTAAAAAAAAAAAAACCAAATTCTTTTTACTTGCTTTCTTAGATTTAGGCTAGTTTAGGATTGTTTGTTACACGATTATTTGCCATGCAAATTTTCTTTTGAGATTCGACATTGGGCTTTTACTTACTAATTGTTAGGATAGATTTCGTTCTATTGCAAACACTTTTAAGTGAAACACATGTGATCTGATAGCCTATTACAACATCTTGATACTTTATTGCCTACATATGGTCACCACATATATAACTCTTATATGGTTAATGATTGGGATAGTGGTGTTTGAGGTTGCATGCATCTTCCTCTTAGCCCTCGCGTTCTTTTGTTTTATGTAGAAATATATAATGCGTGTGTGACATGTAATTGATTTTTTCAGATTATAATTGACAATGGATTGGTAAGGCTTACAATAATGAAACCACAAGGACTACTAACAGCCATAAAGTATGCAGGAGTAGACAATTTACTACTCCCTCTGTCCCACTGATAAATGGACCTTTTCATTTTTGAGATGTCCCACTGATATAGGGACCTTTCCCAAAATGGATAATTCTAATCCAATAAAATTCAGACGCGTCACTTTAACCACTACCCATCACTTTAAAATACTATCATCATTTCCGTCTTAATTCCCGTGCCGAAACAAAAGGTCCATATTCCAGTGGGACGGAGGGAGTAGATTTCAAATCAAACCAACTTAACAGAGGGTACATCATTCAACTTCTCAAGACTTATAAATTAATGTTAAATTCATAACTAATCATGTCTATTTAATTAAACTATTAATTTAAAGAAAAATCAAATCTCTTGCTAATTATTAAAAAAATTGCAGTTACTGGGACATCAATTGGAACTTGCCAGGGGGCAGGATAGATACCAATGGTGCATTTTTCAATTCAACTTCTCTAGCTCTTTTCCTTTCCTTTTCCTTTTTCTTGGTTTAAAGTTTGAAATTTTAAGAAGAAAAATTGTGTGGCTATTTTCCTTCATAGGCTAAGAGACGCCGAATACAACGTGATCAGTTTCAGCAATGATAATTTGGAGGTCTCGTTTAGACTACCTATGACCCTTCCGTTCGTGCTCGACTTCCACTTACCGTAGACCAACAGGTCGGGTTCTCATACGAAAATTTTCATTTAATAAATCAAGAGTCTCAAACGGTTCCTTATGAACATTTTTTTTCCTCTTCTAGATAACATTGTAAGGAGTGGAGTTTCGGGCTTCTACTGCTACGCCATCTACGAGCGCCCTCCTGCAAGCCCTGCATTCTATCTTGCTCAAACTCGAATGGTGTTTAAGCTGCAACGCGACAGGTGAGCTCTTATATCGAATAACAAAGGCAACTAATATTGCACCACGGATATGAAGATATAGATTACTCTCTCCGTCCCCCCCAAACCAAGATTTAACCGTTATTTGAAATTTGTAGTAGCTTTTGTTTAGAGAAAAGTTAGATTTGATTTGGGACAGACGGAGTATATATAGTATCAATAGGTTAGGTATCCAAATACAAAGATTTACTATATGATACGAGTAGGTTTCACTACATGGCGATAACAGACGAGAAGCAACGGGTAATGCCAATGCCAGAGGATCTGCTGCCACGTAGAGGCAAAACGATGATCGTACCGGAGTCTGTTTTGCTCATTAATCCCATCAATACAGACCTCAAAGGAGAGGTAATGCTAACTACTCCTTCCATCCTAAAGATAGCATCCTATTTCTTTTGACAATATTTGTATACTACCTTCGTCCCATAAATTTGGGTACCAAAATTAATGGATGCGTAATTTTTTCCCAACTATTTATAGTATGAGTATTATATTATTCATAACTGAAAAAATATTACACAAGATGTTTATATACCTTTAGGATGGAGGAAGTATTTGATATTCTTGAATGATCAAGTAAAAGGGGTGATATTGTATCTATATGTGTGTATGGTAACTAACAGGTTGATGATAAATACCAATATTCCATGGACAACAAGGACGGAGTAGTGCATGGATGGATAAGCGGCAACCCCGTTGTGGGATTCTGATAAGGGCTCTCTTCCCCTATCAAGGTCGTGAACAAGGTGTTCACTCGAGAGAATAGAAAGTAGCAGTCGCGGGCGGAGGTCCCCCGTCGATCACGCCGTACGAAGAAAGACAAACAACGTAGACAGGAAAACTAGGGTTTATTATTAGGGTTCATGAAAATAATAAACACGCTAATCTCTTATTTGTAATCTAAGGACCCTGGTTGATTCGACTCGTACGATTCGGGAAAGAATCAACAAGAAAACCCGAAAAGGAGCAACTCAAAGGCTCGACTCGATATCGTTCTACTGGGCTCGGCCCATACAATGAAAGAACTAAATAAAATAAAATTCAACGATAACTAACATAATCCTCAAACTTCTTCGGCACTGTCTTAACCCTCGTGGGCCGATCCTTCGCGTCGTTCTCTTCGTTCGCATCCTCCCCTTGCTCATTCATATCACACGTCTCCTGCTCCAAGGACTCTACCGGTGCTGAGTCTTCCCCCTCTTCAACTCTCTCCTCCTCTTGTAACACTCTCGAGGCAGAACTCGTATCAACTCCCCCGCCATTAAGAGGCTCCTTGTCCTCAAGGAGCAGCTCGGGAAAGAGTCGCTGAACCACTTCCAAAGGCTCCCACGTCGGCACGGCCCCATCATCATCGTCCCACTCCACAAGACACTCGTCGAGGACTGAACCCGCGCGTTGCACACTCCGCTACTCTAACACACATGTAGTGCGAGCAACCGCTTTTCCCCGGGCGAAGAAAGATGGGAACGTCGAGATGTTACTCCCGTCGGTATCAATGAAAGGACGTATCATGTGAAATACATCGTGAATTCTACTCTGCTCAGGCAACTTTAAACGATACGCCACTTCTCCAATGCGCTCCACCACTTCGAACGGACCGTAGAACCTCCGAGATAATTTAGAAGAGATCGGGCGGGCCACAGAATGTTGGCGATAGACATGTAACTTCAAACACACCTTGTCCCCGACTGCAAACTACACATCACGGCGGCTCCGATTCGTCGTGTCTCTCATTCGTTGTTGCGCTCGTTCCAGGTTGCGCCTCAACCAAATCAACAATTCCCCCCGCTGCTTAATCGTATCCGCCACGGGCTGAGGACATGACGAAGACGGCCGTGCTGCAATCAAGGGAGGGGGTTCCCTGCCATACAAAGCCTGAAAAGGAGACATGCGTAATCCTTCATGAAGAAAAAAATTTAAAGCTAATTCCGCCCAAGGGAGAAAATTAGCCCACTTAGCTGGTCGTTCCGACACAAACGCTCTCAAATATTGCTCTAGCCCACGATTTCTCACTTCCGTCTGGCCGTCGGATTGGGGGTGATAAGTCGTGGTAAAATGTAACTTCGTTCCACTGAGGCGCAGGAGATTCTCCCAAACTTCATTTAAGAAAACCGAATCTCTGTCCGATACCAACATCAATGGAAACCCGTGATGCTTAACGACCGTTTCCACAAAGGTATTGGCGACTCTCCAAGCATCGAACCGTGTTGGCAAGGGAGTGAAGTGTGCATATTTCGAGAGTCGATCCACCACCACCATGATGGCCGTGAAACCTCGAGATTGAGGAAGCCCCGTAATGAAATCCATTGATACGTCCTCCCATACCTGTGACGGAATCAGGAGAGGTTGTAACAACCCGAAAGGCTTCTGTGTAGAGTACTTGGCTGTTTGACAATCGAAGCAAGAGGCTACGAACTGCTTGACGTCTTTACGCATTCCCGGCCAATAAAATGATGTCGCCAAATGTTGGAAAGTCCGTTCCACCCCGGGATGACCAGCAGAGGGAGTCGAATGATATTCATAAAGCAGCGCCGTTTTAGCTGTTGAGGTCGAAGATATCACAAGCTGTCGGCCGTTATAGATTAGGCCATCTTGGAGAGAAAAACCCGGCGCTGTTCCATCCACAATCTTAGTGCACAATTCCTTTAGCTCGTCACTCTCCCGCACATTGACGCGAATCAACTCTAAGATATCGGGCACCGGTTGAGCTACGGCAGCGAACAAAGCCGAGGCTGCCAGCGCTTCTAATTCCTCCTCGTCATGTCTCGATAAGGCATTGGCGACCTTGTTCATAGCTCCCGGCATGTACTCAATGCGGAATTTGTACCCCATCAATGTTCGGGCGTACAATTGTTGATCCGGGTTTGGATAACCTGCTGCAGAAGCTCCTTCAAGTTTTTCTGATCGGTTCTAATAATAAACTCCCTTCCAAGAAAATATTGCCTCCATTTTTGTAACGCTTCTACGATCGCGTAGAGTTCCTTATGATAAGTCGATGCAATCTTGCGTCGAGGTCCCAACTTTTTACTAAAAAATGCTAAAGGGTGAGCGTCTTGAAGCAACACCGCTCCTATTCCAAACCCGGATGCGTCCGTCTCTATCACAAAGGGCTCAGAAAAGTAGGGAAGATAAAGTACCGGGGCTGAAGTCATAGTTTTTTGAAGTGCCGTGAAGCTGGCCGTTGCTTCCGGCTCATAGGGACTAATATCAGCTCTACTAATACAAACGACTCAAATCGATAAGAGGGCAGACCTCCATAATCCTAAGTTATCATCTCAAAGAAGAGTTAATGTTCATAGTGATGAGTAATAACAGTCGAAATCACTTCCCTAAAGCAATAGATGCTGCCTTAACGCCTAGATCCTACTAAACTAAAGAGAAATGATAAGTCCTAGATAGAACTAGACTTAGGATCATTATTAAGAAAGGCTGACATTAATTTCGACAGAAGCTGTTCTTCAGAACAGCGTATCATTAAGAGATTCCATGGGCTTCAGATGCTCAATACGGCTATAAGTTACGTTCTATTCAGAAGCTGGAGGCTGATGGAGTCCAAGGTTCGATGAATCACGATCCTGTTCGTGTTCCCGAAGGGCCGGTGACGAGAGCTCGAGCTAAGAAGTTCAAGGAAGGCTTGCAAGGATTGATCCAAGAAGTTTGGGCTCAAGAATTGATGAAGAAGCCCATTGGAGAAGGCGAACCGGACAGCCTGCGAGTCATTAACTTTATCGAGTGCGTTCGGGCTGAAGAATGAAGACTTTATTTTAATTTTCGTGTGTTTTGAGTCAGGCCACGTTTTTGGGCCTTAAAAGACTTGTTTTTGGGTTTTTATCATGTTGGTTAATGGGTTGGGCCATGCCAATGACTTTGGGTCAGTTATTTCCTAGTTAGATTAGGTTTAGATGGTTTTATTTGCCTCTCTATATAAGGGGGCCTTTGTGGACGAAAATTAGAGAGATTATTCATTAATATTATTGTGAGTTATTTCTCTCTTGAGAGTTCTTCGAATTCCTCTTGATTATTCCAAGACGAATTCATTATCCGGCGAATCAGCGAGTAAATCAAACCTCGTTGTGTGTCATTCATCGTCCCCGTGTGGCTTGGCGACCGTTTCTTTGGGTTATAGAGACTTCGGTTTATCTATAGTACTTAGGAGGGTTTAGTCCATTGACGTATTGGAATTTCCATCGTTAGTTAGTTTCAGTCTTCCGCGTGCGTGAGTTCTACGATTCTCACCAAGGATCGTATCATTTGGCACCAGAGCCAGGCTTACGTCATCCAGGTTCTATCATCCTTTTCGTCTTGAATTTCGTGTCTTGTGTTGCTTTCTGTTCGTGTCGTTCTCTTCGTGTCTTGTTCTGTTTCTTCGTTTGTTCGAGTCGTTTCTGTGTAAAAAAAAAAAAAAAAAAATTCGTATCTGATCATAGAGTCGTTTTTGTAGCTTTTCGTTCGTGTCAAATAGTCAGATTCGTTTTGATACACACTCAGATTTGTTCCTTGGTAATTAAGGAGTAGAAGATTTCTTTCCTTATAAGAATAGGAAACTTATTCATATATATATCCCATACCTTACATAACACGTCTTAGGGTGTGTCTTCTACCTGTTGTCATGACATACTAGGGGCAAAAAGTTTCGATTAGTTTCGTTTAAAAAAAAAAAAAGTTTCAAAAAAAAAAAAAAAAAGGATATATTCGAAGCCCTAGTGTGTCATTGTGCTTTCTGGGTTGGTTCTAGCGTGTTTCTTCATTGGGATATCAGTTGTGTATTCGTTTCTGTGAGTTTTCATCTTTTTCTCGTCTTTTTCGTCGGCCAGCACTAAAACGGCCATAACTTTTGCATACGAACTCCGATTTTGCTCCATAATACCTTTTCGGAAAGCTCTCGAAAAGATCTATACGGTGGTTCTCACTACGTTGGAATAGGTTCATTATTTTTGCCAAAAAAGGTCGTTTAAAGGGTCAAATTGCCCGCCGAAGTTCTCGGTAAATTTTTCGTGTCTTCCGATTTAGGGTTTCTTAGTTCAGTCATCTTGTCTTCCTACTTTCAGTACTCTTGGTTCGTTAATAGTGATTTATGTGGTAGATTAAGGGAATTTGAGCCTCTTGAGAGAGATTTGAGTGGAAAAAGGCAAGAGAGGTGAGATTATTAGAGGGTAAAAGCCATTACTATTGAGCGATACACGAGTGCTGAGTGTGAACCTTATTGAGGGATACACGAGTGATTGTGAGGTAGTGAGGATTCTGTTTTTACTAACTTTCGTTTGTTTCTTTTGAAAAAAAAAATAAAATTGCAGGTATGGCCGAAGAACCAGAGACGTTGGATCCCAAGATGAAGTTCATGTTTGAAGCATTGAAGTCCGAGTTAGGGAAGGTTATGGAATCCAAGCTGGAAGGAGTTTATGATAGAATAGGTGAAGTAGAGTCAGCTTCCAAACAGCTTCAGCATCATCGAGGTGGAAGAGGAGGACGAGGTGGCAGAGGAGGTCATCATAACCATCGAGATTATGGACCGTTTGAGGAGGAGTTTGATTACGAAGGGGAAGAGGAATGGGAGGAACCAAGGAACAGGCCCAACAATAATCTGGGCAACATCAAGCTGAATATTCCTTCATTCCAAGGAAGGAATGATCCAGATGCGTATATTGAGTGGGAGAGGAAGCTCGACCTCATGTTCGACTGTCACAACTACTCCGAGTTGAAGAAGGTGAAGTTGGCAGCGATAGAGTTCTCCGATTACGCTCTAGTTTGGTGGGATCAATTGGAGAAGGGTAGGAGAAGGAATGGGGAGCCTCCAGTTCAGACTTGGAACGAGATGAAGGGAATCATGAGGAAACGATTTATTCCAGCTCACTACTATAGAGAACTGCACAACAAGCTCCAAAGCTTGAGACAGGGATCTAAGAGTGTGGATGAATACTACAAGGAGATGGAGGTAGCCATGATTCGAGCTAATGTTGTGGAGGACAGTGAGGCGACGATGGCGAGATTCTTGGCTGGTCTGAATTGGGAGATTCGGAATGGAGTGGAGCTGCAGCATTATGTCGAGATAGAGGACATGGTGCACATGGCTGTGAAGATAGAGAATCAGCTCAAGAGGAGGGGCAACAATGGCTACAATAAGCAGAACCAGTCCAATTGGAAGCAATCTCAACCTGCTACTAGTGGTTCCTTTTCGAGAGGGAATCAATGGAAGAAGGAGGAGTCGCCGAAAGATGAGAGGAAACCATTCGTGAAGACGCGATCAGATTTGACGAGCTCTAACAACCAAGGCAAACCAGCAGTGCCTGAGGGTCGTAATCATGATCGTAAGTGCTTCAAGTGTCAAGGATTCGGACATATCATGAGTGACTATCCAAATCGGAGAGTGATGATCATGAGAGATGATGGAGAGGTCGTGACTGATGATGAAGTTGATCCGGAGATGCCTGGTTTGGAGGAGTCTGAGGACGAAGAAGAAGAGATTCAGCCACCTATAGGACGCATCTGTGTGGCCAGAAGAGCATTAAGCATCCAGAATCATGTCGACGAATTGGTGCAGCGCGAAAACATCTTTCACACGAGATGTCAGGTGAAGGATCAGCTGTGCAGCGTGATTATTGACGGAGGGAGCTGCACCAACGTTGCTAGCGTGGCCATGGTTCAAAAATTAGGGCTTCCAGTTTCGCAGCACCCCGGCTGCAATGGTTGAGCGATGCTGGCGTGGTGAAGGTTAATAAGCAAGTGAGAGTGTCGTTTCGCATTGGGAAGAATGAGGATGAGGTTTTGTGTGATGTAGTTCCGATGCAAGCGAGTCACATCTTGTTGGGGAGACCGTGGCAGTTTGATCGACGAGTGACACATGATGGCTTCACCAACAAATATTCGGTCGAGTATAGGCAGAAGAAGGTGTCGCTTGTTCCTCTTACCCCCAAACAAATGTATGAGGATCAAGTGTTGCTGCAAAAGGAGGCTGAGCGGATGAAGTTGGAGGAGCAGAAGGTGGAGAATAAGGAGAAGGGAGATAAGGAGAAGGGTGTAGTACACAAATCGTGCTTTGCAAAGGCGAGCGATCTGAAGTTGGCGGTGCAGGAGGAGAGGGCCTTGATCGTACTTCTGTACAAAGGGAACTTTCTATCTACTAACGATCTCGATTCTCTACCCCCTTCTATCTCTTATGTTTTGCAGGAATTTGATGATGTCTTTCCCGAGGATACACCAGCTGGCTTACCACCAATTAGGGGGATAGAACATCAAATTGATTTTGTGCCTGGAGCAACACTTCCAAATAGGCCAGCCTATCGCACCAATCCCGAGGAGACGAAGGAGTTGGAGAGGCAGATTGGAGAGTTGTTGGCGAAAGGGCATGTGAGGGAGAGTTTGAGTCCTTGTGCAGTTCCGGTGTTACTCGTACCCAAGAAGGACTCAACGATGAGGATGTGTTGCGATTGTCGAGCCATAAACAACATCACGGTAAAGTATCGACATCCTATCCCTCGTTTAGATGATATGCTTGATGAATTGCATGGCTCTTGTGTGTTTTCGAAAATTGATTTGCGCAGTGGATATCATCAGATTAGGATTAAGGAAGGGGATGAATGGAAAACTGCTTTTAAAACTAAACTTGGTTTGTATGAGTGGCTGGTTATGCCTTTTGGTTTGACTAATGCACCTAGTACATTTATGCGTCTTATGAACCATGTTTTACGAGCTTTTATTGGCAGATTTGTAGTTGTCTATTTTGATGATATCCTAGTGTATAACAAGAGTCATGATGAGCATGTTGATCATTTGAGGTCTGTTTTAGATGTACTTAGGGAGGAGAGGCTGTTTGCTAACTTAAAGAAGTGCATCTTTTGTACGGACAAGCTTGTGTTTCTTGGATTTGTTGTTAGTGCACAGGGTGTACAGGTTGACGATGAGAAAATACGAGCTATTTAAGAGTGGCCGAGTCCAAAGAGCATTGGAGAAGTTAGAAGTTTCCACGGACTTGCTAGATTTTATAGGAGATTCGTGCCTCATTTCAGTAGTGTTGCAGCACCATTGACGGCAATCATCATGAAGAATGTGGAGTTTAATTGGGGAGAAGATCAAGAGAAGGCGTTTCAGCTTTTGAAGTACAAACTGACACACGCCCCGGTATTATCTCTTCCTAACTTTTCTAAGTCTTTTGAGATTCAATGTGATGCTTCTGGTGTTGGAATTGGTGCAGTTTTGATGCAAGAAGGCCGGCCGGTGGCGTACTTCAGCGAGAAGTTAAACGGAGCAACGTTGAGCTATCCAACGCACGATAAGGAGCTATATGCATTGGTGAGAGCCTTGAAAACGTGGCAGCACTACTTGTGGACCAAGGAATTCATCATTCACACCGATCATGAGTCTTTGAAGCACTTGAAGGGGCAGCACAAGTTGAACAAGAGGCATGCTAGGTGGATGGAGTTCATAGAGACGTTTCCTTACGTCATCAAGTACAAGCAAGGTAAAGAGAATGTAGTGGCTGATGCACTTTCACGAAGGTATGCCTTGATCTCTACTTTAGATGCTAAGTTGCTTGGTTTCGAGTGTTTGAAGAGTTTGTATGTGAATGATGCTGATTTTGGTGAGATTTATCGAGCATGTGAGAAATCTGGTTTTGAAGAGTACTTTAGGCATGATGACTATTTGTTTAAGAAAAATAGGTTGTGTGTTCCCAAGTGTTCTCTTCGTGAATTGTTATTGCTTGAATCTCATGGTGGGGGTTTGATGGGACATTTTGGTGTTGCTAAGACTTTAGCTGTTTTGCATGAACACTTCTTTTGGCCTCATATGAAGAGAGATGTTGAACGAATTTGTGGTAGATGTGTCACTTGTAAACAAGCTAAGTCTAGAGTGAGTTCCCATGGTTTGTACATGCCATTGCCTATTCCTACTGCTCCTTGGATTGACATTTCTATGGATTTCGTGTTAGGGCTGCCTAGGACTAAGCATGGTAGTGATTCTGTGTTTGTGGTGGTTGATAGATTTTCTAAGATGGCGCATTTTATTCCATGTCATAAATCTGATAATGCATCGCATGTTGCTGATTTGTTCTTTCGAGAGATTGTTAGATTGCATGGAATGCCTAGGACTATTGTTTCGGATAGGGATGCGAAGTTCTTGAGTTACTTTTGGAAGACTTTGTGGGGTAAGTTAGGTACTAAACTGTTGTTTTCTACTACTTGTCATCCACAAACTGATGGTCAAACTGAAGTAGTCAATAGGACTTTGTCTACATTGCTTAGGGCTATAATTAAGAAGAACATTAAGTCTTGGGAAGAATGTTTGCCACATGTTGAGTTTGCATATAATCGTTCTGTTCATTCTGCTACTAAGTTTTCGCCTTTCGAGATTGTCTATGGGTTTAATCCTTTAACTCCTTTAGATTTATCTCCATTGCCTGAACATGAGCATACTAACCTTGATGGCCAGAAAAAGGCTGATTTTGTGAAACAGATTCATGAGAAGGCGAGGTTGAATATTGAGAGACGAACGGAGCAGTACGCCAAGCAAGCCAACAAGGGGAGGCGTCAAGTGGTGTTTGAGCCCGGAGATTGGGTATGGCTGCATATGCACAAGGAGAGGTTTCCATTGCAAAGGCGTTCGAAGTTGCTACCTCGAGGCGATGGACCTTTTCAAGTGTTGGAGCACATTAATGATAATGCCTACAAATTGGACTTACCCGATGAGTATAATGTAAGTGCTACATTCAATGTGGCTGATTTGAGTCCTTTTGATGTAGGTGACGCCTTGGATTCGAGGACAAATCCTCTTCAAGAGGAGGGGAATGATGGAGTCCAAGGTTCGATGAATCAAGATTCTGTTCGTGTTCCCGAAGGGCCGGTGATGAGAGCTCGAGCTAAGAAGTTCAAGGAAGGCTTGCAAGGATTGATCCAAGAAGTTTGGGCTCAAGAATTGATGAAGAAGCCCATTGGAGAAGGCGAACCGGACAGCCCGCGAGTCATTAACTTTATCGAGTGCGTTCGGGCTGAAGAATGAAGACTTTATTTTAATTTTCGTGTGTTTTGAGTCAGACCACGTTTTTGGGCCTTAAAAGACTTGTTTTTGGGTTTTTATCATGTTGGTTAATGGGTTGGGCCATGCCAATGACTTTGGGTCAGTTATTTCCTAGTTAGATTATTAGGTTTAGATGGTTTTATTTGCCTCTCTATATAAGGGGCCTTTGTGGACGAAAATTAGAGAGATTATTCATTAATATTATTGTGAGTTATTTCTCTCTTGAGAGTTCTTCGAATTCCTCTTGATTATTCCAAGACGAATTCATTATCCGGCGAATCAGCGAGTAAATCAAACCTCGTTGTGTGTCATTCATCGTCCCCGTGTGGCTTGGCGACCGTTTCTTTGGGTTATAGAGACTTCGGTTTATCTATAGTACTTAGGAGGGTTTAGTCCATTGACGTATTGGGATTTCCATCGTTAGTTAGTTTCAGTCTTCCGCGTGCGTGAGTTCTACGATTCTCACCAAGGATCGTATCAGAGGCCTTATCCCCTCCCAAGAGCTACATGAAATTTGTTGGCATCTGTTAGGATCGAAGGATCTGTCCAATTCCTAGAGGCATCTGACAGAGCTTGAGGTTCTGCGTGACATACAGTCCGCATGACTCTATGAACTATAGAGTGAGGACCACTGCATTCATGACGGAGGAAATCTTGCTCCTATGGGAATTCCTTTTCTGTCCTTCCTTCACACGAATGCTCACTTTTTCACCCTCTCTACATCTATAAATACCGGATGACTGCGCACTTCAGGGGGATCATCATATAACAACTCTCCATACACCTACGCTCTTAGCGTACTGTTTCATTCACTCACTCACACACTCCTCCACTGGCTCCTTCGAGCTCAAGCCGTCAAGGCTGCCGAGATCTTCTTCCGGGAAAGTCTCATCCACGGCCACTGCTGTTCCTCCTTCTCGACGCCGAGAAGAGCCTTCTTCACCCCCAACCTTGAGCCTAAGGTAAAACCCTCATTATCCAGAGGGAATGAAGCTTAGCTGAGTTCCGAGCCCTGCATTTTTCTCTTTTCTCCTTACTTCATTCCTTCATTATCTGCTCGAACGAGTGTTAAACTCCACGGATTTAACTGATTTATGGTTATAAACACCCTTTCTTTAAGTGTATGGCTTGATCATTACTCATTACATTACGCAAACAATACTCTGTGCAAAATACATGATTATATCTCTTTGAACGTATGAATCTATTGCCCTTTGCCACTTTGATGCTTTATCCATGAATGCTCCCTGCAAAACATGATGAATAATCTCTTAAATTGTTGTGGATCTCCAACCCGGATCTATCACCGGCGTCCACACGAAGGAATCTCTCTTAAGCAGCTCCGTTAGTGGTGCGACGATCATCGCGTAACCTGATATGAAGCGACGGTAGTACCCCGTCAACCCAAAAAACCCCCGTAATTGCTTAACCGTCTTGGGTATTGTCCAAGCCAACATAGCATCGATTGTTGAAGGATCCGCCTTCAACATCCCGTTCGAGATAATATGCCCTGGGTAGTCGACGGTAGAGCAGCAAAAAGTGCACTTTGTGAGATTGATAAAAAACTCATTCGCTTATAATATGGAAAGGACCTCAGCCAAGTGCTCCACATGAGTGTCACTATCCGGACTATATATGAGTATGTCGTCAAAGAAAACGATGACGAAGCGTCGGAGGAAGGGTCGAAAAATCTCATTCATCGCTGCTTGGAAAGTTGACAGAGCATGAGAGTGAGCCCAAATGGCATAACCAGGAATTCGAAATGGCCGTCGTGCGTCCTAAAAGCCTTCTTGAAGATATCGGAATCGTGCATCCTGATCTGATGATATCCCGGTCTCAAATCGAGCTTCATAAAGACACGGGCAGCCCCCAATTCGTCAAACAATTCATCTGTAGTTGGGATCGGGAAATGGTCTGGGACAGTGACGGTGTTCAATGCTCTGTAGTCAATACAGAAGCGGAAAGATCCATCTTTTTTACGAATCAAGAGAACCGGAGACGAGAACGCGCTACTACTCCGTCGAATGATTCCCGTTTCAAGCATCTCTTTAACTTGTCGCTCGATCTCCAACTTCTAAAATAGGGGTATCTGTAGGGCCGCACATTCACCGGTTTCGTACCGGGAAGAAGATGAATCTGATGGTCGAATTGGCGCATCGGAGGTAGTCCCGTAGGCACGGCGAACACTGTCTCATAGTGCAATAAAACCTCACTAATCGATGGAGGCAGATTCCCTGGCAATTCCAATTTGCTGTCCATGGCGTCCGATCCTTGAGTAGACGCGGTCGATGAGTCAACAGCCACTACCTCGAACAAGATCCCTCAGTCACGGTGGAGCATCAGCGAGGACAGCGTTCATGCTGAAACTTGTCGCGGCACCCGAGGCGAGACCCGTAGACGTACCGAGCGTCCTTCGCTTGAGAATTCCAACGTCCCCTTGTCGTAATCACTAGTGACTCTGTGAAGGGATTTGAGCCAATCCAAGCCTAAAATCACATCCGGTCCATATAGCTTCAACATAAAGAGATCTAACGTGAATGCATGGCCTTGTATGTGAATCGTAGCTTGCTCGCTCTTGAGAGAACACACTAGAGACAACCCATTTCCCATGTAAACGCGGAACGGCTGAATGGCGATAAGCGGTAGAGAACTCCGTTCAGCAATTTGGGGATGCACAAAGTTGTGTGTGCTCCCGGTGTCCACCAAAATAAACACGGTAGCTGCTCCCAGCTACCCTTGTAATTCCAAGGATGAAGCGCGATGTTGCCCATCCAAGCTGTAAACATGAGACAAATCCGAGGTAACCACTCCCGGCTCCGCGTCCTCCGCCGTCGGAGTCTAGATCTCCGTCTTCCTAGTCCGTCCCCATATAAGCTAACACCGGCTTCTTACAGACATGCTCCGCACTCCACTTCTCCGGGCAATACCAACAAAGTCCCTGACGTGTGCGTTCCAATTTTTCCGCGGCTGATAACCTCACAATAAGTAATTTTGAAAGATCTCTCGGTCGGGCAGAGAATGGGGCTGTCGGCGGCTGTTGTGCAGAATCAGAGCTCGTTCTTTGCTGATTAGTCGAGTAAGGCGTCCCCCGAGTGTCTCGAGCTGGCCACGACTTTAGCACCACGGATCCCCCACGGTCCCTGGCACTATCAAACTCGCTGGCCAAAGCCATTGCCGATGCCACCGACACGGGGTGTTGAAATCAGACTTGATTCTTGACCGGATTGCGTAACCCTCCCAAATACATTGCCAACAGGTGGATTCTGGAACTGTTGGGAATTGTTATGGACCAATTTGTTAAGGGGGAACTATGTAGGATACTTGATAAACGAAGTCATTTGTTTTGATTGGATCCCAAAACCCCAAGTGTCCAACTCCCAAGTGACCCACTTCGATGTAGTTAATAGGTTAGAATTTTTCTAAGCCTACTCTGCTAGGATGGCTCTTTTATTTTGCTTAGATTAGGCTTCAAAAGTTCAAGTGAAGGCCACTCACTTGAGTGTGTTTTCCAAAGCGAAGCGGGTCAAGCAAATCGAAGTGAAGCGTGTCGAAGAACAGTGTAGCAAAGCGATCGCTACAGTAGATTCGAAGTGAGTCCGCCAAAGCGAAGCAAAGCGAGCGCTACAGTTCAAAGCCAAAGCGAAGCGAAGCAAGCGCTACAGTGAAGAGTCAAAGCTAGTCAACTCTAGTCAGCAGCTTCCAAAGCAGTCACTAGGGAACTTTATTTCCCTAAGCGACTCACTACAGAATGACTACGAAGTGACTCAACTAGAGCGGACGCTACAACTTCAAAGCAAAGCGAGCCACTACCTACCAAAAAGCGACAGCACAACTCCCGCCCATATTTTGAACTCCAGTCAACAGGAGATCGTAGCATTAATTACGAGATCTCCACGTGTCGACTCAAGAGAGGAGCAGAGGAGTTGACTGCCAGGCCGACAAGGCGCCGTAACAGTACTGGGTCGCTCCAGTTACTGTTGAAATTGGAACTTAGCCATTTCCGGCAAAAATCCAAAACTGCGCATCTGAAAAGTTGCCAGCCTGCGCAAGTACTATCGAGAGGAGGAGGGACAAGGCCACCAACCAAGCAACGGATCTCAGCCAACCCTCCGCCTATTAATAGTGAAGGATGAAGACGAAGAGAAGTAGAACACTACTTGAGCATTCGAGCGCCTACTGCAAACAAACACTCCCAGCTTTCATAGCAATCTTCGAGTCTTTGTTTTTCAGTGTTCTCCGAGTTTCCAGTTCATCGGAACTCGTCTTCACAACCTTCACACTTAGTCTCTAAGCCCACTTCATATATCCGAAGCTTAGAAGAAGAACTCTAGCCAATCTTTGCATCTACTGTAAAGAGTTCTTCATAGTGTGTCGTCAACCAAAAACCCTATACTTTGTCTGTTAGGTTTTTGAGTGTTGTCAGTTAGGTTGTCCAGATCCAAGGCTCTTCTTTCATCGATTGAAGAAGCCTCGATCGTAGAGTTGAGATCCAAGCTTACACTTACATCGTTTGTGTAAAGCTCGATCGAAGCTAGGCTGTAAGGAGAGCCCGCAATCTCCCTGTCTGTTTCGACTGAAGCGAGTGAAGCTTCCAGTCTTTGTTAGGTTTGTGTAGTGAACCCGCAATCACTACGTCTGTCATTTGATCTAGGCGAGTGAAGCCCGATCTCGACCAGGTTTTTGAAGGACCCGTAACCTTCAAGTTCTTGAGTGAAAAGAACAGTTGCCGTCGTGCAACAAAGTGGACGTAGGAGTGTTATCTCCGAACCACTATAAATCTTCGTGTCGTATCTCTCTAACCCTAAACTCTTTACTTTGTTTATCCATTGCACGTGCATCTAAACAACTTAATCTGGATATTTTAATTACTTAGGAAAAGATTTAGCTCACCAAATTCGGCACATACGAGTAAAGACTCCCTCTTGATCAAGTGTTCACTTCGGTCAAGTAGGCAAGCTACGTACTGTAGATCTAGCTTCAGCTAGGTCTTAAGTTTCAAAAAGAGCTCTTTACTTGTTACTCTGAGTTAAGGGATTTGAAGTTGAAAAACTTCAAAATACGTATTCACCCCCCCTCTACGTATTTTTCCTATTAACAAACCGGGACCAACAAGTGGTATCAGAGCAGCGGTTCTTTCGAGCCTCTGCTTTGCATATCCGAAGCGAGTCCCCACTCGCTTCACGTTGTCTCACTGAACCGGATCCTATTTTCCTAAGTGCATCAAAACCTCACTCACGCATATTGCATTTACTGCTGATAGTTTGCTATGTCTACATACAGTGCCTCAAACCTTCCACAGTTCTCGATCGAAGGATACGAGACATGGAGTTTCCGAGTCGAGAGCTTCCTTTGCTCCATCCACGACCGGATGTGGGAAGTCATAGAGGACGGACCAATTGAAATCAAGAAAGCCATATCTGTGAACGTACCAGCTGCTGAAGGACGCGAAGCTCATGTCAGACAAGAGTACGTTGAGAAGGACAAAGATGAATACAATCCCAACGACTTCAAGATCGCCAACCTGGATAAAATCGCACGTCACACGATGCAGAGCACCGTGTCTGATGCCTATCTTCCTAGAATCAGGAAGTGTGCGACGGCGAAGGAAATGTGGGAAACTCTAGCCCTCATTTCTCAAGGAACAGACAAAATCAAGGAGAACAAACTCGCCGTTCAGATGCGGGAGTTTGAGAGTCTGATAATGAAGCCAGGAGAGTCCATCGATACCTTCAAGCTGAGAGTTACAAACATCATTGCAACTCTCAACTCGCTTGGGAAGGAACTCACAGATAAGGAAGTCAACCTGAAGATTGTCCGAGCTCTCACAAGGAAGTGGCAAACTATGAAGGAGCTGTATCTAGCAACCAAGGATCTATCAAAGTTCACACTGGAGATTCTGTTTTCCGAACTGAAAGCTCATGAATTCGATCTGAATCGAATGAACCTCGACGAAGAGGATGAAGCGCCCACTACGTCAAAAGGAGTAGCATTCAAAGCTGCTGAAGGGCCAAGCGAGCAGTCGCTAGCCAAGATGACGAGGGAAGAATTGGAAGAACACATTGCGTTCTTATCCAAGAACTTCAACAAAATGAATTCTCGAGTGGGCAAATACAAAAGATTCTACAAGCAATACAAAGGGAGGAGCTCTGATGCTCGAGAAGGAAAAGGAATGAGAGAAGAGACGACAAAGCCGATCCCGAGAGACATGATGGAAGTGGAATGTTACCATTGCCATAAGATGGGCCACTACAAATCCGATTGCCCAAAGCTGAGTGCGAAGGAGCGAGAAGAACTGAAAGCAAAGAGGGATGCACCAAGGCGAGCGCTCGTAGCAAGTGAAGTGCCGGTCGCTACAACTGAAGATCCACCAAGCGACTCAGATGCATTCACTGATCCAAATTCCAGTGATGGTGAGGATCTCGGATTTATGGCGCTCACCGATGAAGAAACTGGAGAGGTATTCATCTATCCCCCATCTAGTTCAATTACACTCGCACACTCGCACCAAGAGGAACCCAATTCCTCAACATGGAGTGAATTGCTTGACAAGCACGTTAAATTGTCAAGTGATCACGAAGTGCTGCAACAAGCTCTGTCTCAAAGCAAGAAGGAGAACCGAAAGCTAGCCACTGAGCTTGACCAAGTCAAACTTAATCTAAGGGCTATGACTAGTAAGTTCGAGGATCTCTTCGCGAGACATCAGAGCTTGGAAGGAAGGTATGAAGCCCAATCCACTCTAGTCGCCAACCTAAACAAAGCTTCATATGCTAGACAGGCACTAGAGAGTTCTCTTCTACCTTTTGGTAGAAAGGAAGGACTTGGATTTGAGGGTGGACCTTCCAAGCCGACTGTCTTTGTTGGTGCTACAAACACACCATCAGTCATTTTGGAAATGCCCACTGCATCCAAAGCGACCACTAACAAAGACAAAGGCAAAATGGCTGAGAACCCTAAGAAAAAGCCAATGAAGATGTCTATATCTTTAAGGACTGAATCTAAGGGTAAGCAAAATACAACTATCCCAAGCACTCACAATGCTAAAAATTACCAATCCAAAGGTAAAGGGAAACCAGTTGTAGCTTCTAAGCCTCAAGCCAAGACACGAGAGACAAAGGATCTCCCTTTCAAAAAGAGGAGTAATGTCTATGTGTCACGTTATCCGGACTGGAGATGGTCCAACCGGACTAACGTTGAGGGGGAAGAATTCGAAGCACCAAAGAGGCCGCTTCGAACTCCCAAGGTTACTCAAGCGAGTCAGGGTCAAAACTCTAGTTGGACCGCTTCGAGGAAACCAAGCGAGCCGCTTCGACAGACTAGAAACCCTAAGTCAGCCTCTAAACCCAGAGCTAATCCGAAGCGAGTCGCTTCAGGATATAAGCAAAGAGGGAAGAGCATAGGTAGGACTGAAGCGAGCCGCTACCCCTCTTGCACACACTGTTGCACATGTGAAGCTGCTTCAAGGCAGAAGTCACTGTTTTCGAAGGTCGAGATGCCCAAAGCACAAGCTTCTTTTCAAAAGAAAGTGAAGCAAGTGTGGGTACCTAAGGGAACTAACCTGCAAGGACCCAAACTGATTTGGGTACCAAAATCTGTCTAATTGCAGGTGAGCGCCGTGGATCCCATGCCATGTGAGGGTCAACAAATTTGGTACTTGGACAGTGGATGTTCAAGACACATGACCGGCATGAGAGCTCTACTTCAAAATTACATAAAGAAGAAGGGTCCACACGTTACATTTGGTGATAACTCTCGAGGAAGCACCAAAGGTTACGGCGCACTGAAAGTTGGAAAACTCACAATTGAGGAAGTCTCCTACGTGGAAGGACTCAAGCACAACTTGCTATCCATTTCACAGTTTTGTGACAAAGGATACAAGGTGGAATTTATTTCAAACAAGTGCATTGTAAAGAACAAGCTCACATCCCAGATTGTGCTTACTGGAATTAGACAAAGGAACGTCTATATAGCACAATGGGATAGCTGCAAAGTGGAAACGTGCTTAGTAGCGAGGAGTGCTACAGAGATAGGATGGCTTTGGCACAGACGCTTAAACCATCTCAACTTCAAAGCAATCAATCGCTTAGCTCGTAAGGGTTTGGTGCAAGGCATACCAAATGAAGTCTTTATCAAAGACCATCCATGCTCACCATGCCAACGAGGGAAGTAGACAAAGAAGCACTTCGCCAGTCTCGAAGAAGCCTCATCAAAGCGAGTGCTCGAGCTGCTTCACATGGATCTGTTTGGTCCAGTTACTCCAGTTAGTGTGAATGGAAGAAAATACACTCTAGTTGTAGTCGACGACTTCTCTCGCTACACTTGGGTTGTATTTCTCTACAGCAAAAAGGAGACTCTGACCAAGCTACCACAACTGCTCAAGCGATTGGCTGTGGAGAAGAATCAAGCGATCGTGACCATCCGCTCCGACAAAGGGACAGAGTTCTTGAACTCTACCATCGAAGCTTACTGCGCGGAGCATGGCATAGCACATCAGACCTCCTCAGCACGCACACCACATCAGAATGGAGTTGCTGAAAGAAGAAATCGTATCATCAAGGAAGCAGTTCGAACCATGATTGCAGACTCAAAGCTTCCAATGAAATATTGGGCTGAAGCAGCCTATACAGCATGCTACACGCAGAATCGAACGCTTCTCTGCAAACGACACGACAAAACACCATATGAAATATGGACAGGAAGAATTCCTAACATATCTTATTTCCATATCTTTGGTTGTAGGGTCTTCATCCATGAC
Source organism: Thymus mandschuricus (assembly GCA_029379335.1). NCBI lineage: Eukaryota > Viridiplantae > Streptophyta > Magnoliopsida > Lamiales > Lamiaceae > Thymus > Thymus mandschuricus. Next base: position 40,678,199 of record CM057071.1, read on the forward strand.
AATGGGAAGTCACAGTTGAAAGCCTTTGAAAGCAAAGCTGATGAAGGAATATTCTTAGGATACTCCACATCAAGCAAAGCCTACAGGGTGTTCAACTGTAAATCCCTAATCGTGGAAGAATCACCCCATGTCGTATTTGATGAATCTTCTTTAAGTCATCCACAGGAACAGGATCTATCTAAAGACGGAAAGTCAGGTGAGGAACCCATCAACTCTCTTACTTGGGACATACTTGAGGATGAAGAAGAGATCAAAGGCTCAAGCGAGCAGAATGTCCAAGGAAAAGATGAAGCTGCCCCCAAGACTTCTGAAGCAAGTGCAGGCCAAGCACCCAATCCACTTGCTACAGATGGTGAAGCAAGTGACCAAGAAGAAGATGAAGACGAAGCTGGCGTGTCCAAGCGAGCGTGGCTCAAAGATCACTCACCAAGTCAAATCATTGGAGATCCATCCAAGGGTGTAGTGACCAGAAGTCAAGTGTTTGAAGAAAGTGCCATGTTCAGTTGCTTTCTCTCAAACATTGAGCCATCAAGCGTGGAGGAAGCTCTAGCCGACTCAAACTGGGTGATCGCCATGCAAGAAGAGCTGAACCAGTTCACCAGGAATGACGTATGGTACCTCGTGGAACGTCCCAAATTTCAGCACGTTATTGGCACCAAATGGGTGTTCAAGAACAAGACTGACGAGGACCACAACGTTGTGAGGAACAAGGCGCGACTCGTTGCCAAAGGCTACTGCCAAGAGGAAGGAATCGACTTTGACGAGACTTTCGCTCCAGTGGCACGGCTTGAAGCTATCAGATTGTTCCTAGCCTATGCAGCAACCAAGAAGTTTAAGGTCTATCAAATGGATGTGAAGAGCGCATTCCTCAACGGTGAACTCAAGGAAGAAGTGTATGTGGAGCAGCCACCGGGTTTCGAGCAAGGAGACAAGGTGTATCGCTTGAAGAAAGCTCTATATGGGTTAAAGCAAGCTCCCAGAGCTTGGTATGATACACTTTCTCAATTCCTAGTGGATAATGGATTCCACAAAGGGAAAATAGATCGAACCCTTTTCACTATCAACCATGGAGATGACATGCTATGGGTTCAGATCTACGTGGACGACATCATATTTGGATCACCAAACCAGTCGCTCAGCGAGAAGTTTGGAGAGCTGATGAAGACCAAATATGAGATGTCAATGATTGGCTTGATGAGCTGCTTTCTAGGTCTTCAAGTGAAGCAACAGGATGATGGTATCTTCATCAATCAAGCGAAGTACACAAGAGATATGCTTGCTAAGTTCGGTATTCAACATGCTAAAGCTGTGAAGATCCCTATGAATACCAACTGGAAAATGGAGCCAGACGAAGAGGGAAAATCTGTGAATGCTACAGATTATCGTGCTCTTATTGGATCCCTTCTATATCTCACTGCAAGTAGGCCAGATATTACTTTTGCAGTTGGAGTCTGCGCTCGCTTCCAAAGCAACCCCAAGCACAGCCATCTTGAAGCTGCCAAAAGGATTCTTCGATATTTGAAGGACACTATCAACATGGGTCTGTGGTATCCAGCGGAGGACAATTTGGAGCTCACTGGATACTCTGATGCTGACTATGGAGGGTGCCGAGTCGATAGGAAGTCAACTTCGGGCACATGTCAGTTCTTGGGAATCAAGCTGATCTCGTGGTTCTCAAAGAAGCAAACAAGCGTAGCTACTTCAACAACTGAAGCTGAATACATGGCCGCTGGAAGCTGTTGTTCTCAAATCCTATGGCTTCGTCAACAGTTGAAGGACTACAAAGTTGAAGCAAATGAAATTCCGATCTTCTGCGACAACAACAGTGCCATATGTATTTCGCAGAATCCAGTGCTTCACACCAGATGCAAGCACGTGGAAATCCGACATCACTTCATTCGAGATCATGTCGAGAAGAAGGATATCAAGCTCGAGAAAATTCATACCGATCTCCAGTGAGCAGATATCCTCACAAAGCCTCTAGCTGAGTCTCGTTTCAACCAGCTATGCATTGAATTAGGGTTATTAGACCCTGGTGAAGAATGCTAGATCCAGGATGCACGAAGGAGTGATCGCTAGTTTTTCGTAGCGTCACTCGCTTCGGATCTTCACCAACTCAAGCGAGTCACTTCAAAATCTCACTCGCTTGAAGAAGGAGAAACAAGGTGGAGTAAGGTGGAGTGTTGGAAGATGTTCCCTACCCGCTTACAGGAATTGTTAAGCCATTGGTTAAGGGGGAACTAATGTTTGCTCCCGGAGCAAGCTACTTCCAAAGCTAGCAAGGAAAGCTGCTACCTAGCCTAGGATTCCTAGCGAGTGGGTATAAACACTCGCAAGTGCCGTTTCTAGTAACGGTTGTGGGGTCTTGTATCGGGCCTTCCCACGTAAAAATGGTGAAAGCCTAGGCAGGGCTGGCACCTAGACCTTGTGTCCTCTTCCCATCTTTCCGCCGAAGAGGAGCAAGTCTTCTCATCTCTTTCATCGTGGATAAATGTCCATTCCTTACTCACTCTTTACTGAGTTGAGCTGCCGAATGTCTATCCATTCCCCTCTCACTTTGAATTTTGCATCACCTCAATTTGCCCAAGCTTGGGTCAAAGCGAGTCGATTGCAAGTTCATTCTGTAGCATGTAGGAGGATGCTTGAAGGTTTACCTTTTTCTACAAAAGGTTGCAGGGCTGGTGACATGCATCTGCGTAAAATACGAGATTGTCTTGTCAGAGCATTCTCATTGTCATCCTGTCCATTTCTGCTCTGAGATAAGGACTTGTACTCATCCCCCATTCGTCGTGAATATGTACACTTACGTGAAACTCCCCTCTGGGTTGTAGTAAGCTTGTGTACTATATTCATTTCCTCCCTCATTCACTTCGATGGAGGACTCTCTAATTCGTAGAGGAAGATGAATGCCATGAAGACTAATGCCAAGAAGCTGAATTACCAATCAGGTAGTATCAACAAGCTTCAAAGCAAACAAGTGGATTCTACAATCTGAAGTCCAAATCAAATGAAGTCTTCAAACAGTGGTATCAATCTCTGTTGGTCCCGGTTTGCTATAGGAAAAATACGTAGAGGGGGGGGTGAATACGTATTTTGAAGTTTTTCAACTTCAATTCCTTAACTCAGAGTATAAAGTAAAGTGCTCTTGAAAATACTAAGACCTAGCCGAGAGCTAGATCTACAGCAATCACAAATCTCTTGACCTAAGCTTAGAGCTTGATCAAGAGTGAGACTTTACTCTTTGTGCGGAATTTGGTGAGCTAAAATCTTTCCTAGTAATTGAAAATCCAAGTTAAGTTTGTTTATATGCACGTGCAATGGATAATCGAATACTGTACAAGATTAAGGTAAGAGAGATACGACACAGAGATTTATAGTGGTTCGGAGATAACGCTCCTACGTCCACTTTGTTGCACGACGGCAACTGTTCTTTTCACTCAAGAACTTGAAGGTTACGGGTCCTTCAAAAACCTGGTCGGGATCGGGCTTCACTTGCCTAGATCAAACGACAGACGTAGTGATTGCGGGTTCACTACACAGACCTAACAAAGACTGGAAGCTTCACTTGCTTCAGACAGACAGGGAGATTACGGGCTCTCCTTACAGCCTAGCTTCGATCGAGCTTTACACAAACGATGTAAGTGTAAGCTTGGATCTCAACTTCTACGATCGAGGCTTCTTCAATCGATGAAAGAAGGGCCTTAGATCTGAACAACCTAACGACGACTCAAAAACCTAACAGACAACAGTTTAGGGTTTTTGGTTGACGAACACACTAATGAAGAACTCTTTACAGTGAATGCAAAGATTGGCTAGAGTTCTTCTTCTAAGCTTGGATATATGAAGTGGGCTTAGAATCTAAGTGTGAAGGTTGTGAAGACGAGTTCCGATGGACTGGAAACTCGGAGAACACTTGAAACAAAGACTCGAAGATTTGTTCGAAGGCTTGGGAGTGTTTGTTTGCAGTAGGCTCGAATGCGCAGGTAGTGTTCTACTTCTTCACGTCTTCATCCTTCACTATTTATAGGCGGAGGGTTGGCTAAGATCCGTTGCTTGGTTGGTGGCCTTGTCCCTCCTCCTCTCGACAGTACTTGCGCAGGCAGTAGCTTTTGCAGACGCGCAGTTTTGGCATTTTGCCAAAATTGGCTAACTTCCAAGTTTAACAGTAACTGGAGCGACCCAGTACTGTAGCGGCGTCTTTGTCGGCCTGGCAGTCAACTCCGCTGCTCCTCTCCTCGTTCGACACGTGGAGATCTCGCAATTAATGCAAAAATCTCTAGTTGACCGAAATTCAAATTCGGAGCGGGAATTTGTGCTGTCGCTTTCTGGTAGGTATTGGCTCGCTTCGCTTTGAAGTTGTAGCGGCCGTTCCAAAGTGAGTCGCTTTAGGATCATATTATAGCGGGTCGCTTTGCTTTGCTTGCAGCGTTTGCTTCGCTTCGCTTTACAGCATTCGCTTCGCTTTGCTTCGCTTTGCTTCGCTTCGCTTCGGTAGACTCGCTTCGCTTGCTTGACTTGCTTCGCATTGGAAAACACACTCAAGCGAGTGGCCTTCACTTGAACTTTTGAAGCCTAATCTAAGCAAAATAAAAGAGCCATCCTAACAGTGTAGGCTTAGAAAAATTCTAACCTATTAACTACATCAAAATGGGTCGCTGGGAAAAGGACGCTTGGGGTTTTGGGATCTAATCAAAACAAGTGACTTTATTTAACAAGTGTCCCATATAGTTCCCCCTTAACATTTTAGTCCTTAACAATTCCCAACAATTTCCCCCTTTTTGATGATGCCAAAACCCATACGACTTAGATAAAAATAAATCTAGTCAATCTAACCGTGAAGGGAACTCCAAGCGGCTGCTTCCTTTGCAGTTTCGTTTGTAATTTTCTTTTAAGTTCCTTCCCTTTTTTTTTTCGGTTAAATTAATGAGTTTGTAGCAAAAAGTAAAGTCATTCACAAAGCGAGTAAATGACTCAAGAAGAGACAGAAATTTAAAAATAGGATATATGAACAAGATGTTCACACAAAATGAAGCATGAAATTTCAATGTTTTCCTGCCGCTTTATCCTACTCCTGTTTCTCCTCCTCCTTCTTCTCTTCTTCTACATCTGCCTCCAAATCCTTTTCAATCATGTCTTCAGGTATGATGTATGCACTGAAAATCCTTTCTTCCATCGACTCAGCACTGTGGATACTTGGCCTCCTCCAAGTCTCTTCCAATTGGAAGGCTTCATCCACCTCAGCGTCGATGATGCTGCGATTGAGGATGCTGGTGCCAGGTAGGAATGGCATGATGAATTCTTCCTTGGCTGGTACCTTGATGATTAACGGTGCAGGCTCTGCAAACTGTGCAAGAGCGAAGACTTCTTGTCTAAACTTCTCATCATAGATACTAAGGAAGTTGTTGAGCGCAGTGACCCTTGAGCATTCAGTCTGCAATGGCACTACCTCCCAATAGTAGTAAGCTTTGATAAACTTCTCCTTGTAGTATAGCCATTGCTCGAGTAGTTCGTCAGGAATGAACTGCTCAATCTCACGGGCATCAGGGTGCTCATTTCTGCGTACAGCCAACTCCTCCTCCGACCAGCTGGACATCTGAGCTATGATTGTTTTGAACTTCTTTCCTGACTCGCTGCTCCAGAGAGGAAGCTTCTTGTTGAGTTGCTTGCGAATGTAGTTGCGTTCTTCTCTGAGAGGGTAGCGGCCAGAGTCAATCATTTCTTTCGCAGTTTTGTGACATGTGTCGATCGTAGCCTGATCTATGCATGCATCGGATTCTTCTGGCGTGATTGGAGCAAAAATGCTTCTGACCAAAACGGACTGGATGACTTTCATTTCATTGAAATTTTTCTCAATTCGTTCGTCAATGACTTCCAGTCGTTTTGTCCTTGTCCTCTTTTCCTTTTCTGCCCTTGGAACAACTGCCTTCTCAACTTTTTGGCGCTTGGTCCCTGATTCATCTCTCTCAGTTTCTGGATCTGTTCGCTTCAGTATTGATGATGGGGCAGATGAAGTGGGTGCTTCGTCTGAAGTGAGCGCTTGAGAACTCGAGGTACCTGCAAGAGTTTTCGAGTTAGACTGGCGCTCGCTCTCCCAAGCCATAGTCTCGCTCGCTTCTGCTAGCTTCCGCCTTTCCTCCTTTGTTAGCACAGTAACTGGAGGATGTCGAGCAATGGAAGAGGCAAGCACTTTATCTCCAAGTGGCTTGCGGGGTTCTTCAGGCTTAGTGAGCTTTTCTTTGCCTTTCTTTGCAGACTTCGCCTCTCTCTTCTCTTCTCCAGCACCACTACTCTCCTTCAACGATCTCTCTGTTTCAACAGCTCCAATTCCTCCACCTTGTGGCTCCAACAGATTGACATTTTCCAGTACCATCCCTTCCCCCTTTTTGGCATCATCAAAACCAGGGGTTGGGACGCTTGTCTTTCCAGTAAGAGATTTGTGAAGTACCTCAATCTTGTCAAGTACAATATGAAACATTTCTTCCGTTCGAGACTCGAGGACTTGCTTTTCCGACAATCCAGCATTTTTCCTTAGATTTTCAAGCTCTCGCTTGTCAATTGCACTCTCCTCTTTGACTTTCTTCAATTGGGTTCGAAGTAAGTCAAGAGTCTTCTTGGTGCTGAGGAGTTCGCTTTCTTTCACCACCAACTCTCCCTCCTGATTCTCCAGTTTCTTTTTCAACTCCTTCACCTCCTTTTCCAACGTGTCCTTCTCTTTACCAACTGTGACCAGATTGGTATTTACCACTCTCAAGCGGCTCCGTTCTGCGTCACGCGAGTCCTTGAGATCATTCACCAGATTTACTTGTGCCTCCAACACTTTCTCCTTCTCCTTCAACTCCATCTTCTGTTTAGAGATCTCGTCTTGTAAACTTGCGATCTCTGCATTCTTAACCTCCATCTCTTCTGCATGATCCCTCATTGGCTTCTTCTCATGCATGGTTGGGGTGTGCTCAGGGATATGGGTAGTTTCAGTAGGTGAGAATTGAGATTTGTCCTCAAGCGGCTTCTCCACCGCCTCGCTTTCTTGGACAGATGGAGTGCTTTGCTTCAATTTCTTCTTCTTCCCTTGCTTTGCAGCCGCTTGCTTCAAGGGTGAAGCGGCTCGCTTCGTTCGGGGAGCTTCAGCTGCGGACACTTCTACAACTAGAAGTCCCTTATCCATTGGAATTTTTGTTGACTTCCACTGTTCATAGAAGACTGTCTTCTTGCTGTATATAGCCATGTCTGAATCCGGCCATCTTATCTCCGGATACTTTAGCTCCAACGCGACTGACAGTCTTGAAAAGAATTTCAACTTTCCCTTGCGTAGAATCTTATCTGGAGTTCCTGGTACGAATGCAAAGTCTTCTGCAGCTTCGTGAATTTGCTTGAGAAGCCACCCATGCCAGTTGAATTTCGTTCCTGTGAGGCTGTCGACGATCATGGTAGTGCCGATCATCTTCGTTTCTGACAGCGTGTCGAGGGAACCGACATAGCATGCAATGCTTCTCGTAAAGAGTTCGCAGATGAGATTGAACGGTTCCTTCAAATTTTTGCGAAAATTTGCCTCCTTGAAGTTCGGCTCTGCTCCGTCGACTTTAAATCGATCATACTGAACTTCGGCAGAAAGGCCTAGATCTAGCAGAGAATCTCCTCCTTCTCTTGGTAGATCGAAGACCTCGATGAGTTCACTCATATCAACTTCCACCGGCTTCCTGGTTCGTGGATTGGTGAAGGAAGATGTATTCTGTTCCTTCTTCAGATTCAGCAGAATCTCTCCGATGGCTTTCGCCAGAATCTTCGTCGGAACCAAAGTTACGAACTTCCATAGACCGGCCGTGGTCACGGCTCTACGGAAGAAACCATTCTTCTCTATGACGATCGGGTCGAGATGGGGCTCGACGTTGATGTGATCGCCAATATTTGACATGAACTTCTCCATCGTTTCTGTACTCTTCTTCTTGCCCATTGTGGATTTGAAGAAATTTGAAGAAAAATTTTAACAATGAAATAGAAGGGGTTGAGACTCGTGAGTTGCAGAGTAATTGCAGATCTAACACGAGAATGGCAAATTTAGAAGGCTGTGAAGGGTTTGCAGTTCTGCCTCGTCCCATATATATAGAAAAGGTTATGGCTAACGTGGTAGGGGTAGAATGGTAATAACGCCGAAAATCCTGTAGGTAGGCGGCGGACGTGCGGTGATGGATTCTGACGTGTCCGGCGTCATCACAGTAAAAGTGAACCGCCACTTGCTCGGCGTCGCCACGTGGCCTTCTATGGTTGGCTTGTTGTATACGGCGTTGATCGAATGGTTCCAGATTGGGGCCTGTTGAGATTCGACGGCTGGATCTTCTCCGCCTTTTCCCGCTTCAAATTCAAGCGTGTGAACACGCGCCCGTTATTTCCGTCGCTCCTGCACCTGCATTAAATGCACAGCAGAAAGTAAAATTGCACTCGAGTGCAGACAGCTCATACTCGCTTCATGCCCGCTCGCTTCGAGTTGGTCCGCTACGCCTTGACTCGCTTGAGAGGCGTTCGCTTGAGTGACTGTTCTGCACTCGCTTGCGATGGCTAGCTTTGAGTGACGAAGCACTCGCTTGGCCATCTGAAGCGACTGGAATAAGAAATTGAATTTCTTTGCTTAATTTAAAATGTTTCTGACTTACATACTTCGAGGATAAACAAGAGTGTTTTCCTCTTTGTATTTGTGTCAGAATCATTTCATATTTTCCACGTAGTGAGTGAAGGTTTCTAGCACGCTTCGGCTCACTTAGTGTACTTAAAATTGAAACACTTACCAGTCAATCTCACTTCGTAGGAGATTGATACCACAAATTGAAGACTTCATTTGAATTAGATACCACATGTTGAATGCTACACGTTGAGTTAGATCTTCATGGCATTCATCTTCATGGCATTCATCTTCCTCTACGAATTAGAGAGTCCTCCATCGAAGTGAATGAGGGAGAAAATGAATAAAGTACACAAGCTTACTGCAACCCGAAGGGAGCTTCACGTAAGTGTACTTATTCACGACGAATGGGGGATGAGTACAAGTCCTTATCTCAGAGCAGAAATGGACAGGATGACAATGAGAATGCTCTGACAAGACAATCTCGTATTTTACGCAGAAACATGTCACCAGTCCTGCAACCTTTTGTATAAAAAGGTAAACCTTCAAGCTTTCCTACATTCTAGAGAATGAATCTGCTGTTGGTTCGCTTTGACCCAAGTTAGGGCAAATTGAAGCAACGCAGAATTCAAGATAGCAGCATTCTTAGCTTGCTTTGGAAGTAGCTTGCTCCGAGAGAAGCATTAGTTCCCCCTTAACCATATACTTAACAATTCCAATAAGTTGGTAGGGAACTCCTTCCAATACTCCACCTTTCTCCACCTAACTTCAGTTTCTTCAAGCGAGTGAGATTTGAAGTGGCTCGCTTGAGTTGGTGAAGATCCGAAGCGAGTGATGCTCAAGAGAAAAAGCGAACACTCCTTCGTGCATCCTGGAACTAGCATTCTTCACCAGGGTCTAATAACCCTAATTCCATGCATAGCTGGTTGAATCGAGACTCAGCTAGAGGCTTGGTGAGAATATCTGCTCGCTGGAGATCGGTGTGAATCTTCTCGAGCTTGATATCCTTCTTTTCGACATGATCACGAATGAAGTGATGTCGAATTTCCACGTGCTTGCATCTGGTGTGAAGCACTGGATTCTGCGAGATACATATGGCACTGTTGTTGTCGCAGAAGATCGGAATTTCATTCGCTTCAACTTTGTAGTCCTTCAACTGTTGACGAAGCCATAGGATTTGAGAACAGCAGCTTCCTGCGGCCATATATTCAGCTTCCGTTGTTGAAGTGGCTACACTTGTTTGCTTCTTTGAGAACCACGAGATTAGCTTGCTCCCCAAGAACTGACATGTGCCCGACGTTGATTTCCTATCAACTCGGCAACCTCCATAGTCAGCATCGGAATATCCAGTGAGCTCCAAATTGTCCTCCGCTGGATACCACAGACCCATGTTGACAGTGCCCTTCAGATATCGAAGAATCCTTTTGGCAGCTTCAAGATGGCTGTGTTTGGGATTGCTTTGGAAGCGAGCGCAGACTCCGACTGCAAAAGCAATATCTGGCCTGCTTGCAGTGAGATAGAGAAGTGACCCAATTAGGGCACGATAATCTGTAGGATCTACAGATTTTCCTCCTTCGTCTGGCTCCATTTTCCAGTTGGTATTCATAGGAATCTTCACGGCTTTAGCATGTTGAACACCAAACTTCGCAAGCATATCTCGAGTGTACTTGGCCTGATTGATGAAAATTCCATTATCCTGCTGCTTCACTTGAAGACCTAGAAAGCAGCTCATCAAGCCAATCATCGACATCTCATACTTGGTCTTCATTAGCTCTCCAAACTTCTCGCTAAGCGACTGATTTGGTGACCCAAATATGATGTCGTCCACGTAGATCTGGACCCATAGCATATCATCTCCATGATTGATGGTGAAGAGAGTCCGATCTATCTTTCCCTTTTGGAATCCATTTTCCACTAGGAATTGAGATAATGTATCATACCAAGCTCTGGGAGCTTGTTTCAACCCATACAGAGCTTTCTTCAAGCGATACACTTTGTCTCCCTGCTCGAAACCCGGTGGCTGCTCCACATACACTTCTTCCTTGAGTTCACCGTTGAGGAATGCGCTCTTCACATCCATTTGGTACACTTTGAATTTCTTGGCCGCTGCATAGGCTAGAAATAAACGGATCGCTTCAAGACGTGCCACTGGAGCGAAGGTCTCGTCAAAGTCGATTCCTTCCTCTTGGCAGTAGCCTTTGGCAACTAGTCGCGCCTTGTTCCTTACTACGTTGTGGTCCTCGTCCGTCTTGTTCTTGAACACCCACTTGGTGCCAATAACATGCTGAAACTTGGGACGATCCACGAGGTACCATACGTCGTTCCTGGTGAACTGATTCAGCTCTTCTTGCATGGCGATCACCCAGTTAGAATCGGCTAGAGCTTCCTCCACGCTTGATGGCTCAATGTTTGAGAGAAAGCAACTGAACATGGCACTTTCTTCAAACACTTGACTTCTGGTCACTACACCCTTGGATGGATCTCCAATGATTTGGCTAGGTGAGTGATCCTTGAGCCACGCTCGCTTTGATCCGCCAGCTTCATCTTCATCAGCTTCCTTGTCGCTCGCTTCACCGTCCGAAGCGACAGGATTGGGTGCTTGGCCAGCACTAGCTTCAGGAATCTTGGGGGCAGCTTCGACTTCTCCTTTGGGATCCTGCTCGCTTGATTCTTTGATCTCATCATCTTCATCAAGCACGTCCCAAGTGAGTTGATTTGAGGGTTCCTTGCTTTGATCCTTTTCATTCGCTTTGGCCTGTTCCTGTGGAAGACTTAAAGAAGATTCATCAAATACGACATGGGGTGATTCTTCCACAATTAGGGTTTTACAGTTGAATACTCTGTAGGCTTTGCTAGATGTAGAGTATCCTAAGAATACTCCTTCATCTGCTTTGCTTTCAAAGGCTTTCAACTGTGACTTCCCATTGTTGTGAATGAAGACCCTACAACCAAAAATATGGAAATAAGATATGTTTGGAATTCTCCCTGTCCATATTTCATATGGTGTTTTGTCGTGCCGTTTGTTGAGAAGCGTCCGATTCTGTGTGTAGCATGCTGTGTTGGCAGCTTCAGCCCAATACTTCATCGGAAGCTTCGAGTCAGCAATCATGGTGCGAACGGCTTCTTTGATGATTCGATTCCTTCTTTCAGCAACTCCATTCTGCTGAGGAGTGCGTGCTGAAGAGGTTTGATGTGCTATGCCATGCTCCGTGCAGTATGCTTCAATTGTAGAGTTCAGGAACTCTGTGCCTTTGTCGGAGCGAATGGTCACGATAGCTTGATTCTTTTCCACCGCCAATCGCTTGAGCAGTTGTGGCAGTTTGGTCAGTGTCTCCTTCTTGCTGAATAGAAATACAACCCAAGTGTAGCGAGAGAAATCGTCGACTACAACTAGAGTGTACTTTCTTCCATTTACACTAACTGGAGTAACTGGACCAAACAGATCCATGTGAAGCAGCTCGAGCACTCGCTTTGATGAGGCTTCTTCGAGACTGGCGAAGTGCTTCTTCGTCTGCTTCCCTCGTTGGCATGGTGAGCATGGATGGTCTTTGATGAAGACTTCATTCGGTATGCCTTGCACCAAACCTTTTCGAGCTAAGCGATTGATAGCTTTGAAATTGAGGTGGTTCAATCGTCTGTGCCATAGCCATCCAATTTCTGTAGCACTTCTTGCAACTAGACAAGTTTCCTCCTTGCAGCTGTCCCATTGTGCTATGTAGACATTCCTTTGTCTAACTCCAGTGAGCACAATCTGGGATGTGAGTTTGCTCTTCACAATGCACTTGTTGGAGATGAACTCCACCCTGTACCCTTTATCACAAAACTGTGAAATAGATAACAGGTTGTGCTTGAGTCCTTCCACGTAGGAAACTTCTTCAATTTTGAGCTTTCCAACTTTCAGTGCGCCGTATCCCCTGGTGCTTCCTCGAGAGTTGTCACCAAAAGTTACGTGTGGACCCTTCTTCTCTATGTAGTTGTGAAGTAGAGCTTTCATGCCGGTCATGTGTCTTGAACATCCACTGTCCAAGTACCAAACTGGTTGACCCTCACTTGGCATGGGATCCACGGCGCTCACCTGCAATTAGACAGATTTTGGTACCCAAATCAGTTTGGGTCCTTGCAGGTTAGTTCCCTTAGGTACCCACACTTGCTTCACTCTCTTTTGAGATGAAGCTTGTGTCTTGGGCTTCTCGACCTTCGAAAACTTGGTGTACTGCCTATAGGCAGCTTCACACGTGCAACAGTGTGTGCAAGAGGGGTAGCGGCTCGCTTCAGACCTACCTACGCTCTTCCCATTTTGCTTATATCCTGAAGCGACTCGCTTCGGATTAGCTTTGGGTTTAGAGACTGACTTAGGGTTTCTAGTCTGTTGAAGCGGCTCACTTGGTTTCCTCGAAGCGGTCCAACTAGGGTTTTGACCCCGACTCGCTTGAGTAACCTTGGAAGTTTGAAGCGGCCTCTTGGTTGCTTCAAGTTTTTCCCCCTCAACGTTAGTCCGGTTGGACCATCTCCAGTCCGGATAACGTGACACATAGACATTACTCCTCTTTTTAGGAGGTAGATCCTTTGTCTCTCGTGTCTTGGCTTGAGACTTAGAGGCTTCAACAGTTCTTCCTTTACCCTTGGATTGGTAAGACTTAGCAGGTTGAGTGCTAGTGACTGTTGAACTTTGCTTGCCCTTAGGGTCTGCCCTTAAAGATATAGACATCTTCATAGGCTTCTTCTTAGGGTTCTCAGCCATTTTGCCTTTGTCCTTGTTGGTGGTCGCTTTGGATGCAGTGGGCAGTTCCAAAGTGACTGATGGTAAAGTGTGTGATGCACCAACAAAGACAGTCGGCTTGGGAGGTCCACCCTCATATCCAAGTCCTCCCTTTCTACCAAAAGGTAGAAGAGAACTCTCTAGTGCCTGTCTAGCGTATGATGCTTTATTTAAGTTGGCAACTAGAGTGGATTGGGTTTCATACCTTCCCTCCAAGCTTTGATGTCTAGCGAAGAGATCCTCGAACTTACTAGTCATAGCCCTTAGATTAAGTTTGACTTGGTCAAGCTCAGTGGCTAGCTTTCGGTTCTCCTTCTCGCTTCGAGACAGAGCTTGTTTTACCATTTCGTGGTCGCTTGACAGTTTCTGGTGTTTGTCAAACAACTCACTCCATGTCGAGGATTGCTCTTCCTCATTGACAGTGTGTGCTAGTGTAATTGAAGTGATTGAAGGATAGAAGAATACCTCCCCAGTTTCTTCATCGGTGAGCGCCATGAGTCCCAGATCCTCTCCCTCGCTTGAGTTGGGATCTGTGAATGCATCTGAGTCGCTTGAGAGATCTTCAGTTGAAGCGACCGGCATTTCACTCGCTACGAGTGCTCGCCTTGGGGCATCCCTCTTGGCCTTCAATTCTTCGCGCTCTTTGGCACTTAGCTTTGGGCAATCGGATTTGTAGTGGCCCATTTTGTGGCAGTGGTAACACTCCACTTCCATCATGTCGCGCGGGATCGGCTTGGTCGTCTCTTCTCTCTTTCCTTTTCCTTCTCGAGCATCAGTGCTCCTCCCTTTGTACTGTTTGTAGAATCTTTTATACTTGCCCACTCGAGAGTTCATCTTGTTGAAGTTCTTTGACAAGAACGCAATGTGTTCTTCCAACTCTTCCCTTGTCATTTTGGCAAGCGACTGCTCGCTTGGCCCTTCGGCAGCTTTGAATGCTACTCCTTTTGACGTAGTGGGCGCTTCATCCTCGTCGTCGAGGCTCATTCGATTCAGATCAAACTCGTGGGCTTTGAGCTCAGAGAACAGCACTTCTGGCGTGAGCTTCGTTAGATCCTTGGTAGCTAGATATAGCTCCTTCATAGTCTGCCACTTCCTTGTGAGAGCACGGACTATTTTCAGATTTACTTCCTTGTCTGTGAGTTCCTTCCCAAGCGAGTTGAGAGTTGCAGTAATGTTGGTAACTCTCAGCTCGAAGGCGTCGATGGACTCTCCTGACTTCATCACCAAATTTTCAAACTCCCGCATCTGAACGGCGAGCTTGTTCTCCTTGATTTTGTCTGTGCCTTGAGAAATGAGGGCTAGGGTTTCCCACATTTCCTTTGCTGTTGCACATTTCCTTATTCGTGGTAGATAGGCATCCGACACGGTGCTCTGCATCGTGTGGCGTGCAATCTTGTCGAGGTTGGCAACTTTGAAGTCATTTGGAGTATACTCGTCCTTATCCTTCTCCACATACTGTTGTCGAACATGGGCTGGACGACCTTCAGCGGCTGGAACCTCCACAGATATGGCTTTCTTAATTTCGATTGGTCCGTCTTCAATGACTTCCCACATCCGGTCGTGGATTGAGCATAGGAAGCTCTCGACTCGGAAACTCCATATCTCGTATCCTTCGATCGAGAACTGTGGAAGATTTGATGCACTGTATGTAGACATAGCAAACTATCAGCAGTAAATGCACTATGCGTGGGTGAGGTTTTGATGCACTTAGGAAATAGGATCCGGTTCAGTGAGACAACGTGAAGTGAGTGGGGACTCACTTCGGATATGCAAAGCAGAGGCTCGAAAGAACCGCTGCTCTGATACCACTTGTTGGTCCCGGTTTGCTATAGGAAAAATACGTAGAGGGGGGGGTGAATACGTATTTTGAAGTTTTTCAACTTCAATTCCTTAACTCAGAGTATAAAGTAAAGTGCTCTTGAAAATACTAAGACCTAGCCGAGAGCTAGATCTACAGCAATCACAAATCTCTTGACCTAAGCTTAGAGCTTGATCAAGAGTGAGACTTTACTCTTTGTGCGGAATTTGGTGAGCTAAAATCTTTCCTAGTAATTGAAAATCCAAGTTAAGTTTGTTTATATGCACGTGCAATGGATAATCGAATACTGTACAAGATTAAGGTAAGAGAGATACGACACAGAGATTTATAGTGGTTCGGAGATAACGCTCCTACGTCCACTTTGTTGCACGACGGCAACTGTTCTTTTCACTCAAGAACTTGAAGGTTACGGGTCCTTCAAAAACCTGGTCGGGATCGGGCTTCACTTGCCTAGATCAAACGACAGACGTAGTGATTGCGGGTTCACTACACAGACCTAACAAAGACTGGAAGCTTCACTTGCTTCAGACAGACAGGGAGATTACGGGCTCTCCTTACAGCCTAGCTTCGATCGAGCTTTACACAAACGATGTAAGTGTAAGCTTGGATCTCAACTTCTACGATCGAGGCTTCTTCAATCGATGAAAGAAGGGCCTTAGATCTGAACAACCTAACGACGACTCAAAAACCTAACAGACAACAGTTTAGGGTTTTTGGTTGACGAACACACTAATGAAGAACTCTTTACAGTGAATGCAAAGATTGGCTAGAGTTCTTCTTCTAAGCTTGGATATATGAAGTGGGCTTAGAATCTAAGTGTGAAGGTTGTGAAGACGAGTTCCGATGGACTGGAAACTCGGAGAACACTTGAAACAAAGACTCGAAGATTTGTTCGAAGGCTTGGGAGTGTTTGTTTGCAGTAGGCTCGAATGCGCAGGTAGTGTTCTACTTCTTCACGTCTTCATCCTTCACTATTTATAGGCGGAGGGTTGGCTAAGATCCGTTGCTTGGTTGGTGGCCTTGTCCCTCCTCCTCTCGACAGTACTTGCGCAGGCAGTAGCTTTTGCAGACGCGCAGTTTTGGCATTTTGCCAAAATTGGCTAACTTCCAAGTTTAACAGTAACTGGAGCGACCCAGTACTGTAGCGGCGTCTTTGTCGGCCTGGCAGTCAACTCCGCTGCTCCTCTCCTCGTTCGACACGTGGAGATCTCGCAATTAATGCAAAAATCTCTAGTTGACCGAAATTCAAATTCGGAGCGGGAATTTGTGCTGTCGCTTTCTGGTAGGTATTGGCTCGCTTCGCTTTGAAGTTGTAGCGGCCGTTCCAAAGTGAGTCGCTTTAGGATCATATTATAGCGGGTCGCTTTGCTTTGCTTGCAGCGTTTGCTTCGCTTCGCTTTACAGCATTCGCTTCGCTTTGCTTCGCTTCGCTTCGGTAGACTCGCTTCGCTTGCTTGACTTGCTTCGCATTGGAAAACACACTCAAGCGAGTGGCCTTCACTTGAACTTTTGAAGCCTAATCTAAGCAAAATAAAAGAGCCATCCTAACAGTGTAGGCTTAGAAAAATTCTAACCTATTAACTACATCAAAATGGGTCGCTGGGAAAAGGACGCTTGGGGTTTTGGGATCTAATCAAAACAAGTGACTTTATTTAACAAGTGTCCCATATAGTTCCCCCTTAACATTTTAGTCCTTAACAATTCCCAACAATCTCCTACGAAGTGAGATTGACTGGTAAGCGTTTCAATTTTAAGTACACTAAGTGAGCTGAAGCGTGCTAGACACCTTCACTCGCTATGTGGAAAATATGAAATGAATCTGACACAAATACAAAGAGGAAAACACTCTTGTTTATCCTCGAAGTATGTAAGTCAGAAACATTTTAAATTTAAGTAAAGAAATTCAGTTTCTTATTCCAGTCGCTTCAGATGGCCAAGCGAGTGCTACGTCACTCAAAGCTAGCCATCTCAAGCGAGTGCGGAACAGTCACGTGAAGCGAGTACTCCGCAAGCGAGTGGATGCTGAAGCGGCTACACTCGAAGCAAGCGGATACGTAGCGAAGCGTATGAGCTGTCAGCACTCGAGTGCCTATTTTACTTTCTGCCAAGCATTTAATGCAGCGGCGCGTAGAAGAAGAAACGACAGGCGCGTGGACGTCAAAGCCGAGGAAAGCGGGAAAAATCGCACTCAATCCAGCCGTCGAATCTGAACCGTCTCTAAATCTCAACCGCTGGATTGACTACTATTGGAAGAGACGAATCAAAATCTGCCACGTGGCCACGTCAAACCAAATTGGCGGTTCACTTTTCCAGTGATGATGCCGGACACGTCAGATCCATCACCGAAGGTCTGCCGCCCCTGCACAGGATCTTGGAAGATATTACTGTCTTGCCCCTGCCTCGTCAGCCGAACCCTAGTTCTATATATATGTAACATCAAAGGCTGCAGAAAAATTTCAAAGTCCCAAAACTACCATTTTAGTGAAACCTCTGCACCTCTGTAATCTCAAACCTAAAATCCCTCAAAGCCTTTCTCAACCTTCAAATATTAGCCATTCTCGTGCTTAGATCTGCAACCTCTGCAACTCACGAGTCTCAAGCCTTACACTGTTAAAATCTCGTTTCAAAACTTTCCAAATCTCACCATGGGCAAAAAGCTGAGTACAGAAACAATGGAGCAATTCATGACGAAGGTAGATAAGCACCTCAATATCGAGCCCCATCTCGACCCAATTGTCATCGAGAGAAAGGGCCTCTTCCGTAGAGCCGTGACCACGGCCGGTCTTTGGAAGTTTGTAACGTTGATTCCGACGAAGGTCTTGGCAAAGGCAGTGGGAGAGCTACTTCTGAACTTCAAGAAGGAACAAAACACAATCATTTATAGATCCACAAACACGGAAGCCGGTGGAAGTTGACTTGAACGAGCTCATCAGCGTGTTCGAGTTGCCAAGGGAAGGAGGAGATTCCCTGTTGGATTTGGGATTCTCGGCCAAAGACCAATATGGTCGTTTCGCCGTCGACAAAGCAGAACCAAACTTCAAAGTGGCCAGCATTCGTTCAGATTTGAAGGCCCCTTTCAACCTCATCTGCGAACTTTTTACGAAGAGCATCGCATGCTATGTCGGATCCCTAGAGACGCTGTCGGAAACAAAACTGATCGGTACCACCATGATCGTCGACAGCCTCACCGGAACTAAATTCAACTGGCACGGGTGGTTTCTCAAACAAATCTACGAGGCTGCTGAAGATTTTGCATTTGTACCAGGAACTGCAAACAAGATTCTCCGCAAAGGAAAATTGAAATTCTTTTCAAGACTGTCTGTTGCACTGGAGATGAAGTTTCCAGAGAAAAGATGGCCGGATTCCGACACGACCATATACAACAAGCAGACTATCTTCTACGAAAAATGGAAGAAAGCAAAGATACCAATGGATCAGGGACTTCTAGTTGTAGAAGTGCCCGCAGCAACGCCAGTTACGAAAGCACAAGCTGAAGCTCCCCAAGCAAAGCGAGCCGCTTCACCTTTGAAGCAAGCGGCTGCAAAGCAAGGGAAGAAGAAATTGAAGCAAGTCACTTCACCTGTCCAAGGAAGCGAGGCGGTGGAGAAGCCGCTCAAGGACACTGAATTTATCAAATCCCAATCCTCATTTACTAAAGCTATCCAAATCCCTGAAACCCAGCAAACTCAGCCAGCCACAAAACCCATCCATATCCCTGAAACCCTTGAAGCTACATCATTCCAATCCCCTTCGACATCGGCAGAAACAGCCGATACAGCCCATACATCCATAATTCCCCAGTTCCAAATCCCCAAAACCCCCTCACAGGTAGATGCTCTCAAAAGATACAGGAGAGACAGAGAGCAAGCAGCTGAAACCCTCAGAACCCGCTATCCCTCAGTGCCTATGTCAGACGACTTCTTCACCAAGATAGTCGATTTCTTGACATACGTCACCTACCGCGGCACAGAGTTTTACAAAGTTTTCAAGCTCCTAGAGGCCTTCTCAAAGGAAGATCTCATCCAGATGGAAGGAAAGCTCCTGGACTTCATCGGTGAAAATGGCTTTCAAGCATTTCTCACTGGAACCAGCTTCTAGGATAAGCTGGACGCAAAAGTAAAGCGTGCCTATCCGAACGCTGAAATCCCTAAGCACACTCCGACCATTCATGAGAAGAAACTAATGAGGGATCACGCAGAAGAGATGGAGGTTAAGGAGGCGGAGATCTCAAGTATACAAAGTGAGATCACCAGAAAGAAGATGGAGTTGGAAGAAAAGGAGAAGGCGCTGGAGGCGCAAATGAAGCTAGTGAATGATTACACAAAATCAATCAACGAACTCAAGGGCTCGCGTGACGCAGAAAGGAGCCGCTTGAGAGAGGTGAATACCAAGCTTGTCACAGTTGGTAAAGAGAAGGAGGCATTGGAGAAAGAGGTGAAGAAGTTGAAGGAAGCAGTAGAGAAGAGAGATGAAGAGTTGATAAGAAAAGGGAGTGAGCTGATAAGCACCAAAAAGACCCTCGACTTACTTCAAACGAAACTGAAGGAACTCAAAGAAGAGAGTGACATTGACAAGAAAGAATTGGAGAGTCGAAGGAGGAGTGCTCAAGCTCTTGATTTACAGAATGCCGAGCTCTCAATTCTGCTAAAGACAGTCAAAGAATTGGGTGAACTGTACACCGAGAAGGTAGCTGCAGGTGCCGAATTCCACCTCTCTCTCAATCAAAGAGAGAGATCGCTTGAAACCCTGGAGGCAGAACTTCAAGCAGCACAGGATTTCTGGTACTTCAATCTGCAAGAGCAAAAGAAGGATATGAAGAGAGAAATTGAAGCAGAGCTGGAGGCTCGCTTCAGAAGACTAGAACCTTTGGAAAGAATGATGAGATCTGTAGTTGAGAGAGAAAAGCAATGCGAATATTTGTTGGAAGAAATCTCGATCAAAACAGCAGGAATGATACTGTCGGAAGAACAAGTCTTCGCGACACGAACGGAAAGTATGCTTCGTGCTGTACTTGATAAGATTGAGGGACTTTACAAGTCTCTTGCTGGAAAGACAATCGTCCCAACCCCTGGCAGTGATGATGCCAAAAAGGGGGAAGGGATGATACTGAAAAATACCAATCTCTTGGAACCACAAGGTGGAGTAACTGGTGTGTTTGAAGTAGAAAGGTTGTTGGAAGAAGGTAGTGGTACCAGAGAAGAGGAGAAGGAGGCAAAGCTTGCCAAGAAAGGCAAAGAAAAGCTCACAAAGGAAGAACTAATGAAGAAGCCCGAGGAACCCCGCAGACCACTTGAAGAAAAAGTGCTGGCTTCTTCTATCGCACGACATCCTCCAGTTACGGTGTTAACCAAGGAGGAAAGGCGGAAGCAAGCGGAGGAAAACGAAGCCACAGCCAGGCAGTCGGAGCTAGTAAGATTAACTCTTGCAGGTGCTTCGAGTTCCAATGCGCATACTTCAGCCGCCGCAAGTGCTACACTCACCTTGGCAACTGAAGAAGTCACTTCATCTGCAATTGTCGCTTCAAGTGCAACCACAAAGAAGGACATGCCGCCTCCTCCTCCACCAAAGCAAATAGTGAAGCGAACTGCTCCAGAAACAATAAGAGATGATCCAGCTACCAAGCGCCAAAAGGTCGAGAAGGCAGTTACTTCAAAGGCAGAGAAGGAAAAGAGGATAAAGGCAAAGCGACTGCAAGTCATTGACGACCGGATTGAGGAACACTTCAATGAAGTGAGACTCATCCAGTCTGTCTTAGTCCGAAGTGCCTTTGTTCCGGTCATACCAGGGGAGTCCGATGCATGCCTAGCTCAGGCTATGATCGATACATGTCATGAGACTGCTAAAGAGATGATTAACACTGGTCGCTACCCTCTCAAGGAGGAACGCAATTACATTCGGAGGCAACTCAACCAGAAGCTTCCTATCTGGAGCAGCGAGTCAGGAAAGAAGTTCAAAACGCTCATGGCACAGATGTCTAGCCGGTCGGAAGAAGAGTTGACTGTGCGCAGAAATGAGCACCCAGATGCCCGTGAAATTGAGCAATTCATCCCTGACGAATTACTCGAGCAATGGCTACATTACAAGGAGAAATTTATCAAAGCATATTACTATTGGGAGGTAGTGCCATTGCAGACCGAATGCTCAAGGGTCAGTGCGCTCAACAACTTTCTCAGTGCCTATGATGAGAAGTTCAGGCGACAGGTCTTCGCTCTTGCACAGCTTGCAGAGCCCATGCCGTTAATCATCAAGGTACCAGCCAAGAAGGAATTTCCTATGCCATTCCTACCTGGCACCAGTGTCCCCAATCGCAGCATCATCGACGCTGAGGTGGATGAAGCCTTCCAACTGGAAGAGACTTGGAGGAAGCCAAGTATCCACAGTGTTGATTCGCTGGAAGCAAAGGTTTTCAGTGCATACACCATACCAGATGAAATGATTGCGAAGGATTTGGAGGAAGAGGAAGAAGAGAAGGAAAGGAAAGCGACGAAGGAAAAGGAGGATGACAGGGAAGGAACTGCAGGAAACCTTTGAGTTTCAAGTTCCTTATATAATTTGTGAACTGCTTGTTCATCTATCAATTTTCAATTTCTGTCAAAATTTGTCATTTACCTGCTTTGTGAATGACCTTACCTTTTGCTACAAACTCAAATAATTTAACCGAAAAAAAAGGGAAAGGAACTTAAAAAAAAAAAAAAAAAATTTACAAACGAAGCTGCAAAGGAAGCAGTCGCTTGGAGTTCCCTTCACGGTTAGATAGGCTGGAATTTTCTAAGTCTTAGCCTTTGGGTTTTGGCATCATCAAAAAGGGGGAAATTGTTGGAAATTGTTATGGACCAATTTGTTAAGGGGGAACTATGTAGGATACTTGATAAACGAAGTCATTTGTTTTGATTGGATCCCAAAACCCCAAGTGTCCAACTCCCAAGTGACCCACTTCGATGTAGTTAATAGGTTAGAATTTTTCTAAGCCTACTCTGTTAGGATGGCTCTTTTATTTTGCTTAGATTAGGCTTCAAAAGTTCAAGTGAAGGCCACTCACTTGAGTGTGTTTCCAAAGCGAAGCGGGTCAAGCAAATCGAAGTGAAGCGTGTCGAAGAACAGTGTAGCGAAGCGATCGCTACAGTAGATTCGAAGTGAGTCCGCCAAAGTGAAGCAAAGCGAGCGCTACAGTTCAAAGCCAAAGCGAAGCGAAGCAAGCGCTACAGTGAAGAGTCAAAGCTAGTCAACTCTAGTCAGCAGCTTCCAAAGCAGTCACTAGGGAACTTTATTTCCCGAAGCGACTCAATACAGAATGACTACGAAGTGACTCAACTAGAGCGGACGCTACAACTTCAAAGCGAAGCGAGCCACTACCTACCAGAAAGCGACAGCACAACTCCCGCCCATATTTTGAACTCCAGTCAACAGGAGATCGTAGCATTAATTACGAGATCTCCACGTGTCGACTCAAGAGAGGAGCAGAGGAGTTGACTGCCAGGCCGACAAGGCACCGTAACAGTACTGGGTCGCTCCAGTTACTGTTGAAATTGGAACTTAGCCATTTCCGACAAAAATCCAAAACTGCGCATCTGAAAAGTTGCCAGCCTGCGCAAGTACTGTCGAGAGGAGGAGGGACAAGGCCACCAACCAAGCAACGGATCTCAGCCAACCCTCCGCCTATTAATAGTGAAGGATGAAGACGAAGAGAAGTAGAACACTACTTGAGCATTCGAGCGCCTACTGCAAACAAACACTCCCAGCTTTCATAGCAATCTTCGAGTCTTTGTTTTTCAGTGTTCTCCGAGTTTCCAGTTCATCGGAACTCGTCTTCACAACCTTCACACTTAGTCTCTAAGCCCACTTCATATATCCGAAGCTTAGAAGAAGAACTCTAACCAATCTTTGCATCTACTGTAAAGAGTTCTTCATAGTGTGTCGTCAACCAAAAACCCTATACTTTGTCTGTTAGGTTTTTGAGTGTTGTCAGTTAGGTTGTCCAGATCCAAGGCTCTTCTTTCATCGATTGAAGAAGCCTCGATCGTAGAGTTGAGATCCAAGCTTACACTTACATCGTTTGTGTAAAGCTCGATCGAAGCTAGGCTGTAAGGAGAGCCCGCAACTCCCTGTCTGTTTCGACTGAAGCGAGTGAAGCTTCCAGTCTTTGTTAGGTTTGTGTAGTGAACCCGCAATCACTACGTCTGTCATTTGATCTAGGCGAGTGAAGCCCGATCTCGACCAGGTTTTTGAAGGACCCGTAACCTTCAAGTTCTTGAGTGAAAAGAACAGTTGCCGTCGTGCAACAAAGTGGACGTAGGAGTGTTATCTCCGAACCACTATAAATCTTCGTGTCGTATCTCTCTAACCCTAAACTCTTTACTTTGTTTATCCATTGCACGTGCATCTAAACAACTTAATCTGGATATTTTAATTACTTAGGAAAAGATTTAGCTCACCAAATTCCGCACATACGAGTAAAGACTCCCTCTTGATCAAGTGTTCACTTCGGTCAAGTAGGCAAGCTACGTACTGTAGATCTAGCTTCAGCTAGGTCTTAAGTTTCAAAAAGAGCTCTTTACTTGTTACTCTGAGTTAAGGGATTTGAAGTTGAAAAACTTCAAAATACGTATTCACCCCCCCCCCCCCCCCTCTACGTATTTTTCCTATTAACAAACCGGGACCAACAGGAACTCCTTGCACCTGGTTAAGCATCCGTTCAAATTCCCGATGATATTCATCGAGCGACCCCGTTTGTGTAAGTTTGGCAAGCAATTCGGTGTAGTTGACATAATAATGAGGGTCGAACCGCCGGTGCAATTCCTCCAAAAATTTACTCTACGACGCGGTAGGATTGTTTGCCCGATATGAAAAGACCCAATCCAAAGCCGGCGGAAAAAATAACATAAGAACATAGTGTAAGCGTTGTTCAACGGGTAAAATAATATGATCAAAATAGTATTGAATTCGTGTTACCCAACTTTGTGCGTCCGAACCGTCGAATGTTGGAGGATCCATTCTGATATGTTTAGCCGGATCTGGGACGGTTGGTTGGGACGAACGGGTGAGTGGAACGTCCCACGTAGAGCGTTGGGTGTGGGGCTCCTATCCGCTCCGAAAGGGTTGAAGATCCCAAGTTGATCCCCTCGTCGCCGTGTCGTCTCGAAATCCCAGCGGTGGGAAGCGCGGACATTCTGTTAGGGTCTGCTGCCTCCACTCGTCACCGTGAATCGGAAGGAACCTAGGTGGTAGCAATGTCGTCACCCCCGATGTAGACGTGCTGATCGACGACCACGGCGGCAATTGCCAGTCCGGCGGTGCCGGGTCCTGCCGATGCGAAACTCCTGCCGCAAGATTTGAGTCTCCGATTTGAGTCTCCGTCCATTGCATCATAACTATCATGGAATCGAGTTTGGCGAACGACTCCGTTGTTGTGGGTGGCCGGGACGTCGGTGGCGTGAAGGGCGATGATGATACCATATTGAAGTGGTCTCGTCGTCCCTGATTTTGGCCCGAAGCTCCTTGCATGGTTTGAAAGATGAAAGCACCAGTTGATAAGGGCTCTCTTCCCCTATCAAGGTCGTGAACAAGGTGTTCACTCGAGAGAATAGAAAGTAGCAGTCGCGGGCGGAGGTCCCCCATCGATCACGCCGTACGGAGAAAGTCAAACAACGTAGATAGGAAAACTAGGGTTAATTATTAGGGTTCATGAAAATAATAAACACGTTAATCTCTTATTTATAATCTAAGGACCCTGGTTGATTCGACTCGTACGATTCGGGAAAGAATAAACAAGAACACCCGAAAAGGAGCAACTCAAAGGCTCGACTCGATATCGTTCTACTGGGCTCGGCCCATACAATGAAAGAACTAAATAAATTAAAATTTAACGATAACTAACATAATCCTCAAACTTCTTCGGCACCGTCTTAACCCTCGTGGGCCGATCCTTCGCGTCGTTCTCTTCGTTCGCATCCTCCCCTTGCTCATTCGTATCACATGTCTCCTGCTCCAAGGACTCTACCGGTGCCGAGTCTTCCCCCTCTTCAACTCTCTCCTCCTCTTGTAACACTCTCGGGGCAGAACTCATATCAGATTCTGGATCATTTTCACCAGCCATGAGTTCTGAAACGGAGGTCCGACTAAGCAAAATCTAACGGCCCACACTGGTCCACGGGTCCAGCCTGCCTCACCGTAAGATTTTCCTTCTTCACAACAAGAAACTAGAAAATATAACTAAGACGCTGATTAATGTTGTAAAGCAACATATGCTTCACGAAAGTCACTACATTGGGAACGACATGGTTGCTCATTTCGAACAAGGTGAAGCATGGAGGAAGGTCTTCGGTCCCTTCTTCGTCTACCTCAACACCGCCACAGATGTCTCTCTAGCCCACAACCTATGGGTAGATGCAAAGAAGCAGGTGGTGCATACTCTGCACTCCATACAACCATTTTAGATCATTGCATACAAAATTGAAACTGAAAACAAATTGAGTGACCAGTCTCTAACAATGCTGATATAGCATACTAAATGTGTATCTTTATATAATTCTAAGAGGTTAATTGTAGAAGCACTCAAGAAATGGATGTCGATGGTGTGATGGATAGAGTGCGTGCAACTCTGTGCAAAGATGGTGATGAAGAGAAGCCAGTGAAGAAGATGAAGAAATAGGGTTTTGTGTTTTATTCTCGTTGGCGGGATTCGATCCTTAGTTAAGATGCAAATTTAAATAATAGATGCTGATCTTTACTAAAGATCAACGGTGATGATTAGTTTGTAGTGTTGAACAGAAAGCGTGTAGCGTTTCTTTTAGTTTCTCTTTCACGTCTTTTAGGAAGTAGTTATGTACTGTATATATACAGTACTAACTATATTTTGGAGGTAGAATTTTGTTGTATTTTGAATCAATACATGAAATGAGAAAATATCTTCTCCCATTTTTCTCTCTTTTCTCGAGTTCTTCATGGTATCTAGAGCAGGATTCCAGGGTTTTCTGCTTGTGCTACTCTGATTTTGAGCTATAATCTTTGTGATAATGGTGAAACAACAGCGCAGAGAAGTTTGGAATCGTCGTGTAGAGGACGAGGTAGCTGGATTTGATAGAGTGAAAGGAGAGGACGAAACAGAATTAAAGGACGAAGATGGTTTTGACGGTAAACCAGGACCGAATGGAGGTGGATTCGATGGAGGTGACGATGATGGTATCGATCCACCGCCAGGATTCACAATTCGACAAGTGCGAGAGATTTTGCATCTCACGAAGTCAGATCATCCAGGAATGCAACTGGTGAATGCTCATCTCACAGGTACTAACTTTGTTAACTGGAGTAGATCTATTAGAAGAGCTTTAGCTACTCGTAGTAAGCTCGAATTGATTGATGGAAGTTTTCCAGAACCGCTTCCAACTTGTTCTTACTATAAACGATGGCTGAAAGTAGATCTTATGATTTCTGCTTGGATTGTTAATTCTATCTCTAAGGAGTTTGTTAATGCTTTCACACACATTGATAATACTCTTAAATTGTGGAAGGCTATAACATTGAGATTTGGTAGAAGGAATGGACCAAAAGTGTTTAGGTTTCGGAGAGAGATTTTTAAATACACACAGGGAAATCAAAGTGTATTGGAGTATTTTAATAACTTGGTAGCTCTTTGGGATGAGTTAGATGCAGTGTTGCCACCAATTGAATGTGTATGTAGATCTAGAGGTCAAGTAGTTGTTAGAGAGGAGCAACAAAGACTGATGAAGTTTTTAGAAGGTTTGAATGAAGAGTATGAGGCTGTGTGTGATCAAGTGATGATGATAGATCCATTACCTGATATTGATAAGGCTTATTCACTAGTTGTTCAAGTTGAAGACAGGAAGCAGTTGAATAATTCAGCATATGACTCTAGTGGATTGCTAAGTTTAAATGCAGGACAGTTTGCTAAGAACTCTGGTGGATATAGGCATGATACAGGACAGAGTGGGCAATTCAAACCTAGATTGACTAAAGAACAAAGGAGAAGGTTGAAGTGCAGTCATTGTCAGGCTACTGGACATGAAGTAAGTGAGTGTTTTAAAGTTCATGGAGTACCAGAGTGGTACAAAAGTTGAAAGATAGTAAAGCACAAGGGAGAGTTAACATGGTTTAGAATGATGTGGATGCTGAATCAGTGAATGAAGGAACAACACAGAAGGAATCTAGTCAAGATATGAGCAAGTTGATTCAATCAGAAATAGCAAAGTATATTCACAATTACATGCAGCAGTCGGATCAAGCTAAGCCTAAGTCTTCTGATATTAACTTTGTACATGAGGCACTTGCCCAGGCTACTCCATTTGATGGCCATTATGCTTTTAGTGTACTGCCTAGTATGGGTAGGGAGTTATGGATTGTGGATTCTGGAGCAAGTGATCACATATGTTGTGATCCTTTACTCATGTGCACTACTTACATATTGGACAAGCCAATCAATATACATCTTCCAGATGGCTCTTCCAAGTTGGTTACTCATGCTGGAAAGGTGAAGTTGACTAAAGATATCTTGCTGATTAATGTGTTATACATTCCTGGCTTCACTCATAATCTCTTATCAGTGGCTAGGCTGATTCAAGATTATGGAATAAAATGTATGTTCTACAAGGAGCATTGTGTTTTCCAAAAGGATAAAACTGATCAGGTACTAGCAATTGCTAAGATGAAAGGAAAATCTTTATATCATGGAGACTTTAATTGAGAGGTGTTCTTGCAGCATGATTAGGCCTAGAGATTTGAATCTCCATGAATGGCATATTGCACTTGGTCATCCCTCACTCACTACTATGCAGCATATGAGGATTTTAGATGAAAAGATGATGAAGGATATGATAGATGTTATAGAAAGGTGTGAAGTCTGCATTAGAGCTAAACAAACAAGGGAACAATTTCCAGTTTTAAGTAGAAGAACTGAGCATTTGTTTGAGTTGGTGCATGCAGGTTTGTGGGGGCCATATGTTGAAGATAACTTGTGCTCAGTGAAGTATATGTTGACACTAGTAGAAGATCATAGCAGATTGATCTGGACTTACATGTTGCATAGCAAAGATCAGGTGGTCAATACCCTTAAGAGTTTTATTACCATGATCAAGACTCAGTTTCAGACAGATATCAAACAGTTTAGGTCTGATCATGGGACATAATTTTTTAATCAGATGGTCAATAAACTCTTCTCAGAACATGGCATTATCCATTAGAAAAGTTGTCCATATACATCCCAACAAAATGGAGTGGTGGAGAGAAGGCACAGGAACTTGCTGCAAACTGGTAGGGCATTGATGTTCACAAGTGGTCTACCATCTAAGTTTTGGCCCTACTCTTTATTGACTGCTACTTGGTTGATCAACAGGTTACCAAGTCGTGTGATTGATTGGTTCTCTCCATTTGAGGTGTTGTTCAAGAAACAACCTGATTATTCTATGTTAAGACCTTTTGATTGTCTGTCTTTTGCAGTGGATCTCACTCCTTCCAAAAGTAAGTTCTCTAGTAGATCACTTAAGTGTGTTTTCTTGGGGCTTGATTTAACTCATAAGGGGTATTTACTTTTTAACTTAGATAGATCAAAAGTAATTGTTTCTAGGAATGTTAGGTTTTTCCCTGATACATTTCCCTTTCTACACTCTATTCCTGCACAGGTTGATCTTCATGATCAATCTGTTTCTCTATCTATAGTGCCTGTAGAGCATGAGACATCTGATATTATTGATGCATCTCATATTGATGGCAAAACAAATGTCAATCAAGATACTCATACTGAAAGCAAGGTAGATGATAATCATGATAGTTCATCCAATGTTGATGATGAAGATGATGTTGTTTCTTCTTCTACAGATCTAGAGCCACATGAGGATATACATATTGAGCATGTTATACCAGTAGAAGGTAGAGGAGCTAGGACAAATATACATATTGAGCATGTTATACCAGTAGAAGGTAGAGGAGCCAGGACACGTAATCCTCCTTCTTGGTTAGAGGATTATGTGTGTTCCAGTTTTACAACCCAATTCCTAGGTACACCATCTACCAGTACTACTCCCCCTACCTTTCCTTATCATGTTGGCTCAGCTTTAACATCCACTTATACTTCTTTTCTCTACAATCTGTGTCTATATAAAGAGCCTACTTCTTATAAAAAAGCCTGTTTATCTCAAGAATGGGTGGATGCTATGAATAAAGAACTTGAAGCATTGACTGCTAATCAGACATGGGTCTTGACTGAATTGCCACAGGGGAAGAAACCTATTGGTTGTAAATGGGTCTATAAAGTCAAGTTACACCCTGATGGATCTATTGAAAGGTACAAAGCCAGACTTGTGGCTAAGGGATATAATCAAAATTTTGGTGTGGATTATACAGAGGTATTTTCTCCAGTGGCAAAGATGGTTACTGTCAGATTTGTGTTTGTTATTGCTTCGGCATCCAATTGGCCTATATATCAGTTGGATGTCAACAATGCCTTCCTTCATGGCTTTCTAAAGGATGAAATTTATATGGCAGTTCCTCCTGGTTTGCATGGAGCTAAATCTAATCAAGTCTGCAAATTAGTTAAGAGCCTCTATGGATTGAGCATGCATCTAGGGAGTGGAATGCTGAGTTCACTAGAAAGTTGTTCAAGTTTGGTTTTGTTCAATCACAGAGTGATCACTGTCTATTTTTGAAAGGATCTGGTGATAGTTTTGTGTGTTTGCTTGTATATGTAGATGATGTCCTAATCTGTGGGCCTTCTGTTGATTTACTCACTGAATTGAAGGAGTTTCTTCACTCAGCCTTCACTATCAAAGATCTTGGTCGTGCTAAGTATTTTTTGGGTATGGAGGTTGCACGGGGTAGTGAAGGTATCTCTCTCAACCAGCGTAAGTATGTCTTGGATATTATTACTTCAGCTGGGTTAATTGGATGCAAGCCTGCTCTTACTCCTCTTCCTCCTGGCTAACCCTATCTAAGCATGATGGTGATTTGCTGCCCGATCCTGAGCCTTATAGACGGATCGTAGGTCAACTTCTCTACCTAAATCTTACTAGGCCAGATGTTTCCTTTGCTTCCCAGCAACTCAGCCAATTTGTAGCTAAGCCAACGACAACACACTGGAAGGCTGCTTAACATGTTCTTCGGTACCTCAAGGGTAGTCCATCTCTTGGTGTGTTCTATCTTCTTCCAGTTCATTCAACATTTCTGCCTATTCAGATGCAGATTGGGGTACCTGTAATGATTCCCGCCATTCAGTAACTGGCTATTGTGTGTTCTTTGGGTCTGGATTGCTGTCTTGGAAGTGTAAGAAGCATCCTACTGTGGCTGCTTCATCAGCAGAAGCGGAGTATCGTGCTCTCAGTCTCACAACAAGGGAACTGGTTTGGGTTTCTTATTTGCTCAAAGACTTTCACATTCCCTTTTCCCTTCCTTTTCCTCTTTACTGTGACAATTTGGCGGCGATTCATATCACCAAAAACAGCGTTTTTCATGAACGTACCAAGCACATTGAGATCGACTGCCATATTGTTCGTGAGAGGTATGTTTCTGGTTTCTTGATCCCTTCTGCTGTTTCTTCTTCGGATCAGTTGGTCGATTTCCTTACCAAATATTTAGCTTCCCCACGCTTTCGTGCTCTATTATCCAAGATGAATTTGGTTGATGTTCACCAATTTCATCTTGAGGGGGGGTGTAGAAGCACTCAAGAAATGGATGTCGATGGTGTGATGGATAGAGTGCGTGCAGCTCTGTGCAAAGATGGTGATGAAGAGAAGCCAGTGAAGAAGATGAAGAAATAGGGTTTTGTGTTTTATTCTCGTTGGCGGGATTCGATCCTTAGTTAAGATGCAAGTTTAAATAATAGCCGTTGATCTTTACTAAAGATCAACGGTGATGATTAGTTTGTAGTGTTGAACAGAAAGCGTGTAACTTTTCTTTTAGTTTCTCTCTCACGTCTTTTAGGAAGTAGTTATGTACTGTATATATACATTACTAACTGTATTTTGGAGGTAGAATTCTGTTGTATTTTGAATCAATACATGAAATGAGAAAATATCTTCTCCCATTTTTCTCTCTTTTCTCTCGAATTCTTCATTAATAGAGGAGTCGTTGTGGCCCTACGATTTCATCTCTTCACCATATTATCTTATGTACATGGAGCGCGGCTCTGCTACCGGACGACTCTTTGTTCAAGACAGGTAAAGCATCAATGCAGATTATTACCAATATCTGTTATATTTCACTTGTCTGAATATGTGAGTAACAAAATAATAAGTTAGAAGGAGAAATGGGATGGAGGGAGCATATTATTTCTTGTACTGAAAATTTTGGGACAATACATATCACATCTTTGAAATGTAGAAAAATGTGTATGTACTAAAATTAGCAGCTTATTATATTTTCTTTGTGAATGAAACAGATATACCTCGGATTTCTTAATTCCTGCCAAATCTACATTTGTTGGCCTGTCAGTTGCCAGGAGTTTATGGTCTCCATGGTTGGGTTCCAGGTCTCCACGAAGAACTTGTGACAATTTCGGCAGGTACATCTACACTAGAAATGAAGCATAATTTTTTGAACAATTGCTAATTCATTTGCAACAAGTGTTGTTAAATTTGTATTGGTGTATTCTAATCTATGGGGTATATTTATATTGATCACGATCAAAAACACAGATAGGCAACGTAACCTACGAGCCTCCACGTGATGGCCCGGCCGTGTGGAAGATAGGGTTCCGGATCGAATGGCCGGTAAATATTTTGTTCCCGATGTGAATCCGATGTATGTAAACAAGTTGTTCCTTAAGAGCTCCGAAAAGTAAGTATATATATTCATTGGTTCACTTTAGTATCAATCATGGAGTTTTATATGGTGTGTCGAAGTAGAGAATTGTTTGATGATTTCGTGTTAGTTGTGCTACAGATTCAGACAGTATGGACTATGGGACAGATACACAGACTTGAATCCCATGTCTGATCAAGTCTTTACTATAGGTGTGAGTGATCCAATCATCCAAAGGACTGGTTCTTTGCTCATGTTGCTAGGTACATATTCTTTATGAATAATTATCCTAAACTACATGAAATTAAGACTCTATTTTAGCATGAAATGCAAAAGGAATGGAAATTTTGTAACTATTTCTTACCTTTTCTCATATTTTTATCCATGATAAAGAATTTTACCATTTCCTCCCTTTCCTTTTCACTCGGAAATATTTTCACCTATATTGATGGGATAATGTTTCCTTTCCGTTGGAGTAAAAAGAAAGTAGACGGGAGAGTAAACAAATTCATCAATAAAGAGGTGGGAAAATATGAGAAAAAGTGAAAAATAAGGAAAATTTTAAAGGATGATTATTTAATTTTTCATCTTTTTCTCGTCATAATTTTTCATATAAAAAAGCGCTACATTAATAAAAATTATTATTTTATATTTTATACGGTAGGTTATTTAGGAACTTATATTGCATTTTTGAGAAATTATATAAGGTCAGCAAAACACCTAAAAGTCGTGCGATGCAACTCAAAGTTGTATGGCGATTATCCATTTATCACTCGGCTATGAACTTACTCGATCTATTCCGAGTTACTTTTGAAGATTGTTGAATATATAAATATAAAATAATAAATCCACTTAAGAAACTTGAACAAAAGGGTATAACCCCCAAAATTTTGGGGAAATCAATATATATATAATACCGTTACGGATCTTCGTCCTACGTGGCATCGCGTGTGATTTTTATGAATATTTTCCAATATTCTCATTGATTTGGCTTATTAAAGATTTAAATTATTATAATTAGGATTTTCGTCCCACATCGAATTTTTAAAAGAACTTAGCAACAAAATTCCTATATAAATAGATCATATATCTCCATCAAAATCCATATTTTATTTGAGAAACTATTCGTCCCACGTGGCATCACGTATGATTTTTATGAATATTTTTCAATATTCTCATTGATTTAACTTATTAAAGATTAAAATTTAATTAAATATATCACATACTTGAATTGATATATATTACGATTATTCTATATGTCCTCAAATAAATATATATATATATATATATATATATATATATATATATATATATATATATATATATATTATCTTCAATTTTTATCCCTACAAACAAAAAATCAATATTCATCGATAATTTACTTCATTTATATTATAATAAGGATTCCCGTCCCACATCGAATTTTCACAAGAACTTAGTGATAAAGTACATATATAAAAAGATTATATGTGTTAATCAAAATCATACTTGATTTGAGGAACTACATTATATTATTTGCACTAATTATGTTAACGTAAATTAACAGGTAGATTTGCACTAATTATGTTAACGTTATGCTGAACAACGGGCTAACAGGATATTATAGTATTACACTTTAGCGTATTTTTTTATTGTTACAAGTAACGGGCGGATTGCAATAATTAAATATAGATGCTAACGTTATATCGAACGGGCTAACGAAATTAACGGGCAGATTTGCACTATTCGTGCTAACGTTGTGTCGAATAACGGGCTAACATGAGATTATAATATTACGTTTTAACATTTTTTTTATTGTTACAAGTAACGTGCGAATTACAATAATTAATATAGATAATTATGTATTTTAGATTAAAAATTTTATGCACGATTGCAAAATAAATTAAATCCCGTCGAAAATTGATATTTACTATGGACATTCCTATTAAGTGATTCAAATCGAATTTTGACGTGACTTAAATCGTATAGTTCTTTAAGAAATGTTAACCCTTTTTATTCCTTCAAAAAAGATCCATCTGAAGGGTGTTTAGATAAAATAAACAACGGGAGGCATAATATATTTTTATGTTATTATAAATTTTGTTTTAAAATAGCATTTTCATGTTAGAATTTGACGGGATAAAATATAAAACATATCTATCGTAAAAATGTTAATTTCTTAACCCATTTCATATTTACTACGAGTAACGAGCTACTTGAAATAATTAATATAAAAAATTATTTAATTTTTATTAAAACTTTATTTGTAATTACAAAATAATTTGAAACCCGTCGAATTTCGACGGGTACTGCACTAGTATAGGAAAATAGCCACTTTCATATTGCAAACCAAAATAATAGCCACCAATATAAGAAACAAAAATACTAGTCATTTTTTGTGTTAATTATCCTATTTACCCTTAATTATTTTAGTTATCTTCTCCTTATTATTTTTTTTTTCTCGCTTGCTGCCTTCTTCTTCACCTTTCTTTTTTATATATATATATATATATATTTTTTTACCTTCTTTCTTTCCTTTTTTTCTTATTTTTAATCGCCCCCTCCAGCCCTCCTCACCTGCTCCTTCTTCTTCTTTTTTCTTTTCTTTTCTTTTCTTTTCTTTTCTTTTCTTTTCTTTTTTTTTTTTTTTTTGCTTTTGCGTTTTTTTCCGTTTATCTTCTTCATTTTTTTCTTTTTCTTTTATAATTTTATTTCATCATACATGAATATACGAGTCTTGTAATCATATATTCACGTATTTGTCAAATGTTTATTATGATTTTATTTCATCAAATATTATTTCATAATACATGAATACACGACTCATGTATTCGTGTATTCATGTATTAGTCAAATGTTTATATTCATGTATTAGTATGATTTTATTTCATAATACATGAATACAAAGTCATGTATTCGTGTATTCATATATTGGTTAGATTTTATTTCATAATACATAGAATTCATGAATCATGTATTTAAAAATACATGAGTCATGTAATGTTAATCATGTGTTTGTGTAAATTTATTGTATAATACAAGAACAAACAAGTCTTGTATTCATATATAAGGGCAATTTGGTAAGAGTGGCTAATTTTTGTATTTTTTATATGAGTGACTATTATTTGTGTTTGCTATATCAAAATGATTATTTTAAGGGTTCCCCAATATATTTAATTGCAATTCACATTTGAACAACATTTTGCAGGAGGAATGGAGACAAGAAGTATGTCCCAACAACGTGGCAGATTAGATTCAACCTGAAATCGATTGGTGCTGGAATTTACATGTTGAGATTGGCTATTGCTTCAGCTACCCGCTCCGACTTGGAGGTTCATGTTAATCAAACGAATGCTGAGCAACTGGTGTTCCAAGTTATGAATTTGGGGGAAGATAACATACGGAATTCATGGACTCTACTCTACCAGCTTTTCAGCATTGATATTTCATCGACATTGCTGTTTAGTGGTGACAACGGCATATTTCTCACCCAAGCAAGGGGTGGTGATTCACTTTATGGAATTCTTTACGATTATCTTAGGCTTGAAGCTCCACCAAGTTAGATCTACATGGTGACTAGTAGAACCACTGATGTGTTGCACTCGAACCACGATCGCTTGGTTGGAGGAGATGTATTCATCTTTTTTGGTAGGGGGATTTTTCTCACTAACCGAGTTGTGTTTCACTTATATCTAGCATTCATGGTTGTCCGTTCACTAGTATAAAATTCAAAATACAAGAAGCTACCAATTAGCTTCTGATTTTCAGCATGAAATTGCTCCGTTTACTAGTATGAAATTGCTCCGTTTACTGATGCTATGGATCAAGAAATTACTTAATCTTTCAACCACGTCGAACGATCATTTAACATGGGCACAATCAAAACTTACAAAATCGAGACGAAAAGAAAAGGATCAAAAAAGAGAGGGAAGAAAACATATACAACATATGTGAGCTACTAAGGGGCTTCACTGCCGTATCATCCTCCCCCAATTTCCTTATCAGAGCTTCCACAAGCAGATTCATATCTCTCACTATTGAAGGGCATTCACGAAGGCAATCAATGACGCCACGTCTCTATTCTCCGATGGATACTTAATCGGGCGCATTGAACGCTTAGCGAAGAAAATAATAGTTGGAAAGCTCCCCAACTGCAACTGCTCCTGCGCAAAGGCCTTCTCGTCCCCATCAGCTCGGAACTTCGCCACCTTCACACCCGAACCTGCCAACTTCTCAGCCATCTCCACGTACGATCCCTCCATCCCTTGGCAAAATTGGCACCAGGGCGCATACAACACAACAATCCAAGGCTCCTCCCTGTTTTCCAACTTCAACAAGTTCTCAATCCCCTGCCTGCTCAAATTTACCACATCATTTGTGTTGAAAAGGTCCGTTCCGTTAGCACTAACAGTGCCGTTTTGGCTGTTCTCTTCCTTGATGTTGCCCTTGTGAAGCCCACACTCCTTGGCTTTGGCATCCTCCCACCACCACCTCCCTTCTCTCTCGTGCTGCCCCGGTAGGACCGCCCTTGTGCACGGCTCGCAACCAATTGAGATGTAACCTTGGGCATGCAACGAGTTCACAGGCACATTCATCGCCCGGAGGAAGTTCCACACGTCATTGCCTTTCACATTCGCGACCGGATTCCACTTCACCAAGCTACCAACTCCGCCCTCCAATCCCTCAAAAACAGGATCAACTTGAACAACTGGAACTTCAGATCGAGTCCCAGGAGATTGATCCTTGCGCTGACCTGTTATCCAAGCCCGGAGCCCTTTGAGGGCCCGCCTCAAAGGCCGTACCTTCCTCACACGGCAGCATTCTTGGTGGCCGTCTTCGTAGAAGGAGAAGAGGCCCTTGCTTCTGACCAAAGACTGAACTTCAAGTGCATCTGGAAACATATACTCAATACGAATACCATAGTGCTTCTCGACTTCATCGAAGAATTTATACGTCTCGGGGTTCAATCTACCCGTGTCTAGGCTGAAAACCCTGTACGGCCGTCCAGTTAAATGTGCATATTCAATCAGAGCCACATCTTCCGCTCCACTGCAAAATTCAACATTTCACTACTTAGCTGAATGCCTTAGCATATTAAAGGAAGAATAACTTCAAGGACGTGTCAATTGTTGGCATAGCATTATAATTTAAAAAATAAAAACAAATAAAGGCTGTAACAAAGTACTATTGGAGTACTGGGCAAGTGCTTCTGTTCTCTTGTGATATAATAAGATAAATGAAATGACTGAAGCTATTTTGAAATATTCTGTAACTTAATGCATCTTAAACCCACCTAAAGGGCCCACAGTCCATATTAAAACAATATATCATCAACGGTCCCCCATGGCCTAGTAGAAATTTTCATAAATACAATTAGACAACCGAATACTGGTTTTATATGTGCCTATAAAATAATTAAAATCTGACTTGAATGGGAGAGGGGCAGAGACAGAGTACAACGCTTGTGGAGGACAATATCTAGTGTTAAAAGACAATCTTGAATTGAAGCCTAACAACCATCACAAACACGAACAGATCAAATTTTCGAAAATTAAAGGATTCAGGCGGTGAGAGAAATACCTAAACGCTATAGCAATATCGTTTCCGAATTTCTCGAGGGCCTTATCCATAATCTCAAGGGGAGAAGCATTTTGGAGCTCCTCCGCCAATTTCTCGAAATCCTCCTCCGCCTCAACTTTCTCAACCACCTCTGCGGAATTTTTCAAGTAAAACGATTCAATAAACAAACATCGGAAATCATTATCGGATTAAATTATTAATTAAAAACATTGTGAATGAATCTGCATGAACAAACTCCGATCAAATTCAGTACTACGTACCAGGAGCAACAACGGTTGCAGCCGACGGAACGATCGAATCGCTCCTCCTAAGCTCCGCATTCAACGGTTTAACGGCGGCGCAACGCAGCCGCGAGAGGTTCACCGACGGCGGCGGAAGGTGAGACCTATCCAACGGCTGAAACGCACCGAATTGCGCAGCTGGAGCAGGAGGAAATGCGATTTAATCAATAAGGAAACAAATAAATCACCAAAAATCGATTAAGGAAATTATGAAATTGGGAGGAGGATTTTACCTCTAGGCTGCTCAAATGATGAAGTGATAGAAGAGCTATGAACGGCTGCAGGCGAAGAGGTAACGGAAAACGCCATTGATGAAAGCAAATCTTTGCCGTAAACGAGATCAAGAAAAAAAATACTCCCCGAATTTGTGCTTTTGGGTTTTGGCAAACTGTACGTTTTAGTGTGTGTTTTGGTGAGAGACGAGTTGGAAAAATATATAAAAGCGGGGAGAAATGGAGGGAGGGGGGCGGCCGTGCCAGGTTCATTGAACCTGGACGTCTTTTGAGCACTGGGCAGTTTGATGACGTGGTATTCTTTAATTGGCTGTGTCTCAATGTGGTCCAAGTCGTGGCATGCTGAAGGCTCGGATTTGAGAGAGGAGTGCGGTGGTGGTGGTGGTGGTGGTGGTGTGAGTGCGAATCCTTCACCAGTCAAACTTAAATTGGATTCTTCCTCGATCTTTTATCGGGATCTATAATAATTCCTCTGTCTCAATTTATTAGGAGATGGTTGGTATGTAGGAATGAAATTTAGGAGGAATGGAATGAACGAAGTAATGGAATGGGGATGAGAATGGAATGAACTCACCGATTCAACTTTCATGGCTGGCATCTGTAAGAAATGGAATGATTATAATTTAATCCAAATAAATTACAATAATTCAAAAATTCGGATCGACCCAAGCCCATTAGGTTTATAGACTTAAGTCAAACTAGGCTTCCTAATAGAGCAGGTCGATCTTCAATTGAGCTTGGATTGAGCATATGTCAAAGCCTAAAAATAAATCCAAATATAACAAAATTTTATGAGAATGTTTCCAACCCGACTCACTTGTATAATTGAGTCGAGCATGTCTAAGCCTGTATCAGGCCCAGGCCGGTTGAGCCGGTCTAACCCACCTATCGTTTATCCCTACCCCACCGTCAGGACATATCGACTATTTCAAATATTTTACCAACATTATTATGTACGTATATATAGGTAAAAAAATCACTAAATAATATTTAGGAAGGTTACTTCATTTGGCCCAATAGGCCCAGAGCCGTCAGCCCAACGCAAACTCGACTTAGCCCATACGAAATTCCGGACAAAGTTTAATAAGTCAAATGTAAATCATAAGTAAAGTTAATTTCTTTACCAACTGAAATAAATTTCATTCCTCATAACAAGGATTAGCTAATACCAAGAAAATGTGAGTAATGGTTAATCACATGCTTATGGGATTACTGATTTCTGAAGGAATTGTCATTCCTGAATATATTTTTGTACTAGCCATGGGATAAGGAATGGACACAGGAATGATCATTCCATTCCTGACTCATTCCTGCATACCAGCCATATCAGTCTCATATGCTTTCGGTATAGGAATCAAGTGAGTGGAGAATATGTGGTTGTTATTAATTCTAGGAAAGAGAGTGATTGTGACCAATTATTCTTTATCATTTTAGGAAATTGACTAATAAATAGGACAAACAAAAATGGCAAATGAGAGAGGGAGTATAATAAGACGAGATTTTCAATTTATGTGCATTTTCAATTTCCATCTCATTTTATGTACATACGGGAAACTATTTGGTGCACAATACTCCGTCTTTTCAATTTTATTAGTCGTGCTTTCCTGTTTCACTTGGCTCAATCATTAGTTTATTATTAAAAAATATAAACAGATTAATATACAAAATTTTTTAATCTTTTTATTCTTACTATCATCCCATTACTAGGTCACATACCATTATAAATAGGGGCACACTCCTGTTAGTCTGGTCTTACTGTGAGGCCAGATTAATTTTGACACTTTTGCTTATAAAAATTTACACTTTTGAAACATTGACACTTTTATTCATAATAATTGACATTTTTACGAAAAATACATTAATAATGAATATTAATTTCATATTGTGGAAATAACTAATATAGTAATATGTGTATATATATATATATATATATATATATATATATATATATATATATATATAGAGGATGGATCATATAGAAATAAGTCCTGGTGTGAGAAATAAGAATAGATCTGAACCGTTGATCTTAATTTGATCTATGGCTGTAATTGATTTAAACATGATTATAAGGTATTATAAGCATGATTAGGTTTAAGCATGAATTTGTACATTAAAAAGCATAATGGTGTTGTAAGCATAAATATATACTGACTTAAGCATGATTTTGTATAGTTTTAAGCATCTTTCTCATTTTCTCACGTAATGATTTATTTGCACACGAACCACTCCCTATATATATATATAGGAATGAGAATGGTTCGTGTGCAAATAAATCCTGGCGTGCTAAAATGCGAAAGATGCTTAAAACTATACAAAATCATGCTTATATCAGTATATATTTATGTTTACAACACCATTATGCTTTTTAATGTACAAATTCATGCTTAAACCTAATCATGCTTATGAATTATGATACCTTATAATCATGCTTAAATCAATTACAGCCACAGATCAAACTAAGATCAATGGTCCACATCTATTCCTATTTCTCACACAAGGACTTATTTCTATATGATCCATCATATATATATATATATATATATATATATATATATATATATATATATATATATATATATATTGAGAGTGGTTCGTGTGCAAATGAATCTTTGTGTGCTAAAATGCGAAAGATGCTTAATACTATATAAAATCATGCTTAAATCAGTATATATTCATGCTTACAACACCATTATACTTTTTAATGTACAAATTCATGCTTAAACCTAGTCATGCTTATAATACCTTATAACCATGCTTAAATCAATTACAGCCATAGATCAAATTAAAATCAATGGTTCAGATCTATTCATATTTATCACATCAGGACTTATTTCTATATGATCCATCATATATATATATATATATATATATATATATATATATATATATATATATATATATATAGGGAATAGATCATATGAGAACCCTTTTAAATAATGAGAACTAGGAACCAATCTCATCCATCAATTTTAATTGATCAATGGTTAAGATTTGTAGTTCAAATTAAATATATATGGCAGTTTTTTAATAGAATAAGGGTATTAGAGTAATATGTCTTTTGTTGTTCCTAAATTTAAGGAAATATTAATTACTCTCTCTCTTACTTACGTATTACCGTTATTCTGCGGATCTTGTTTTTTTCTTCTTCCTTGTTTTTTTTTTCCCTTATGCGTCTTCTGCTCGTTTTAATTAATTATATTTTTATTGCTTATAAGTTATTATCTCATATGGGTCAAGTTTAAAAATACCCACTTTTATAAGAAGTGGTACTTTTATACCCACTTTTTAAGAAGTATAACTTCTATACCCATTTTCAATTGAAATGTCTTAAATACCCTTACTATTTGGGCCCACTTGTCTAATAAAACCAAAAATCAACTAAATATGTAAATCAAACGTGGGGCCCACCATAAAATTCAATTCAATTTGTGTTTTACACGATTTTACTCTCTCAATTCACGATTGAAATTTCGTGTATTGGAAAATTTCAATCCATATATGAGGTGAAAAAAAATAAAAAAAATGGAGGTCACGAACACATACACGACCACCAAAAATTGGATAGGAGATTGGCGTGTAATATTTTTTAAAAAATAGGAAATTAAATTGCATTTATTTACTTTCAACAACCAAATCTGTGAAATTGATTAAAAGTAGAGGTTGTTAGCACTTCATTAATTAAAAAATCAGAAAAAGGCATAGACATAATTCATTTCATCACAACACTAAATTTGAAAAAATTGTTGAGAGAGAATATTTGTAGGCATTCTCTAATTTCTGGAAAATTTGGATTCGATTCAAGACGTTTTTTCGAGACAAATACCAAGGTAATATTCGATTTTCTGTATTTATTATTTATAATATGCGAAAAAAAATAGAATTTTTTTTTGTTCTAAAGTACACGGTTGAATGGTTAATTCAACCGTGTATACAAGGTAGAATAACACAATAAGTCGTGTAAAGTCAACAAAGTCAACTATTGAAAGTCAAAATTGTTGACTTTACACGACAAATTGTGTAATTTTACCGTGTATACACGGTTGAATTAACCATTCAA
Organism: Thymus mandschuricus; assembly: GCA_029379335.1. Lineage (NCBI taxonomy): Eukaryota > Viridiplantae > Streptophyta > Magnoliopsida > Lamiales > Lamiaceae > Thymus > Thymus mandschuricus. The sequence goes on from CM057071.1 coordinate 40,720,261, forward strand.
CCGTGTACTTAAGAACAAAAATTTTTCAGATTATTAATTTTCTTTTTTTTTTGGTACAGATCGACATGGGTGATCAGAGAATTCTTATCCGTCATAGCGGTCGTTGGGAAGGAATATCGTATGTAAATGGAGACTCTTTTCTCGTCACTTATCCCATACCGAGTTTGAGCTATGAAAACGTAGTACGAGACATTCAACTTTACTTGGGTGATGAATCGGAGCACTTGCTATTCCACTTGACGAACCTCAACGAGCAGGAGACGGTGAAGGCCGTTTTAAAGAGCACCGGGGATTTGCTTAGAATGTGCATCGCGAGAAGGGAGATGTCGACGATCTACGTCATTAGTAGAGCAAATCGGGCAACCCATACTACCCAACGATCGACGATTTTTCAGAACTATAGCGTCGAAGAGGAGCCGATCCCGAGATCGAATGCATTTGAAGCCGAAGTACGCGACGAAGAAGAGCCGGAGTCGGAAGAAGAGTCTCTCGAGTCCGAGGGCGAGGAAGCAAGGAATGTGGAGGAACGATCCCAATTACTTGAGAGCCTAACGACTGAATTCGGAGCATGGATCCGCGAGCCCGGCCATATTGATAGGATTATCGGGCTTCGTAGCATGCACTCACAAAACCAAGAGCCCCGCGACGACGAAGCTCGTGCTCGCGCTAACGAGGAGGCGGTTCACCATTGGTTGATACCGCACGTCGATCTAGACACCGCGCTCCCTTTAGGATGGATCGATCCCGACTTGGCACCGGCCTTGGGTCAGTTGCGAAAGGACGGATACTTCAAGAAGAAGGATGACTTGCATATAGCCGTCGGATTGCTTCACATGGATCTCCGGAAGGAGTATTGTATCCCTTGTTCTGACAAAGGCCGTGTGGGTTTTAGGTACACTTCGGGGAAGGATTGCGAGTTTGTTGGGAACCCCTTGCAGTTTGATTTTGATGATGTTTATCGAAACCACACTTAGGCATATTTTACTTGTTTAGGGTCAAGGCCGATAGATCGACCTGCTACCTGTTAGTGCAGATCGATGCCCTCTAATGTTTAGAATCAAGTTTGATCCACCCTGTAAGAGAAAGGTCGATGTATCGACCTGCCTCAATTGGATCGAACTGGATCATTAGCCCATCTATCGACCTTCCTTATCAAGCTTCCAGCCCGCTCTGCCTTAGAAGATTTCAAGAGCTGGATTATCAATCAAGGTCGATGCTCCGCCTTCATGGAGCGTCACGACCTGATCCTTGCCACGTCGAGTGCCAGCAAGGACGAATATTCCCAACGGCTAGAAGTGAGTCAGCTTCCAACGGCTAGTGCCATGTCAGCCTGACTCCAACGGCTAGTTTTTCAAAACTGCCTATAAATACTTCAGCCATTATCGGATTCAAGCACGGTAAACACAAGCTATCAACGCCATATCTCTGCCCAAATCTCTCTCAAAGTTCATATCCATTCAAGTGTTCGAAATCCGATTAGTTTCCCAAACACTTGACGAAGAGAGGTTTCCGATTCCGATAAACACCACAACGACGAAGCGTTCACTGCTGCTTGTCGATTGTTCAACAGCTTCTTCTCCGACTTGTTCGAAGTTAGAAAGCTTGTTCTTATTTTCGCCATTATAGAGTTAGTCAAGCTCTGTAAAGGTGTAAGGTTGTTTGTACGGTTCAGTACGAAGGTTGTAAGGGTCACGACCCAAAACTCGTGTCTAGATATTTTCAGGTTAGATTGTATCTAGAACTGATACTCAGTCAGTATAAATAAGAGAGAGGTTGAATCCAAAGGTAAAGGGATTCTCAGGTCGAGTCGACCTGACGTGGACGTAGGAGGGTTTCTCCGAACCACGCTAAATCACGGTGTCTCTCTCTCTCTCTCTCTCTCTCTCTCTCTCTCTCTCTCTCTCTCTCTATTTATCGTCCTTTCAAACTGACTAGCATCAACCTACATATCTGCATCAACCTGCTACTGTTCACCAGTCTAAGATTTTTCAAAGAGTAAATCAACCTCCACCAACTTCCGCATTAACAACAGTTTGATAAATCAAGCTTGATACCATACAAGCTTGATAGATCAAACTGCCTCTGATAGGGTCGACCTTGACAATCGACCTGCAGATCGACCTGATTTTACAAAAGTCAAAAACGGTTGGTTATTGGTGTATTCCCCCCCCCCCCCCCCCCATACACCAATTACTCTTTCCCGGGACCAACAAATGGTATCAGAGCAGTGGTTCTTTTGACCGCTGCTTTGCATACTAAAAGTTCTTTATCAAACTTTTGGTCATTTTGAACCGATCCTTAGAAAAATCTTTTCATTCATTTCATATCATATTATTTGCTATGGTGGCTTCTCTTCTCAGGGTATGTGAAGACTTCTCCATACAAGGCTATGAAGACTGGAGTTTTCGAATCAAGATGTGTCTCAAGGCACATCACGTCCTCATGTGGGATATTATCGAGAATGGCCCCTCCCCCATATATGCAGCGAAGATTATTGTGGATGGAACATCCCCCGGGGAGGCTACATACGAGAGAGTCCTCAAAAACCCTCGCGACTACTCAACCGAGGAAAGGAAAGAGGCCGGTCTCGATGATTACGCAAAATGACTCATCTCCAGCACCGTGAAGGGTGTCTACCTGGCCAAGATCCGAAATCTTGAAACGGCCAAAGAAATGTGGGATACCCTCCGGTCCATCAGCCTTGGCTCAGAGGAAATGAAGGAGAACAAGCTGTCTATGGCGTGCAGCAAGTTCGATGACTTCAAGATGGTTTCGGGTGAAACCATAGAAGCAATGAAAATTCGCTTCACCGAGATTATTCTCGAAGTCGCTGCAATCAACCCGTACAAATATACGCAGCGCGAGAAGAATCTCAAAGTTATACGTGCTCTTCCTGCAAATTGGCACGTATACGCCGCCATGCATCCAGCCCGATCGGATTTCAACTCCCTCACCACTGAAGATCTTTTCGACATTCTTGTCGGAAACGAATATGAGATGATCCGCATCCATGGATCAACACAGCCTTCCACCAGCAAGAAGGCTGATGAAAAGAACAAGGAGGTAGCTTTCAAGGCCGACTCAGCCTCAGCTACTACCCCAAGTCCGATTGACGAATCCATCGTCAAGAAGTTCGAGAAGATGACTCTCGACTATGCTCTAGCTGCTAGGAGGAATGAGAAGCTCCTAGGGAAGGTTGTCAAATATAAAAAGTTCTATCGTGACAACAAGCGAAACTTCTCAAACCGCAACCACGACCGCCCTGACAAAAAGGGAGAAGGTAAACCCTCAACCTTCAATTCTTCTAACACACCCGAGGGTGGTTGTTTCAATTGTGGCAGGCCAGGTCACTACAAGACCGACTGCCCGGATCTTACCAAGGCCGAGAGAGACGAGCTCCGTGCAAAGCGCGACAAGAAGCTCAAAGATCAACGAGCTGCAATGATTGCCGAAGAAACAAAGGAAGCTCACCTCTCGGATAGCTCGTCAAGTGATGACGAAGGTTACATCGCTTTCGACGAAAGTGATGATGAAGAATGTTTCGTTGGAGAGCACCAACAAAACGAGGGATCTTCAAAGGTAGATCTTCAACCCATTTCACTTTCTTTTTCTGACGATGATTGTGCAGAAGAAGGTGATGAAGATCTATCCGAGGCTGTGTCTTGGGAAGAAATCAAGAAGCAGCTGGATGACTATGCCGATCTCGTGGATACACTTAAAGAGGTCGTTGAAGATAATGCTGAGCTTATGAACAAAAATGAAAAATACAAGCTAGCATTAGAAGAAAGATTCTCTCCCTACGATGAAGAAAAGGAAAGGGAGGTCGAAGCCCTAAAGTCAAAGGTTGACGAATTGACTTTACGGGTCAAGGAGTTCGATACCAGGGAGCTCGAGAAGGACGAGTCCCTCAAGACCAAAGATGCCGAAATACACAGCCTTACATCAAAGTTGGCTGACTTGGAATTTTCGACACGAACTCCTCGTGAAAAAGGAAGAAAAACTTCAACTCACCTTAAGATAGTTGAAGAAAAGCGGAAAGAAATTAGAAGAGGTCCAATCCATGCAACGCAATCCGCGCGATCACTCTGGGATTGGATTCAACGGAGAATCCAAGAAAAACAAGGACAAAGACTGCAAGATCACGTTCGTGAAGGCGCAGTCAAAATCAAAGAGTGTTCGGAAAGCTCATCAAGCCCTCCCAGATAAGATGGTCAAGCTGAAGAATCCAGTTCGACAGCCCCAAGCCATCCTTGTAAAGCAACACTGGAGGGAACAGCCGGTTCCTCAAAAGGAAAAGAGTCGACCTGCACAGCATCGTCAACCTGCCCCCGCTCATCAAAAGCAGGCTGTTCATCAAGGGCGATACCAAGGCCAGTACTATCAAAGGCCGTATCACCCTCAGTTCTTCTATCCTGCTCATCAAGATTGTAACTGCCATTATCCTCAACGGTCTAATTATCAAGACTGGCAGTATCAATCTGGCTTTCATGATGAGCAGTTCTATCAGCCTCGTCGCCCTCGCTCAAAGAAATCCAAGGCTCCCAAGCCCAAGACCGCTATTGCCTCGTCCTCAGCCTCGGATAGAAGCAGACCAGTGAAGCAAATATGGGTCCCAAAGGCCGTTCCCGCAACCGATGTAGCACCCAATCTCAAATGGGTCGCTAAGTTTAACTAATTGCAGGTTGGGAAGGCTCAGAGAAGGAGCCAAGCAGCTCGTGGAGCTGTATGGATCATTGATAGTGGATGCTCAAAGCACATGACGTGTGACAAAACGCTACTATCAAACTTTCAAGAACGAGACGGGCCACTTGTAACTTTTGGAGGAAATTCTAAGGGATTTACGAGAGGCCAGGGCGATCTAAAAGTTGGTAAAACAACTATTTCTAACGTTTCTTATGTTGAAGGTCTTAATCATAACCTATTCTCTGTGTCTCAATTCTGCTCGAGTGGTAAACGAGTAGAATTCACCGCTAACAAATGTCTCGTGAAAAATGAGGAAGGAGAAACACTTCTTACCGGAGCTTTGCAGGATAGACTCTATATTGTTCAATGGACAGATTGGATAGAGACATGCCTGGTCACAAAGGCTGATTCCGAGACAAGCTGGTTATGGCACAAGAGGTTGAGTCACTTGAACTTCAAGGCCATCAACAAGCTCGCACGCAACAAACTGGTGAACGACCTGCCAGATCAAGTCTTCGATCGTGATCACATCTGCAGAGCCTGTCAAGCTGGAAAGCAAACAAGATCATCTTTTCCAAGCGTGACGGCACAAACATCAAATCGAATTCTTGAGCTTCTCCATCTCGACCTCTTCGGTCCACTCACTCCCTTGAGTATAAACGGTAGAAAATACGCTCTCGTTATTATAGATGATTTTTCTAGATTTACGTGGGTTATTTCATGTACAAAAAGAAGGAGACATTGGAGAAGCTACCTGCGTTGCTGAGCAAACTGTGCAATCAAAAGGAGAAATCCATCATCTCCATTCGATCAGATCGAGGCACCGAATTTATCAATGCGATGATCGAAGAATATTGCACAAAGAGTGGGATTCATCATCAAACTTCAGCTGCACGCACACCTCAACAAAACGGCGTGGTGGAACGTCGTAACAGGTCACTGAAGGAAGCAGCTCGTACCATGTTGGATGAAACCAATCTTCCAAAGAAGTTTTGGGCAGAGGCCGTCAACACAGCCTGCTACACCCAAAATAGGTCGATCATCACGACCCGACATGGAAAGACTCCATACGAGCTGTGGAACAACAAGCTCCCCCAGGTTAAAGTATTTTAAAGCTTTTGGGTGTTTGTGTTACATTCATAACAATGGGAAATCTCAATTAAAGACTTTTGATAGCAAGGCCGATCCAGGAGTATTTTTAGGATACTCAGAGGTTAGCAAAGCTTATAGAGTCTTTAATAAGAAAACCCTAGTTGTGGAGGTAACACCTCATGTTGTGTTTGATGAATCTACTTGTCTGTACAGAGAATCAAGTACAGGAACAGAACAACCCGCTGCTAACAGGCCGTCTAACTCCCCCATTGACGACCTGCTAGTATGGACTCCAAATGATTTGGAGGAAGAGGATCAATCTGATCCTAGGGTCACACAGCAAGGGGGAAGTGATGCAAATAATACTACGAGCTGTAATACATCAGCCGGACATAACCAGGCTGATCCCCCTCCCTCAGTCCCCAAGACTGATGCTGTTCACGACCTTACATCCCAAATCGAGCAGCTCGATAACACAATGGAGCAGCTCAACATCCAGGCCGAACAGCAGCCTGATCAACATCCCGAGCAACAACGCGTATCCACTGATCAACCTTTAACTCATCCGGAGTTTGATGAACCCATTAATGAGCCCGAACCAATTATTTCAAATGAAGAAAGATCACGACGCAGACGATGGATCGATGATCATCCGAAAGAACTCATTGTTGGGAACCCAAACCAAGGAGTACGAACAAGAAGGACGATTGGTGAAAGCGCACTTCTAAGTTGCTATCTCTCTCGCATAGAACCCAAAGATGCAATTGAAGCTCTTCGTGATGCTGACTGGATTCAAGCCATGCAAGAAGAACTCAATGAATTCAAAAGAAATGAAGTATGGTCTCTAGTTGATCGTCCTTATCATCAGGGCGTCATTGGAGTCAAATGGGTTTATAAGAACAAGAGAGATGAATCTGGAGAAGTTGTCAGAAATAAAGCCCGATTGGTTGCAAAGGGTTACTGTCAACAAGAAGGAATCGACTATGATGAGACGTTTGCCCCCGTTGCAAGATTAGAAGCTATAAGGCTGTTTCTACCTTATGCTGCTCATCAACGATTCAAAGTCTACCAGATGGATGTTAAAAGTGCGTTCCTCAATGGCGTTCTCGAAGAGGAAGTCTATGTGGAACAGCCTCCTGGATTCGAGGAGGGTGATTCAAGCAAAGTCTACAAACTGCACAAGGCCGTATACGGACTTAAGCAAGCTCCTCGAGCTTGGTATGAGACGCTGTCATCCTTCCTCATCGAATCAGGATTCAAGCGTGGTTCAGTCGACAAGACACTATTCACTATCAAAGTGAATGAACATATCCTTTTAGTACAAATTTATGTTGATGATATTATTTTTGGATCTAAATCTCCCATTTTGTGCGAAAAATTTGGTAACCTCATGACCGAAAAATATAAAATGTCTATGATGGGGGAAATGAATTTCTTTCTAGGGTTGCAGGTCAAGCAGTCCGATGAAGGAATCTTCATTAGCCAAACAAAATACGCACACGAGCTGGTCGACAAGTTTGGTGTCAAAGACAGCAAACCTGTCAAAATACCGATGCTCTCTGGTGGGAAGATCGACCCGGATCCCGAAGGAAAACCTGCCAACATAACACAGTACAGGGGTATAATTGGTTCATTACTTTATCTAACTGCTAGTCGACCTGATATCACTTTTGCAGTTGGAGTGTGTGCTCGATTTCAAGCTAATCCGAAGGAATCTCACTTGGAAGCAGCAAAGAAAATTCTTCGATACATCAAAGGAACCACAAATCTAGGTCTTTGGTATCCTTGTGATGATAATTTGCAGCTTACAGGTTATTCAGATTCTGATCATGCAGGGTGCAAGCTCGATAGGAAATCTACCTCGGGTACTTGCCATTTTCTCGGAAACAAGCTGATTTCGTGGTTTTCAAAGAAGCAAACTTCAGTAGCCACCTCCACCACAGAGGCCGAGTACATGGCCGCAGGAAGTTGTTGTGCACAAATCTTGTGGATCAAACAACAACTTAAGGATTATGAAGTTGAAGTCAGTGAAGTGCCAATATTCTGCGACAGCTCGAGTGCCATCGCCATTACTCAAAACCCAGTTCTTCATTCAAGATGCAAGCACGTGGATATTCGACATCACTTTATTCGTGATCACGTGGAAAAGAAGAACGTGGTTATTGAGAAGATACACACTGACATTCAACGAGCTGATATTCTAACCAAACCCCTAGCCGAAGAAAGATTCAAAATGCTATGTGGAAAGCTAGGGTTATTGAATGTTGAGTCATCAGGCCGATCGTAAGCCTACAGTCAATTATCTCCTCATCAGCTTGTCACCTCTTTCAAAAGCTTGTGTGGGACCAACAATTGGGACCAACAAGCAAGGCGTCTCTATGTATTCAGGCCGGTATTAAGGGGGAATAGGCCGTCATCGGCTCAACAGGCCGTTATCGTTTGTCAGGCCGTTACTCGCCTCGTATCCCTTCCTACAGGCCGATTCAAATGACAGGCCGTTTCTATCAACAGACCGTGTCCATTAACAGGCCGTCGACTATTCAACAGATCGACCTGTGTTCCTCAATTGAGGGGGAACACTTGGCCAAAATGATCCATCATTTTAGGGGGAACAAGGGCCGATATTATAAGTCCAGGCCGTTTACCTCGCCAGGCCGATATCTCATGTCCAGGGCGTTTATTTCGCCAGGCCGATGTCTTCCCCAGGTCGTCAACTTCGACAGGCCGATATATTTCCAGGCAGTGTCAACTTCGACAGGCCGTTCTATACCACGAGGCCGATATCAACAGGCCGTTATCAACCTGAATGCAACTGCATTAATTAAGGAAGAATCAAAAGGGCAGTATCACCCTTTTGTCTTATAACTTCTCTAATACGCATTGATTTCTTCATTTATTAATGTTATTTATTTCTCAATGTGTTTCATTATTTAAGAGTCTGTTGATTTGCAGAAAATAAGGAAAAAGGGGGTAATGATTACCATTTTCGTAAAACATCCAGTCAAGTGTCAAATATTGACACATTGACCGAGATTGCATTTAATTCCCTGCCACTTTTTGAAAAAGCGCCACATTTTCGCACGTTTCCTTACCTCACGCGCGGATGTGAAACGCCTCACATTCTACGCGCTTCAATCGTGTGGACGTGGCTGAGAGGGAAAACATAAACCCTTTCAAATTCGAACGATCTCAACCGTTCGATTTCCTATATATATCATGCAGTTTCTTCACAAAACTTACTTACCTTTTTCATAATTCTTCGCAAAACCTAATTTTCAATCTCTGCAAAATCTAAACTGCCGCCGTCGTGTTCTTCGCTTTTCTGCTCTTTCACTTACTACATCGAACCACTCGCACTGGTTTGTGTTCTTTTTCACCATTTATGTTTTAATCATCTGTAAAGTTCTTCACTATTTTCTTATTTTCTAACTTCTCGAAAAACTTGTAGAAAAAACAACAATGGCAGAAAAGGTTTCAACCTCCGGTCGAAAAGAAATGCAGTGGTCAGAAATTGAGGATTTCTTGAAGGCTCGCATCAAATACGAGCCCTATATGGTGCGCGAAAACTTCGGTTTTCGTGATCTTGACTCTATGTTCAACATAGTGGAGAAATGCTCTTCTTTCTATCAAATCATCTCCACCCGGCCGGCGAAGAGTCTTCCAAAGTTTGCAGCTGCCTTTTTCTACAACTGGAACGAGGGCGATTCCGTGTCTTCCCACACCGTCTCCCTCGGAACCCAGAATGTTATGCACACCATCAACGTTCTCGACGCCGTGAAGGGCGCTTTCGGCATTGAGGATGGTGGGACGTTGCAGCTCTCGGAGATTTCTCGAGATCATCTGCAGAAGGTTGCAGATCGAGTGCTGATCGAGCAGAGGCAGTACGTTCCTGTAGCCTTCAAAAGGAACGAGCTCCGTCCCAAATACCTCCTCCTGATGGACTTCGTGCAGAAGTGCCTTCTAGGGCACATCGGGAATTACGACCAGGTCACTCCGTTCAAATTTCAAATTTTGACGGCCGTAATCCTCGATCTGCCCATTTGTTGGGCCAAGTTAATGGTCTCCCTGCTGTGGGATGAAGCCAGGCAGATCATCCTCGAGACGGAGGGAGAGGCCGTTGTGAAGGTATCTCTCCACAATAATAAACCGCTTTGTCTTGGATCGAAGGCCACTTGCATTATCATTTCCTTTTTCAAGCATAGGAAATGGTCCAATGAGGAGGACTTCCCCCCTCTGTTTATTCCGAAGGATCTCCACCAGCTGGAGATGACGATTGGGGTGGCGCCGCAGATTTATTACAACTCCCCAGACAATGTCAGGGTGCATCTTGCCAAATGCGGCGAATCCAAGGTCGGTTGGAGGATTCCTCCTCGTCCTACTCAAAAGAAGAGGAAGGCCGATGTCGACCTGGTCCCCTCTCGACCTGCCAAGAAGACTCTCCCTGTGAAGACTCCTCCACGGAGGACGCAGTCGGCCTCCGGTGATCCGCCCCGGCCGCTTCACAGGATTCTCCCCATAACCGAGGAATCTGCACCTCGCAGGGAGCCTTCGCCCCGCCTCATCGCTCTCTCTCTCAGCCGAACGGACTCCATCTCCAGTCCGTTCCGCCGCCGAGCCGTCCGCCTCTCAGCAACGCCCTGCATCCTCTCAGCAGGTCGTTGCTCCCTCTCCAGTGAGGTCCCCCCCAGTCCAACGAGCTGGATCTGTTGAGATCCAGGATCTCACTGCTGAAGACTCTCTGTCTTCCCCCCATTCGGGATGCGCCTGTGGAGGAAGACGTCGTGCTGACGATCCAGCCAATCTCTGAGCAGCCGATGTCTGCTGCTCACTCCCAGGTCGCTGCCTTGAAGGCCGAAGCCAAGCTGAAGGTCATCGACCTGATGCCAGGGATAGCCCAACTCCCCCAAGTCCCTCGACCTCGCCACTCGCCTCCAGTTCTATCTGGATTGTAAGTCGAGTTACTATTACGTCTTCGAGGCCCTGCTGCAGGTCGTTACCCTCAACGACCTGAAGGTCGAGGAGCTGGCACTAGAAGCGGAGTTTGGATTCTTCAATGTGGGGGATGCGGCTTTGAATTTTCGATCTCTTGTGCTGCGCCGCATGAAGGTCGAGGCCAAAATTCTGGGCATCGACCTTCGCCCCCCTCTACATCAACTCTCGTGCTCTCTACAACTCCGCCGCTGAAGCTGGAGACGAGTTTGAGTTGATTCAAACTCCGGTGCAATCACCATCCAGGAATGAGGGTGGTGATCAGCTGCTTGAAGCTGCTGCTCCGACCTCTCAAATTTCAAAGGCTGATGTGGAGGTGGTGCTCGATACAATCTCTGCCAAGCTCGAGTCCATCATCACCAGCCTTCCCGAGCAGATCAAGCAGGCCGTAGCTGAGGCCCGGGCCGATATTGTTAAAGATGCCAAGGCCCAGGCCGATGAAGTTGCCAGGGAGCGTGTCACTGACTTTGCAGTGAGGCTATTAAAGGAATATACCGACAAGCTCCTGCCAGGCCAGCTCGAGGAACTCAACATGGCGTCTCGCGACCAGATCGCGGAAGTGTTGGAGGACTTGTCCAAGGTCGATGAGCGAGTATCTAATCTGACTTCTTCAGTCACCAACTCGGCATCGACCTCCAACGAGCACATCAACGCCATTCACGGGCACCATCTCCTCCCTTCTCAATGGTCAACAGGAGTTGAAGGATGCCGTGACCAAGCTGCAAGAGGAGGATGCTACTCTTCTTTCCCTAATAAAAGCCCTGACTGATGATGTCGAAAAGGGGGAAGAAGAAAGAGCCGCCGCTGCTGCGAAGAAGAAGAAGACCTCAAAATCCAAAACTCCTTCAACTTCTGTGGCCCCTCCTCATCCTCCTCAAAAGAAGCCCTCCCAGGCCGTCTCATCCAAGGCCGCTACCTCTCATGCCGATCCAATCTCTCAACTTGGTGCTGCCGAGGCTGCCGCCCGCCAAAGCTCGTTTGGCTGCCGAGGCCGAGCTCATTTCTGCTATGACTCTGGCTGGTGCAACGCCGGAGCAGGCCGCAAATCCAGAAGAGCAGCGGCGTTTCAATGCCGAACGCCGGGCTGCTGAAGCTAGGAGGAAAAGGGAGTTGGACTGGATCAGCCAGTCCGCCCTTGTTTTGAATGCTGGAGTCCAGCAGCAGGTCGTTGAATGGCTCGACGAATCTCAGAACAACCTGCTGCGGGGAGCTTAACAGTTGCTTCATCCTCCTGCACTACTGGATCGAGGACCCATCCCTTCCTGCCGACGCAGATGAAGCCTATGCAGCTTACATGCTTAAATTCCCTTACCAAGATTTCATTGGTGAGCTTCGGAAGAAAGCTGCAGAGGCCGGTGTGATGATAAGGGCGCCAGCCAAGCAATTTTTCACGCCCTTGTTTCTTGGTGATTCGGGGTATTTGGATTACTCCCGGGACGACCAATACATCGCACAGACCGCCATCGGACTGGGCGTAAATATCTCTAATTCCGATCCCGACTTCCGTCAAATCAGGGATGGAATTTATGCAAGTATGCAATCGAAGTCGAGGGAGCAGGTCCAGGAGGAGAGGATTGCAGCCCGTGCCAAGATCCAGGCGATGTAGTTAGATGATTATGTAAATTTCTGTATTCATTTAAGTTCATAGCACAATATGTAATTTCCAAATGTAATGTATGCTATCAAGCTGAATGAAGCAAAAATCATCTTTCGACCTGATGACAATATCTCTTTGTCCAGGCATCTGCCTTTACTGCTTTATTTACTTTGATTTATTATCTGCCTTTCTTATAATTCCTTATCAATCTTCGTGATTAAAAATTATCAAGCTCTGATACCATCTTTCAGTGTCTTATATCTTAGGAATTATTTGTAAAGTGTATGGTTTCGACATCATCAAAAAGGGGGAAATTGTTGGGAACCCCTTGCAGTTTGATTTTGATGATGTTTATCGAAACCACACTTAGGCATATTTTACTTGTTTAGGGTCAAGGCCGATAGATCGACCTGCTACCTGTTAGTGCAGGTCGATGCCCTCTAATGTTTAGAATCAAGTTTGATCCACCCTGTAAGAGAAAGGTCGATGTATCGACCTGCCTCAATTGGGTCGAACTGGATCATCAGCCCATCTATCGACCTTCCTTATCAAGCTTCCAGCCCGCTCTGCCTTAGAAGATTTCAAGAGCTGGATTATCAATCAAGGTCGATGCTCCGCCTTCATGGAGCGTCACGACCTGATCCTTGCCACGTCGAGTGCCAGCAAGGAGAATATTCCCAACGGCTAGAAGTGAGTCAGCTTCCAACGGCTAGTGCCATGTCAGCCTGACTCCAACGGCTAGTTTTTCAAAACTGCCTATAAATACTTCAGCCATTATCGGATTCAAGCACGGGAAACACAAGCTATCAACGCCATATCTCTGCCCAAATCTCTCTCAAAGTTCATATCCATTCAAGTGTTCGAAATCCGATTAGTTTCCCAAACACTTGACGAAGAGAGGTTTCCGATTCCGATAAAGACCACAACGACGAAGCGTTCACTGTTGCTTGTCGATTGTTCAACAGCTTCTTCTCCGACTTGTTCGAAGCTAGAAAGCTTGTTCTTATTTTCGCCATTATAGAGTTAGTCAAGCTCTGTAAAGGTGTAAGGTTGTTTGTACGGTTCAGTACGAAGGTTGTAAGGGTCACGACCCAAAACTCGTGTCTAGATATTTTCAGGTTAGATTGTATCTAGAACTGATACTCAGTCAGTATAAATAAGAGAGAGGTTGAATCCAAAGGTAAAGGGATTCTCAGGTCGAGTCGACCTGACGTGGACGTAGGAGGGTTTCTCCGAACCACGCTAAATCACGGTGTCTCTCTCTCTCTCTCTCTCTCTATTTATCGTCCTTATATTTTGTTATCAAACTGACTAGCATCAACCTGCATATCTGCATCAACCTGCTACTGTTCACCAGTCTAAGATTTTTCAAAGAGTAAATCAACCTCCACCAACTTCCGCATTAAACAACAGTTTGATAAATCAAGCTTGATACCATACAAGCTTGATAGATCAAACTGCCTCTGATAGGGTCGACCTTGACAATCGACCTGCAGATCGACCTGATTTTACAAAAGTAAAAAACGGTTTGTTATTGGTGTATTCCCCCCCCCCCCCCCCCCCCCCCCCCCCCCATACACCAATTACTCTTTCCTGGGACCAACAGAGTTCAAGTTGAATGCAACGCAGAAAGGCGGGATTTGGAAGATCAACAAGTACGAGGCCGATCACACGTGTCTAGTTGATTTAAATTCGAACAACAAACGACAGGTGCCGGCCATGGTATTAGGAGCATTCTACGCTCGTCGATTGATCACCGAGGGCGCAGTGTTGAAGCCAAAGGAGATGGTGGACGAGCTACGGAGTGAGTACGGTATTCAGATTGACTACCCGTTCGCTCTCCGTGCAAGGAACGTCGCTATAGAGATGACGTACGGTGCCTTCGACGAGTCTTATCAAAGGCTCCCTTCTTACCTCTACCTTTTGAAGGAGATGAATCCGGGCACCGAGTACGACATCCACACCTCCCACGTCACCGACCGTCTGACCTACTTCTACCTCGCCTTTGGTCCGTCCATCGAGGCGTGGAGAAATGGTTTGCTACGCCCCGTGATCGTAGTAGACGGGGAACACTTGAAGGGGAAGAACAAGGGGACGCTCTTTGTGGCGGTGACGAAAGACGGGAACGAGCAAGTGTTCCCCCTTGCCATTGGATTCGGTCCCATAGAGAACGACGAATCTTGGACGTGGTTCTTGTCCAAAGTCCGAGAGAGTTTCGGGGCGCCCTCGGACTTGTTGATCATATCCGATCAGCACGTGAGCATCGCAAATGCGATCGACTCCATCTTTCCGCATGCTGCTCACGGCCTCTGCTTCGTTCACCTCCAGAGAAATTTCGTTAGGTACGGGAGGCATGCGGGGGCTATATTCGAGTCTGCAGCCTATGCCTATCGAGATTCCCAATTCGATGAATATTGGGGGAATCTGAGGGACCTAAGCAGGGAGGGAGGCGGGATCTACAGGAGGTTGAGCGACATTGGCCTGCCGAGGTGGGCGAGGTGCAAGTGTCCCGTCCGACGTACGAGCTTCATGACTTCGAATCCCACCGAGACCATGAATGCTTGGTTGTTGTGGGCTTGGAGACTCCCGATTTGCATGATCGAGGTGTATCGGATAGTCGTCGAGAAGTGGTTCGACGAACATCGGACTAGTGCCCTAGCTCGCCAACATGAACTCACCGAGAAGGCCTATACGAAGATGTCGGCATCGTCGGAATGGGGCCGTCGCTACTCCGTCAGAGGAACGCCTACGCCCACCCTTTGGAGAGTCGAAGGTGAAAAGCAGACTTACCTCGTCGATCTCAAAAACTCGACTTGCGAATGCCGTGAGTTTGAGTTAGACGGCATCCCTTGTCGACACGCTTGTGCGGCGATAAGGTACGGCTACTTCTCGTTTTATTTTAGTTTCGTGCTTGTCGTATTTCAATCGGATTTCTAAACGTTTTTGTATTGTATGTTGTTACAGGCACTCCGGTGGGCGGGCAACTGACTACGTGAGCCATTATTTCAGGCAATCCACGTTAGTTGCTACGTATTCTCCTCAGATTCAACCGGTTCCTCATCCCGAGACGTGTAGTGTTCCCGAATTCATTTCACGATGGAGGGTGCTACCCCCTCTTGTACCTAGGCAAGCCGGGCGACCACCGATGGCAAGAGCTCGATCGGCCGTTGAAGGAGAATCCTCAACGAACCGGCAAAGGTGTTCAAGATGCGGACAATACGGGCACAAGCGACGGAGTTGCCAAGCCTCGCTTCCCATTTCCGGAGTTGATCTAAATGCTCCTCCTCGACGTCCAAGAGGTAAGAAAAAATGTAGCATTTGCAAGAGCGAGGAGCATACTAGGCCCCGATGTCCGTACGACACCGATGCTTAATTATATTTTTATTTTAACCAAATTGACATTTTTAGATGTTAATGAACGTTTTTGGATGTTTAAGAATGTTATTGGATGTAAACATATTAGATTTTGTTTGAGTTGATCATTTGGTGAAAATTGAATGTTTTTGTGTTAAAAAAAGGGAAACCTTCGGCCAAATACACGACATTATTGTTGATTTAAACGTGTGTACACGGTTAAATTCGAGTATTAATCGTGTGAAGTCAAAAAAAAAAGTCAAAATTGTCATTGACTTTACACGATTGAATGATGTTTTCAATCGTGTATACACGATTGGAAATCCAATTCAACCGTGTAAGGTCAACAAAGTCAAAATTAAATAAAAGTCAATGCCCTCTACACGAATGTTGACTCTACACGATTTAAATTGAAAAATAGCGTGTACCCTTTTCGTGAGAAGTCAAAATTAAGCCTAAAAAGTCAAAATTAAGCCTAAATTTGCGAAATTCTCGTGTTTCGTTTGATTTTCTCGTGTATCTCGAGTCTATTAAGTTTTGTAAACGTGTAATAACGTAAGTTATGTCATAATTAAGCCAAAAATCAATTTAAACGAAGGATATCTTATGTAAGTATGAAGTATAGAGTGAGTGTCACTTATATAGTCTAACTACTAAGGTTACGTTTGATCTAGAACTAACTTACGAACGTAATGTTCTTTCAAACGTGTAATTCATGTAACGTGCTCGAATCATAAGATTGCACAATGTATGAAAGTAACAGTGATTCCAACTCAATTGAGCCCCACGAATTGAAATATCAAAAAAAAAAAAAAAAAAAGGGGGGTTCTTATGTACACGACTAGGGTTCTTGGTTACACGGTTGAAATGCTCATTCAACCGTGTAACCTGCCGAAGGGTTTGTGAGAAATTGCCAAAGAAATGTCACTCCCCACCATTTTTTCAATTATTTCATGCACAAAACATTGACAATTAACATAAAAACACATTAACCATTAACATAACAATACGAAATCAACAAACCATTAACAAAACATTTCGAAATCAACAAACAATTTAAATTAAATTAAATCAATCCGAATTCCAATGATCAATACAAATAATTTATTGGTCACCAATTTTTATGCCCAATCGAAATTTTAAAAATCCTCTTGGCCATCTTCTTTCGGAATTCGGACACCACTTGCCTTTCGTCTTTGCCGACACCTTGGTTCTCCTTGTGCTTCCCAAGGAGCGCGTCCAAATACATACACGCGTATGGCCCGCAACTTACCCCATCATTTTGGACATATTGGCACTCCGGAGGCATGAACTCGATATCCATGAATCGCGTGCCATGGTTTTGCAAATACGGGTTATGCCTCGTGAAGTATTCGGGCTTGCACACCAAGATCCTCGAGAAGAGCCTGGACAATGGCAAACATTGCACGGTTCGGTGTTGCTTGAGAGGAAGGTTTTTCTCACCCTCGTACTTCCAAGCAAACGAGTCGTACACCTCAATTGTCCACTTTGGCACGTTGACCCGGCACACGATCCAATGATCGGAGGACAGATGGCACATGATGACAAACTGCCCCCAAAAATATATTAATAAAATAATTATTACCGAATAATAATTAAGGTAGACGTCCAAGGGCGGTTATCCAAGGGCGGTTGTCCAAACTACTTACGTATTGGCCGGTTATCCAAGGGCGGTAAGTGCCAATCCCATCCAAGGCAACTATGAAATCGTAGGGGATTTCCCATGTCGTGTATTTCTTCGAAACGTTTGCCAAGCCCATGGTAGTGTCAGTTTTGCCGTGGAATTTCTTGTACTTGGCCAAGAGTTTTTCCTTTATTCATTTAAACATTACAACATATTAGATTTTGTTTTTCGCAAAATAGCAAAATAATTTAATAATTAAATAGGCAACGGAACATATGTAAAAATCAAGGGGCATAACTATATGCTGCTCATAGTTAACATCGTTCCCGAAGCGGAACCCTTGTTGGAGCCTAAACCTCCAGTAATTCCAAAATACAGGTCCATCACCTATATTCATTTCAAAATTTTGTTATTAGTACGCTAATTAGAACAAAGGTAATCAAAAATAACAAAATTTTACAAAAATAATTAAATTACCTCGGCCGTGAATTCCTTCGTCACGTCCTCGATCGTTGAGAAGATCTCTTGGGTCAGGTAGTACCCAGTCTCTTTCATGATCACGTGTGGGACTCCCGAGGCTCGAAACCTCTCATACGGAGAGGATCGTGGAGGCTCAACTACGTATGGAGAACATAGAGATGTAGAGGGGCGTACCACCCTCGTAGAAGCCCGGACCTGGCCTACCCGGAACAGTGTGAGAGGAGCCTTCCTCCTCTGAGATCATTTGTGCGATTTCGTCAGCGAAACCACTCAGATCAGGGTCATGGGATCCTCGGGAGCGCCTCGAACCCTCATGACGATCTGAGACGTGAGCACCGGAGGCGCGGCTCACGGAATGCCTCTGACTCTCGGCGCCGGAGTGCCATCTCTCCGAACGCCTCTGACTCTCGGCACGGTCCACGAGGCGGTCCACTTCTGCCGTCTCGATAGGGACATCCCTGAGCCCCCCAAGCGAGTGCTCACTGACGTGGACATCCCTAAGCCCCGCAAACGGCTGCTCACCTACACGGGACTGTCCCTCGCCCCCGGAGGAAGAACGGCTGCGGCTCGGACTCTTGGATACGAACTTTTTCAGCTCCTCGGCGATAGCCCTCGCCAGTCGGCCTAGAAATCCGGTCCCTGAGCGATCCTGCTCCCATCGGGACATCAGACGGTCGCCGAATCGGTCCAAGAAATCGTCACCGAGCGGACCGCGCTCGCACGGATCTCCATGTGCGCAGCAGATCAAGCCGGAGGGCCGGGGGTCAGCGTGCTAGCTCCGAGGCCTCTTCGAGGCCCATGAATCGGGCCTCCTCTCAGCCCTCGACCTCGGCATCTCGATCCCGCCGTCGGAATGAGCACGCTCAGCTCGTGGAGCACGACGACGAGGGGCCACTGCCTGAGAAGCGTCCCTGCATTTGAGCTTCTCCACGGCCCTCGCCATGTCACGCTTCGCCTTCGACACCCTTTGCTCGGGCGGGACATTGGTTTGTTCGTGGCGCTTGGAGGGAACAAAGGCTACGCCAATCGCCTCGTTGTTGTCGAGAGAATGGACTGCAAACTCGAGAACATCGTGCTCGTCCGCCTCCAGTGTTGTATGAACCTCGAGCTACAACGAAAAATAAAACAAGAGGTATTAGGAATAAAATTTTATATTTAAAAAAAAAAACCCAAAACTCTCGGCATAGTACACGACTGAAATTGTAATTCAGTCGTGTAACACACGATCGAATTTACAATTCAGTCGTGTAAGTCAACAATTTTGACTTTAAAAGTCAAAATTGTTGACCATACACGACATAATTGTAAATTCGATCGTGTAGTACACGAACAAAATTACAATTTAGTCGTGTAAGGTCAACAATTTTGACTTTAAAAGTCAAAATTGTTGACCATACACGACATAATTGTAAATTCGATCGTGTACTACACGAAGAAAATTACAATTTAGTCGTGTAAGGTCAACAATTTTGACTCTTAAAGTCAAAATTGTTGGCTTACACGACTAAATTGGATTTTAAACAGGTTGACTTTGACTTTTAAAGCAAATTTACAAAATCAAGGAAAATCAATTACCTCGGGATTATCGAAGAATTGTCTAAAGTTGCACGAAGAGGAGGACGTGGCCCATCTCCTGAGGCGGGGGGACAGTGTCGGACGATCCCGAACCCCGCATGCTTCCTCCATGCGGGGGATCGCCTCGTAGGCCCAAATGTTTAGGGCCCAGACCGGCCCGTACAGGTGATAGGCACCCCGCAAGCTCGTAATGAGGGCGGGGTCCCTCTTCATCACACTCAGCTGGTAGTGGAGGATTTGGTACGACCACGCTCCCCAAGGAAATGTATTCCACGATTCGGCGTACTCCACCAGGTACCATGCCCAGTCCTCGATCGTCGGGTTGTCGTGGCCGAGTAGCATGAGATAGTACATGAGCAGGTTGGCCGCCTTCAGATATTGGTCGGCCTCTCCCAGTACATTCGTGTCGTCGTTGAAGTCCGCCTTCAACTGATTTATCTTAGGGAATTGGCCCCCGATCTTCGTGTAGAGGAGGCTCCTTTGGGGAATAACGAGACGACCATTAGGGTTGAATGCCGACTCCCCGAAAGACAGGCCCGTCACGATGGCGTACTCTTGGGCACGGAAGCGTATGTCCTGTCCACCTACGTGGAACCACCTCTCCATCTCGGGAATCGACTCATCCTCGAGCTCTCGGGCTAGAAGCTCGTGGAGGGCGTTGTTCGCACTCCCGTTCCTCCGAATTTCGAGGAGGTATCGAAACGGGCCTTCAATAAATCTATCGAGCAAGCGTTGGCCGCCTACGCGACGCAACACGCGAGGAATCGACCGAATCACGTCGTCCCGTATGTAGAGGTTTATTTGCCCTCTAAACCCTTGCATTCGGCCCCTCATCCATTGAAACCTAGGCTGCAAATCGAGAAGAAACACAACGAATCAAATTTTTTTTTTTTAAAATTCTCGCTTTACACACGGCAGAGTACACGACTGAAATTCAATTTCAGTCGTGTACTACACGACTGAAATCCAATTTCAGTCGTGTAAGGTCAACAATTTTGACTGAAAAGTCAAAATTGTTGACTTTACACGATTAAAATTGAATTTCAGTCGTGTATTACACGACTAAATTTCGATTTTAGTCGTGTACCTAACAGTTAAATTTTAAAATTTTCACAAATAAAATTCGATTCAAACCATAACATGTTCCATGCTTATTAAACAAAGTGCTCGAAGCCATAACATGCTTCATGCTTCTTTACATTGAACGTAAAGAAATAAAGAAAAGGACATACGGGCGGTGGGGGGTCGGGGTAAACCCGGGGCGCCGCCGGCTGCTCCTCCTCCTCTGGCGGCTGCTGACGCCTACGACGGGAGGCGGCCCGTCGGTTTTGAGGTGCTTGATTGGAGGTCCCGGCTTCGTCTTGGTTTGTCATCGGAGACGGCGACGGTAAAAAAAAATTCCGTCGAGAGGGGGGTTAAATTTTAGTTTTTACACGGCTATTTTTTACTCAAATCGTGAAAGAGAGGGAGAGAGATCGTGAAAGAGAGAGAGAGAGAGGAGGGTGGGGTAGATGGAATATTGAATTTTGTATTTATTTCGGGTGGGGCCCACGAAAATAAATTCTAAATTTAAGTTGTTGGATTACAATTTTGTTTTATTGGAAAAGTGGGAGGGTATTTGTGACATTTCAATACAAAATGGGTATAGAAGTACTACTTCTTATATGATGGGTATAGAAGTTATAGTTTTTATAAAAGTGGGTATTTTTAACTATTATCTCTTATTTTATTGCTTAATTAGATAGACTTTCTACACTGCATAGTTTCATATCTAAATAAGCACGATTAGCAAAAAAACATAATTATATACTATGAAAAAAATGAAGAAATAATTGTTCAAACATAAAAAAAAATAAAAATGATGCATAAATTCATACAAAAAATAGCAAATCTCATTGTTAAGTAAGCATTAATTTTAGTGTACGAGATGTTTTCATTATGCTAAACATTAAGCATCAAGATTATATCTTTTTAAATCTAAATAAGCAATATAATAATATCTTATAAGCATTGTAAAATAATTAATTAAGCAAATTAGTAAGATACTCTTTTATAGAAAACTAAACATTGGGATTAAAAACTATACCCTAGATGTTAGGGGATACCAATTCCTATAGGAGAAAGCTAAACCCTACTTGAAGGGGTAGTGCTCTAACCCTTTTACCCCTATGGTTTAGATTATCCTAACGGCTAGGGTATAATTAATATTTCTATAGTTTAGTTTTTAAAAAATCATATATATAAGCCTTGGGTTTACCTTTTCTCCATAGGGTTTAGTTTCATATAATTGTTAGGGTACAATTTTAATTTCAAAGTTTAATTTTTACATAGAAGAGTATATTATTAATTTACTTTATTAATTATATTTTTTAGTGCTTAAAAGTTATTATTCTATTGCTTAATTAGATATGCATTTATACACTGCATAATTTTATATCTAAATAAGCACGATCAACAAAAAAACATAATTGTATACTATGAAAAATATGAAGAATTTATAGTCCAAGCATACAAAAAAAATAAATGAAGCATAAATTCATACGAAAAAAAAAAAAAAAAAAACAAATCACATTGTTAAGTAAGCATATATTCATGCAAATTGAATTGCCTATTAACAATTAATATTTAGCTTATTTAGGTATATATTTTATAGTATGAATTGATGAAAGCTAATTAAGCAATAAAAATTGTAAGAATATATGCATTAAAAAAAACGACGCCAGATTTGTTGAAATATATAATAAAAGAAGACGTTCAAACTATAAAATTTAGGAAAAAAATATTGTGTTAAATATTTAGTGTGAATATGGGTGTTAATTCCTTAATTATTGGATTTGGTGGGATCTCCTCAAATCAAATTTTCCTAATATGCCCCTATAAGCAACAAATATGGGAAACTAGCAACTTAATTTTATGTGTTAAGATTAAATCTCATCCGTTAATAAGTGTTGGATGAAAGGCTGTGAATGGTTCCTAGTTCTCATTATTAATAATAGTATCCATAGTAACCCTCCCCTATATATATATATATATATATATATAATACTCCCTCCATCCTTTTATAGACGTCACCTTTCATTTTGGGCACGAGAATTAAGAAAGAGTGAATTTGTGTGTTAAAGTGAAAAATGGATGTGTAAAAAGTGTTTTATCTTTAATAATGTTTTACCAAATAAGGAAACGTAACGTCTTTAGCGGGACGTACCAAAAAGGAATACGTAACGTCTATAAAAAGACGGAGGGAGTAATATAAATTATAAAATCAAAACATTATAATAACAAGTCGATAAAAAATTATAAATTTTTTTATATCACATAGATTGACACTTTCATTCAGAACAATTGACACTTTTATTCATAAAAATTGGCACTTTTGCTGGAGAATTATGTATCCTAAGTTTCAATTTTAATCTATATTCTACCTTACAAAATTGAAATTAAATACTAAAAAATAATTATAAAACCCTAAATTGATATGTGAACCCTATAAAGTAATTTTAAAATTACAGCAAACATACAAATTACATATAAAATTTTATTTATAAGATTAACACTTTTGTTCATAAAAATTATCATTTTTATTAATAAAGATTCGCACTTTACTTGAACGGGTCGGATCAACACGGACCGGGTCGGGTTGACCCGAACCGAAATCAGGTCAACCGGGTCGGATTGACCCCAATCAGACCGGCTCGGGTCGGGCCGGGTCAATGGGTAGGACCCACGTGCGGACGGCCACACCCAAGTGTTTGTCTTATAAATAATAGAGTGAGATGGACGAAATAGTAAACTAGACAATATCTTATAATAAATGAAATATTTCATCCAAATTCGCTTATTACCTTAATATAATATTATATCTACACACAAGCAATTAAAATTTTCCTTCGTATGCAATTTTTGACTTATTAAATCCATATTTAAGTTGTTAGGTACATATTTCTCCATTTTTGAACATGGATCTTGTTCTATATACACTTCAAAAGACAACCGTAATATGTTTAAATGCATTTAATTATAGCATTCGCTCAAATTAATTGAGATTCAAAACAACTTCATCGTTACAAAAATCAATATTCACTTCATAAAATTCTAACACATATGTTATAGACAGAGGAAATGCAATACTTTATCCGTTACATTTTTTATGATATATCTTTTGGCTAAGAGCTATAGAAAAATTAGATTAGAGAGCATTGAATCGGGTTGGTCATAGTGTTTAGGCGACTTAGGAGATGTTTAACTAAATTTATAAGTTACTCGGTTTATAAATTATTTGATTCCTTATAAGCTTCTTAAAAGTGTTTGACAAAATAATTATTTAAGAGCGTATAAGCTCCAAAATCTTATGACATTCACAACTGAGAGCCCCGTTTGGGGATATCTCCCACTTTTCGGTGATCACTCCCCAAAATATGCCTCCAGTGCATGAGCTCTCTCGAATTTTTCTTTTTTGACATTTCATTGATTTATTTTGTACGATATACTTCATTCGTTCCATCCTAATTGACTTTGTTTTGTTATTGGGATGTCGCATTTAATTATTCATTTACTCAAAATAGAAACTTTGTGCTCTCACACCTAATAGTAGTATATAGGGATGGAAATTCGGGACGGGTCGGGTACCCTTCCCGAAATTTTCGGGTACCCGAACCCGAAATTTCATGAATTCACTTCCCGTTCCCAGACCCGAATATGTTTTCGGGTATCCGAATACCCGTTCGAGTATCCCGTTCGGGTATTCGGGTACCCTAAAAAATCTCGATTTTTATTCTGAAATAAATTTTTCGATTCATTCAACATTAAAGAAAAAATTGCACAAAATTTTCACCAAATGTCAAGATAAATAAACATTGAAAACTAATAGTCACAATTCAAAAAGTTCAAAACAACAAAAACTACGAATTCAAAAATCAAAGTGTAAAATGCAAAAACGTTCACTACCACGAATCAAAGCTTAATAAACACAAATAAGCAAATTCCTTTTATTCCCTCCAAGACGATGACAACCGATGCACCAATGTCAGCCGCCTTATGGTTCACAATTTTAGAAAAGCTGATGATCTTCTTGTGCAATCTCCAATCTTTTCCAATGCAATGTGCAGTAACACAAATAAAATTGCCTTATGCCTCACAATTATTATTATTATTATTATTATTATTATTATTATTATTATTATTATTATTATTATTATTATTATTATTATTATTATTATTATTATTATTATTATTATTATTATTATCGGGTATTCGGAAAATATTATTTCGGGTTCGGGAATTCCCGAAACCCAAAATTTTCAAAATTCTATTCCCGATCCCGAATCCGGACCCGAATTTTTCGGGTTTGGGTATCCGAAATTCCGATCGAGTTCGGGAATTTTAGTTACCCGAAATCCCGAACCCGAATTTCCATCCCTAGTAGTATAATAATATAAACTCATATATATCTTGTTACATCGATTATTTTGCCATTTCTGTAATGAACAATTAGGTGAGATGGAGTGGTATTAGTTTCTAAAAATAAAACATTTGAAAAATAATTTAGTTTGTTGAATTTAAAAATGACATTACGTCAAAATGCAAATTAATTTTTTTTACTAGTCATGACATGTTCATAACTTCAAGCGACAACATTACACGATCTAAATACAGTATATTTTAAATTTTAAATAATAAAAATTAAATTTGATATTCTCTCCGTCTGGTTAAATATTCATATATTAGACAAATAATATTTTAACAGGACTAATAAAATGAAATGAATGGAGTATAAGATACAAGTTAAATGAAAATTTGAGAAAAGTAAAATGAAACTCATATTTAAAAAACAAATAAAACATAAAAACAATCCAGAAAACAAAATAAATAAACGAAAAGTTCAGATTCAAAAGCAAATAAATAAATAAAAGAGAGAGAACGTCTCGCAGGAGAGAGGCAGCAAGCCTCCCACACCGCCACGCCAAAGCTTGGTATGTCTCTCTTTTTGCCTTGCACGCGGCGGCAAGCCAGTGAAGCTTAACCTTGCTGTGAGTGCTTCTATAAGCTTTTTGAAAATGTACTTCATCTGTTCTAGTGATATAGAGATGAATTATTTTTTTCGTTCCTTTAATTAATAAAGGAATATTATATAAAATGATATAATTTTGACCCTTAACACTCATTTACACTACCTTATCCACTATCATCACTCGCATCTTAATTCTCATGCAGGAAATATGTTATCCCTATCCAATGGCAGGAAGGAGTATAAGTTTCTTTACCCTAACTTTAATTTTAATTTTAGTTTTTAATTTTAGTTTTTCATTGTTTAATTATAAAATATTTTTATGTTTCTATAATATACACTTTTATTTTGGTTGTACAAAATTATTAATTTATAATTTTTTTCTGTCAGTTTTCTTATTAGTTTTAGATTCAAATTATTTTGATTTCTATTGAGCTTATAACTCATTTGTCTACACACTTTAACAATTTATAAGATTTTAAATTTAAGAGCTTATAGACTCTTTAAAATAATTAATTAAGAGGGTGTTTGGCTAAGCTTATAAGCTAGCTTATAAACTGTTTGACTGCTTATAAGTTGTTTGACTGCTTATAAGCACTCTAAATGTGTTTGGCAAAATAAGCTCCTTAAGAGCTTATAAGATGCAAAAATAAGCAAAAAGTGTTTATAAGCACTCCAAAAAATAAGCTCCTCCACCCCAACTTATTTATTTTTTTTTTTTTAATTTTGCTTATTTACCACTTGATAGGAAATGACCCATCTCCCTAGGCCCAAAGCCCAACAGGCCCAGTTCGGCACAAGCCCAGTAGGCCCAGATCGGTACAAGCAGGCCCAAATCGGCACAAGCCCAACAGGCCCAGGGAGTTGAGCCCTAAAGGTCAAGAACGTGGGTTGATGGAGAAGAAAAAACCGGAGCCAGGAAACTGCCCACACCTCCACGATCCCACCTTCACAACCGTCATTCATTTCATCTATAAATAGGAGAATTGATTGTATTGTACTTACTTACGCTATTTTGAATACAAAGCATACCCCTTTTCCTCCCCGTGGACGTAGATCACACCGATCGAACCACGTAAATCTCGTGTCATCTTTTACTTCCGCATACAAACCACGTACAAACTCTCACTCTATTTGAGCCGCGAATCGAAGGTTCATCACTGGCGCCGTCTGTGGGAACTCTGATTCGTGTTTGAGTTTTCGATTCTTGCTGCTCAAAATCACCAGCCATGCCGCACGGGAACCAGTTGCTGTTAGGAACCCCCCGCCGCTGAAGGAGCCGCCGACGACAGCCCGAGGAACCAGCCTCGGCAGTGGGCGCAGAACAACCCAATGACGTCCCTGCCAACGATTGAGCCGGGACTGGCGAGATCCCGGAGGTCCCAAATGCCGGCGAGCAGAGCACCGTGGGAAACACAGTGGCACCACCATCCTCACAGGCCCAACCAGTCCAGTCGCACCGAGCTCCCGTGAGCTCGCGTCTAGGGCCGCAGGCTCATCAGACACCAGAAGGCCATGTGGAGGACCTCACAGCAAATCGGGAGCGCGAGCTGTTCGGTCCGGAAGCAGTACTACGCCAGTCTCCAGTCATCCGACCGAGCTTAGCTGCTCGTCTCTCTCGGGTCATACAACCAAACTCAGCAGCCCCGCCTCCTCCTCCACTTTCTGGGATCGAGGAGTTGCTAAGAAACTACCTTACCACAGCATCGGGGCGCGAGTTCCTCAACCAGTACACCGGTGCACAGGGAGTCCCCCAGTTCGGCCAGGGGATCCCGCAGAGACCCGGAGGACAGAACTTGCGACACTATCTCCAGCAATTTCGAGGGCAGACCCAGATATTTCCCCAGCCGAACTCCCACGTGGTCCAGCCGAACTACGCAACTGCACAGCCCCATAGTGAGCCCCCACAAACACACCTAGCTGGGGGAGCGCAGATCATTGATGCGTTCGGCAGGATCATCAGTCCGCTTGCCGAAGAAATTCTCAACACACCTATGCCCTTTGGGTACACGATGCCAAAAATCAAGCCGTACAATGGAGTAGGAAATCCAAGCAACTTCCTTAGCCAATTCAAGTACAACATGTTGAACCAGAATCTAGGGAGTGTTCACATGTGTAAGCTATTTCCCGAGCTGCTGATCGATAATGCGCGCGAGTGGTTCGACAGTCTGCCACTGGGGTCGATCAGATCGTATGCCGATCTGATGAATGTGTTCGCTAGGAGCTTCTCCCAGCGTGCCGAAGTGAGACATACCCCGGCGCATCTGCTAACTGTGAAGCAGGGCCGAGGTGAAGCACTGCAAGATTTCATGACCCGGTTCGACAGGGAGTGCTTGTCGACTCGCTGCACCAATGATCTCCTTGTCATCTCGGCGTTCCAAAACGCCATCAGTTCGGAAAGACGGCGTTCCAAAACGCCATTAGTTCGGAAAGACTACTACCGAACTGTGGGCCATAGCAGACAAGTTCGCCAAGATAGATGAGGCAGCCAGGTGTCGAAGGGAGGGGGACCGAATTGAAACCTCAAAAAAGAAAGAAGACGCACCTCGGAAAGGTGTGGTGGAGCGAATTCAGCAGGGTCCGATTGAGTCTCGTCTCGGACCTCGGCAGAATCCAGCGCAGCAACGGGGCCCGCCGATGTCCCAGTCCGCACCACGGTCCACTCCACAGTTCACTCCTTTGAACAAGCCGAGGACCGAAATCCTCGAGTTGCACGCTAACCTGTTCGAGAGACCTAGGCCGATGCGAGAAGATGGCAAGCCGATGTCAAAGAACAAATATTGCCAATTTCACAAAGACTACAGGCACGAGACGGAGAACTGCGGGAACCTAGCTCAGGACATCGAGAGCCTAGTCCGCAGTGGCCAGCTCAAGAAATACCAAGACCGAAGTGCGGGGGTCAATCAAGTAGACGTCCCCCGAAGTCAAAAGAAGAAGAGACAGTATAAGGGAGGAAGTTGCAGTTCGGAAGCCGAGAAGAAGGCTAAGCACAGTGAGGACGATGCCGACGAGGACGGAGATTATCAATACGACGGGGTCGTGGCGACGATCTCCGCACTCGCCAAAGGGCAGACGAAGTCGTCCCTCAAGAATGGAGCGCGGAACCTCCCGAGCAGAGAACCGGCCAGTAAGAGGTTCAAGAAGGAGGAGGCCATAACATTCTCTGCCGAGGACCCAGTGCCTCCCATGGTGCCGCACTCCGATGCCATTGTCGTTGAGGCTGTGGTCGCCAATAAACTTATCAAGAGGATACACATAGATACCGGGGCATCGGTGAACAATATGTCCAAGCACTGCTTCGACAACATGGAGTTGGATAAGTCGATGATTGTGCCGACCACATGACCTCTACGGAGCTTTGCACAGGAAGAAACCTATCCGCTGGGAACAATCGAACTTCCAGTTACTATAGGGAAAGGGCCGAGAAGTTCCACCGATGTGACCGAGTTCCTCGTGGTGGAAGCCAAGTCCCCCTATAACATCATCTTAGGCCGGACTTGGATGAATGCGGTCAAGGCGATCTGCTCCACATACCACCTAGCTGTGAAGATCCCAACTAAGGGAGGGGTAGCTGTGATCCGGGGCGATCAGAAAGTGGCAAGGGAGTGCCTGCATGTGGCGCTTAAAGGGCAAGGGGCACCACCCCAATTGCCCCAAGCATAGCAATTACCGAACTCCAAGGAGCCGAAGAGGGCGTCGCCTGCCGAAGAGAGAGAGAGGTGGTTCTATACGATGACGACCCCACTAAGGTTGTCAAAGTTGGGCTGAACGAACACCCTCACCTTCGAGCACAGGTTATTCGGCTTCTAAAGGAGTATAGAGACGTCTTTGCGTGGTCCCCATTAGACATGATAGGAGTATCGCCCGAACTCATCACACATCGGCTCAAGATCGACCCCGAGGTCAGACCGATAAAACAGAAGCAGCGCTCTTTCGCCGCTGAGCGAAATCAAGTCATGAAGACCGAGGTGACTCAATTGCTTGATGCGGGGATCCTGTTTGAAGTCACCTACCCGACCTGGATAGCCAATCCGGTGATGGTCAAGAAAGCTGGAGGAGGATGGCGCATGTGAATTGATTACACCGATCTCAACAAA
Source organism: Thymus mandschuricus (assembly GCA_029379335.1). Taxonomy (NCBI): domain Eukaryota; kingdom Viridiplantae; phylum Streptophyta; class Magnoliopsida; order Lamiales; family Lamiaceae; genus Thymus; species Thymus mandschuricus. The sequence goes on from CM057071.1 coordinate 40,749,777, forward strand.
CACTGCCCCAAAGATTGCTACCCTCTTCCCGACATCGATAAAAAGGTGGACTCCCTGGTCGGTCACAGAATTTTCAGCTTCCTTGATTTATACAAGGGATACCACCAAGTCCTGATGGATGCCGAGGACGCAGAAAAGACAGCATTCATCACGGACTTCGGCATCTTTGCTTACCGCAAAATGCCATTTGGACTGAAGAATGTAGGAGCTACCTACCAGAGGATGGTAGACAAAATATTCAAGAACCACATTGGGAAAGAAGTGGAAGTCTATGTCGATGACATAGTGGTGAAGAGTAAGGAGGAGAGCACTAGTGTCGCCGATCTCCGAACTGTGCTCTCCCTTCTTCGCGAGGTCAACCTAAAGCTTAACCCCCAAAAATGCACCTTCGCTGTGACCTCGGGAAAGTTTTTAGGCTGCTGGATCTCCCAAGAGGGACTAAGGGTAAATCCATCTAAAGTTAAGGCTGTGCTAGAAATGAAGGATCCGAGATCGATCAACGATGTGCACAGGCTTACTGGGTGCCTTGCCGCACTGAGCAGATTTCTTTCCAAGGCCGCAGAGAAACAGTTGCCCTTTTTCAAGATTTTGAAAAAGGTGCCCGAATTCAACTGGAGTTCGGAACACCATCTCGCACTAAGCCAGTTAAAAGATTACCTTAATAATCTGCCAACCTTGTCGGTGCCAAAAGGGGGAGAAGTGTTGTATTTATATCTAGCCACCTCGGAAGAAGCTATCAGCACGGTGCTCGTACGCGAAGAGGTAGGGCGTCAACTGCCCGTATATTTCATAAGTCGATCTCTCAAGGGGCCCGAAGTGTGATATCAGCCATTGGAAAAGTTAGCGTTGGCTCTGGTTAACACTGCACGGCGTTTACGTCCATACTTTCACGCGCACTCTATTCAAGTCCGAACAGACTCCCCACTTCGGCAGGTACAGACTAAGCCCGAAGCATCGGGGCGAATAGCGAAGTGGGCAATAGAATTGGGAGAGCATGATGTTACTTATTCTCCTCGCCAGGCCATCAAGGGGTAAGCCCTAGCAGACTTCTTGGTGGAGACCTCAGTAGCCGAAGCCCCGACCTCGGCACCAGAGCCAGCTCGCACGAGTATGGCAGAACCACCAGACTGTTGGCACATGTATGTGAATGGGGCTTCGGGAAAAACGGGAAGCGGAGCAGGAATCCTCCTCGTCAGCCCGGAGAAGAAAGAGTTCACCTATTCACTTCGTTTCCAGTTCGCAACTACCAACAACGAAGTAGAGTACGAGGCGCTACTGGCCGGACTCCGAATAGCCGCAGATCTGAAGGTCACAGCCGTCAAAGTACATAGTGACTCACAAGTGGTGGTGAATCACATGCTAGGAAAGTATGAAGCGAAGGGAGAAAGGATGAAGAAGTATCCAGCTAAGGCACGGGGCATGCAACAAGCTTTCGCGTATTTCCAGCTCGAACGCATCCCCCGAACTCAGAACTCCCGAGCTGACGTTCTCAGCAAATTGGCGGCGACCCCTGGCACCTCACCAGTGGAGGTGTCCAGCATAGGAGCATAGATGAGGCCGAGGTGAATGATTTGGACGATGAGCCGGAGCCGACGTGGATGACGCCCATCCTAGCTTATTTGATGAAGGGGGAGTTGCCCGAAGACAAGACGGACGCCAGAAGGATGTTGTCAAAGTCATTGAGATATACTGTTCTGGATAATACCCTTTACAAGAAAACGTATCTCCAGCCCTTACTCAAGTGCGTCGGACCGAACTCGGTAGATTATATCATGAGAGAAGTGCATGAGGGGGCCTGCGGAAGCCACATCGGACCTCGGGCCCTCGCGAAGAAAATCATAAGGTGGGGATACTTCTGGCCCACTATGTTTAAGGACTGCACCGAGATGGTGCAAAGATGTGAAAAGTGCCAATTGCATGCCAACGTGCCAAGGCTGCCCCAGACAGAGCTGGCCACGATGCAAAGTCCCTGGCCGTTCGCACAATGGGGAATAGATATAGTAGGCCCATTCGATAAAGCACCAGGTCAGTTGCGACATCTCATAGTTGCAATCGATTACTTTAAGAAGTGGGTAGAAGCGGAGCCCCTAGCTGCAATCACGAGTAAGAATGCCCGTAATTTTGTATGGAAGAACATAGTGTGCCGATTCGGCATACCTCATGTTCTAGTATCCGATAACGGGACACAGTTCACGGACAGAATTTTTAGGGAGTGGTGTGACGAACTGCGAATTCAGCAGCACTTCACATCGGTAGCCCACCCCCAGACAAATGGTCAAGCCGAAGTGACGAATCGGACGATTGTCAAAGGCCTTAAGACACGACTGGAGAAAGCCAAAGGATTATGGGTGGAGAACCTTCCAAATGTTCTATGGTCCTACAGAACTACTCCGCCAACTGCGAATGGCGAGACACCGTACAACCTAGCATACGTAACAGAAGTTGTCATCCCGGTCGAAATCGGACTGCCCAATCCGCGCACGACTCACTTCGTCACCGAGGTGAATGACGAGAACCGACGTGCGGATCTCGATCTATTAGAGGAAAAGCGGGATGCAACTTACATCAAGGAAGCCCGGTACAAACGACTCATAGCCCGATATTATAATTGGCGAGTTCGAGACCGGCAATATTGTGTAGGAGATCTAGTCCTACGAAACAATGAGGTCAGCAAGGCTTGCAAGCTACATGGGAGGGCCCATACCGAGTGGACGAGGTCCTTGGTAAAGGTGCCTACGGGCTTTCCACTATGTCCGGGGAGCCCATACAGTGGCCATGGAATGTAATCCATCTAAAGAGGTATTATGCATAGATGTGGAGTATCATGTAGAGTAGAGTCATCTGTCAGTCAGTCCTTTGTTCAGTTCGGTCCATTTGTTCAGTTCGGTCTTGTTTTCCAAATTGTTTCAAGTAATGGAAGTTCTTAGTTTCTATTCTATTGTGTTCATGTCATTTTGCATTACTCCACTTATATGCGCATTACCTCAAAATTACACACTATCCTGACGAGGATAAGTGTTACAACTAAAAAACAAAATCGTACGAACAGGGGACCACCCCTACCGACCTAGTCGGCAGAACAGGAACCCGATTAATACCCAAGTGTCACCTCGGCCATGGATAATAGGCGATTGCCATCCTAAGGCCGAGGGAAGACCCAAGTGTAACGTCGGAAGCCGAAGTGCGCCTCCGAGCCACTTCGGAAGACCCGAACCTCGACTTATGTGTCAGTTCGGATAAAGAAAGAAAGCATAAATGCTAATTCGGAAATAGGATATCAGCCAACAACAAATACAAAACATATTAACAGGACATTGTCCAAAAAGATATTTATTATTTTTTGCAGGTTTTTACAACTTATGTATTAGAAGGACCGCCCTTGTCCGGCCTCTTGCTACAATTAAAGTAACTAGCCCAACCACTAGTTGGCGGGTTAAGCAAAACGTCAATATTCACATTTTCCTTCTTCCGGGAACTCTGCCCCGAGCTGCACCCACCACCGCCACCTCGGCCCGTCCCACCACTTCGGCTCGTCCCCACTTGTGCGGAACTCCGACCTCGTGGGACCACAAGAGGAGCACGGTAATTCCCGTCACCGCGGTTCGGGATCGGCCTGCGATTTTGCTTAGGCAACAACATGTCCAGTCGATCCTTCACCAACCGAGACGGCACAGTAGGACTCAAGGCACGAAATCGGCAGGCATTCTGATTAGAAGGTTGAACCTGCGGATACCGATCTAACCACTTCTTCATGATCGGATTGCGGGTTAAGATCAGTGGGAACAAGTTCATCAGGTATCGCAGCTCGGATATATAATCAGCAACTTCCCATGAGCCCGAGCCACGATTCTTGCATTCGCGCACTACACTTTGCACAGCCTCTAAGGCCTCAGCTTCGACTTCGGAGATCGTCTTGCCACCGAGCTCGTGGATAACTCTCTCATACTCGGTGTGCTCGGCTTCGATCTTCTCGGCATTTGCATAATCTTCTTTCAGTTGAAGATAACGAGCATTATTAGCATCCGCCTTGATCTGCAGCGCATTATACTTAGCGTCGAACTCATTTCGAAGGTGTTCGGCGCGTTTGTCGAGCTGTCCGATCTCACCATCTTTGGCATCAATCAGGATTTTTAGTTTTTTAATTTCATTCACATATGGAGTTACGTCAAGATCGGATTTATTCTACAGAATGAAAGTGACAGAGATAAGCAAGAGCCGAAAGAAAAGATTTCATTGAATGAGGAGCAGTACATTTACAGTTCGGATAAAAAGTAAAATTTTACAAGAGGGGGATCAACTGACCCCGCCAGTAGGTTCAGCCTCGGTGTTCGGTCCGCGCGTTTCCGCAGCCTCCTTCACCCCGGCATCACCTTCAGCATGGCCGGTTTCCACGTCCTCCTCCTCCTCCTCCTCCTCCTCCTCCTCCTGCTCGCTCTCAGACGCCACGTCGGGAGAGAGCGGACGCTCTGCCAGCTCGTCACGAAAGGGACCGCACAATTTCTCGAACTCTAGGTCCCGATCAAATTGGCAGCCCCGCACATCAGCAGTGGACAAAGGAGTCCGCTGCTCGGCAAAATACCCCACCACAGGAAAGGGGGAGGCTTTTTTCTGGATTTGGCGGAAGTAGATCCGCAACATCTCCTCGTCCTCGATAGGCTTGTAGCCGTACTTCCCCTTGTCAAGGGTAGGGAAGTCGGCAGCAACGCGATCGAGCACCTTAGCCACCGCCCGGGTCTTCGACGGTCCGGTCAGCGCAGAAACCAGGGCACTAAAGCCCTGGCTGTAAATGACCCTTTCAACAAGGGCCTGTATAAACTCGCCCTGGTCGGCGGAAAGCTCCTGCTCCCGAGCGCGAGCCGCCACAAGTTCCTCCTCGCTCTTCGCTGCTTTCTCCTTGACAGCGACGAGCTCGGACTTAGCAGCAGCCAGCTCTTTCTTCAGCTCGTCCTCCCGAACTGAAGCCGAGGTCAATTCCTTGGCTAGCTTGGCTTTATCACTAGCCAAGTCCTTGATCTTCTCGGCAGCTCGGTCATTGACCTTCACCAAGCCCTTAAGGAGGTTCTTCACGGCACGGTAGACGTAGTCAAAATCCTCCAGCGTGGGGTCCACACCCTGCATTAAATCCAATGTTAGCAAAATAAAGGAAAAGCTACAACACATTTTGAAAAGACGAACTTACGGCCGGGTACGATGGGGTCGGAGCTCGGACAGCAGTTATAGCCACGTTGGGCTCGGACGAGACCGAGCCCATTAAGAGCTTCCCAGTCGCCGCCAAATCGCTCTCTTCGGCGGCAAAAGATGGGGCCCCGTGAGATCGGGGAGTAGGAATCTTTGACCGAGTCCTCTCCGAAGACTCCGTCGCCCGATTCTTAGAACCAGCAGGCGAACTGGCAGCCTCGCCCTTCCTCTTCCTCTGGGCGGGCGCCTTCTTTCCTTCCTTCACCATATTCACTACAGAGAACAGCGAACAGAGAATACCGTTAGTACCGATCTCAAAAAAAAAAAAAAAAAAAAAGAACTAGGGAAGGGGACCTCACCCCTCCCCGGATCCACCAAAGTGGAAGGTTCATCGGGGCTCGGTACCGCCAACGCTAGATCGGCAAGGGACATCGGCATTTTGCCGAGACTGGCAAAACGCTTTGCCACTTTCTCAAAATTTTTCCTCTTCGGTAGAAGCCTAACGGGACCGGAGTGCCACCCCACCTCGGTGGCACCCTCGAACTGGCAGTAAAAGAATTTTTTCTGCCAGTCTGCACCTTCGATGGCACTTGGACAGAAAAACCCTTGTGACGGTATGAGGAGTAATACCACCCCTCCTTCCTATCTTTGAAACACACCATCCCCCCAAGAACCTCGACTGAAAAGGGAATATCCAGCCGAGAGCAAGCAATGCCCAGCCCAGTTATTTGGCTAATGTTATTGGGAGAAATCTGTGCAGGGGAAAGATTAAAGGTGCGGTGGATATCGGCGTATATTGCCGGAAAAGGGACACGCAGACCAGCTTCAAACTGGTCCACGTACAGGGTGACAAAACCACGAGGGGGCCGGTAAGCCCTGTCACCGGGATTAGGTCGAAGAAGAAGGACAGAAGGGGGAAAATCGTAGGAAACAACGATTTCATAAAGGGTGGAGGTGGATACTGTGGAATCGATTGTACCCACACTCCCGACGACACCAGGGACGTCGGGGAACTCCACCTCCTGGGCATAAGGGATCTCCCGGTCTAACCGCACGCACGGCCGCGTGTTGTCACGAAAAACAACTGGAATCGCAGACGAGGAAGAGGCGGCGGCTTCTTCCGTCGCCGCCATAGAAGACAAAGATAAAACCGGGGAATGAACTCCCCGAATGGAAGAATCAGAATTGGAGTTTCAAAAAAGGACAGTGAAGAAGACATAACTTACTTTTGGAAGGGTATCAGATGATTTGCAGAAAAGTTGAAGTTGATGAAGATGAACAGTAGAGATAATCGAAAGTTAGGGTTTCGTTCTTCACAAATGAGGGAGAGTAAATGATCAATTTTTCCCCAATCATCAACATTAAAGGGGGAGAAGTTAATGCGTATTGAATACGCCAGTTAATGCGACGGCATTTTGCGAATAGCCCGTCCAATCCCTGCTTTATCGGTACCCCAACAGTCGCATTTAATGCACCTGACAACTTTATAAGGTTTAGGCGGGAGACGAGTTCGGCAATAACGAACTACAATTTTCAAAAGAAGATTGACACATTCAGTTCGGACAACCCGAACTCCAAGTTTTCGAGGGGGTACGCCAAGCTAAGTTCGGATCCTCCAAACTCCCAGTTTTCGAGGGGGTACGCAAGCCCAGTTCGGATCCTCCGAACCCCAAGTTTTCGAGGGGGTACGCCAAGCCCAGTTCGGATCCTCCGAACTCCCAGATTTTGAGAGGGTACGCCAAGCTAAGTTCGGATCCTCCAAACTCCCAGTTTTCGAGGGGGTACGCAAAGCTAAGTTCGGATCCCCCGAACTCCATGTTTTCGAGGGGGTACGCCAACCAAGTTCGGATCCCCCGAACTCCAAGTTTTCGAGGGGGTACGCCACTTCACTCTTACGACGGATACCCTCAAACAACAGACACAAACATCACCTCCATCACCCCACGCTTTTTTATTTTATTTTTTTTTGGGGGGGGGGGGGGGGGGGGGGGGGGATGTGATAGGAAATGGCCCATCTCCCTAGGCCCAAAGCCCAACAGGCCAGTTCGGCACAAGCCCAGTAGGCCCAGATCGGTACAAGCAGGCCCAGATCGGCACAAGCCCAACAGGCCCAGGGAGTTGAGCCCTAAAGGTCAAGAACGTGGGTTGATGGAGAAGAAACCGGAGCCAGGCAACTGCCCACACCTCCACGATCCCACCTTCACAACCGTCATTCATTTCATCTATAAATAGGAGTATTGATTGTATTGTACTTACTTACACTATTTTGAATACAAAGCATACCCCTTTTCCTCCCCGTGGACGTAGATCACACCGATTGAACCACGTAAATCTCGTGTCTTCTTTTACTTCCGCATACAAACCACGTACAAACTCTCACTCTATTTGGGTCGCGAATCGAAGGTTCATCACCACTATAATTCTATTTTATTTTTATATGTATATTATATACACTTCCATTTGATGTTACAACGTTATGATTTCAAAAAATATTATTTTTTTAAATTTTTTAATTTTCAAATTTTATTATTTTTATTATCTCCTTGACCTTATAAGCTCTTACCCTCATACATCTTATAAGCTCTTAAACATCTTATAAGCACTTAGAGCTTATAAGCATTTTGAAATAAGCTTAGCCAAACGGGCCCTAAGTTCGACCACCTACCATCTTCTCCTACTTCAACAAGCTCGCCGCCTAGGTCACAGTGCTCAAGGACCGCACCACTTGCCGAAGCAAGTGCGTTGCATTCACCCTGCGATGGAGTTTTGAGAATGGTCGAGGTGTTTATGATTATATTAGTACACTAATGTTCATAATTAATTTTATCTAACCAAGTGCATGCAATGTTTCATAAGTAGGATTGCAATTAAAAGTTATTCCAATGTCTACACTAGGCGCCTCTTAGATTAGAGAATATACCTGATTCATAAATCAATTACAAATATGATAGAGGATGGGGCGATTTTCTCTACCAAGAAACGAAAAGAAATAAAAGATACAACGACAGACGCGAGATCCTTGCTCGTCGTTCACGCCACAAACTTATGCGAAGGAAAAGAAAGTAAAAGACGGCAAATAAAAGTAGGGTTTGTATTATATTTCTTGATAATGAAATAAGATACAATCCTCCTATCAACTCCCCCACCCTTGAAAATCACCTTGTCCTGAAGGTGGAAATTCAAATTCCTTATAAACTTCCACAAGATCGTAGAGGCCGCAAATAAACTTCAGCACCTTCACCGAACCATTGCTCGGCGATGTCACCTCCAAAATCTTTTTCGACCAAGCTCCCTCCTTACTGTCTGTCAAATGCATCCATGCTCCATCAGTGTGATCTATAGCCGCATAGCTCCCCCTAAGAAGTGACGCCATGAAAGAGCTAACTAATGAGATTCTCTCCGTATCTTTGTAACCTTCTTGCGGCGCCTTGACAATTCTCATGATCGGTGGACCCGTGATCCTCTCATACGCACGCGAACCAGTAAGGTTTGATAGCTCCATTGCACCACCTACGGCTTTCTCACTAACATTACATTGTTCCGTGATGCTACTATCCATCCATATAGGCGACTCCTTCACCGAGGAGGCATCATTGAGCTGATCCTTCAACGCCTTTTTAGGGTCCAACGAAAATAACTTCGTCGAACTTCCGGTTTTCCAATACACACTGCCATGTTGCTGCCCACTGCCAGTTGCAGCAACGATCTTCCCAAAATCGAGTCCGAAATTCTTATCACTGCTACCCGACTCCACCTTCTCGTGCGTGTTAGGGTTCGCCCGTGGCTCAGGCTCTCTCCCTCTCTCTGCAGCGGTGGTGTATTGGGCATCGTTGAGAGTGGTTAGAGAGCATGGCGGATCCCATGGTTGTTGAGGTTGAGGGTACGACGGCAGATTCGGCTGAGGAACCGGCACGTAGTAGCCGTCCCGCGGAGGAGGAAGTGGCGGCGCGTAGGGGTTATGCTCGCTTGCATAACTACCACCCGAATATCCTCCACCATAGTACGAGTATGGCGAGTAGCCTCCACCATAGTGCGAGTATGGCGAGTAGCCTCCACCTCCGTGGTTTCTGCTCGCTCCGTTCTCGTACGGTGATAATCCTCCTCTGTAGCTCTCCGAATACATCGGCTGCTGCGGCGACGGATCAAAAGCACGCCAATCTGAGCGGTTGCTGCACAGTTCCGGAGCAATACGAGGCCTTGGAAGATCCCACGAAGTGAGTGGCCTGCCGAATGGTGGATCGGATGTGTAGGTGGCGGGATTCTCTCGCGGAGCTGACTGTTCCCATGAAAACCTCTGGCCGTGTGCGTGCCCTCCATCCCGAACTGTTGGGGGATCCCACGATGACGGGAAGGCTGCCGCGGAAGAACGGGACACGAACCCATGTTGATGAGCACCAAACCCTTGCCGGGCAGACTCCGTGTAAGGTGCTGGAAACGGTGTTGTTCCTACCGGCGTCCAAGAAGAGGGTTTCCAACCCCATGGCATGTCGTAGGGCGGATCTGGGTCGGGCCGCGGCGGCCGAGTGGGCAGCGGGCGGGGCTCGTTGGCGTCCAGTTGCGCCTCTAAGCGCTGCATCACGGCGAATAGGGCATCAATGGAGGCCGACACCGAATTGGACGTTGATGGTTGCGGTCGAGATGCCGTGGGAACAAACGGAGATGAAGAAGCTGCCGTATAAGTAGGGTTAATCGCCTTACTAGAGTTTAACCCCAATAGGAGGACATGGCTCAATGAAACCCTCGTGGAATTGGATAACTCCAATTATTCAATCTCAACTCAAAGACTAGCGCCAATTGATAGAGATGGATTGCCGTGGCTCGTTGACTTCTAGCGCCGTCGATTATCAACATCCTTGGCACGTTGATTCAAGAACCGATGCTTCGCCCCCTCAATGAGACTCCACTTCGGAAGCTCTCAATGAAAGCACCAATTGATAGAGAATGGGGCGATTTCCTCTACCAATAAACTAAAAGAAATAAAAGATACAACAGCAGACGCGAGATTCTTGCTCGTCGTTCACGCCACAAACTTATGCGAAGGAAAAGAAAGTAAAAGACGGCAAATAAAAGTAGGGTTTGTTGGTCCCGGTTTGTTATAGGAAAATTCAACTTCTTTTCCTTAACTCAGAGTATGAAGTAAAGTGCTCGCTTGACTTACTAAGACTTAGCCGAGAGCTAGATCTAAAGTAATAACAATTCTCTTGTCCTAAGCTTAGAGCTTGATCAAGAGTGAGACTTTACTCTTAGTGCGGAATTTCGGTGAGCTAAATCTTTCCTAGGTAATTAAAATTCCAAGTTATGTTTGCTTAGATGCAAGTGCAATGAATAATCAAGCAAGGAACATAAAGAGTTTAGGGTTAGAGAGATACGACACAAGATTTATAGTGGTTCGGAGATGAAGCTCCTACGTCCACTTTGTTGCACTCGACAACTCGTTCTCTTCACTCAAGAACTTGAAGATTACGGGCTCTTCAAAAGCCTGGTCGAGATCGAGCTTCACTCGCTTGGATCTGACGACAGACGCAGTGATTGCGGGTTCACTACTAAGACCTAACTGGACTAGAAGCTTCACTCACTTCTATCCGACGACAGGGAGATTGCGGGCTCTCCTTACAGCCTAGCTTCGATCGAGCTTTACACAAACGAGGTAAGTGCAAGCTTGGATCTAGACTCTATGATCGAGGCTTCTACAATCGATAAAAGTAGGGCCTCGGATCGAAAACAACCTAACGACGAACACAAAAACCTAACGATCAGAACTTGGGTTAGGGTTATTGGTGTACGACGAACACACTATGAAGAGCTCTTTACAATAAGTGTAAAGTAGGCTAGAGCTCTTCTTCTAAGCTGAGATATGGAATGGGCTTAGAATTCTCTGTGTGAAGGTTGCAAAGATGAGTTCCGATGAGACTGGAACTCGGAGAACACTTGGAAACAAAGACTCGATGAATGCTCTAAGGCTGGGAGTGTTTGTTTGCAGTAGGCGCTCGAATGCTCAAGTAGTGTTCTCTCTTCTCTTCGTCTTCATCCTTCACTATTTATAGGCGGAGGGATGCTGAGATCCTTTGCTTGGTAGGTGGCCTTGTCCCTCCTCCTCTCGACAGTACTTTGCGCAGGCAGTTGCTTTTGCAGGTGCGCAGTTTGTCTCTTTGCCGAAAATGGCTAAGTTACAAACTTAACAGTAACTGGAGCGAGCCAGTACTGTAGCGGCGCCCTGTCGGCCTGGCAGTCAACTCCTCTGCTCCTCTCCGCGTTCGACACGTGGAGATCTTGTAATTAATGCGAAGATCTCTAGTTGACTGGAGTTCAAAATCGGAGCGGGAATTGTGTTGTCGCTTTCTGGTAGGTAGTGGCTCGCTTCGCTTCAGTCTCGTAGCGTCCGCTTCGAATCGAGTCGCTTCAGGGTCATACTGTAGCGAGTACTTTGGGAAGTGAGTTCTCCAAGTGACTGCTTTAATAAGTGTTGACCCGCGTTGACTCGCTTTGGCTTTTCATTGTAGCGCTCGCTTCGCTTCGCTTTGGTGGACTCACTTCGATTCCACTGTAGAGCTCGCTACGCTTTGGTGGACTTGCTTCAATTCCACTGTAGCGCTCGCTTCGCTTCGCTATTCTTCGGCACGCTTCACTTCGGTTGGGTAGACTCGCTTCGCTTGAGAAACACACTCAAGTGAGTGGCCTTCACTTGGAATTTCTGCAGTCTAAAACCTAAGTGACTAAAGCAAAATAAAGCCATCCTAACAGTATAGGCTTAGAAAAATTTCTAACCTATTTTCTACATCAAATTGGGTCGCTTGGGAATAGAACACATGGGGTTTTGGGATCAAATCAAAACAAATATTTGACTCACTTCGAAGTGTCCCATAGGAGTTCCCCCTTAACATTTTGTTCTTAACAATTCCCAACAATTTCCCCCTTTTTGATGATGCCAAAACCCAATGAATTTTAGGCTATGAGAAGTAGCCTGCCTAACCGTGGAAGGAACTTCAAGCGACTGCTTCCTTTGCATGTTCGTTTGAAAATATTCTTTTTAGTTCCTTTACCCTTTTTTTTTCGGTTAAGATGTTTGAGTTTTGTAGCATTATTAAACCATTCACAAAGCATGTAAATGACACAAGTTGAAATTCAAAGATTTCCTGTAGTCTCGTCCTTCTCTTCCTCCTCTTTCTCTGTCTCCTCCTCTTCCTTCTTCTTCTCCTCTGTCTCCTCTTCGATGTAGTAGACAAACAGGACATTCACTTCCATCGTCATGATGTTGTGCTGACTTGGTCTCCACCTGCGCTCCAATCTCAGAGCTTCATCAACTTCTTCATCGATAATTCTTCGGTTAGGAACCAAAGAATTTGGCTGAAACGGCATGGGATACTCCTTTACTGCGGGCACTTTAACAATGAGAGGTAAGGGCTCAGCTTTCTCCGCCAAAGTAAAGATCTTCCGCCGTAGCCGTTCGTTGTAGTGGCACAAGAAGTTGTTGGGAGCCTCCAATCTTGAGCACTTATCCTGATAAGGCACTACTTGCCAGTAGTAGTAGGCCTTGATGAATTTGTCCTTTAGGATAAGCCATGTCTCAAGAAGGTCCCTTGGGATGAAGTCTTCGATTTGCCTCGAGTCTGGATGATGATCCCTTTGCGTGGCCAGCTCCTCCTCCGTCCTGCTCTTCAACTCTTTCATGACCGAGTTGAACTTGGCACTAGAGTCAGTGTTCCACTTTGGAAGCTTCTCATTGACTCTCTTGCGAATATAGTCATGTTCTTCAGGTGAGTAGCGGCCGGAGTCGATCATCTCCGTCGTAGTGACTCGGCAGGTGTCCATCCAAGCTTGAGTCTGCACAGCTTCAGACTCCTCAGGAGTGTGAGGGATGTAGGCGCTTCGTGCGATAGCGGACTGGATGAGTCTCACTACATTCCAGTGCGACTCAATCCGCTCATCTTTCTTCTTTAGCCTCTTCTTCCTCACCTCCTCGTCCTTATCCTTCCTCCTCTTCTTCTCTTCTCCCTGTTTTTGTCTCCTCTCGAAGCGGCTAGATTTTTCAGTGATGGCCTGCTGCATCTTCTAGCGCTTGGCCGCAGGGTCCTCTTCTCTAGACTCAGGTGCAGTCCACTTCAAGGGCTGTTTTGGTGGAGGCATATCTGTCTTTGTAGTGGGTGCAGATGGAGTGATCTCCTGACTGGTAGGGACGGCTTCAACCGTAGTCGAAGCGAGAGCCAGTGTAGAAGCGGGCTTCGCAGCTGAAGCGGGCGCTTGTGAGGATGAACTTGAAGCGCCTTCCTGTAAGCTTTCAATCAGGGCTCTCTGCGGAAGATCAAGTTCCTTCTCCATCGCGCGGGCTATGGCTTCATCCTCAAGAATTTGCCGTTCCTTTTGCTCCTTGGTCAACAGAGCGACAGGAGGATGAGTGGCTATGGAGGCGCCAAGTAGCTTCCCGGTATGAGACTTCCGGGGCTCTTCAAGGATTTTGTCCTTTCCTTTCTGCCTCGCCAGCTCTGCCCGAGCTTCATCCATCTCTTCCTCTACTCCTTCACTTCCGACGCCGCTTCCTCCTAGGATTAAGCTTCCTGCTTCAATCCTCTGCACTCCTTCTACTCCGATTCCGCTTCCCCCTGCGATCAAGCCACTGGCTTCGATCGCTCTCTCACTTCCTCCTTCTATCAGCTTCACTCCACTTCCTCCTTCTCCACCTTCTCTTCTTGATTCGGTTGGCTTCACAATTATTTCCCCCCTTTTGGCATCATCAAGACTGCCAGGGCTGGAATAGTCACGGTTCCGCTGATGGATTGGTGTATGGCGTTAACTTTGCTAAGAACAGCTTGGAGCATCCTCTCAGCACGCTCCGCAAAAACATGCTCTTTGGAAAGCACGATCTCTGATGTTTTGATGGAGATTTCCTCAAGCAGGTACTGGCACTGCTTCTCCCTCTCCTTCACAGAGACCATTAATCTTTCCAACGGCTCCACTTCTCTGAAGCGAGCGTCCAGCTCCGCTTCGACGTCTCTGGTTATCTTCTTCCTTTCTTCTTGCAAGGAGAAGTCGAAGTGGGCTTGGGATGTGATACGAACCTTGGTAGGTCCGAATCGACTCACGCACGCGGAAGACTAAAGTTACCGATGGAAATCCCAAAACACCCTAAATCGAACACAAAAGTGTCGTCTAGGCAACTCGGGGACGATGATTGACACACAATCGAGGGTGATGAACTCGAAAGATTCGCCGGATAAAGAATTCGACTTGCACACAAGAAGAATTCGAAAATTCTCATAAAAGAGAGAGAGTAAAAACTCAAGAAAATATATTAATGAATAATCTGCTCCAATTTTCGTCCAAAAAGACCCCCTTATATAGAGAGGCAAATAAAACCATCTAAACCTAATCTAACTAGGAAATAACTGACCCAAAGTCATTGGCATGGCCCAACCCATTAACCAACATGATAAAAATCCAAAAACAAGTCTTTTAAGGCCCAAAAATGTGGCCTGAACCAAAACATACGAAAATTAAAACTAAAATAAAGTCTTCAATCTTCATCCCATATCATCTATAATTCTGGGCCTCCGGGCTTCGAACCATGACTTACGGGCTCCATCATTCCCCTCCTCTTGAAGAGGATTTGTCCTCAAATCCTGGCCGTCTCCTACGTCAAAAGGGAAGAAATTTTGTTTCTTGATCTCTTCACATATCTCCAACTCATTCAGTCCTTCGAGCTCGATTTGATGTTCACTTCCTTTAATTGATAATACGCCATGAAATGTATCTTTGGAAGAAACATCATCAAATGCCTGCACAAATGAATAAGTAGAAGAAAAGAGACAATCAAGATCATTAGTGGACGAAACATTCGCCTTCTTCCACTTTGCCTCCATGGACTTCTCCTCATTCACTATCCACTCCAAAGCACTACTCTGATCAAGTAGAGACTCATGCATCAACCCATTCTCGTTTGTCTCTACTTTCTCCTCCTTGGACTGCACCATCTCCTCCTCTTTTGACAGATGCACTTGATCATCTTCTTCCACTTCTGTTGGAGTAAAAGAAACAAGTGACACTTCATCCTCAACATGAATGATGTTCTCTTGTTGCTCTCCATCATACTCTTCATTCTGCATGCTCAGACCAATATCATCGAATAAAGTAAGCGGTCCAGAAGGTGCTTCGATTTCTTCCACCTCTTCATTCTGTCCTTCCAAGACCGTCACTTTTGGGATCTCCTCTCTCATCTTTGGTCACAACTCCACCATCATCACAAGTTGGAATAGAGAAACTAGAAGAATCTGACCCTGGCTTCACGAATGGACGTATGTACTCCTCCTTTTCGTCCTCACCCCAATACTCATCATATTCCTCAACATAGCCATCGTAATTGGACTCAAAGTAGTTACATCGGCTATATTGTTGAACTTTGCCTTTTTCTCGACCACCACTCCTTTGACGAATTAACGCCAATTCAGACCTCATTTCCTTCCACCATTCTTTCACCATCGCCTCTATCATGAGTTTCTCCTTTGGATCTAGCTGCTCACCCGACATACCTGCAAAACAATTCTACTTCTACTTTTTTTTTTTTTCATTTATTTTTTTAACAAAAAGAAAAAGTTAGCTAAAACAGGATCCTCACCACCTCACAAGCACTCGTGTATCACTCAAAGAGAAATTCACTCAACACTCGTGTTTCACTCGATAGCAATGGCTTTTACCCACTATTAATCTCACAATCTCTTGCCTTTTACCACTCAAAATCTCCCCAAAATAAAAATAACGAAATAAATAAATAAATAAAACAAAATAGTTTGTGAATTTTTTTCTTTTTTTTTTCTGGATATTACGACACTATTCAGTAGTACCTCTTAACAAGAAATCTAACGCAACAGATTGACATAGCTCAAAAACAGCAAATACGACACTGCCAGAATTGCGTCGTAACAGATAGCAGAAAGACAGAACCCTAAAGAAAACCTATAACGACACTAGAAAAGAAGTGTCGTAACAGAATGGCAAACCACAGAACATAGTAACAGGATATTACGACACTCAGCAGAAAGTGTAGTAACAGTCTGCAAACACGACAGAAAACAGATCTGAATGTTTTTTTTTTTTTTTGACACGAACGAAACGAATCTGACGAACGATTAAACGAAGACTCGAACGAACGACACGAAAAGAACGACAGGAATAAAACGATACGAAAAACGAAAAGACAAAAGGAACGATAGAACGTGGATTACGTAAACTCTGGCTCTGGTGCCAAATGATACGAACCTTGGTAGGTCCGAATCGACTCACGCACGCGGAAGACTAAAGTTACCGATGGAAATCCCAAAACCTCCTAAATCGAACACAAAAGTGTCGTCTAGGCAACTCGGGGACGATGATTGACACACAATCGAGGGTGATGAACTCGAAAGATTCGCCGAATAAAGAATTCGACTTGCACACAAGAAGAATTCGAAAATTCTCATAAAAGAGAGAGAGTAAAAACTCAAGAAAATATATTAATGAATAATCTGCTCCAATTTTCGTCCAAAAAGACCCCCTTATATAGAGAGGCAAATAAAACCATCTAAACCTAATCTAACTAGGAAATAACTGACCCAAAGTCATTGGCATGGCCCAACCCATTAACCAACATGATAAAAATCCAAAAACAAGTCTTTTAAGGCCCAAAAACGTGGCCTGAACCAAAACATACGAAAATTAAAACTAAAATAAAGTCTTCAATCTTCATCCCATATCATCTATAATTCTGGGCCTCCGGGCTTCGAACCATGACTTACGGGCTCCATCAGGATGCTTCAAGCTTAGCATTGGTAGTGGCCAGGAATCGCTCTCTCTGGTTCAAAGCAACATTGAGTTGAGCAACTGCAGACATTTTAACGGCATAATCTCCCGCTAACTTTTTCACTTTTGCAAGTAAGATGCTCAACTCAGCTTTCTCTAGGTCCAGGGCTTGAGCACTCCTCCTCCGGCTCTCAAGCTCACCTTTCTCTTCTTCTTACTCGAGCTTAAGGATTTTCATTTCCTTTTCGAGCTTGTCAAGAGCTTTCTTGACCCTGGTTAACTCGCTTTCGAGTTTGATTTCTTCCTCCGCATTCTTCTCCAACTGCTTCCTCTCCTTCTCCAGCTTCTTCCTCAACTCCGTCTTCTCATTTTCCAATGCCACAAGCTTGGCATTCACCTCTCTCAGCCTGCTTCGCTCAGCCTCAAGCAATTGCTTGGACTCTTGATCATTTTTCTCCAACTCCTCCTCTCGCTTCACCTTCTCTCCCAACAAGCTTTCCTTCTCTTCAAGCAGTTTCTCCTTATCCTCAACTTTCTTCTCTAACTCACCCTTTTTCTTGTCAAAATCTGCACGCAGATTATTGACTTCCAGCACTTTCTCTGTCAGCTCCCCATCCTTCCTTGTGATCTCACTTTGAAGGTTGGAGATTTCCACTTCCTTTACCTCCACTTCCACCTCATGCTCCTTTATCAACTGGAGTTCATGCATGGATGGCACATGCTCTGGGATAGATGCATCTGGGTATTCACGCAACACTCTGGCGTCAAGCATCTCCCAAAAGTTGGCCTCGTTGATGAACACGTGGAAGCCATCAGCTCCGATGAAATTGAGCGCTTCCACTTCCTTTGCTTCGATCACCTCCTCCTTCAGAGCCTTCAAAAGATTGAAGATCTTGTAGTATTCTGTTCCTCTGTATGTAATATACGTGAGGAAATCGACGACTTTGGTGAAAAATTCATTGGTCATCTCCACGGAGGGGTATCGTCTGTGGACTAATTCTGCAGCTTGCTCCCGGTCCTTAACGTACCGTTCCAGGGCATTCTGTTCTGCAGATGGAGGTGGTGGAGTTGGCGGGATTGTGGTAAAGTTGGTGTCGGCTGTTTGGGCGGTTTCAGCTGATTCCGCTGATGAGGATGGAGAGTTGGGGGGGAATGCTTGGGTGGTTTCTGGTTGGGTGGTTTGGGGTTGATCGGTCGGGGTGAAAAGAGAGTACTTCCCTTCTACATCAGCACTGCAGAAGGGTAGTTTAAGGGCTTGGAGTGAAGAAGTGGTTTCTTCTTCATGTGCGGAGTAGGGAGATTTCTGGGGATGGGGTTGTGCAGTGGTGGAGGTTTGAGGTTCGGGTGGTGGTTGAGTTTGAGTTTGTAGTTGAGTTTGTGGGGTTTGGGGCGTTTGGTCTTTGGGTGGTGAAGGTTGGAGTTGGAGTTCTTTTTCTGGTGAGGGTTGGGGTTGTTCTTCTTCCACTATCTTCTCGAGCGGCTGCTCCTCAGCCTCGCTCGTTCCGATTATGTTGGTTACACGCCTCAATTTTTGTGGTCGCCTTGACCTTGCTTTCCTCAGAGCTCGCTTCGATGGTGAAGGAGCTTGCCTTTCCTCTTCCGCCTCGCTACAAGATTCAGCGACTGGAGCGGATGGGAGGACTATCACGTTGATGAATTCTCGGTCGATCGGGAGTTTCTCAGACTTCCATGAGTCATAGTAGATGGTGTTCTTTTTGTACTCGGCTGTCTCCTTCTTGCCAGTCCACCTCATGTTCTCGAACAGATTCTCCAGGGTGTAGGAGATTCTGGAGAAAATTTTGAGTTTCCCTTTGCGAAGGATTTCACTGTCACTTCCCTCCTCGTACTTGAAATCCAACGCAACTTCATGAATCTGGTTAATGAACCAGCGGTGCCAGTTGAAACTTGTCCCAGTCAAGCTGTCAACTATGACAGAAGTGGCGAAGATCTTGGTGTCGGACAGTTGGCTCAGCGAACCGACACCGCACAACACTGACTTCGTGTACAACTTGCAGATATAGTTGAACGGAGTCAATAGATCGTTCTTGATGTTGCTTTGCTTCGGAATTCCAAGCTTCACGCATCTCCTTTTGGCAAATCGAGCGTACTCCACTTGAACTGACATCTCAAGTTCTGTCAAGGAAACTGGCCCGGTCATTGGCAGATCGAACACACGGGCTATTCTACTTAACTCAATCTCCACAGGTTTTCCTTCCTGTGGATCGGTGAAGGTTGACATTTCTTCTCCTTCCTTGAGATTCAGAAGAATCTTGGCGACGGCTTTGGCCAGAATCTTCTGTGGCCTCGCCGTCACGAACTTCCACAGGCCGGCCGTGGTCATGGCCCTGCGGAAGAAACCGTTCTCCGTCACCACATCTTCATCGAGGTGTGGTTCTACATTGATGTTGGCATCGAGGGAGTTCAGGAACTGCTCCATCGTTTGGGTCTTCTCCTTCTTTCCCATGGTTATTTTGTAGAGAGATTTGAGAAGAGTTTAAGATTTTGGGGGGTTTGAGACTCGTGAGTTGTAGAGGCGCAGATCTTGCATGAGAATGACAATTTTAGAGAGTTGTGAAATTTTCTGCAGGTCTCCGTCGTTACATATATATAGAACTAGGGTTCGGCTCACGTGGCAAGGGCAAGACAGTAATATCCTCGAGAATCCTGTGCGGAGGCGGCGGACCCTCGGTGATGGATCTGATGTGTCCGGCGTCATCACAGTAAAAGTGAACTGCCAATTTGACTTGGCGTTGCCATGTGGCAGCCTGTGATTTGTCTCTCCAATAGGCGTCGATCCAACGGTTGAGATTTAGGAACTGTTCTGATTCGACGACTGGATCGAGGGCGATTTTCCCGCTTCTCTTTGAACTGAGTTGCACGCGCCTGTCTTTTCTCTGTCTACGCGCCGCTGCATTTAATGTTAAAGTAAAAAGTGAAATTTTGTACTCGAGTGCCGACAGCTCATACGCTTCGCTTCGTACCCGCTCGCTTCGAGAGTAGCCGCTTGGCTTCTACTCGCTTGCGAAGTACTCGCTTGGTGTGACTGCTCCGCACTCGCTTGCGATGACTTGCTTGAGTGACGTGGCACTTGCTTCGTCATTTGTAGCGACTGGAATAGGAAATAAAATTTCTTTGCTTAATTTAAAATGTTTCTGACTTACATACTTCTAGAATAAACAAGAATGTTTTTCTCTTTGTATTTTTGTCGGATTCATTTCATATTTTCCACATAGTGAGTGAAGGTTTCTAGCACGCTTTAGCTCACTTAGTGTACTTAGAATTGAAACACTTACCAGTCAATCTCACTTCGTAGGAGATTGATACCACTTCTTGAAGTCAATTGATTTGGACACCATTTGTTGAATCCACCTGATGACATTGCTTGAAGCTTGTTGATACCACCTGTTGAATACTTATCTTCTTGGCATTCATCTTCCTCTACGAGTTAGAGAGTCCTCCATCGAAGTGAATGGGGAAGAAAATGAATATAGTACACAAGCTTACTACAACCCAGAGGGGAGCTTCACGTAAGTGTACTTATTCACGATAAATGGGAGATGAGTACAAGTCCTTATCTCAGAGCAGAATAGGACAGGATGACAATGAGAACACTCTGACAAGACAATCTCGTATTTTACGCAAAGACATGTCACCAGTCATGCAACCTTTTCAAGTAAAAGGTAACTCTTCAAGCTTCCTCCTACGAGCTACAGAATGAATTTGCAATCGACTCGCTTGACCCAAGCTAGAGTTAATTGAAGCGATGCAAAATTCAAAGTGGGGGAGGAATGAATAGACATCTGGCAGCTCAACTCAATGAAGAGTGAGTAGGGAATGGATGTTTATCCACGATGAAGGAGATGAGAAGACTTGCTCCTCTTCGGCGGAAAGATAGGAAGAGGACGCAAGGTCTGGGTGACAGCCCTGCCTAAGCTTTCACCATTTTTACGTGGGAAGGCCCGATACAAGACCCCACAACCGTTACTAGAAACGGCACTTGCGAGTGTTTATACCCACTCGCTAGGATTCCTAGGCTAGGTAGCAGCTTTCCTTGCTCGCTTTGGAAGTAGCTTGCTCCGAGAGCAAACAATAGTTCCCCCTTAACCAATGGCTTAACAATTCCTGTAAGCGGGTAGGGAACGTCTTCCAACACTCCACCTTTCTCCACCTTATTTCTCCTTCAAGCGAGTGGAATTTTGAAGTGACTCGCTTGAGTTGGTGAAGATCCGAAGCGAGTGCCGCTCAAAGAACAAGCGACCACTCCTTCGTGCATCCTGGATCTAGCACTCTTCACCAGGGTCTAGCAACCCTAACTCCATGCATAGCTGATTGAAACGAGACTCAGCTAGAGGCTTGGTGAGGATATCTGCTCGCTGGAGATCGGTATGGATTTTCTCGAGCTTGATATTCTTCTTCTCGACATGATCACGAATGAAGTGATGTCTGATTTCCACGTGCTTGCATCTAGTGTGAAGCACTGGATTTTGCGAGATGCATATAGCACTGTTGTTGTCGCAGAATATTGGAATTTCATTCGCTTCAACTCTGTAGTCCTTCAACTGCTGACGAAGCCATAGAATTTGAGAACAGCAGCTTCCAGCGGCCATATATTCAGCTTCAGTTGTTGAAGTAGCTACACTCGTCTGCTTCTTTGAAAACCATGATATCAGCTTGCTTCCCAAGAACTGACAAGTGCCCCGAAGTTGATTTCCTATCAATTCGGCACCCTCAATAGTCAGCATCTGAATATCCAGTGAGCTCCAAATTGTCCTCCATTGGATACCACAGCCCCATATTGACAGTGCCCTACAAATATCGAAGAATTCTTTTGGCAGCTTCAAGATGGTTGTGCTTGGGATTGCTTTGGAAGCGAGCACATACTCCAACTGCAAAAGCTATATCTGGCCTACTTGCAGTGAGATATAGAAGGGATCCGATCAAAG
The DNA here is from genome assembly GCA_029379335.1 of Thymus mandschuricus. Classification (NCBI taxonomy): domain Eukaryota; kingdom Viridiplantae; phylum Streptophyta; class Magnoliopsida; order Lamiales; family Lamiaceae; genus Thymus; species Thymus mandschuricus. The sequence goes on from CM057071.1 coordinate 40,771,664, forward strand.
CTCGGTAGTCTGTAGCATCCACAGACTTCCCATGTACGTCTGGCTCCATCTTCCAGTTGGTGTTCATCGGGATCTTCACAGCTTTGGCATGCTGAACACCGAACTTGGCAAGCATATCTCGAGTATATTTAGCTTGATTGATGAAAATTCCATCATCCTGCTGCTTCACTTGAAGACCTAGAAAGCAGCTCATCAAGCCAATCATTGACATCTCATATTTGGTCTTCATAAGCTCTCCAAACTTCTCGCTAAGCGACTGGTTTGGTGATCCAAATATGATGTCGTCCACGTAGATCTGAACCCACAACATATCCTCTCCATGGTTGATGGTGAATAGGGTTCGATCTATCTTTCCTTTGTGGAATCCATTATCCACTAGGAATTGGGATAGGGTATCATACCAAGCTCTGGGAGCTTGCTTCAACCCATATAGGGCTTTCTTTAATCGATACACCTTATCTCCCCGCTCGAAACCCGGTGGCTGCTCCACATATACTTCTTCCTTCAATTCACCGTTGAGGAACGCGCTCTTAACATCCATTTGATAGACTTTGAATTTCTTGGCCACTGCATAGGCAAGAAATAGTCTAATCGCTTCAAGCCATGCCACTGGAGCGAAGGTATCGTCAAAGTCGATTCCTTCCTCTTGGCAGTAGCCTTTAGCGACGAGTCGCGCCTTGTTCCTCACAACGTTGTGGTCCTCGTCCGTCTTGTTCTTGAACACTCACTTGGTGCCAATAACATGCTGGAATTTGGGACGATCCACGAGGTACCATATGTCGTTTCTGGTGAACCGATTCAGCTCTTCTTGCATGGCGATCACCCAATTAGAGTCAACTAGGGCTTCCTCCACGCATGATGGCTCATGTTTGAGAGAAAGCAACTGAACATGGCACTTTCTCCAAACACCTGACTTCTGGTCACTACACCCTTGGATGGATCTCCAATGATTTGACTTGGTGAGTGATCCTTGAGCCATGCACGCTTGCATCCACCAGTTGCGTCTTCATCTTCTTCCTGGTCGCTAGCTTCTCCATCTGAAGCGGCTGGATTGGGTGCTTGGCCTGCACTCGCTTCAGGAGTCTTGGGGGCAGCTTCAACTTTTCCTTGGACATTCTGCTCACTTGAGTCCTTGATTTCTTCATCATCTTCAAGCATGTCCCAAGTTAACGAGTTGATGGGTTCCTCGCTTGTCTTTCCTTTCTTAGATTGAATCTGTTCCTGTGGAAGACTCAAGGAAGATTCATCAAATACGACATGGGGTGATTCCTCCACAATTAGGGTTTTACAATTGAATACCCTGTAAGCTTTGCTTGATGTAGAATATCCTAAGAATATTCCCTCATCAGCTTTGCTTTCAAAGGCTTTCAATTGTGACTTCCCATTATCATGGATGAAGACCCTACAACCAAAGATATGGAAATAAAATATGTTAGGAATTCTCCCTGTCCATATTTCATATGGTGTTTTGTCATGTCGTTTGTTGAGAAGCGTCCGATTCTCGTGTAGCATGCTGTATTGGCAGCTTCAGCCCAATATTTCATCGGAAGCTTTGAGTCAGCAATCATGGTTCGAACGGCTTCTTTGATGATTCTGTTCCTTCTTTCTGCAACTCCGTTTTGTTGAGGCGTACGTGCTGAGGAAGTCTGATGTGCTATGCCATGCTCCGTGCAGTATGCTTCAATGGTTGAGTTTAGAAACTCAGTGACTTTGTCGGAGCGGATGGTGGCAATCGCTTGGTTCTTCTCCACGGCTAGTCGCTTGAGCAGTCGTGGTAGCTTGGCCAGTGTCTCCTTCTTGCTGAAGAGAAATACGACCCAAGTGTAGCGAGAGAAGTCGTCGACTATAACTAGAGTGTATTTTCTTCCATTTACACTAACTGGAGTGACTGGACCAAACAGATCCATGTGAAGCAGCTCAAGCACTCGCTTGGATGAAGCTTCTTCAAGACTGGAGAAGTGCTTCTTTGTCTGCTTCCCTCGTTGGCATGGTGAGCATGGATGGTCTTTGACAAAGACTTCATTTGGTATGCCTTGCACTAAACCTTTTCGAGCTAAGCGATTTATGGTCTTGAAGTTGAGATGGTTCAAGCGTCGGTGCCATAGCCATCCCATTTTTGTAGCACTCCTTGCGACTAAGCACGTCTCCTCTTTGCAGCTTTCCCATTGTGCTATGTAGACGTTCCTTTGTCTAATTCCAGTGAGCACAATCTGGGAAGTGAGCTTACTCTTTACAATGCACTTGTTGGAAATAAATTCCACCTTGTATCCTTTATCACAGAATTGTGAAATGGATAGCAAGTTGTGCTTATGCCCTTCCACGTAGGAGATTTCTTCAATTGTGAGCTTTCCAATCTTCAGTGCGCCATATCCTTTGGTGCTTCCTCGAGAGTTATCACCAAATGTAACGTGTGAACCCTTCTTCTCTATGTAGTCATGAAGTAGAGCTCTCATGCCGGTCATGTGTCTTGAACAACCACTGTCCAAGTACCAGATTTGTTGACCCTCACTTGGCATGGGATCCACGGCGCTCACCTGCATTTAGACAGATTTTGGTACCCAAATTAGTTTGGGTCCTTGCAGGTTAGTTCCCTTAGGTACCCACACTTGCTTCACTTTCTTTTGAAAGGTAGCTTGTGTCTTGGGTTTCTCAACCTTTGAAAACTGTGAGTTCTGCCTTGAAGCAGCTTCACACGTGCACCAGTGTGTGCAAGAGGGGTAGCGGCTCGCTTGAGGCATACCTATGCTCTTACCCTTTTGCTTGTATCCTGAAGCGACTCGCTTCGGATTAGCTACAGGTTTAGAGACTGACCTAGGGTTTACAGTCTGTCGAAGCGGCTCGCTTGGTTTCCTCGAAGCGGTCAAACTAGGGTTTTGACCCCGACTCGCTTGAGTAACCTTGGAAGTTTGAAGCGACCTTCTTGGTGCTTTGAATTCTTCCCCCTCAAAGTTAGTCCGGCTGGACCATCTCCAGTCCGGATAACGTGACACATAGACATTACTCCTTTTCTTGAAAGGGAGATCCTTTGTCTCTCGTGTCTTGGCCTGAGATTTAGAAGCTTCAACAGAATTCCCTTTACCTTTGGATTGGTAAGATTTAGCATTGTGAGTGCTAAGGACTGTTGAACTTTGCTTGCCCTTAGATTCTGACCTTGAAGATATAGACATCTTCATTGGCTTTTTCTTAGGGTTCTCAGCCATTTGGAGGCAGTGGACACATCCAAAGTGACTGATGGTGTCGTGTTTGAAGCACCAACAAAGACAGTGGGCTTGGAAGGTCCACCCTCATATCCGAGTCCTCCCTTCCTACCAAAAGGTAGAAGCGAGCTCTTTAGTGCCTGCCCAGCATATGAAGCTTTATTCAAGTTGGCAACTAGAGCGGACTGGGTTTCATACCTTCCTTCCAAGCTTTGATGTCTAGCAAAGAGATCCTCGAACTTACTAGTCATAGCCCTTAAGTTATGTTTGACTTCGTCAAGCTCATTGGCTAGCTTTCGGTTCTCCTTCTCGCTTTGAGACAAAGCTTGTTTCAACACTTCGTGGTCGCTTGACAATTTCTTGTGTTTGTCAAGTGACTCACTCCATGTCGAGGAATGAACATCCTCATGATCAGTGTGTGCCAGTGTAATTGAAGTGATTGAAGGGTAGAAGAATACCTCCCCAGTGTCTTCATTGGTGAGCGCCATGAGTCCCAGATCCTCTCCCTCGCTTGAGTTAGCATCTGTAAATGCATCGGAGTCGCTTGACAGATCTTCAGTTGAAGCGACCGGCATTTCACTCGCTACGAGCGCTCGCCTGGGAGCATCTTTCTTGGCCTTCAGTTCCTCACGTTCTTTGGCACTCAGCTTCGGGCAGTCAGATTTGTAGTGGCCCATCTTGTGGCAGTGGTAACACTCCACTTCCATCATGTCGCGCGGGATCGTCTTGGTCGTCTCTTCTCTCTTTCCTTTTCCTTCTCGAGCATCAGTGCTCCTTCCCTTGTACTGCTTGTAAAATCTTTTGTACTTGCCCACACGCGAGTTCATCTTGTTGAAGTTCTTGGATAAGAACGCAACATGCTCTTCCAGCTCTTCTCTTGATATCTTAGCTAGTGATCGCACTATTTCTACCACACAAAATAGGTGTAATATAATGAAGTACGAGTATCGTATCCACATGGACTGATAATTCGAAAACGCACACAATACCTCTACTATAGAACTAAACTGATGTCTAGACTTTGAAGGGTTTAGTGAATGTGGTATTTATACTAGACAAATAATAAAACGAACTCAAGTAAACATATAAGAAAATAAGTAAATAAAGAAATAAGTAGTCAAATAAAACAACTTAAGACACAAGTAATTAAATAAATAAGGAAAGGTGAACAAATAAGGAAAAGTGTTGATTCTAGGGAAGCCTACCTAATCAAACATATGCAAGTAATTAATGAATACAATTAACCACTTTAATCCAATCTAAATGTGATACATGCAAGAATAACCTACACCCTAATTAAAGCAATGCAAGTAGTCACCCAACAAAATCCTAATATTCTTTCGAATTGTAAGAATCAAAATCAAGTGCAAAAAAGAACAAGTATCAATAATATAATCAACTAGGTTCAACTAAGACACCAAATCAATTATATATGGACATATAACAATTCAATTATCAATCAAGAAAATCAAACTATTATATCATGCATTCATGAGATCTATTATGCAATTATCCTATCAAGGCATAAACACATAATTATGCATACACAATTAATGGCCAGTTAACTATGCATGAGAATAAGCACCATGAAACATGCATCTAGATTGGAAGGCTAATTATAAGCAAGAACACTTACATAAATTCAATTAGGCATTCAATCCCTAAAATCAACTAAGGAATTTAGCTAGACATAATTAAAGTAAACACAAACAAAAAGAATTGGAAAAACATAATTAAAAAGTAAGAGTAAGAAAAACTTGGAATTGAATCTTGAACACGAAGAACTTCGAAACTTGAATCTTGTATAAACTTGAAAAGCTCCAATGTTGAATACAAACTCTAAAGAAAAGTGTGCTAGAAATTATGTAAAAGTAATGCTAGAAGGTTGCTAGATAGGGTTTACAATGCTAGAGTAGGAGTATATATAGGAGAAATTTACATAAGGAAAGTCTAAACCAAAAAGGAGTCAAATTAAATAAGGAGTAAAATCCCGGTTGGACACCTCTCAACAGACCTCTCGATCGAGAGGTCGATCGAGAGGGTATCATCTTTGCTCTCGATCGATAGCTGCGGCAGAAGGCACCTCTCGACACCTCTCTCGATCGAGAGGTCGATCGAGAGGCCTTCACTAGAAACTCAAATCTTGAATTTCAAGCTTCGATCTTCACGCCTTTTCTCATCTCGGGGTTTTAATCATCGATTTATGCCTGAAAACACAGAAAAACACCTACAAGCATAATATTGTCCCATATACTAAAAACCATATAAACTATAGACAATATAACACAATCGAGACACAAAACCGACTCTTTTTGGCTATTAAAACAGGGTAAATTTCACCTATATCAAATCCCCCAAACTTAAACATTGTTCGTCCCGAACAATACCAAAACATAAACAATAGATTATAGCATTGTGAACTATATAGGCCTCAAAACTTTTCAAAACTAATACTCATGATCATGATCAAAACTATGCACACAACCTTAGCATCAATAACACAACCTATCCAACAAATTCGAAACATGTCAATCTATCAAAGAACACTCTCCAAACATGTGAGATTATGTTATATAAGTGAACTCTCAACTCTCTCAAATAAAAGATGTAATATAATGCACATCATAAGGTTCACTCAACATCAATGCCATGCAACATGTTTACCATAGGCATGCCCCTAATCTCAACATCTCCACCTAATGTAATATTCACAAACTAAGATCAAAAAGGTCTTTTATAAAAGCTTGTAATGTAGGGACATTGGTTAAGGTAGGAAATATATAGGCTAAGTGACTCAAATTGCTCCAAATCATTACCCTTTTTTTTTTTTTTTTTTCAACTCCACCCAAAGTATGGTTTTTTACTCCATCTTCTACCATCCAACACCAAGTACAAAACTCAATATCATAGATGCAACATATACAATCCAAGCTAACTATCCCCTTATGCTTTTATTCTCTTTTTTTTTTTTTTTTTTTTTTTTTTTTTTTTTTTTTTTTTTTTTTTTTTTTAAACTATAGAGCTCAACTAATAAATGTTCTTTCCAATATTCGAACAAAGGCTCTAACTTTCTTTTCTCTTTTTTTTTCACAACTATCTTTTTCTAAGCTCATAGGGATAGCTAACTATACTTAATCAAGCATCTCAAATTCTTTTCTTTTTCTCCTTCTACACCACAACAACTATTCTAATTAACTCCTTCCATATCACCAACTAAATCCACTAAAGATACCCTTATCCATCCGAACCTCCTATCATCCAAGCTCAAGAAAGAAAGGCTCATAACAAGGCTCAAAGGGGGTAAACAAACATAATGATCAAGGTTAGTGTATGGGAATCGTGTGGCTATGAAAGAATGGCCTAATATCATCTCCTAGTTCATAAATATACTAAGGTCTTGACGGAGAAATAGGGCAAGTTCTAGAAACAATGAAGCATACATGATCACTCAATCAAGAAAATAGGCATCAATATGTACCAATAGCTCAAATCTCACGGGCTCAAACTAACTAGTTCCCGACATCAAGACATGCTTCAATTTCAATGAATAAAATGCGTCGCTTCGCCAAGGTTCCATGCATAATAAAGATCATGAATTTTCTCCAAAAATAAAGCAAAATTTTTCTATCATTGGCCAATTCACAATACTATCATCACATGCTTACTTGACTCAATTTAAACCTAAGACTGAAAACAATAAAAGACTCTAACATACCCCAAAATAATACTAACAAATAAAAGACTCTCAAAAAACAAGAAAACAATAAAAGTAATTTAACTTAGACACTCTTTCCCCTCCCCCAAACTTATTTCAAAGCATAGCAAAGAAATAAGTTTAAAGAAAAGAAGTAGGCTAAGTTAAAAATTGACCTCATGGAAATGGCGGTGGGAAGGGAGGGTTGTCGGGATTATTGGGGTCGAATCGTTGATGGCTCTCCGGGTAGTGAGGATAAAAGTAGTGCATCTCATGCACCATCCTATTGTAATTCTCCAAGTACGCTCGTTCATCCTCACGCCTCTTCGCCTCCTCTTCTCGAAATTTCCTCTCGTTCTCAAAGTAAGTGTCGAGAGTATCAAAACGACCGCCAATGTATGTACGAAGGTCCCCCACCTCGGTTCTCAACGTTTGAACCTCCTCTCGAACTCCTCGCACTTGAGACTCGACAAACTCCCTACCATCCCAATGGTAGTTGTCCATCGCCTCCATTGACTCCGTGTGCCAATCTTGTATCGTAGAGAAGTCCGGAGCTCTCATGTGGAAACCGGGCTGTGGAACACCTTCGTATCCTTGCGCATACGCATCCTCCTCTTGATCGAAACCTTGCTCATATTGCTCGGCCTCGTCTTCAGCGTCGTCCTCCTCATCATCATCACCTCCTTCATCGGGCCTTGGACCTCCCTCAGCCCACATAAGCTCCTTGTGTTGGGGCGAGTTCATCGTCCCGTTTCCTCTCTTTAGCTTTTCGTTCCCGATCACCTCGGTCAAGTAATTGTTCGGCAGCGGGAAAAGGTGAACTCCACTCCTCCCATGTAGCTTAAGGAACCACCCGGACGTGTCGAAAGAAATCATCCTTGCGAGCTCCAACGTGCGTCTATCCACAAAGATGGACGTAGACACGGGCTGCTCTCCAATCGGAATGTTGAAGTGTTGGGCAATGGGAGTGACGAAAGCTCCTATCCCGATCTTTTGCCCCCCGAACAAGTATGCTTGGTTCTCCATATGATCTACGAGGTAAAGGGCTGCACATTGAGAGTGGCCTCGATATGAGGTCCAAATGAGATGAGCGTCGGTGGCAAGGAAGGTGCCGGAGTCGTGACGGGAATGGATGGTCGACGAAATCAGCCTATGGAAGTAGCGAATCGTGGGATTCCGAATTGAGGTGGCCTTTGCTTTCGCCGGGTTATAGGATCTCGTTCTTTCTTCCTCAAAATCCACGAATTGTGCCCACAAATCTTGAAGATTTGGATGATTGTTGCCGATGTACTCACCATTCCTGTTTCCTCCGATGATATCACTAAGTTGGTCCATGTCAAGCTCCCTTGGTTAACCACCAAGCTGGAAACGAATGATGTGGGGCACTTGGTTGACTCGCTCCACCACCAAAGTTGAGAGAAACTCCACCGTGAGAATATGGTAGGTTAAGTGATTCCCTTGGAAGATATTAGTGAAGCCTCCTCTTTGCATCATTTGGGTGATCTCGTTGGCTATCCCCATCGCCGCTATCGTCTCTTGGTGTAGGAATGCTTGTGCTTGAGTTGCACAAGGTGGGACCATCTCCTCTTTTATTCCGCTGTGGTGAGCTTAAGCTTGAACGCCTTGGGCTCCAAACTCGAGGGCATCGACCTCGCCGGCGGTATTCTAGTCTCCGGGATAGTCTTGTCATTCTTCCACGTCTCCTTTCCCTTGCTCGAAGAGGTGACCTTTTCTTTCCCCTTGCCTTTACCCGAAGAGGTCGAAGCAACATTCTTGCCCTTGTCTCTTGCCATCGTTAGTTCCTAAAAATTAAACAAGTCAATCTAAGGGATGCAAGAATAAAGCAACATGTATCATCTTCCCCCAAACTTCAACCAAATTCAATTCTCCCCCAATATCCACCAAATTTCATCACCAATCCATACAATCAACACATTACTCTTCCACAAACATGTACTTATCATCACACATTTTTTTATCTCATGCATATAGATACCAACGAATCTTCAATAATTCATAGACAAATTTAAAGACTCATTCGAATATCAATACACAATTATCTCCGCATTCATCCATGAATTCAAATCATACAACTAATTCAATGAATTCCATGAATCCAATCTAACATGCTCAATCTAATACCCAATCTATCAATTCAACGAATTTAACCATCAAAATTGAATTTTAATCGGTCAAAACATGCGAAATCATGTAAAGAATCAAGAATTGATAAGAAGAGGGCAAGAAATCGAGTACCTTGTGACGAATTGAAGAGAGAAATCGAGAGTATTTGTGTGTGCTTGAGAGTATTTCGTGAGTTATGAGAGTATGGTATGGAATTTGTGTGCAAAAGAGGTATTTAAAGGAGTAAATAAACATGGTCAAAGTCGGAAGTTGCGCCGTCAACGACCCTCTCGATCGAGAGAGGTGTCGAGAGGTAGCTACTGGAATCCAAAATTTGACCTCTCGATCGAGAGAGGTGTCGAGAGGTGCTGCACTTTACGTTCTAACCTCCCCTCTCGATCGAAAACACGGGGGTCTCGATCGAGAGGCTTCACGTGACAAACCTGGGCACAAAATTTCAGAACCTCTCGATCGACCTCTCGATCGAGAGAGGTGTCAAGAGGTACCTACTGGATAACAAACTTTCACCTCTCGACAGGCCTCTCGATCGAGAGAGGTGTCGAGAGGCCCTGCCCGATTTTGTTTTCTACACAACACTTTAGCATTTGTTAGTATATTACGAGGTTCGACTCTAAAATACGAAAATCGACTTAAAACTTCGAAAAAAAATAAATTACCTAAGACTCTAAATAAAACGAAACAAAATAAAATAAAAAAAACGGGATACGAATATTGGGTTACCTCCCAACAACTGCTACGTTTTACGTCCTTAGCCCGACGATACCTCTTTTCTACTTTGGGTCATCGAGGTACGTGGCCGCTTTCTTGGGGAAAAACGGCAACGGCTTGAAGTAGTGCTTGAGGCGATGTCCATTCACTACGAACTTTTCACCGTCGTTCTTCAACACCTCGAATGCACCATTCTTCAAGTCCTTGTAAATGACGTACGGCCCCGACCACTTACTTTGCAATTTTCCTGGAAACAACCGAAGTCGAGAATTAAAAACAAGAACATCATCACCAATTTCGAACTTACGCTTCTTGATGCTCAAGTCGTGAAATCTAGCAGCTCGTTCCTTGTAGATCCTCGAATTTTCGAATGCTTCGTTTCTCCATTCATCAAGCTCCAACAAGTCGTCACATCTTTGGCCCATGGCTTCTTTGAACTCGAAATTGATCCTTCTTGTCGCCCAATAAGCTTTATGCTCCAACTCCATTGGTAAGTGGCAAGACTTGCCAAATAGCAATTGATATGGCGACCTCCCAATTGGCGTCTTGAAAGCCGTCCTATAAGCCCAAAGTGCGTCGTCTAAGTACTTCGCCCACTCCTTCTTGTTGGTGACGGTCTTCTCCAAAATTTGCTTGATCTCACGATTAGCTAACTCGGCTTGACCGTTTGCTTGAGGGTGGTAGGGCGATGTGACTTTGTGCTTGACTCCATACTTCGCAAGAAGCGATCCTAACCAACGATTGTTGAAGTGGCTCCCCCCATCACTAAGCAAAGCCCTCGGAGTTCCAAACCGAGTCAAAATATTTCGCTGGAGGAATTTGATCACCACCTTCGAATCGTTGGTTGTAGTCGGAATGGCCTCGACCCATCTAGAAACATACTCCACCGCAAGTAAAATGTAGGAGAACCCTTGAGACTTGGGAAAAGGACCCATGAAGTCAATCCCCCAAACATCGAAGAGCTCCACTTCCATGACAGTTCGTTGCGGCATCTCGTCCCTCTTCGTGATATTCCCCATCCTTTGGCATCGATCACATGACTTGATGAACTCGTGGCAATCCTTGTAGATCGAAGGCCAATAGAAGCCACTATGAAAGATCTTGAGGGCGGTCCGATTCGCTGCAAAGTGTCCCCCATTCGGAGCGCTATGGCAATCTTCGATGATCTTCTTCCATTCCGATTGTCGAACACATCGCCTTATGACTCCATCGGCACACCTCCTATACAAGTATGGATCATCCCAATAATAGAACTTACAATCGTGGAGGAACTTCTTCTTTTGGTGAGACGATAGATCCTTGGGCACATGATGGATCACCAAGTAGTTGACGATGTCGGTGAACCAAGGTATCAAATCGTCCATCTGAAAAATCTGCTCATCGGGGAAGCTCTCCTTGATTGCAATTTTCGAATCCTCTCCGTCCACGGGCTGCTCGAGTCTCGAGAGATGGTCGGCCACCAAGTTCTCGCATCCTTTCCTATCCTTGATCTCCATGTCGAACTCTTGAAGAAGCAAAATCCAGCGAACTAACCTTGGTTTCGAGTCCTTCTTGTTGAATAGATAGCAAATGGCGGCATGGTCGGTGTGCACAATCGTGTGAGATCCCACCAAGTAAGGTCTAAACTTGTCGAAAGCGTAGACCACAGCAAGTAACTCCTTCTCCGTGGTGGTGTAGTTCCTTTGAGCCGAGTCCAACGTCTTACTAGCATAGTAGATTACTCGGAAAAGCTTATCCCTTTTCTGCCCCAAAACAGCTCCTACCGCCCAATCGCTTGCATCGCACATGAGCTCGAACGGAGCACTCCAATCCGGTGACACCAAGACGGGAGTAGAGATAAGCGCCTTCTTCAATGTCTCGAAGGCTTCCAAGCACTCATCATCGAACACGAACTTGACATCTTTCTCGAGCAATCCACACAACGGCTTTGTGATCTTCGAGAAATCCTTGATGAATCTCCTATAGAAGCCGGCATGTCCTAAGAAACTTCTCACCGATTTGACATTGGTTGGCGGTGGCAACTTCTCGATGGCTACAACTTTGGCTCGATCTACCTCCAATCCATATGAAGACACCTTGTGACCAAGTACAACTCCTTCTTGAACCATGAAGTGGCACTTCTCCCAATTGACAACGAGGTTAGTCTCTTCGCACCTTTGAAGCACCGTGGCGAGATTATCCAAACATTGGTCAAAAGAAGAACCAAAGACTGAAAAATCATCCATAAACACCTCCATGATATTCTCGATCAATCCGTGGAAGATGGCCATCATACACCGTTGGAAAGTGGCCGGTGCATTGCATAATCCGAACGGCATCCTCCGATAAGCGAAAACTCCATATGGGCATGTGCATGCCGTCTTGTGTTGGTCCTCCGGAGCGATGGCGATTTGATTGTAGCCGGAGTAACCGTCGAGGAAGCAATAATACTCATGGCCGGCTAGACGATCGAGCATTTGATCTACGAACGGGAGGGGAAAGTGATCCTTCCTAGTTGCTGTGTTGAGAAGACGATAATCTATGCAAACTCGCCATCCCGTGACGAGCCTTGTTGCGATTAGCTCTCCTTTCTCGTCGTTGATGACCGTCATGCCTCCTTTCTTTGACACCACTTGAGTAGGGCTCACCCACTCACTATCCGAAATAGCATAGATCATGCCGGCATCAAGCAACTTCAGCACCTCCTTCCTCACAACTTCTTGCATGGCTGGGTTCAATCGTCTTTGGGGTTGGACTCTTGGGCGATGGCCTTCCTCGAGCAAGATCCTATGCATACAAATCGTAGGACTAATACCTTTTATGTCGGCAATCGTCCATCCAATTGCAGATTTGTGCTCCCTTAGCACCCTCAATAGCTTGTCCGTGTTTGCCTCCGTGAGATGAGAAGACACGATCACCGGGTACGTCTCTTCTTCTCCTAAGAACTTGTACTTGAGGTGCTCGGGTAATGGCTTCAATTCCACCTTAGGGGCTGCATCCTTCTTCTCTTCCTCTTCGAAAAATCTGTCATCCACCTTCTTGTTGATGTCGAGATATGAAACCTCCTTGTAGTGACTCGATGGTCGATTAGCCTCCAACTGATTTAGATACTCGAGAATCTCGTCGCAAGCTTCATCCAACTCCTCGTAGGCATAGAGAGAATTCGAGATACAATGGTTAAGTGCCTCCTCCGAAGTAGGTGGTGTCAATGTCTCGATGGAGAAGATGTCTTCACGTTGATCGTCGGGTCTCTTCATAGCTTCATATATAGAAATCTTCAGCTCTTCCCCGTTAACTCGAAATGTGAGGTCTCCATCTTGAACATCGATCAATGCTCTCCCCGTCGCTAAGAATGGCCGTCCCAAGATCAAAGGTTGATTTGTATCCTCGGGCATGTCCAAGACTACAAAATCTGCCGGAAAGACAAGGTTGTGCACTTGAACGAGAACGTCCTCCACTATCCCCCTTGGATAAGAAACTGATCGGTCCGCCATAAGTAGAGAGATGGTGGTTGGCTTCATCTTCCCGATCTTGAGCCGGTTGAATATAGGGAGAGGCATCAAATTTATGCTAGCACCAAGATCACATAGCACATTTTGGAAGATTTGATCACCAATCTTGCATGACAACGTGAATCTTCCGGGATCCTTTTGCTTCAATGGTAGCTTCCTTTGGATCACCGTGCTGCACTCCTCCGTGAGATTGATCGTCTCGAACTTCCCCCACTTTTTCTTTCCCGAGACCGCATCCTTGATGAACTTCATGTGGTTGGGCATGTCTCGAAGAGCATCGAGAAGTGGTATGTTGATGTTGACCTTTTGTAGTATCTCCATGAAGCGTTGATACTTCTCGTCTTGCTTCGTCTTGGTCAATCGTTGCGGGAAGGGGGCCTTCGGAGTGTAAGTCGGAAGTTGGTGCGGCTGCTGGGCCTCTCGACCGACCTCTCGATCGAGAGAGGTGTCGAGAGGTCCCTTCTGACCTCGGTTTTTGACCTCTCGATCGACCTCTCGATCGAGAGAGGTGTCGAGAGGTTCCATTTGAATCTCCTCGTCGTAGACCTCTCGATCCTCCTCTCGATCGAGAGAGGTGTCGAGAGGTGGATGCTGACTTCCAGTATGGACCTCTCGATCGACCTCTCGATCGAGAGAGGTGTCGAGAGGCCCTCACCTCGGCTCTTGGATCCTTGTTTCCTCGAGCACCACATTCTTGAAATTCCCGACTCCTTTCTTCTCAGCTTCCAAGGATGGATTTGTGTACGTAGTGCCGCTCCGAAGCTCAATAGCATGAACATGATGGTTGTTCTTCGGGTTTTGCTCCGTGTTACTTGGGAATTGGCCGGGCTTATGGACTCCTCCTTGAGCGTTGGCTATTTGACTCATTTGCGTCTCCAACATTTGCACTTGTTTGGTCAACGCATTGATGCTACTCGCCAAGTTGTTAGTTGAGGTGCTTTGAGTGAGCTCCAACGTCCTCAACTTTGCATCTTGTTGTGTCATCCTCATCTCCGATTGTGCCATATATTGACGAATTAAATCGTCGGTAGACATCTCCTTCTTTGGCTCTTGGATGACTCCGTTCTCAACATGGAAGCCGGGAGGTGGTTGCAAGGCATTGTTTGGATTGGCATAAGAGAAGTTCGGATGATTTCGGTTGTTGGGCACATAAGGCTTCTTGTATCCTTGATTGAATTTCCTTGTCCTCCTTGTCCTCCTTGCCACTTGTTTCCTTGATTGGGTTGCCACTTGCCCCCTTGTTGCACAAAATTGGCATCTTCCTCTTCGGTTGGGTTTGCTTGATCATCCGTGATAGCATCGCAACGAAGTACTCCTTTCTTGATAGTATCCAACTCATTCGCTGTTTTTGTGTACTTCTCCATCAAGTCCTCGTAAGCATCGATCCCAATGTTGGCAACTCTCCTTCTTCCAAGACGACGGTCAGTAGCCTCCTCATAACTCGAATTCACGGTCAGCTCAATGATCTCCATAGCAACATCATACTCATTATTCAGAAATCCTCCCTTCGAAGCGTAGTCGAGCTCCTTCCTACACAACTTGTTCAAACCACGATAGAAGTTCGTGATTTGATCCTCCTTGGTAATTCCATGATTTGGGCATGCTCGTAATAGCTTCTTGAATCTCCCCCATGCCTCGTAGAAGTGCTCATCCTCGAATTGTTGAAACTGTATGATCTCATTGATAAGCTTTTGAGCCCTCGAGGGTGGAAAGAACTTGTTGAGAAATTTTGTGCACATGTCAGCCCAAGTAGTGACCTCCGTCTTGTCCAATCCATCTAACCACTCCCGAGCATCGTCCTTGAGAGACCACACGAAGAGGCTAAGCTTGAGGTAATCCGAAGACACTCCATTGGCCTTGTATGTAGCACATATATCCAGAAATTGCTTCAAATGTGCATTCGGATCCTCCGCCGGTGATCCTCCGTATTGATTGTTTTACACCATGTTGATGAGGGACGTCTTGAACTCGTAGTTGTTTGCTTCGGTAGTTCCCCATCCTCCTTGCTGAAATTGATCAACGACCGGCTTGTAGCGGTCGTTCAAAGTCCTCCTCACTGCTTGATCCCCCATCGAATCGAAACTCCTTGGCGAATCGGGTGGTGAAGAGGGTGGTGTATCGATCTTTCTCGTCTCCTTTCCTCGCCTCAACGTCCTTAGAGAGCGCTCTAACTCCAAGTCCAATGGAATAGGATTTATCCCCTTAGACCTTGTGGTCATGCACTACCTAAAATCAAAGAGAAGAAAAGAAGAACGTTAGATCAATAAACCGAAAACAGAAAATTAAAGCGCCTAAATCACCTATTAATTCTATTTCAAAATATGTATGTGAAATCTAATCAGTCCCCGGCAACGGCGCCAAAATTTGATCGCACTATTTCTACCACACAAAATAGGTGTAATATAATGAAGTACGAGTATCGTATCCACAGGGACTGATAAACCGAAAAAGCACACAATACCTCTACTATAGAACTAAACTGATGTCTAGACTTTGAAGGGTTTAGTGAATGTGGTATTTATACTAGACAAATAATAAAACGAACTCAAGTAAACATATAAGAAAATAAGTAAATAAAGAAATAAGTAGTCAAATAAAACAACTTAAGACACAAGTAATTAAATAAATAAGGAAAGGTGAACAAATAAGGAAAAGTGTTGATTCTAGGGAAGCCTACCTAATCAAACATATGCAAGTAATTAATGAATACAATTAACCACTTTAATCCAATCTAAATGTGATACATGCAAGAATAACCTACACCCTAATTAAAGCAATGCAAGTAGTCACCCAACAAAATCCTAATATTCTTTCGAATTGTAAGAATCAAAATCAAGTGCAAAATAGAACAAGTATCTATAATATAATCAACTAGGTTCAACTAAGACAACAAATCAATTATATATGGACATATAACAATTCAATTATCAATCAAGAAAATCAAACTATTATATCATGCATTCATGAGATCTATTATGCAATTATCCTATCAAGGCATAAACACATAATTATGCATACACAATTAATGGCCAGTTAACTATGCATGAGAATAAGCACCATGAAACATGCATCTAGATTGGAAGGCTAATTATAAGCAAGAACACTTACATAAATTCAATTAGGCATTCAATCCCTAAAATCAACTAAGGAATTTAGCTAGACATAATTAAAGTAAACACAAACACAAAGAATTGGAAAAACATAATTAAAAAGTAAGAGTAAGAAAAACTTGGAATTGAATCTTGAACACGAAGAACTTCGAAACTTGAATCTTGAATAAACTTGAAAAGCTCCAATGTTGAATACAAACTCTAAAGAAAAGTGTGCTAGAAATTATGTAAAAGTAATGCTAGAAGGTTGCTAGATAGGGTTTACAATGCTAGAGTAGGAGTATATATAGGAGAAATTTACATAAGGAAAGTCTAAACCAAAAAGGAGTCAAATTAAATAAGGAGAAAAATCCCGGCTGGACACCTCTCGACAGACCTCTCGATCGAGAGGTCGATCGAGAGGGTATCATCTTTGCTCTCGATCGATAGCTGCGGCAGAAGGCACCTCTCGACACCTCTCTCGATCGAGAGGTCGATCGAGAGGCCTTCACTCGAACTCAAATCTTGAATTTCAAGCTTCGATCTCACGCCTTTTCTCGTCTCGGGGTTTTAATCATCGATTTATGCCTGAAAACACAGAAAAACACCTACAAGCATAATATTGTCCCATATACTAAAAACCATATAAACTATAGACAATATAACACAATCGAGACACAAAACCGACTCTTTTTTTTGGCTATTAAAACAGGGTAAATTTCACCTATATCAGCTAGCGACTGGTCGCTTGGCCCTTCAGCAGCTTTGAAAGCTACACCTTTTGACGTTGTGGGAGCTTCATCCTCTTCGTCAAGGTTCATTCGATTCAGATCGAATTCATGAGCTTTAAGTTCGGAGAACAGAATCTCCGGCGTGAGCTTCGATAGATCCTTGGTAGCTAGGTACAGCTCCTTCATTGTATGCCACTTCCTCGTGAGAGCTCGAACAATCTTTAGATTCACCTCTTTGTCTGTGAGTTCCTTCCCAAGTAAGTTGAGAGTTGCAGTAATGTTGGTAACTCTCAGCTCGAAGGCGTCGATGGATTCTCCTGGCTTCATTATCAAGCTTTCAAACTCCCGCATTTGTACTGCGAGCTTGTTTTCATTGATTTTGTCTGTGCCTTGAGAAATGAGGGCTAGGGTTTCCCACATTTCTTTCGTCGTTACGCACTTCCTTATCCGTGGTAGATAGGCGTCCGACAAAGTGCTCTGCATCGTGTGGCGTGCGATCTTATCGAGGTTGGCGACTTTGAAGTCATTTGGAGTGTATTCATCCTTGTCCTTCTCCACGTACCGTTGTCGAACATAGGCAGCCCGACCTTCGGCAGCTGGGACATTCTCAGAGACGGCTTTCCTGATTTCGATCGGCCCACCTTCAATGACCTCCCACATTCGGTCATGAATGGAGCATAGGAAGCTCTCAACACGAAAGCTCCAGATCTCATAGCCTTCAATGGAAAACTGTAGAAGACTAGATGCATTGTATGTAGACATAGCAAACCGTCAGTAGTAGATGCAATATGCGTGGGTGAGGGTTTTATGCACTTAGGAAAAAAGGATCCGGTTCAGTGAGACAACGTGAAGCGAGTGGGGACTCGCTTCGGATATGCAAAGCAGAGGCTCGAAAGAACCATTGCTCTGATACCACTTGTTGGTCCCGGTTTGTTATAGGAAAAATACGTAGGGGGGGGGGGGGGGTGAATACGTATTTTGAAGTTTTTCAACTTCTTTTCCTTAACTCAGAGTATGAAGTAAAGTGCTCGCTTGACTTACTAAGACTTAGCCGAGAGCTAGATCTAAAGTAATAACAATTCTCTTGTCCTAAGCTTAGAGCTTGATCAAGAGTTAGACTTTACTCTTAGTGCGGAATTTCGGTGAGCTAAATCTTTCCTAAGTAATTAAAATTCCAAGTTATGTTTGTTTAGATGCAAGTGCAATGAATAATCAAGCAAGGAACATAAAGAGCTTAGGGTTACAGAGATACGACACAAGATTTATAGTGGTTCGGAGATGAAGCTACTACGTCCACTTTGTTGCACTCGGCAACTCATTCTCTTCACTCAAGAACTTGAAGATTACGGGCTCTTCAAAAGCCTGGTCGAGATCTAGCTTCACTCGCTTGGATCTGACGACAGACGCAGTGATTGCGGGTTCACTACTAAGACCTATCTGGACTAGAAGCTTCACTCACTTCTATCCGACGACAGGGAGATTGCGGGCTCTCCTTACAGCCTAGCTTCGATCGAGCTTTACACAAACGAGGTAAGTGCAAGCTTGGATCTAGACTCTATGATCGAGGCTTCTAAAATCGATGAAAGTAGGGCCTTGGATCGAAAACAACCTAACGACGAACACAAAAACCTAACGATCAGAACTTGGGTTAGGGTTTTTGGTTTACGACGAACACACTATGAAGAGCTCTTTACAATAAGAGTAAAGTAGGCTAGAGCTCTTCTTCTAAGCTGAGATATGGAATGAGCTTAGAATTCTCTGTGTGAAGGTTGCAAAGATGAGTTCCGATGAGACTGGAACTCGGAGAACACTTGGAAACAAAGACTCGATGAATGTTGTAAGGCTGGGAGTGTTTGTTTGCAGTAGGCGCTCGAATGCTCAAGTAGTGTTCTCTTTTCTCTTCGTCTTCATCCTTCACTATTTATAGGCGGAGGGATGCTGAGATCCGTTGCTTGGTAGGTGGCCTTGTCCCTTCTCCTCTCGACAGTACTTTGCGCAGGCTGTTGCTTTTGCAGGTGCGCAGTTTGTCTCTTTGCCGAAAATGGCTAAGTTACAAACTTAACAGTAACTGGAGTGAGCCAGTACTGTAGCGGCGCCCTGTCGGCCTGGCAGTCAACTCCTCTGCTCCTCTCCGCGTTCGACAAGTGGAGATCTCGTAATTAATGCAAAGATCTCTAGTTGACTGGAGTTCAAAATCGGAGCGGGAATTGTGTTGTCGCTTTCTGGTAGGTAGTGGTTCGCTTCGCTTCAGTCTCGTAGCGTCCGCTTCGAATCGAGTCGCTTCAGGGTCATACTGTAGCGAGTACTTTGGGAAGTGAGTTCTCCAAGTGACTGCTTTAATAAGTGTTGACCTGCGTTGACTCGCTTCGGCTTTTCATTGTAGCGCTCGCTTCGCTTCGCTTTGGTGGACTCACTTCGATTCCACTGTAGCGCTCGCTACGCTTTGGTGCACTTGCTTCGATTCCACTGTAGCGCTCGCTTCGCTTTGCTATTCTTCGACACGCTTCACTTCGGTTGGGTAGACTCGCTTCGCTTGAGAAACAAACTCAAGTGAGTGGCCTTCACTTGGAATTTCTGCAGTCTAAAACCTAAGTGACTAAAGTAAAATAAAGTCATCCTAACAGTATAGGCTTAGAAAATTTTCTAACCTATTTTCTACATCAAATTGGGTCGCTTGGAAATAGAACGCATGGGGTTTTGGGATCAAATCAAAACAAATATTTTGACTCACTTCGAAGTGTCCCATAGGAGTTCCCCCTTAACATTTTGTTCTTAACAATTCCCAACAGGGTTAGTATTATATTTCTTGATAATGAAATAAGATACAATCCTCCTATTTATACTAAATACCTATGGTTGATTCGACCTATGATTCAGGAAATAATCAACAAGAAAACCCAAAAAGGAACGACCCAAATAATATAAACGGGCTAAGCCAACGACAAATATAAATAATTAAAATAATCAACCTACTCGTATCAAAATACAAGGCTCGCTATTAATTAATTTATAAATTAAGTTGTATTGATCGGTATTTGTCGCCTAAAGTTTACACTCTTTCAAGTTGTCTAATATACGTACGTATACAGTATTACTATATACTCCCTCCGTCCCCTAATAAGTGTTCCGAGCCGTCAAAATGCAGTAACCAAGAAAGTGTGTAATTTTACCATATTAACCCCTAATCATAACATAGAAAATTTAAAAAGTTATGTGTAATGATAACAGGGGTAAAATTGGTAGTTTAGCCAAAATTTTACATTGAAATATATGATAGGACACTTATTAGGGAACAAAAATTTTAGTCCCTTGGAACACTTATTAGGAGACGGAGGGAGTACAAATTAATATCAACATTTTCAAGTTTTCTTACAAATCTTTTTGCATTAGATTTTCAGCATTATAGCATGAATTCTTTATTTTAGTTTTTGAAGCAATTAAAATGAAGCTAGATTTGTTCCTTTTTTTTTTTTTTTATTAGTATTTATATATAAAATGGATAATTGAGCTCCAATTTTTATGAAATTTATAAAACTGACGATGTGAATAACAATACTTAGGGTATTAGAATTAAAACATATGTATTAAACGAAATAAATTATTGTTAATGTCAACGAAACAAGAGCGGTGCTCACGAGGTATGTAGCATAACATTTCTATATATATATTAAACAATTAACATGCAGAGACCTTGAACTCGGGACCTTTGACCCCATAACTTAACCCCCTACAGTTTGGCCAATACACGCAGACTGAATTCTGTATTTTTAATTGTTCAAATTATCCTTTAAACCATATACAATTATTTTGTTGGTTTCCACATACAGACGTTATCACATCTATGGTATTAGAGCATCAACATTAGAGAACACGATAACAGTGTATGCTATAAGAAAAGTACGTCGACTATGAATGAGAACGGAGGGAACGGGAAGTGGAGATTATACAAACGGAGGATGCTGAAAAGTTTTGCATTAGAGACTAGTGGGTTTGTTGTTTATTTTTTTGTGTTGACTGCATGGACTATGTTGACTGGACATTTTAATGTGTTATTATTGAAATATTGTTTTGTTTTAATTTTTTTGTCACTTGAATATGAGATTTCAAATAAATCAATTAGTATTGCACATTTGAAAAATTACAATAAATATATGTAACTGAAAAAAATAAAGGAAATAAATAAAAATGGAAAAAAAAAACGAAAACAGAAGGAAAAAAAGGAAAGGAATATAAAATAATAAATGGGAAAAAAAATTCGAAAAAAGGGGAAAAAAAAAAAAGAAAAACGTCGGAAAAAAATAAAAAAATGAAAAGAAAACGTTGATAAGAAAAAAGGCACAAAAAGAAAAGAAAAAAAAAGGAACCTGATAAGGCATAGATTTAGAAAATTCTCTAGAATATTCTATTATAGCTGTTGTGTGTAATTAGGCCTCGATTAGTGTAAACTCTTTATGTACAGTTTTACAAACAAATATAGGACAACCCTAATCACCCCGTTCAAGAGGTGATTTACTAAAATCTCTCTACATGGTATCAGCCATCCACGCCGCCAACCCTTCATTGTCTTCTTGTTTCTAACCTCTTTCTCTTATCTCTCCATTCATGTTTGGTTCTTCCTCACTTATGGCAGGCGATTCTATTCCTATTGCAACTCTAATCCACATGATAACTATTAAGTTATCTTCCTCCAATTACCTTCTTTGGAAAAATCAAGTCGTCCCTGTTCTCGCAAGCCACGACTTGCTCGGCTTCGTTGACAGTACTATCTCTCCTCCGACGACGACTCTTACTGATGATTCCGGGAAAATATCACCCAATCCTGATAATACAACTTGGTATGCTAAGGACCAACGTATTCTCAGTCTTCTTCAATCCTCTCTCACGGAGGAATCCATGGCTGAAGTTATTGGCGCTTCTTCCTCCCGCGCAGTATGGCTAGCCCTTGAAGCCGCCTTTAGCCACGATTCTGAATCTCGTGCGCATCAACTACGTGAAGAGTTGCAAATGCTCAAAAAGGGGACGCTTTCAGTTGCTGAATATGGCCGCAAATTTAAGCTGTTGTGCGATCAACTTGCTGCTATTGGTCGTCCGGTCGATAATTCAGATAAAACACACTGGTTTCTACGAGGGTTGGGCTCTCAGTTCACCAGTTTTTCAGATGTTCGAATGGCCATGACGCCGCGACCTGCGCTCTGTGATCTCATTCATCAAGCTCAAAGTTTTGAGTTGTTCTCTCGCTCAACTGAATCTTCAGAACCTGCCCAGGCTGCTTTCACTGTCCAAACTCGTGGCGCAGGAGGTCGTGGCAACGGAACTTCTCACAATTCCAATCGCGGTGGTGGTCGCACCGACAATCGTGGGCGAGGTCGTCGCAATTATATTCCTAAATGTCAAATGTGTGGAGTTGAAGGTCACTTTGCTGACAGGTGTCCTAACCGCTTTGACCGTACTTTCTTTCGAAATAATGGAGGCGCTGCAGCAAATTTGGCTCAAGCTTTTGGTGCAAACTGCAATATTTCTTCCGAACGTGCTTCTGATTGGTTTCTCGACACAGGCGCATCCGCTCATATAACCTCTGATCCATCCACTTTGGATTCTTGTGAGCCATATTCTGGTAACGACCATGTTGTTGTCGGCAATGGTGCATCTCTTTCTATTTCTCACACTGGTAAATGCACATTACCAAATAATCTTCGTTTATTAGACGTACTGGTCATTCCACATATCACCAAAAATTTACTCTCTATAAGCAAACTCACGTCTGATTATTCGGTTGATGTGTTATTCTCTAATAAATCGTTTGCTATTCAGAATCGGGCAACAAAGGACATAATAGCTCGCGGCAAGTGTGATCAGGGACTTTATATTCTGGAACAGGGACATCCTACTTTCGTGGCTGCTCTTCGCTCCAAGGTTTTGCAAGCTTCCTTCGAGTTATGGCATTCTCGTTTAGGCCATGTCAATTTTAGCATCATTAGCTTATTGAATAAATTGGGCCATTTATCTGTTACTTCGGTATTGCCTACGCCGCGTATTTGTTCTCCTTGTCAATTGGCAAAGAGTAAACGATTATCCTTTGATTTGAATGAGAAACACTCTTCTACAGTCTTGCAGTTGGTTCATTGTGATTTATGGGGGCTTGCTCCTGTATGCACTTCTGATGGGTTTCTTTATTATGTTATTTTTGTTGATGATTTCTCTCGATTTACTTGGCTATATCCATTGCGTGCTAAGTCGGGTTTCTATGATGTTCTCGTTCAATTTCACGCTTTTGTTTGTAATCAATTTTCCAGCTCTATAAAAAGTTTCCAAAGTGATGGAGGAACAGAATTTACAAATGCTCGATTTAAAGCATTCTTTGCACGTCATGGCATTCACCATCGTATATCATCGTCATATTACTGAAACCGGACTCTCTATGATGTTTCATGCTCATACTCCAGGTTCTTTCTGGCTTGATGCTTTCTCCACAGCTGCTTACATCATTAATCGCTTGTCGTCGCCGTTGTTGAATAACAAGTCTCCCTTTGAGCTTCTATACCACATTGCACCCAACTATAAGAATTTCAAGATTTTTGGGTGTCGTGTATTTCCTTTTCTAAGGAATTATGCTTCGAATAAGCTCGAACCGCGTAGTCGGCCATGCATTTTTCTGGGTTACAGCAGCACTTATAAAGGGTTTCGGTGTTACGATCCTCACACTTCGCGAATTTTTATCACACGCCATGCTCAGTTTGATGAATGTTCGTTCCCCTTCTCTGGTAATTCGAACAATTCATCATCTTCACAGCTGGATCTATCATCTTTTTTTGAACCCCAATATACTCCACGCATGCTGCCCCGAGCCACATCAATACCTGTATCCACTACATCTCCCAGCTCCAATCAGTCCACCACTTCCACACCATGTACGATTTGTGAAAACTCGTCGGGGACCTCTTTTTCCCCAGCTGCGTGTGCTCCCCTGCATGAACAAGAGCCCCACCAGGAGATGCCTCTTACTCCATCACCGTCGAGCTCTCTGATTGGTGTTTAGTTGTTAGGTTTTTCGTTGTGTTTTCGTGTTTGTTTTCATTGTGCTTCGTGTCTTTTAGTGTGTCTTTTGGCTATGATTCGTTTGTTTGGAGTTTTTGGTACTTGTAGGATGAAAAGGGCGGAAACGAGAAGAAAACGAGAAGAATGGTTGTTGAGCAATCATTGACCTCGAGTTCTAACCTCTCATGATTTTATTGAAGATTCATTTTGGATGTAATGAAAGCATTATATCGAAGTGGGGTTCGATAGGAGCACATAGGCGAAAACGGAGGTCAATTTGGAGTTCGGATGAGGAAGATACGGCCGAAACAAGAGAATCGCGCGCAATCGTCCAGCGCCTGATTTGGCCGATCGGCCAAGTCCTTCACAAATCTGGCCGATCGGCCAGATGTCCACGTGCAGCTGTTAGTTTCCTTATATAATTAGGTTTTCCTCCTTATATATATATACTAGTACTTTGGGACGAATTGGGATCATCCTTTATCATCTTTTAGCATATTTTAGCTTTAGTTTTCAGCATTTAAACACTTTAGATTAGTTTTACTTTGTTCAGATCCGGATTCTTAGTTCGTGCAATTCAATTCAAGTTTTTCTTTTACTTTGCGTTCTTCGTCTTCGTTTAATTCTCGTAAGTTCTTTTATTGCTTTTGTTTATTTGCTTTAATTGCTTTGCTTTAGTTTTAGATTCGTTCTCTTAATTGCTTCGTTTAATTTGCTTAGTTTTAATTTCGTTCTTTCGATTTCTAGTTTAAAGTTTAGATTCGTTTTTCTAGTTTCGATTCTCTAGTTTTTCAAAGCTTTCATAGTTAGATTAATTAGCCTTTTAATTTCCAGATTTTATTCATCATGTCTAGAGTAGTTTATGCTTTCTTTATTGCTTTCTTTATTGCTTTCCTTTCGATTCTTGCCTAGGTAGATTAATCGCTTTCTTAGTTTAATTCTTAGATTTATTTCTCAAGTTCTAGATTAGATTATTTACTTGCTTTAATTTATCGCTTTTATTTATTTTCTTGCCTAGGATTTAAAAACCAAACCAAACAAATTCTTTTTACTTGCTTTCTTAGATTTAGGCTAGTTTAGGATTTTTGCTACACGATTATTTGCCTTGCAAAGTTTTCCTTGAGATTCGACATTGGGTTTTTACTTACTAAGTGCTAGGATAGATTTCGTTCTATTGCGAACACTTTTTAGTGAAACAAATTTTGGCGCCGTTGCCGGGGAAAACTTTAGGCGATTTATTGTGTAGTATTTTTATTTGTTTTATTTTTATTTTTATTTGTGTTATTTCGATTTCTTATTTCTCCCACTCGGTGCGTTTAACCCGTTTGTTGAGTGTTGTTTATGCATGGTCGCCGAAGTCTTCAAAGGAATTCAGCGCCCTACTTCGACAACATCCATCAAAGGAAAGCGATTTTAGCCGCGAAGGAGAAGGAGGAGATCGACTCTCAAGACTTTTCCTTAGTCTTGTTATTTGCAGAGCCCGAAGCCATGGCAGCTAGAGTCATGGGCGATTTTGCTCGCCCCACATTCACAGCCACCACTTCGGCGATTGTCCTGACGGAAGCGGTCAGGAATCATGAGCTTAAACCTCACCACATGGCGTTGCTCCCATCCTACCACGGGCTGCCCAACGAAGATGCCTTGACGTTCATCCGAGAGTTTTGCACGGAGGTTCAGACTTTCCCACTTTCGGGACTCACGGAGGACAATCTGAAGATGAAGTGCTTCCCGTACACCTTGAAGGATCGAGCAAAGTCGTGGTATTTGGCGCTCCCGGCCAACTCTCTCACCACATGGAATGCGGTGTGCGAGAAGTTCATGCTCAAGTACTACCCGAACCGCAAGACTCTAGAGGTGCGGTCAAAGATTATGAATTTCTCCCAAGACAACGATGAGCCATTTCACGAAGCATGGGAGAGGTTCCAAGAGCTACTTCAACAATGCCCCCATCATCAAATGGCATCGGAGTTGCTTTGGCAATATTTCTACAACGCCCTCAACCAGACTTGTCAGTTCATGGTGGACAGTTCGGCCGGAGGCAACATAGCGGTCAAGACAGCTGACGAGTTGCAGACGATATTCAAGACGCTCACTGCGAGTTCTCAACAAAAATCAGCTAGACCGAGGAAAGTGGAGGCAAGTGCAATTTCGATGAGCCCCGACTTGAAGAAGCAAATTGCCGACATGTATAGGGATCTCGAGAATTTGAAGATTAAGCAAAGTGCACCGGCCCCGAAGAAGGAAGAGAGGAAGTCCGACCAATGCGAGATTTGTGGAGAGCTTGGACACATCAAGGAGGTGTGCCACAACATGGGGGAGTTTCCATACAAAGGAGGAGCCGAGGTCTAAGCCGCTCAAGGATACCCACCTCAAGTGCCTCCACCTCAAGGATATCAAGGGGGATACTATCAAAATTCGAGGCCAACACAAGGGCAAGGTAATCCTCCTACCTATCCTAATAGGCGTCCTCCACCATATAATAACCCCTATCCTCCTCCACCAAATCCCTACTACACTCAACCTCCTCCATATTATCCACCTCCTCAATACCCTCCTAATCCATATTATCCACCACCTCCATATTACCCCCCTCAATCTACTCGTACACCACCACCGCCATATCTAAATTCTCGTCCTCAAGGACCTCCACAAAAGTCTCCCGTCGATGAGGATCGTCTCCATGCACTTGATGCAAACATTAAGAGGCTCGAGTTGGCCATTGGCCAAATTTCTGGTTCCATGCACCTGATGCAACAACCGGGGCGAATTCCGAGCCAAGGGATTCAGCCACAACATGCCAACGAGGTGCAATATCCTCCATATGTTCCTCCCATTCCACCTCACCAAGCTCATGCAATCACGGTCTTACAACGCAATGGAGTACCGATGCCTTCTCGAGGGCCCATGGGAGATAGACGGGGCCCGAGCCCTCGATGGAATGGCCCGAGAACGCCGGCAACAACCTTCGGCCAAACCCGTCCAGGAGGTGATCTGGACGGTCGGCCAGAGTCTGGCCGCTCGGCCAAACCTATGCGAACGACCCCTGGCCAGTAACTATTTTGGCCGATCGGCCAGATTCTTTACAAATTCTGGACGATCGGCCAAACCGAACCCGAATGATCCCCAATTTTGGTCTCCTCACGATCCTCGTTGGCAAGATCCTCGGTTCCAAGGTTTCTTCAACCCATAGCCTTGTTTTGTGTCTTTTAGTTTTGTTTTGAGTCTTTTATTTTGATTTCTTTATTTTGCTCGATTTTACGCTTTGGTATTGTGTTTTGTGTTTGTTTTGTAGGTACTACTTGGAATTTCTCGGGATTTCAAGTGTGTTGGTCGACATTGTGCGATAAGTTCCTTCTATCCCTTCCTTTTTATTTTCTCGCAATGAGGTCATTGCTTGATTTTAAGTGTGTGTGTGTGTGTGGGGGGGGGGGGGGGGGGGGGGGGGGGGTCTTTGAAACTTTGGCATGATGTGTTTAATTTTGTTGAGTCTTAGGAGTTAATTGAGTCAAATGAGCATGTGATGATAGTATTGTGGATTTGGCCGATGATAGAAAATTTTTGTTGATTTTTGGAGAAAAATTCATGATCTTTATTATGCATGGAACCTTGGCGAAGCGACGCATTTTATTCATTGAATTTGAAGTTTGCTATGATGTCGGGAACTAGTTAGATTGAACCCGTGAGATTTGAGCTATTTGTGCATATTTATGCCTATTCTTTGATTGTGTGATCATGCATGCTTTGTTGTTTCTAGAACTTGCCTTGTTTCTCCATCAAGACCTTAGTATATTTACGAACTAGGAGATGATTTTAGGCCAACTTTCTTTAGCCACATGATCCCTATACACTAACCTTGTTCATAAACCTTTGTTTACCCCTTTTGAGCCTTTATTAGCCGTTCTTTGTAAAACCGGACGTTAGGAGGTTTGAATGATTATGGGTATCTTTTGGGAATTAGTTGTATGGAAGGAGTTGAATAGAAAAATTTGGTTGTGGTGAAGAAGGAGGAGAAAGGAGTTTTAGATGCTTGATTTATGTAGTTAGCTATCCCTATGAGCTTAGAAAATAAAAAAGAAAAGAAAAGAAAAGAAAAAAAAAAAAAGATGAAAAAAAAAATAGAGCCCTTGTTCAACATTAGAAAGAACATTTATTAGTTGAGCTCTAGAAAAGAAAAGAAAAGAAAAGAAAAAGAGAAAAAAAATAAGCATAAGGGGATAGTTAGCTTTGATTTGTATAGTTGATATTTTAGCATCTTTGAGTTTGTATTTGGTGTGTTGGATGGTAGAAGATGGAGTAAAAATCCATACTTTGGTTGGAGTTGAAAAGAGGTTGATGATTTAGATTTATTTGAGTCACTTAGCCTATACTTTCCCTACCTTAACCAATGTCCCTACATTACAAGCTTATATAAAGACCTTTTTGATCCTAATTTGTGAGTATTACATTAGGTGGAGATGTTGAGATTGAAGGCAAGCCTATGGTAAACGTGTTGCATTGCATTGATATTGAGTGAACCCTATGATGTGCATTATCTTATACATCTTTTCTTTGAGAGAGTTGAGTGTTCACTTTCATATATAAAAATTTCACATGTTGGAGAGTGTTCTTTGATGGATTAGCATATTTTGAATTAGTTGAGTAGATTGTGTTGATTGATGCTAAGGTTGTGTGCATAGTTTTGATCATGATCATGAGAGTTTGTTTTCGAAAAGTTTTGAGGCCTATATAGTTCACAATACTTGAGTCTACTGTTTATTTCGTTTTTACATTGCTTGAGGACAAGCAAAGGTCTAAGTGTGGGGGATTTTGATTGGTGTTTAGTTGTTAGGTTTTTCGTTGTGTTTTTGTGTTCGTTTTCATTGTGCTTCGTGTCTTTTAGTGTGTCTTTTGGCTATGATTCGTTTGTTTGGAGTTTTTGGTACTTGTAGGATGAAAAGGGCGGAAACGAGAAGAAAACGAGAAGAATGGTTGTTGAGCAATCATTGACCTCGAGTTCTAACCTCTCATGATTTTATTGAAGATTCATTTTGGATGTAATGAAAGTATTATATCGAAGAGGGGTTCGATAGGAGCACATAGGCGAAAACGGAGGTCAATTTGGAGTTCGGATGAGGAAGATACGGCCAAAATAAGAGAATCGCGCGCAATCGTCCAGCGCCTGATTTGGCCGATCGGCCAAGTCCTTCACAAATCTGGCCGATCGGCCAGATGTCCGCGTGCAGCTGTTAGTTTCCTTATATAATTAGGTTTTCCTCCTTATATATATACTAGTACTTTGGGACGAATTGGGATCATCCTTGATCATCTTTTAGCATATTTTAGCTTTAGTTTTCAGCACTTAAACACTTTAGATTAGTTTTACTTTGTTCAGATCCGGATTCTTAGTTCGTGCAATTCAATTCAAGTTTTTCTTTTACTTTGCGTTCTTCGTCTTCGTTTAATTCTCGTAAGTTCTTTTATTGCTTTCGTTTATTTGCTTTAATTGCTTTGCTTTAGTTTTAGATTCGTTCTCTTAATTGCTTCGTTTAATTTGCTTAGTTTTGATTTCGTTCTTTCGATTTCTAGTTTAAAGTTTAGATTCGTTTTTCTAGTTGCGATTCTAGTTTTTCAAAGCTTTCATAGTTAGATTAATTAGCCTTTTAATTTCCAGATTTTATTCATCATGTCTAGAGTAGTTTATGCTTTCTTTATTGCTTTCTTTATTGCTTTCCTTTCGATTCTTGCCTAGGTAGATTAATCGCTTTCTTAGTTTAATTCTTAGATTTATTTCTCAAGTTCTAGATTAGATTATTTACTTGCTTTAATTTATTGCTTTTATTTATTTTCTTGCCTAGGATTTAAAAACCAAACCAAACAAATTCTTTTTACTTGCTTTCTTAGATTTAGGCTAGTTTAGGATTTTTGCTACACGATTATTTGCCCTGCAAAGTTTTCCTTGAGATTCGACATTGGGTTTTTACTTACTAAGTGCTAGGATAGATTTCGTTCTATTGCGAACACTTTTTAGTGAAACACTCTCCTCCAAATTCAGCCTCTAATTTGCAGCCCAATCCACAACCAATGTCCACTCATCCTATGACGACTCGCTCCAAAGCTGGCATTTTTAAGCTCAAGCACTTTGTGGACCTTGCCTCCACCAAATTACTCACTGCCCTTGTTACTTCTACTGTACCCAAAGGATTCAAGTCTGCAACTAAATATCCAGAATGGGTTGCTGCCATGGAAGAAGAAATAAAAGCACTTCGTGCCAACGATACTTGGGATCTCGTGCCGTGTCCGAAAAATGCAAATGTTGTCGGCTCCAAATGGGTTTTTCGGACCAAATATCACTCGGATGGTTCTATCGAACGCCATAAAGCTCGTCTCGTTGCTCAAGGCTTCACTCAACTTCCCGGAGTCGATTTTTCTCATACTTTTAGTCCCGTAGTCAAAGCCGCCACAGTTCGCATTATTCTCGCCTTAGCGGTTCAACACAAATGGGCTCTTCATCAACTAGATGTTAAGAATGCTTTTCTTAATGGTCTTTTGACGAAACCAGTTTTCATGGCTCAGCCTCCCGGATTCGTGGATCCTCGATTTCCACACCATGTTTGTCGTCTCAAGAAGGCATTATATGGCTTAAAACAGGCTCCCCTTGCTTGGTTTCAACGTTTTAGCACTTTCCTTTCCACTCTTGGATTTTCTTGTAGTCGTGCGGATACATCGCTCTTCTACTATACTCGTGGCTCATCCACCATTTATCTCCTTGTTTATGTTGACGGTATCATTATTACCGGTAATGATACGATTCTCATCAGTCGGCTTATCTCTCGTGTGCATAAGGAATTTGCTATAAAAGATTTGGGCAGTCTTAATTATTTTTTGGGGCTTGAGGTGACACACTTTGACAATGGCTTATTCTTGGGCCAAGCCAAATACGCCCAAGAAATTCTCTCACGGGCTAATCTTCTAGAATCAAATCCTGTAGCCACTCCACTTGCTGCTGGTGCATCTTTGACGAGTAATGGTTCGGCATTTAATGATCCAACCTTATATCGTTCCCTTGTTGGTGCGTTACAATACCTCACTATAACTCGCCCAGATTTATCTTATGCCGTTAACTATGTGAGCCAATATCTTCAGTCTCCTACCGATGATCATTTTCAAGCTGTCAAGCGAATACTTCGATATGTCAAAGGTACAATTCATTTTGGTCTCAACTTTACTTGGCATAATGACCCTTCACTTATCGGCTACTCTGATGCCGATTGGGCTCGGTGCATCGAGACTTGCCGATCTACATATGGATATTCTATTTTCTTAGGAGGTAATTTGGTTTCATGGAGTGCTAAGAAACTACCCACTGTAGCACGTTCTAGTTGTGAATCTGAGTATCGTGCTCTTGCAAATGCTGCTGCGGAAGTAGTTTGGGTTACCCACCTGCTTCAGGAAATTCGGGTTTTGCCCGTGCACGTCCTCTTCTCTTATGTGACAATAAGAGTGCAATCTTTCTCAGTCAAAATCCAGTT
Source organism: Thymus mandschuricus (assembly GCA_029379335.1). Classification (NCBI taxonomy): domain Eukaryota; kingdom Viridiplantae; phylum Streptophyta; class Magnoliopsida; order Lamiales; family Lamiaceae; genus Thymus; species Thymus mandschuricus. The sequence continues at coordinate 40,803,262 of CM057071.1, forward strand.
GCTCATAAACGAGCCAAGCATATTGACCTTGATTATCATTTCGTTCGGGAGCTTGTTTCTACAGGAAAGTTGATTACACAGTTTGTTCCCTCGCATCTACAGTTGGCCGATATATTTACGAAGAGTTTGGCACGCCCATCTTTTGAGTTTCTACGTTCCAAGCTTCGCGTTGGTCCCAATCCCACGCTTCGCTTGCGGGGGGTGATAATGTAATGGCCCGCACTTTCGTTAGTATAAAAAACTAATTATTGATAATTAGTTGCAAGTGATACTCGTATTAATATACGAAAACGAAGTAATTAAATTCGATTTAGCAATTTAATTCCGACTGCGATAATGTTAGGTCGGAATCTATTACGAACTATTCAAATAATTATCGAATCGATAATTTAATAACTTACGATGTAGATCGTTACTAAAGTAGTTGTAGTATTGGGTCGAGCCCATTACCTACCAAACATTCGATTAATACATTAATGAATCAAAAACAGTAGAGTAATAACAATAAACCCACATGTCAATAATAATAATATCTTGAATAATTAAATGATTATACAAATTAAAACAACAGATAATTAAGGGAATACATGTATGTATTCGTTGCTTGAATCAAAAGAAAGACAAAAAAATAGAATAGCAGAAAAGGTGGCAGAGAAGGGAGAAGGGACAGCAGCAGCAGAGGATATTCTTCCAGTTTTCCAGCTTCATTCTTCACCCTTACACCTTCTTGAGCCACAAGAAAAACAAAGATGCAGCAGCAGAGAAGGGGCAGAGAAGTGACAGCAGCAGCAGAGGATATTCTTCCAGTTTTCCAGCTTCATTCTCCCCCCTTGCACCATTCTTGAGCCCCAAGAAAATATCAACTTGTCCCTCAACTTGCCACCTGCAAACTGCAAAGCAAGAAGGATATGATTAGAGAAGAAATCAGAAAATAAAGGACTCTATCTCTTACACCTAGCTAGACTTGCAGTAATCAAATAATACATCTAACTATTACATAAGGAATGAATTAATACACATTCAATGTATTGTTAATGCACAATTTCACAACCAAGAAGAAGTATAAATACCCCAACATAAACCATAAATCAGTTTTCTACTTCACACCCTTCTCTCATCACTCAAAAGAAATAGATTTAAGAGAAGAAGAAGAGGATCTAAGGAAGAGGAAGGGAAAAGCTAGCAACCACAGCCCTTCTAACATCTAGTAAGCATATTATCACCATTTTCAAGTAGAATATCAATAAGAAGAAAGCATGCTAAGTTTTCAGATTTAAATTCACAAAAGCATACTATAAATTTAACTCTTGATTTAATAATCAACCAAGATTGAGCTCCTAATGAACTACTAAGGTTAAGCATATATCAACACATTCTATGAATCATTGATACAATAAACCATGCTTACTAGTAATAAAAAATAAAGACATTCATGTTCATAAGTTGAGCAAATGAAACCTACAGGCTCTACTGCCTCTATCTCTATTAATAATCACTTGCTTCAATTGATTAAATCATGGAGTTTAGTAGCTATGTCAAATCTGACTTTGCTATGCAAAAGAACGAAAGAACAAAAACATGAATCACATATATGCACACAAATTGAATCGAATATTAAGTAAAGGGAGAGAGATGAGTCGAACCCCCATCGAGGCCAAGGCCTCGACGGGAGAGGGGCAGAGGTCTGTCGGGGCGGCAGAGGCGGCCCCGAGTCGAGCTTCGACGACGACGACGCCCTCCTCCGGGAACAGGAGCTGTCCTAAAACCCTGCATAAAATAAAAAGAAAACATTAATACATATATATACATGTGTGTGTGTACCGAGAGATAGAGCTAGAGAATGAGAATGAGGAAGAGAGAAAGGGAGAACAAACCTGGACGGCGGCGGCTACGGTCTCCGGCGTTCCAGCGGCGGCGGACTGCTTCGGCGGCTCCATCGACCTGCAAGGGAAAAGAGAGGTGAGCAGTTAGAGAGGGGAATGAAAAGGAGAAGGAGAGGAAGCCACTGCCGGAGCACGGCCCTCGCCGCCGGTGAGGGTGGCGCCGGCAGATTAAGTTAGAGAGAACAGAAATAGAGAGAGAGAGAGAGGCAGAGAACAGAAATAGAGAGAGAGAGGAGGGAGAAGAACGAGGGAGAAAGTAGAAGACGGCGACGCCGGTGACGGCGGCGCTCTCGCCGCCGGCGACGGTGGCACCGACTGGACAGATTCAGTCCGAGAGGGAGAGGGAGATGGGGCGGATGAATGAGAATTGGGGGAAATGAGAGTAATGGTGAGGATTTGGGGTTTTTATACTTAGGGTTTAAACCGGGTCGGGTTCTGGGTCGGGTTTCGGGTCGGGTTTTGGGTTGGGTTTTGGGTCTGGGTTAGGAGTAGTCTTGGGCCGGGAATTGGGCTCAAGTTGGGCCGAATAATTTAAGGCCCAACTATTTAATTTATTTAATATCTTCGTGTAATTAAAACCCGTAAAATTTAGACGAGAAGGACGTTATAAATTATCGAGAAATGTTTTATTAATTCTAATAAAACCCCTCGAGTAATATGAGTTTATTTTTGAAGCTTGAGAAATTCTCGAGCCTAAAATAGCCTATTTAATTCATGGAAATGAATTATGAAAAGAATATTAAATTTAACAATCTAATATATATAACTTCAAATAAATTATTATTCGAAGCTTACAAGGACAATTAACGGCTATCACTAGCCAAGGAGAATCATTAACTCCGATTAATAATCTCACGATATATTAACGGGACAATAGTCGAAGTGAGAAATTAGAAATAAAGAATATAATATTCTTTATAAGGAATTATTAGATTCTATGAGAATGGAAATTCTTATAACGTCGTTTCTAAATAGGTGGAAATCGACCGGAAGGTTGACGTTGCGATTCTATCAGGATCGACACTTTTCAAGTTACTTAAGGTGGGCTTTCTTATACAAGAAAAGTTATAGAATGTTTAGATGAAAATGCTTATTTTCAAGTATTGTCATGCCATAAACATTTTTGTTTTATGTATGACACCTATCTGAATTGGCTTCGCCAATAAAGTTAATCGATTTCGGGTCCTTGTTAAGACTTGCTATCTTGCTTGGACTAGTGTACACAGGACCGTGAGTCATCTTCAGGGTTGGCCGGTCAGGTGTCGTGTTTGGTGGCCACCTCCTCGACACCACAGTTTCAGATATGGTAGATTACGAAAGAACTTAGCATGCATACACTTTTAGATCACAAGAACAGTTTTAGTAAGCATGGGCTCTTTTCAATAAAACCCCTATGTCTTACAGTTGAATGGCTTGACAATTATTATGTATAGTTTTCGGCATGTGCCCACTGAGTACTTTCGTACTCAGCCCTGCATGTATTTCTAAATGTGCAGGTTGGGCGAGATGATGTGAAGTGGCGAGTGGAGCTTTTGTCGTTATAGATTAGGACTCTCGGTAATACGTGTCTTCATACATGTATTCAAGTATTCTTCCGCTGTGCAAACTCTTGAGCTTTCGAGAATTGTTTCAAGTCATGTAATAGATTATGACAAATATCCTTGTATTCTCATTTGAGATCCCGAGTTGAGACGTTCAATGGTATAAAGTGTTGTTCAAATAGTTATACGAGTCATATTCCACACACAATCTTATACCCCCTTTCTTTCCCCTACTCTTAATTCCCATCCCTAGTCATGGTTTCCCGGCTTAACTATCCTTAGTGAAGTCCGGTCGTGACAGATAAGGCATAGATTTAGAAAATTCTCTAGAATATTCTATTATAGTTGTTGTGTGTAATTAGGCCTCGATTAGTGTAACTCTTTATGTACAGTTTTACAAATAAATATAGGACAACCCTAATCACCCCGTTCAAGAGGTGATTTACTAAAATCTCTCTACAGAACCAATGAGTACGTGCCACGTGGCGCACGGTGTGCGTTGAGCATGTACGCTTGCGCGTACACCATGTGTTGAGTCAGCACCTGCATCAACGTACGGCGTGCGCACGTTGATGTGGCAGCGCCATGCCGTACGCCACTTGGCGTGAGCACGTCACTAGCGTATGCTGATTCTGATGCTCTCTGTATATTTGAAATATACTATCTTTAATTTTATAATGTTTGTTGAAAATTAATCTTACGTAATGTTTTCCAAAAACAAGTGAAAGATATTATAATCTCGTTGAATATCCCAATATGGCAAAAAATATGTACTCCCTCCGTCCTCTATTTATTGACGGAGGGAATATGTGCACAGGTTTTTTTACATTTTATGGTATAATAATAAATTAATGTGTTAAAGTGTTAAAGTGGAATAATTGTGGGTCCACTTGAATTGTTTAATAGTATTAAAATGATAAAATAATAAAAAGTAGATGTATAAAGTGTTAAAGTGTTAAAGTGATTGTGGGGTCTACGTCATAAAACGGAAATTGTCAGTAAATGGAGGACGTCCCAATATAGTATTAACGTCACTAAATGGAGGACGGAGGGGGTTTATAAAAATTACTCCCACCTTCTGCAATCTTTAGGTTAGGTTTTATTTCTTTTTTCGTCTGTCAACAATCTTTAGGGTCTTTCTATTTTAGGCACTAACACAAAAAGTTATAATCATTCTCTTTAAACATCACTTTAACAAATCATCATAATACATTAACACATAACCACAATACATTTATCTCTGTGTCAACCGTTCCAACACTGAAAATATGGACGGGAGTGTATTACTTATTGGATCCATATATTATTGATTGATACTGACGTATGGGGTGACAAAAGAATATTCGCATTTCGCAACTTGATATTAGTGGTAAATTGTGAGCTCCACACGACAATTATCGTGATTGTGATTGAAAGAATTTCTTCCATTTAATTTTGTGCAACACGAAACTCTAAGGAAACTTAAGCCAGACAAAGGTAAATAGACATGGCGTTTCTTCATTGCCACAAGTATTCAAGTGGTCTGAACTGGATTTCGTGAATTCCAAGCCCTCAAGCAATTAACTGTACTTTAACAATACAGCACCCCATAAAGCTTTGGTTTAGCAACAGGATTAAAATACTTAAATAATGCCCCTTCTTAATTGGAGGTTTTATGTATCATTTTCACTATTCGGTGTGTCGTATGTGATGTTGTTTTTCCACTTTGATGTGGAGCGAGAGTCACCTATATATGGATAACATTTAGCTATTTTAAATTTATTAGTTCTTCTTCTTTTTCCATGCATGATCTTTGGATCAAAATTGAAATTCGATACAAAGTTCAATATATTTTGATAATATCTAATAAATTAATGTGTTACTATTTTTTAAGTAAAATAATTGTATATTTTTAATTGTATTGAACTGTTAAAATATAAAATGTAAAATTAAAAATTAAAAATTAAAATGTTTTATGAGGCCTATTACGAAAAATGAAATAGTCTAAAGATGACGAACATCCACATATTGTAATAAGGTCTAAGAGCATGTACAATGGGAAGGATCTTACCTATGTGGCAAAAATAAGAACCATACCTTAAATTTCATTCTCATTAAAGGTTTCCAAAATAAGAACTCAGGTTCTTATATAAGATGCAATATCTTAAGAAAAAATGGGTCACACCACATTAAAACATGGAGTATTAATTATATAATAATAAAAGAAAATCAATTGTTAAATAAAATGATAAAAAAATTAAATAGAATAATAAGTGAGACCCTCCAATTATTATAAGAACCCTTGTTAAGAACTTTACCATTGTAAAATTTTAATAACAATGGGCTCTTGTCTATGTGACATCTCTAATAACCTCATTTGGGGTTCTAGCATTGTACATGCCCTAATGATAGTGGGTGGTAGTAGTAGTAAATTACTACCCTTGTCCCTTGGTAAATACTGGTATATGATTATAAGCAATTTTAAGAAGAGAGAGGGAGCTTATTATAGTCAAATATATTTTGTTATTTTAGAAAATGAAACTAATACACGAAACAAACATAAATAGAAATTAAGATAAATGAAACGATGAGAGAGTAAATTTTAAATGCAAAATTACTTTCCTTTAAAGAAAATATCATTAAGAAATCAATGATTAACCTATTATTGTATGCCACCACATACATGCAATACCACTTCATTTTAAATGGAGTGTTGTACTCTTCCTTTCGATTTAATCAGTTGAAAACATTGACATAATCTTTCGCTACGAATTTTAAAATTTATAACACTGATATTAAAATGATTTATGATACTGACTGGTGGGTTTTCTTTAATAGAAAAAAAGAAAAAGAAAAAAGATAATCATTCTTTAAATCTTTTCTTATTTCTCACACTTTCTCACATGTACTCTTTCCCCTCTTCATTTTCACTCCAATAAAGAGAAAATATTATCACACCAATATGGAGTGTAAATATATTCCTTCAATTTAAGGAGTAAAATTTTTCGTCATAGATGATAAAAAGTGAGAAAATGTGATAAAAAAGGAAAGACTTAAATGCAAAATATTATGATGAATTTTTATTGTCTTTTAGAATTTTAATTTTTGTAACACTTAGGTATTAAAATGATTTATGATACTAACTACTAAACGTAAACTATTATAACAATACTTTTTTACCGAGGATTATAACGAATTTTTATTGACTTTTAGGGTAGATTATGAATCATGAATATGAGGTCTAAATTCTAAACTCGAATGTGCAGAATTTTGACAAACTACATAAAAGAAAAACTGCAACGTTTTTCACATGCAGAGGGGTCGTGGGGCATCTTTATCATTTACGTATTTATTTATTTCGCATGAAGGCCTCACCAATCTATATTCCCTCCGTCCCATTGATACATGGATAAGTTCCATTTTAATTTGTTTCATTGATAAAAAGATATTACCTTAAACAGTAAAATTTTAACCCACTAAAACTTATTCACACTACTTTATCAACAACTATAACTCTCGTCTTAATTCTCGTGCCGGGAAAAAGTTATCCCTTTACTAATAGGAAGGAGGGAGTATATTATACGGAGTACTAAAATAAAATTGTGTCAATTATTTTTCCCTCAAAAATCCTCAATCTTAATCTATATATTTTTCTTAATCCAAGTTTTATTTACTTGCAAAAGTTTCTGTTCATTTTCTTATGTATCGTTGATGTGATCAACTTTTCCGAATTATGGATGTCTTTGCGTTTCCGAGGTTAATAATATTTACTTTTATAATTTTTTTTTATTGTACTTATGAATTATTCATGTCCAAATTTTACGAAATACAATGCACCTATTATCAAAATATTATTCCTTTAACCTATTCTTTTATCATCACAATTAACGGACAGTTTCAAATAACTAATTGAATAATTATGTATTTTTTATATAAAAAAAAAATTATTTAATACTTATAAAAATATACTAAATCCCGTCGATTTTCGACGGGTACCAAATTAGTTGAAATTCTAAAATATAGTATGACTTTAACGTCAGTCCTCATTCAGTTCTCTTCCTCAATGAACTAGAGTTTTCTTATTCTCATTTTTTACTGTGGGCACATGTATTATTTTTTCATGAGAAATAATTTATAAATATTGAGATTTTAAAACGAAATTGTATAAAACTTTTCGTATGTAATCTGGATGTTGTCTTCTCAAAAATTAAATTAAATTGCGCGTTGTTAAAAAAATCTCCCACCGAGATTATGATTATTTTTATATTTATAATTCAAAGCGGAATCTATTCTTCATTCTTATGTAGTATCTAATTCGACAAAAATAAAAGTACATCTAAGTGGGGGAAAAGAGTAGAAAGTGGCTCAAAGAAAACATGAAAGACTAGAAGTAGGAGTTGCCAATCATAAACAATCACTCATTCTTTATTTAATTTACCTATTCATGTGAGAAAACGCAACTCGTAAGAAGGTCAATTTGCTATTTGTCTTCTTGTTGCCTAAGCGAAGCGAAATTACGTAAGTGGTTTCCTCATCCTACTTAAAATAACTCATTTTTAAAATTTACATGAATAAAATGATAAATTAAAATGAATCATTCTGAATGAGATGGGTGAAGAATCACTTAAAATGACTATTTTTTTTTATTTTTATTTTTTAATTCAGGTGAATATAAAATAGATTTCATACCCAAATAGTCATTTTGATAAAGAAAAGGTAAATTTTAGTCACTCATAAAAAAAATATGTAAATTTTAGTCATTTTTAATGTAAAATGACATATTTGCCCTTTAAATTATAATAGAACTCCGTCTCATCTAAAAGCTCTAACTTGTAGAGAGGGTGAAAATCTATTGGTTTGACTTTCAACTCTACCCTCTGGGTAGGAGGCCCAACAAGTGCACAATTTTTAATATGGGTGGAGCTGCTTTCAGCGGGATTCGAACACAAGACCTTGGCGTTTGTCAAATGCTCTGATACCATGATAGAATTCCGTCTCATCTAAAAGCTCGAACTTGTAGAGAGGATGATAATCTATTAGTTTATATTATGATTCCCAATAAGTTAATTACATGACTTGTGACCATTACACGACTACAGGCCGTGTAATTATGGTATTGCGCTCGTGTTTGGACCAAGGTTGATGGGCTTGCACGACATGTTAATGCACGACCATGACTCGGAATGGTCGTGATCGTGCACTCGCATGGCCCGACAGATAAGACACCCGATATGGCATTGCTTGACCACTATTTAGGGGTAGTCGTGGTCGTGCACTCGCACGGCGAGTAACATAACACCATTGTTTGGTATCATTTTGTGTTGTTTTAGTCGTAGTTTCGGATCCATTTATCTTTATATTTTGATTGCTTTTCGTTGTAATTTGCTATGATTTGGGTCTTCTGTGAGTTTATGATCTTAGTTATTGCTTGGAACTAAAAGTCGAGAAGATGGAGTGAAACGAGCGAAGAAAGGTTCTTAAGCAATCATTGAGCCCAAGTTCTAACCTCTTTCGATTTGAATGAAAATTGATTTTAGTTGTACTCAAAGAGTAGGCGAAAACGAGGGTCAATTTGGAGTTCGGACGAGAAAGTTACGGCCAAAACAAGAAAGACGCGCGCGGTCCCAGCGAACCAGCACCCCTCCTCACTTTAACCCCACCCCACCACCGACATCACTCCCACTACCCCTCCACACTTTTAACCTCACCCCACCCCACCCCCACCGTCACTCAATGTTTTAAAACCCGACCCGGACCGGCCGGTCCGATTGGAAAACCTAGGAACCGGTCCCTGGTTCGGTCCGGGTCTTTGATTTCCGTACCTTTCCACTGACCCGGCGTGAACCGGTCAGACCCAGTCAAACTCGTCCGAACCGGTTAAGACCCGGTGACCGGTTCACTTAAAAAAAATTATTTTTTTGTATTCACCAGGTTTTGAACTTATGACCTCTAGTTTGTTAGTCTAACATAATTACCAACTGAACTAACTTCATATGTATATTTTAAAATTACAATTAATATATACTCCCTCCGTCCCACTTCAGTAGTCCTCTTTCTTTTCGGCACAAGATTTTATGCATAGTGTTAAATTTGAAAAAGTATGGGGTCCACATCAAAAGTAAGGGTTAATTTTTGCCTTTGAAGGAAAGAGGACAAGTGAAGTGGGACGAGGGAGTAAAATACTAAACAATATATATATATATATATATATATATATATATATATATATATATATATATATATATATATATGAGTCATCCGATTTTTTAAGAACGGGTCAACCGGGCGACCCGATGACCCGGTGACCTAGTTGAATGACCGGTTCGGTCTCCGGTCTGGGTTTCAAAACATTGCCGTCACTCCCACCACCCCTCCTCACTTTTAACCCCACCCCACCGTCACTCCCCCACCTTTACTCCATATTTAATTCATTATCCAACAAAATTAGTAGTAACAAATTCATAGAAAAATAATTCAAATAGTGTTAATTTGTTAAAAAAAATAGTTCATAAATTAATTTATCTTAACTCGATATTGATAATTGATGAACCTTCGATTCCCGACCCAAATTCGGATGGATGTTTATGTGCGGAATTAAAAGTGAGACAAAGGATTTATGTGGTTCGATCGAATCGATCTACGTCCACGGAGAGCAAATATGTGTTCTTGTATTCAAAATAGCATGCGTGAGTACAATACAATCAGTTCTCGCATTTATAGATAGAACTCATGGTGGTTGCGGAGGTGGGATCGTGGAGGTGTGGGTGGTTTTCCCATCTCCGGCTTTTCCTCCATCAGCCCACGTTCTGGGTTTAGGGCTCAACTCCCTGGGCTTGTACTTGGCATGGACTGGGCTTGCCGATCTGGGCCTATTGGGCCTTCACCGATCTGGGCTTCACGACCTGGGCTTGTCTCTGGGCTTGTCTCTGTTTTGGGCCTTGGGCCTTTGGGCCTAGGGAGGTGGGCCATTTCCTATCGCATCCCCCCCCCCCCAAAAAAGCGTGGGGGTGATGGAGTGATGTTTGGTTTTCTTTCGTCGCGCTTGTTGAGTAGTTGCTTGAATTTCTCCTTTTAAATGTGCGAGGATGTCTGAACTGAACTTGGTACCCCCCTCTAAAATGTGTGAGGATGTCTGAACTGAACTTGGTGCTTCTCTCGAACTGAACGTGTGTGAGGGAGGCGGAACTGAACGTGCGTACCCCCTCTGAAATTTGTGAGGAAAGCCGAACTGAATGTGCGTACCCCCTCTGAAATTTGTGAGGAAAGCCGAACTGAATGTGCGTACCCCTCCGAAATTTGTGAGGAAAGCCGAATTGAATGTGCGTACCCGCTCTGAAATCTGTGAGGAAAGCCGAACTGAATGTGCGTACCCGCTCTGAAATCTGTGAGGAAAGCCGAACTGAATGTGCGTACCCCCTCTGAAATGACTTGCTACCGGAGTTCGGTAATGCCGATCTCATCTCCCGCTTAAAATTAAAGTTGTCAGCATTTAATGCGACGCTTGGGGTTCCGATAAAGCACCGATTGGACGTGCGCGAAACGTCGTCGCATTGAATGAGGTATTCAATACGCTTTAATTCCTTCCCCCTTAATGCCTTATGATTGTAAAAACAATCATTCTACATTCATTTTCAAAAACTGAAACCCTAAATCTGCAATTTCTTTTGCTGCTCTTCTTCTCCAAACGGTTTCTCTTCACGGATTGTTCAAGAACTTCACACAAGTAAGTTATGTCTTCATCTATCTCGTTTCCTACGTCCCCCTCTGATTCGTCCGTTCGGGAGGTCGAATCCCCAGTCTTTCTCATTCTCCGTCTAACTCTCCCCCGGTTCATTCTCGTGCGGCGACGAAAGAAGTCGCCGCCGCCTCTTCGTCGAACTCTCTTCCGGTTTATTACCCGGAGGATAGGCGTGCCTGCGTACGGTCCGACTGTAAGGAGCCGTACGGGGTCAAAGTTGAGTTTCCCGAGGTTCCCGGAGTAGCTGGGAGCGTGGGGGATCTAGAATCTACTATTTCTACTTCCACCCTCTACGATCTTGCTGTTAAATTCGAATTTCCCCCTTCTGTCCTTCTTTTCCGGCCGAACGCGTACGATAGGGCTTATCGCCCCCCTCGTGGGTGTGTCACCGTCTACGAGGATCAGTTCAAGGCCGGTCTGCGTGTCCCCTTTCCGGCCATTTACGCCGACATTTACCGTGTTTTCAATCTATCCCCTGCCCAGATTACCCCGAACAGCATCAGCCAAATAACCGGTCTGGGGATTGCCTGTTCTCGGGTGGGTATCCCGTATTCGATAGATCTTCTCGGGGGGATGGTGTCATTAAGTCCCGGACTGAGGGCTGGTACTACTCTTCATACCGGCATCAGGGTTTTTCCGTGCAGGTTCCCTCCAAAGTCCAAGACTGGCAGAAAAAGTTTTTTTACTGCCAGTTCGAGGGTGCCACCGTGGTCGGGTGGCACTCTGGTTGGGTTCGGCTCTTGCCGAGACAGAAAAATTTGGCTAATGTGGTACGGCGTCTTGCCAGTCTGGGCAAGATGCCGATGTCACTGGCCCAACTGGCGGTGGCGGTACCGAGCCCCGATGATCCTTCCACTTCGGTGGATCCGGGGAGGGGTTAGGTTCCTTCTCCCCCCCCTTTTTTTTTTTTTTTTTTTTTTTTTTTTACATCGTCATTTATTCTTTTGCCTTGTTTTCAGTGAATATGGTAAAGGATGGCAAGAAGAAGGCACCCTCCCAGAAGAAGCGGAAGAACGATGCCGCCAGTTCGCCAGCTGGTGCAAAGAGGCTGGCGACGGAGTCGTCGGAGAGGACTCCATCGGGAGTTCCTACTCCCCGATCTCATGGTGCTCCCGGTTTGGCTGCCGAGGAGGTTGACCTAGCTTCTGCCAAGAAGCTTGTGATGGGCTCGGCCTCATCCGAGCCCGACGTCGCAATTACCGCTGTCCGAGCTCCTACACCGTCATTTCCCTCCGTAAGTTCGGTCATTTAGAGTCCTTCAAGTTTGCCTCGTTTTTTTTTTTTTTTTTTTTTTTTTTTTTAAACAGCGGGTGTAATGTAGGGTGTGGCACCAACACTGGAGGACTTAGACCATGTCTACCGCGCCGTGAGGCACCTTCTTCAGAGCTCGGTAAAGGTGACCACCCGATCTGATACGAAGATAAAGAGCCTCGCCGCTGAAAAGACTGAGTTGGTCAAGGAACTCTCTTCTGCGACAGTTCGGGAAGAGGAACTGAAGAAGGAGTTAGTTGCTGCCAAGTCCAAACTCGCCGCTGCCGAGGAGAAAGCAGCTAAGAGTGAGGAAGCACTTGAGGCAGCCCGTGCTCGGGAGGAGCGGCTCGCGGCCGAATAGGGTGAGTTCGCCCTTGCCCTCGCTGAGAGGGTTATTTACAGCGAGGGCTTTAGTGCCCTTGTTTCTGCATTGACCGGGCAATCGAAGAGACGGGAGGTGGCGAAGGTTCTTGACCGGGTGGCCGCCGACTTCCCCACTCTTGACAAGGGGAAGTACGGTTATAAGCCCATCACGGATGATGAGATGCTGCGGATATATTTCCGCCAATTGCAAAAGAAGGCCTCTCCCTTTCGCTGGTCGGGTATGTTGCCGATCAGCGGACTCCGTTGTCCGCTGCCGAAGTCCGTGACTGCCAATATGATCGGGACCTTGAGTTCGAGAAACTCTGCGGTCCCTTTCGCGAGGAGCTTGCGGAGCGGCCACTCTCTCCCGATCTGTCCTCTGACGAGGATGAGGAGGAGGACATGGAAACTGGCCACGTCGATGGAGATGCCAGAGAGGATGCTGCGGAGACCGGCACCTTGAACACTGAGGCTGAACCATCTGGCGGGGTCAGTTGATCCCCCCTCTTGTAATTTGTTTTTTGTTACTTTCTGCAATGAACTGTAAATGTACTTAATTCTGTCAATGAAATTTCCCTTTATCCATGCTTATCTTCTCTCTTACTTTCTGTAGAACGAATCCGAAACAGATAAGACTGCGCTGATAAATGAAATTAAGCGACTGAAAATCCTTATTGATCTTAAGGATGGTGAGATCGGTCGCCTCGACAAACTTTCTGAACACCTTCGAAACGAATTTGACGCCAAATATAACGCTTTGCAAATCAAGGCTGATTCCAATGAAGCTCGATATTTGCAATTAAAAGAAGATTACGCGGATGCCAAGAGGATTGCAGACGAGCACGCCGAATATGAAAGGGTGATACATGAGCTCGGTGGCAAGACGATATCCGAAGTCGAGGCTGATGCGTTCGAGGCTGTGCGGGGGGTTGTGCGGGAGATTCAGAATCGCGGTTCGGATTCATGGGAAGTTGCTGACTATATATCCGAGCTGCGATATTTGACGAACTTATTCCCGTTGGTGCTATCTCGCCACGCAATAATGAAGAAGTGGCTTGACCGGTACCCCGACGTGCAGCCTTCTAAACAACATGCTCCCCGGTTCCGCGCCCTGAGTCCGACCATACCTTCTCGTCTGGTGAAGGATCGGTTGGACATGCTGATGCCTGTGCAGAACCGCAGGCCGATACCGAACCGAGGGGATGGGAATTACCGAGCTCCAATAGTCCCCCGAGGTCGGAGTTCTTCACGTTCCGCATTAAGCCGAATTGGGGCGACAGGCGGTGGTGCTGGGCGCGGTGGTGGGCGCAGTTCGGGTCAAAGCTCCCGAAAAAAGAAAGATGTAAATATTGATTTTTTGATGAACCCGCCGACTAGCGGTTGGGCTAGTTATTTTAACTGTAGCAAGAGGCCAGATGAGGGCGGGCCTTCTAATGCATGACTTGTAAATTCTGCAAAATAAGAAACATCTATTTGGGTAATCTTTGTTAGTGTAATTGATGGCTTATTGCCTATTTTGAATTTGCATTTCTGCTCTATTCATTTCCGAACTGACGCATAGGTCAAATTTGGATTTCCCGAAGTGGCTTGGGAGCCTAACTTCGGCTTCCGAAGTGACTCTTGGGTCTTCCCTCGGTTCGGGATGGCATATCGCCTATTATCCCCTGTCGAGGTGACACTTGGGTCTAGTCGGGTTCCTGTTCTGCCGACTATGTCGGTAGGGGTGGTCCCCTGGTTCGTACGATTTTATTTTACTAACACGTCCTCGTCAGGATAGTGTTTGGAGAAGAGGTAACATGCATATAAGTGGAGTAATGCAAAATAATGATAACCCAATGAAAGATAAAGAAAGAAAACCTCAACTTTCATTACTTGAAACAATTTTTGGAAAACAAGACCGGACTGAACAATAAACCGAACTGAATAAGACCGAACTCACAAAAGACTGAACTGACAGAACTACCCTACATGATACTCCACATCTATGCATAATACCTCTTTAGGTGGATTACATTCCAAGGCCGCTGTATGGGCTCCCCGGATAGAGTGGAAAGCCTATAGGCGCCTTTACCAAGGACCTCGTCTACTCGGTATGGGCCTTCCCATGTGGCCTCCAGCTTGCCGAGCTTACAAGCCTTGCTGACCTCATTGTTTCGGAGAACTAAGTCTCCTACGCAATATTGCCAATCTCGAACTCGCCGATTGTAATATCGGGCTATAAGTTGTTTGTATCGGGCCTCTCTGATATAAGCCGTATCTCGCTTTTCTTCCAGCAGATCGAGATCCGCACGTCGGTTCTCGTCATTCACTTCGGCTACGAAATGGGTCGTGCGCGGACTGGGGAGTCCGATTTCGACCGGGATTACAGCTTCTGTTCCGTATGCTAGACTGTACGGTGTTTCGCCATTCGCCGTCCGCGGTGTTGTTCTGTAGGACCATAGAACATTTGGGAGGTTTTCCACCCATAACCCTTTGGCTTTCTCTAGTCGAGTCTTGAGGCCTTTGACGAGAGTTCGATTCGTCACTTCGGCTTGTCCGTTTGCCTGAGGGTGGGCCACCGATGTGAAGTGCTGTTGGATTTGCAGCTCGTCACACCACTCCCTGATGGCCCTGTCTGTGAACTGCGTTCCATTATCGGACACTAGAACATGTGGTATGCCGAATCGACACACTATGTTCTTCCATACAAAGTTCCGGGCATTCTTGCTTGTGATCGCGGACAGGGGTTCTGCTTCCACCCACTTCGTAAAGTAGTCAATAGCAACTATGAGGTGTCTCAACTGACCTGGCGCTCTGTCGAATGGGCCTACTATATCTATCCCCCACTGCGCGAACGGCCAAGGACTCTGCATCGCAGTCAGCTCGGTCTGTGGCAGCCTTGTCACATTTGCGTGTAACTGGCACTTCTCGCATTTCTGCACGAGTTCGGTGCAATCCTTGAGCATTGAGGGCCAAAAATATCCCCATCTCATAATTTTCTTGGCCAACGCCCGAGGTCCGATGTGGCTTCCACACGCCCCTTCATGCATTTCTCGCATGACGTAGCTTGCTGAGGTCGGTCCAACGCACTTGAGTAACGGTTGAAGGTACGATTTCTTGTACAGGACATTGTCCAGAACAGTGTATCTCAATGACTTCAACAATATCCTTCTAGCTTTCATCTTATCTTCCGGTAATTCCCCTCTCTTCAGATAGGCTAGAATGGGGGTCATCCACGTCGGCTGTGACTCATCATCTAGATCGTTGACCTCGGCTTCGTCTATGCTTCTATGCTGGACATCCTCCACCGGTGAAGTGCCAGGTGTTGCTGCCAATTTGCTGAGAGCATCAGCTCGGGAATTTTGAGTCCGGGGGATTCTCTCGAGCTGGAAGTATTTGAAAAAGCCCTGCATGCCCCGTGCCTTAGCCAAATACTTCTTCATTCTTTCTCCCTTCGCCTCGTACTTGCCTAGCATATGATTCACGACTACCTGGGAGTCACAGTGTACTTTTATGGCCGCGACCTTCAGATCCGTGGCTATCCGGAGTCCGGCTAGCAGAGCTTCGTACTCTACCTCATTGTTGGTAGTCGCGAACTGAAAGCGAAGTGAGTATGTGATCTCTTTCTTTTCTGGGCTGACAAGGAGGATTCCCGCACCGCTCCCCGTCCTTCCCGAGGCCCCATCTACGTACATATGCCAACAATCTCGAGGTTCCTCCACCGTTGTACGAACTGGCTCTGGTATCGGGATCGGGACTTTGGATATTGAGGTTTCAACCAAGAAATCTGCTAAGGCTTGCCCTTTGATGGCCTGACGGGGGACATAAGAGATGTCATGCTCTCCCAGTTCTATCGCCCACTTCGCTATTCGTCCTGAGGCTTCGGGCTTCGTCAGCACCTGCCGAAGTGGGGAATCTGTTCGGACTTGAATTGAGTGCGCGTGAAAATACGGCCGTAATCGCCGAGCAGCATTGACAAGTGCTAAAGCTAGCTTTTCCAACGGCTGATATCTCACTTCGGGCCCTTTTAGTGACCGGCTTATGAAGTAAACTGGCAACTGGCGACCTGCCTCTTCGCGCACGAGAACCGCACTGATTGCTTCATCCGAAGTGGCCAAGTACAGAAAGAGCACCTCTCCCTCCTTCGGTACTGACAAGGTCGGTAGATCCCTGAGATACTCCTTTAGTTGGTTTAGGGCGTGATGATGCTCCGAACTCCAGTCGAACTGGGGCGCTTTCTTCAATCTTGAAGAAGGGCAACTGCTTCTCCGCAGCTTTGGATAGAAATCTACTCAGTGCGGCGAGACATCCTGTAAGCCTGTGCACGTCGTTGATTGATTTCGGATCCTTCATGTCTAGCACAACCTTAATTTTTGACGGATTTGCCCTCAACCCTTCCTGGGAAATCCAACAACCTAAGAACTTCCCCGAGGTCACCACAAAGGTACATTTTTGGGGGTTAAGTTTCAGGTTGACCATGCGAAGGATGGAGAGCACAGTTCGGAGATCGGAGACACTTGTACGCTCTTCCTTACTCTTCACCACTATGTCATCGACATAGACATCTACCTCCTTTCCGATGTGCTCTTTGAATACTTTATCTACCATCCTCTGGTAGGTAGCTCCTGCATTCTTCAGACCGAATGGCATTTTGCGGTAGGCAAAAATGCCAAAGTCCGTAATGAATGCTGTCTTGGCCGCGTCCTCGGCATCCATTAGGACTTGGTGATATCCCTTGTATAGGTCAAGGAAACTGAATATCCTATGACCGACCAGCGAGTCCACCTTTTTGTCGATGTCTGGCAGAGGATAACAGTCCTTAGGGCAGTGCTTGTTGAGATCGGTATAATCGATGCACATACGCCAACCTACTCCAGCCTTTTTGACCATGACCGGATTTGCTATCCAGGTCGGGTAGGTGACCTCGAATAGGATCCCGGCCGCCAGCAGCTGGTCCACCTCGGTCTTTATAACCTGATTCCGCTCCGCTGCAAAGGAGCGCTGCTTCTGTTTTATCGGTCGCACTTCGGGATCAATTTTTAGCTGATGTGTGATCAGATCGGGTGATACCCCTGTCATATCCAAAAGGGGACCACGCGAAGACGTCTCTGTACTCCTTTAGAAGCCGAATAACCTGCTCTCGAAGTTGAGGGTGTTCGTTCAATCCAACTTTGACAACCTTAGCGGGATAGTCTTCATACAAAGCCACCTCTCTCTCTTCGGCAGGCGACGTCCTTTTCGGCTCTTCGGAGTTCGGTAATTGCTATGCTTGGGGCAGTTCGGGCGGTGCCCCTAGCCCCTTGAGCGCCACAAGCAGGCATTCTCTCGCCATTTTCTGATCACCACGGATCACGGCTACCCCTCCCTTGGTCGGGATCTTCACAGCTAGGTGGTACGTGGAGCAGATCGCTCTCACCGTATTCATCCAAGTACGGCATGTTGTATGGGAACTTGGCTTCTACCACCATGAATTCAGTCATGTTGGTGGTACTCCTTGGCCCTTTCCCTACTGTGACAGGCAGCTCGATCGTCCCGAGGGGATGGGTTTCCTCCTGCGCGAAACTCCGCAATGGCCGTGTGGTGGGTGTGATCTTTGATTTCTCTAGCTCCATGTTGTCGAAGCAGTGTTTGAACATGATATTCACCGATGCCCCAGTATCGACGTGAATTCTCTTAATTAGCATATTGGCCACCACAGCCTCCACCACAATGGCATCGGAGTGCGGTACCATGGGGGGCACCGGGTCCTCGGCCGAGAAAGTCACGGCTTCCTCTTTTTTGAACCTTTTGTTAGCAGGTTCTCTGCTGGGCAAGTTCCGAGCTCCGTTCTTGAGTGATGATTTAGTCTGCCCTTTGGGGAGAGCGGAGATCGTAGCGACTACTCCATCGTATTGATATTCTCCATCCTCATCGGCATCATCCTCATTGGGTTTTGCTCTTTTCTCCGTCTCCGTACTGCAACTTCCTCCCTTATAATGTCTCTTCTTCTTTTGACTTCGGGGAGCGTCCACTTGATTTACCCCCGAGTTCCGATCTTGATACTTCTTTAGCTGTCCGTTGCGAACTAGGCTCTCGATGTCTTGAGCCAGGTTCCTGCAGTCCTCTGTATCATGTCCGTGGTCCTCATGAAACTGGCAGTATTTATTCTTCGACCTTGGCTTGCCGTCCTCCCGCATCGGCCGTGGTCTCTCAAACAGGCCAGCGTGCAGCTCGAGGATTTCAGTCCTCGGTTTGTTCAACGGTGTGAATTGTGGAGCTGGCCGTTGTGCGGGCTGGGACATCAGCGGGCCTCGCTGTATTGGATTTTGCCGAGGTCCGAGACGAGACTCGATCGGACCTCGCTGAATCCGCTCCATTACCCCTTTACGGGGAGTATCCTCTTTCTTCTTCGAGGTTTCACCTCGGTCCACTTCTTTCCTGCGTCTGGTAGCCTCCTCTATCTTGGCGAACTTGTTCGCTATAGCCCATAATTCGGTAGTAGTCTTTGGATCCTTCGCCAGGATCTCCCTGTAGAGATGTTCCGAGATGATAGCATTTTGGAATGCTGAGATGATGAGGAGATCGTTTGTGCACCGAGTTGATAAGCACTCTCTATCGAATCGGGTCATGAAATCTTGTAGTGACTCACCCCGGCTTTGTTTAACGGTTAGCAGATGTGCTGGAGTGTGCCTCACTTCGGCACGCTGGGAGAAACTCCTAGCGAACACATTCATCAGATCGGAATACGATCTGATCGACCCGGGGGGCAGACTGTCGAACCACTCCCGCGCATTGTCGATTAGCAGTTCAGGAAATAGCTTGCACATGTGAACACTTCCCAGATTTTGGTTCAGCATGCTGTACTTGAACTGGCTAAGGAAATTGCTCGGATTTCCAACTCCGTTGTACGCCTTGATCTTTGGCACCGTGTACCCGAAGGGCATCGCTGTGTTGAGGATCTCCTCCGAGAGCGGGCTGATGATCTTGCCGAGCGCGTCAAAGATCTGCGCTCCCCCAAATAGGGGTCCTTGGTTGGGTGCGTTATAGGGTGGGGCCACGGCGTAGTTCGGCTGAACCATATGGGAATTTGGCTGCTGGCTCCCCTTAGTATGTCCTCGGTTTTGCTGGAGATAGTGTCGCAAGTCTTGCCCGGGCCTCTATCCTTGACCGAGCTGAGGGATTCCATGCCCGAACTGGGGGACTCCAGTGTATTGGTTGAGGAACTCGCGCCCTGACGCTGTGGCGAGATAGTTTCGCAACAACTCTTCGATCCCTGGAAGCGGTGGAGGTGGCGGGGCTGCCGGATTCGGCTGGATGACCGGTGAGAGGCGAGCGGCTAGGCTCGGTCGGATAACTGGGGGCTGGCGTAGTGCCGCCTCCGGTCCGAACAGCTCGCGATCCCTGCTCGCTGTGAGGTCCTCCACATGGCCTTCCGGTGTGGGTTGTGGCCCTAGGCGCGAACTCACAGGGGCTCGGTGCGACTGAGTTGGCTGTGAGGTCGGGCGTGCTGCCGTGTTATCTCCAGTATTCTGTTGGCCGGAGTCTGGGACCTCCGGGATCTCTTCGGCGATAGTCTGGTCGTTCACCGGAACGTCGTTGTGCGGTGGTTCTGCGCCCACCGTCGAGACTGGTTCCTCCGGTTGTCGTCGGCGACTCCGTCGACGACGAGGAGTTCCCAGCAGTGTTGTCATCCCATTCGGCATTGTTGATGATTTTGGGTAGCGAGAATCAAAAATTCAGACACAAATTTATGTTCCCACAGACGGCGCCAGTGATGAACCTTCGATTCACGACCCAAATTCGGATGGATGTTTATGTGCGGAATTAAAAGTGAGACAAAGGATTTACGTGGTTCGATCGAATCGATCTACGTCCACGGAGAGCAAATATGTGTTCTTGTATTCAAAATAGCATGCGTGAGTACAATACAATCAATTCTCGCATTTATAGATAGAACTCATGGTGGTTGCGGAGGTGGGATCGTGGAGGTGTGGGTGGTTTTCCCATCTCCGGCTTTTCCTCCATCAGCCCACGTTCTGGGTTTAGGGCTCAACTCCCTGGGCTTGTACTTGGCATGGACTGGGCTTGCCGATCTGGGCCTATTGGGCCTTCACCGATCTGGGCTTCACAACCTGGGCTTGTCTCTGGGCTTGTCTCTGTTTTGGGCCTTGGGCCTTTGGGCCTAGGGAGGTGGGCCATTTCCTATCAATAATTGTTTAGTAATTTAATTCTTTTAGTAAATTATTTTTAGAAATTATAAATCAAATGGTATATAAAGGTAAATGTTACAAAAGTATAATTTATAATAATTGAATATTTTTTATAATTTACTAATTAATAACATTGGTGACAACTTTAAATTTATTTCATATTCATGTTATAATGCGTCTATGGATTGTTATTTTTAGTGTGTTGTTCATTTTATATTTTAGAAAATATCATATACTAATGTGTTATGGATTTATAGGGATTGAGGAAGAAATCGTTGGCTATAAGGGAGGTTGACGAGAATGGAATTGGGGAAAAGTAAAGTTCTGGGAAGAAGAATAAAATACTGGGCTTGGTGGTTGTTGGGCCGAGTTTGGAATTTGGGCCATTTCTTTTAGATTGGTTTTTGGTTGGTTGCACTTTAATTAGTTTTGGTTTTGAGTAATGTCGTATGTTACATGCTAGCGATTTATATTTCTTTGGGAACAAGATATCTTGTTTAGCTATATATCTTAGCTGTTAGACGAGTTTTGGGAATCAATGAAAAATCTATTTTCTGCTCACTCTTTCTCTCTTATCTTCCTATTTCCTCCTCTGCATTTCTGGCTCACTCTTTGTCTATAAATTTCAAACCTCACGAGTGTAAATTTTAATATTCACATTAGTTTCTTTTTATATTATAGAGAAAGGCTAGATTAAGATAAAACTCGCGAAAATCATAATAGACATAGAATTTAATGCAACAAGTGACAACTGATGAAAGGACAATGAAAAAAAAAAAAAAAAAACATTTACCACAAAATTTAATTTCATATTTTTATACGCATCACGTGGTGAATAATTAGTGTTTAAAACACAACACGCTTATATCTATGTATAAATGAAGACGTTGTTACTATCCCCAATTTAATTGAATTTCTTATCATATATTTTTTAATGATATCATATCAAATTTCGAACAATCTGTAATAAATGAAAATATAAGTCACTAATATGATTTATGGTGATTGTTTAAATTATATACCATTATCTATCTATAATATATTAATTTTATACTATTGTGTATACTAAAATATTGATGAAAGTCGTAGAATGATAGACTAGGTGATAAGGTGAATACTTAGTAACATTATCTTGAACATCATCCCTTCATTGAATACATACATGAATTTTATTTTGAATATTTGAAAAATTAATTTATGTAAGTATGTATATTGTCTATTAAGAGTTATACTATGGCTCACATTAAGTGTTAAAAGATGAAATATTTAGGGGTTCCATAGTTTATAGATGAAATATTAATAGTTTGTTAGGTTTTAAATTATTAAACTTAGTAAACATATTGTAAATAATTATTTCATATAGCGGTTCCATAAATGGAACATAGATGCGGGGAGATATCCCATAATAAAATTACATGCACACATTCACGATGACTTTTGGGACAGTGATTCATTATTAATCACAACAAGATAATCGTGGGTCCATCATGTACACATAATGTTACGAAGTTTCTAAAAGGGATTTTAATTTTTATTTCAATGTAATACTTAAAAATATGTTTATTCTCTCTTGTTTGTAGTAAATTCAACGACTCTCGTAAGTATTAGAACCGTTTGATATTTTGTGTTCGATTAATTGTTAGTTCCTTTGTCCTACCGAAAAGCTTGTTTCTATATTTTGTACTATGTCACATATAATCAAGAAATGTTTACTATTTGGTATAAATGTGATAGTATTTACAAAGGTTGGTTCAAGTTTGAAATCACACGACTGTCTATTTACTCATAAAAACCCGAATGACATCCGATTGACCCGATTACCCTAGTTTCATCTATTTTAATGGTTTTAATCATGTTTTTTTTTTCTTCAAATTATTAGCCTATTATGCATGACCATTGTATTTTTTATATTAAATCGTGTAATTGAAACTTGATGAACCCTCGATTTGCAGCCCAATAAGATTAATAGTTTGTGTATGATTTGTGTGCGGAAGTAAATAGAGACGCAAGAGAATTACGTGGTTCGATCGATGAGATCTACGTCCACGGGGAGGAAAAGAGAATATTTAGTATTCAAAGTAGCATGAGTGTGTACAATACAAACAATTCTCCTATTTATAGACGAAGTAGATGCCGGTTGTGGGGGTGAGAACGTGGAGGTGTGGGTAGTTTTCCTGCTCCGGTTTCTTCTCCATCAACCCACGTACTTGGGACTTAGGGCTCAACTCCCTGGGCCCGTATTTGGCGTGGGCTGGGCCGAGCTGGTGTTGGGCCTGTCTTTACTAGGCCTACGCCGAGCTGGGCCTGTGCCGAGGTGAGTTAGTTGGGCTTTGGGCCTAGGGAAATGGGCCATTTCCAATCACATTCCCCCCCCCCCCCCCCCCCAAAAAAAAAAGTCGTGGGATACGTGATGGAGTTGACACAGGCTGTTTGCTGTTCGGCCGCCGCTACACCTTGTCCATGCCGGGGAATTGTTACTTGCCCTTGCTGTGTTGTGCTTTTCGTACCCCCTTCAAAACTCGGAGTTCGGGAGAAGCTGAAATCTCACTTTGCGTACCCCCTTCAAAACTCGGAGTTCGGGAGAAGCCGAACTCTCACTTGGCGTACCCCCTTCAAAACTTGGAGTTCGGGAGAGTCCGAACTCTCACTTGGCGTACCCCCTCAAAACTCGGAGTTCGGGAGAATCCGAACTCTGACTTGGCGTACCCCCTTCAAAACTGTGAGTTCGGTAGAATTCGAACTCTTACTTGGCGTACCCCCTTCGAAACTGTGAGTTCGGTAGAATCCGAACTCTTACTTGGCGTACCCCCTTCGAAACTGTGAGTTCGGTAGAATCCGAACTCTTGGCGTACCACCTTCAAAACTGTGAGTTCGGTAGAATCCGAGGTGTCGTTAGTTTCCCGCCGAAGGCGCATAAAGCTGTCAGGTGCCTTAAATGCGGACGCTTGGGGTACCGATAAAGTAGGGATTGGACGGGTCCGTTCATGAAACGCCGTCGCATTAACTAGCGTATTCAATACGCATTAACTCTTCCCCTCCTTAATGTATCATGATTGGGAGAGAGTAATCATTCACTCTCTTTTAATTTGCAAAGAACGGAACCCTAACTTTCAAATTCTCCTCACTGTTCATCGTCGCCACCCTCAACTTCTCTGCAAATCTCCAAGAATCTGAACAGAAGTAAGTTATGTCGTCCTCTATTTCAATGTCTATATCCAATTCTTCATCTGTTCGGTCCGTGCATTCCCCTCTACATTCTTCATCTTCTGCGGCCGCGGAGGAAACTGCCGCCGCATCATCTTCTTCTTCGTTGCCGGTTTTTTTTCCCGACCACACGCGTCCGTGCGTGCGGTCGGATTGTGGGACGCCTTACCCCCAAGATGTGGATTTCCCTGACTGTGCCGGTGTCTTTGGGAAGGTGGGAACCTACGATTCCATCGTTTCTACATCCGCCCTTTCCAAACTCGCCGTGAAATACAACTTCCCTTCTTCTGCCCTCCTTCTTCAACTTCGGGCCGGCGACAGAGCTTGCCGGCCCCCTCGCGGTTTCGTTACTGTATATGTACATCATTTTAAGGCCGGTCTGCGTGTTCCCTTTCCAGCCATATACACTGGGATTCACGATTTTTTTGATCTCTTCCCCGCCCAAATCACTCCCAACAGCATCCGCCAAATTGCCGGGCTGGGGATTGCCTGTTCTCGGTTGAATATCTCATATTCGGCCGAGACTTTGGGGGCTATGTTTTCCTTTAAGGATAGGAAAGAGGGATGGTATTACATCGCATCTCGTTACAAGTTTTGCATCACTGTTCCTTCCAAAGTGCCGAACTGGCAAAAGAAAATTTTCTTTTGCCGGTTCGAGGGAGCCACCGAGGTCGGGTGGCATGTAGGTGTTGTTAGGCTTTTGCCGCGGCGAAGGCAATTTGCCCCGGTGGCAGGGCGCTTTGACAGCCTCAGCAAGATGCCGATGTCATTGGCCGAGCTCGATTCGGCCGTACCGAGCCCCAATGATCCTTCCACTGCGGTGGAGCCGGGGAGGGGTGAGGTCCCCTTTCCTTAGATTTTTTTTTTTTTTTTTTTAATTCGGCATTAATCTGTTCCTCTGTTCTCCGTTGCAGTGAACATGGTGAAGGGGAAGAAGGGGCCCGCCCAGAAAAGGAGAAAGGACGAGGCCTCTAGCGCGCCTACCGATTCGAAGAGGCAGGCAACTGGGTTGTCGGAGAAGACCCGGTCTGAAATCCCTACCCCCCGTTCTCACGGCGCTCCTACTTTTGCCGCCGAGGCATTGATGTGGCGGCTGCTGGGAAGTTGGTGATGGGTTCGGCATCTTCCGAACCCGATTTTGCTATCACCGGAGTTCGGGCTCCACCTCCTGTGTTCGCAGCGGTAAACATCTGATTCTCTTAATTTGTCCCTTGTAACATTACTGATACCAGTGATTTCATGCAGGGGGTGGACACTACTTTGGAGGACTATAATCTCGCCTCGAGCGTGATAAAAAGCCTTCTGCAGGGTTCGGTGGCCAAGTATAACCGGGCCATCGAAAAGGTGAAAAACGTGGCTAGTGATAAAGCCAAGTTGGCCAAGGAGCTGTCCTCGGCCTCAGTTCGAGAGGACGAGCTGAAGAAGGAGCTTGCCACCGCTAAATCCGATCTCGCCGCTGCCAAGGAAAAAGCAGCGAAAAGCGATGAGGAGGTGGCGGCGGCCCGCGCTCGCGAACAAGAAATCGCCGCCGCCCAGGGCGAGCTCTTCCATGCCCTTGCTGAAAGGGTGGTTTACAGCAAGGGCTTCAGTGCCCTGGTCTCCGCACTGACCAAGCCGGCAAAGACCCGGGCGGTGGCCAAGGTGCTTGATCGTGTTGCTGCCGACTTCCCCACCCTTGACTAGGGGAAGTACGGCTACAAGTCGATTGACGACGACGAAATGCTGCGGATTTATTTCCGTCAGGTTTTGAAGAAAGCCTCCCCCTTCCCGGTCGTGGGGCATTTGGCCGAGAAGCAGACGCCCTGGTCGGCGGACGAAGTGCGCAATTGCCAGTTCGACCAGGTCGATGAATTCGAGGGCTTGTGTGGTCCTTTCCGTGACGAGCTGGAGGTGCGAACGCTTTCTCCAGATGTGTCATCCAGGGACGATGAGGAGGAGGATGAGGAGGAGATGGACGTGGAAACTGGCCACGTCGAAGGTGATGCCGAGGTGAACCAAACCGCCGATGTGCAACGGCTGGGTGCCGGGGCTGAGCCTTCTGGCGGGGTCAGTTGATCCCCTCTTGTAATTTTTGTTTTTCATTTTGTCTTGCCGAACTGTACTGTACCTATCTCCAATTAATGAAATGACTTTTGTCCGGCACTTTCTTATCTCTGTTTTTTACTTTCTGTAGAGTAAATCCAAACTAGACGTAACTGTGTATTTGAATGAAATCAAACAACTTAAGGCCCTTATTGATGCTAAGGATGTTGAGATCGACCGACTTGATAAGCGTGCCGAACACCTCCGAAATGAATTCGATGCCAAATACAAAGCACTGCAGGTCACGACTGATACGAATAAAGCTCGGTACCTACAACTGAAGGAAGATTATGCCGATGCCAAGGTTACTGCTGAAGAGCATGCCGAATATGAACGTGTAATTCACGAGCTCGGTGGTAAGACCATTTCCGAAGTGGAAGCTAAAGCTGTTGAAATGATGCGGCATGCTGGTCGAGAACAGAAGCATCGGGGGCCGGATTCCTGGGAGGTGGCTGAGTACGTTGCCGAGATGCGGTACTTAGCCAATTTGTTCCCTATAATCATCTCACGGCAGCCCGTACTGAAGGAATGGCTCGATGCCTACCCGCAGATAGAAGCGGCAAAGAAGAATGTCTCTCGATTCCGAGCACTGAGTCCGACTGTGCCTTCTCGGCTCGTCAAAGATCGTCTAGACATGTTTCTGCCTCCCTCAAAACGTCCACCTATTCCAAACCGCGGTGATGGCAACTATACTGCTCCTCGAATTACTTACAGAAGTCGATCTACCGGTAGCCGGGGAGGAGGGACAAGCCGAGGCGGAGGGAGGACCAGCCGAGGTGGTGGAGGTGGCCGCAGCGTAGGGCAAAGTTCTCGGAAGAAAGAGAATATAAATTTAGATGCTTTGCTCAATCCACCAACCACCGGTCTGGCTAGTTACTTTTATTGTAGCAAGAAGCCGGATGAGAGTGGTCCCTCTAGCTGACACGTAAAATGTAAACCTGCACAAAATTATAAATACTTTTGTTCGTCTTGATATATTAGTATTTTTTTTTTACGTGGCGAATTGCCTGTTTCCGAAGTGGCAATACTGCCCATTTCGGCTTGCGAATTGACACTTAGGTCGCTGTTCGGGTCTCCCGAAGTGGCCTTGGGTCTTTCCTGTCACACCCCGATTTTCCTAACTCTAAAAATAATCAATTTTAATTATAACCAATTAAATCGGGATGCAACGAAGGGTAAAATAAAAAGGGAGATTTATATTCAATTCATTTTAATTAATTTTAATTAAAGTTCATTTAGTTTAGCCCGGAAATTTGGGCAACATCTCCCCTTAAAAACCAGGATCAAGTCGTAGTAAATACTCCCTCCGTCCCATGGCAATTGTCCATGTTGCCTTATTGGGATGTCCCATTTAATTGTCCACTTACTTAAACTGAAAAGGTTTTACTCTCACAACTAATAGAATATTAACCCCACTATCTCTTAAGGCCTTGGTTATTGTGCCATTTCTCTTGTGGACAATTGCCATGGGACAGAGGGAGTACCAAAGACCTAATATCAGCTAAACAAGTACATAAACCATAACGATGAGGTCGGACCAGACCGCGCCATCATCGGATCCAAAGTACATATCGAAAGCATAACAACCGTGGCGGACCAGACCGCACTACAGTTGGATCCAGAATATATAGTTACATCAGAGTTACGTTTAAATAGCGGAAACGAAATAAACAAACATTCTTTTATTAACCGTTATAGTTTTTATAAATTCGTTTAAGTTTTCGTTATATGAATTCATATTTAAAACGTCAAGTTTTAAACCAACAAATGAATAACGAAATAAACTTTAACGAATATTAACTTTCTAAGTTAACTAAACCATAACTCCCATTTCAATTATTAAGTATGATAATTCGGTTATCTAAACAACAAAAAGGGAAATTGTTTAACGATTCAAAGCATACGTAAATTGTTTATATCCAAATTAAAAGTTTAAGAAACGGGAAAGAGTCTAACGGTTTAAGTTTTATTATCCTCGTCTCTTGTTTATTCCTCCTTTCCTCTTTCTCTCTCTTCTCGCCCCGTCACTAAGCCTCCGGCTCCCAATCTGCAAAACAAAGAAAGTTTCACAGGGCTGAGTACAACTAGCACTCAGTGGGAATCATTGCCAATCAAAGGAAAACAAAAGCAGGGCTTTCAGGATTTCAAAAGGGAGAAGTGAAAGAATAGGTCTTGATCCCATATGATCAAACCATTTAGACGTCCATTTAGGTATTCCCAAGGTTACTCGTAATCGAATCCCGGTTAAACCACCTGTCGGATTATAAGAACATTTGCAGGGTGACATACATAAAGTGTATATAAACCCATCAGCTATGCTAGACGGCATAAATAAGTTATATGCAAGTCTATCGGCTAGGGATCGAGATTTCCATGGTAAACCCCACTCCCGATCCCGGTGTACACCAGTTGCTCGTTGGTGTGTTAGACCTAACGATGTCAATCCGATATCGTAAAAGATTAGAGCATTAAACCTGGGAAACCTGTGATTCACAATTTAATCCTGAAACAAAGCCTGCACTTGAAGAATATAGAGCTTACTAGCTCAAGAGTTATTAAGAAATAAGAATCCCCAAGGATTTTAACAAGTTCGAATAAATAGATCCCCACCTTTACCGGTTACTCGATTCTTTGGTTCGAATCTTAGTCAGCTTCTTCGGAGAGTCTTCCTACAAATATTTTCTGAGGTTAAGTTACGTTCGTAATTTCATTCTTTAAAATTTTCTAACATAACTTTCCTTTTTAATTATTAATATTCCCTAAAATTATATATATAACTTATTAACCTTCTATAATTGTTTTCTTATGTTTTCGTCGTTTGCATGGCTTAGACTTCAACACAAAAGTTGTTCAACTAATCATTAGGGATATTTTGGTGCAAAAATATTATACATGCAAAACGGGTAAGGGTCCTTCGACTCGAAATGAACACAGTTTCATTTTTAGAAAATTAACGGTGATTCCGATTGTTACCAAATTTTGTAGGATGCTAGGCAATCTCATTTCGAAGCCCTATTATTATTTTCCAAACATTTGGACAGAGTCTCGACATGCAGGGAACCATTATCCATGAACAAGAAAGCATACCAACAACAATTCATTTTCAACAGAATTCATTCCGATCAAGAGGTTAATTATTAGGTTACGAACAACTTTAATTCGGTTATATGGATGCAAAAAGGAATACCGGCAACCACCAAAGAAAGGGCGATTGCACGGCACGGAGAAGAAGAGAATATGCAAATGAAGATGGCGATGCATGTCCTACTTCGAGACTTCGCGACGACGATCAACCAACATTCCTAGGATCGAAACCCTCCTGCGAGTTCATAGAAGCGAACGACATACCTTTTCGTTGATCGGAGAAGAAGATATGCTGAAAAAGCGATCGAAGATGATCGGGGCTGTTCTTGGCTTCCTCGGCTGGAAGAAGAAGGAAGATGGTGGTGTAAGATGATGGTGATGAAGGCAGCGGCTGCTGCAGCTTGGTCGGAGGAGATGATCGGCGGCGGTGGAGATGGCGAGAGAGATGGAGCTGCTGCTCTCCTTCGATTTCTTGGAAGGAAGACGAAGGTGGTGGCTGGAGGATGGTGGTGTTCGGTGGAGGAGATGATGGAGGGCTGTTTGATGGAGAGGATGATCGGTGGTGGATGGCGGAGATGGAGGATGGTGATCGGCGCTGGGGGGAATCGCCGGCGAAGGGCGAAGGCGGAGGTGGTGAGTTCGGGAGAGAGAGAGAGCTGATGGAGTTGGTGGGTTTGGTGGAGATAATCCTCAAAGTTGAGAAATGTGATAAGAATGCCAACAATGAGGCGGTGATGACCTCTTTTTATAGGGGTCATCCCGTCTCCGATCGAACGTCTCGTTTCCCGACAAAAATATATTTCTCCGGCAATGAATTCCGATTTAAGATATCAAAGGGTTTATGGAATCTATGAAAAATATCGAACACAACGATATAGGTTAAAGAATTTTCGGAAGGAATTTGATAGCTCGAAGATTTTTAAAGAAATGAAAAGATCGAAAATAGACAAACGGCGACTCGGGTTTTCTTAACCGTTTATCCGAAAAATACGTAGCTTCTTTTATAATTCTATTAATGTCAAAACTAGGTTAAATATATTAATATTACATTTTTGGGATTTTATTAAGTTAGAAATAATATTTTTAGTTAACAAATCGTTAATTAAATTAAATATTCTAAAATTCTTTTATTAAGAAATTTATATAACTAATAATGTTAAAGCTTTTAAATTTAAATATCCTTTCATCATTTTACTATATAAATTATGAAAAGCTTATTATATTAAAGGAAACTATTTATTTTCTATTTCCTAGTATTTAAAAATACGGGTTATTACACTACCACCCCCTTAAAAGAAATTTCGTCCCGAAATTTAAGTACCTTCATATACTAGGTCGGGGTATTGGGCTCTCATCTTTTCCTCCGGTTCCCACGTGGCCTCTTCCAAGTCGTGGTGGTTCCACAACACCTTAACTGTGGCAATCTCTTTGTTCCTAAGGACCTTGATCTTTCGATCCAAAATCCTGACAGGTTTTTCTATATAATGTAAATCAGGGTTAAGTTCTACCTCTTCATACCTAATCACGTGCTTGGGGTCAAACACGTACTTCCTAAGCATGGATACGTGGAAGACATCGTGAACATTTGCTAGGCTGGGAGGTAGTGCTAGGCGATATGCTACATTCTTGATCTTCTCTAGGATTTCGAACGGTCCAACGTATCTCGGCCTCAACTTCCCTCGTTTTCCGAATCTAATGACTCCTCGGGTTGGACTGATTTTCAAGAATACTTTGTCTCCAACTTCAAACTCCAATTCGGTCCTTCTTTTGTCGGCATAAGATTTCTGTCGATCCTGAGCTTCTTTGATTCGCTGCCGAATTGTGTCGACAATAGTTACCATCTCTTGAACTACGTCTGGTCCCAAAAGCTTTCGTTCTCCGACTTCGTCCCAATAGAGAGGTGAACGGCACTTCCTTCCATACAAAGCTTCGTATAGCGCCATTCCGATAGTAGATTGAAAACTGTTGTTGTAAGCAAATTCCACCAATGGCAAAATTTATTCCCAGTTATCTCCTCGGTCGGCAACAACTGCTCTCAGCATGTCTTCTAAGATTTGGATCATACGTTCTGACTGTCCGTCGGTCTGAGGGTGAAAAGCAGAGCTGAACTTTAACTGAGTACCCATGGCTTCTTGCAAACTCGTCCAGAACTTTGATGTGAAACGGGAGTCGCGATCTGAAGTGATAGAGATCGGAATTCCGTGAAGTCTCACTATCTCCTTGACATAGAGTTTGGCCAACTTCTCTAATCCAAATGTCATCTTAATCGGCAAGAAGTGAGCTGACTTTGTAAGTCGATCGATGATAACCCAAATTGCGGTGTTTCCCTTGGATGACTTTGGAAAACTCACCACAAAATCCATGTTGATGTGGTCCCACTTCCACTCTGGGATAGGCAACGGCTGCAAGGTTCCGTATGGCCTCTGGTGTATAGCTTTCACTTGTTGGCATGCCAAGCATCGTTCCACAAACGAAGCGACGTCTTTCTTCATGGATTCCCACCAAAATTTCTGTCGTAGATCTCGATACATTTTGGTGCTACCGGGATGAGCTGTGTAAGGTGTATTGTGAGCCTCGTACATAATCTCTTCTTTCAATGCTTTGTCGTCTGGCACACATAACCTGTCTCCATAGAGTAATGCACCGTCGGTGCTGATTTTGCAATCCTTCACGAAGTCGTTGCATCCTTCAGAGCCAACCTGTGATCGTAGCTTTTCCATGCGTGCATCGGTTTGCTGGCCGGCAATGATTCGTGCTCGAAGGTCGGGCCTTGCAACAATTGTAGCAATGCATCCATTTGTTGTTGCTGGCGGGCAAAGAATGGTCAGATTCAACTTGGCAAATTCTCGAGCAAGTTCCTCTTCATTTGTAACCACATAAGCGAGATTCCCATGGTTCTTTCGGCTTAAGGCGTCGGCAACAACATTGGCTTTTCCTGGGTGATAGTCGATTTTACAATCATAATCCTTGACTAACTCAAGCCATCGCCTTTGTCTCATGTTGAGCTCATTCTGTTCAAAGAAATATTTCAGACTCTTGTGATCGGTGAAGATTTCACACTTTGCTCCATAAAGGTAATGCCTCCATATCTTCAAGGCATGTACTACCGCTGCTAACTCAAGATCATGAGTAGGATAATTCTTTTCATGTGGTTTCAGTTGTCGAGATGCGTAGGCGATCACTTTTCCATTTTGCATCAAGACACATCCCAATCCTTCCTTTGATGCATCGGTGTAGATCACATATCCTTCATTGCCTTCTGGAACTGTTAGTATCGGTGCGGTTGTAAGTCGTTTCTTGAGCTCCTGAAAACTTTTCTCGCATTCCTCTGTCCATACGTACTTGGTACCCTTCTTCAAAAGTGAAGTCATTGGTTTGGATAACTTTGAGAATCCTTCGATGAATCTTCGATAATAACCTGCGAGTCCTAGGAAACTTCGGATCTCGGTTACACTTGTTGGAGTCTTCCATTGACTAACTGCTTCCACTTTTGCTGGGTCGACTTTGATTCCATCGGCAGAGACGATGTGGCCAAGAAACATTACTTCTCGTAGCCAAAACTCGCACTTGCTAAACTTAGCGTATAACTTCTCTGTTCGCAATGTCTCGAGCACGGTTCTGAGATGCTTCTCGTGATCTTTCTGAGTCTTTGAGTAGATGAGAATGTCATCAATGAACACGAGAACAAATCCGTCTAGATATTGATGAAAGATTCTGTTCATCAAATCCATGAATACTGCGGGTGCGTTGGTTAGTCCGAACGGCATCACTGTGAACTCGTAATGGCCGTAACGGGTCCTGAAAGCTGTCTTTGG
The DNA here is from genome assembly GCA_029379335.1 of Thymus mandschuricus. NCBI lineage: Eukaryota > Viridiplantae > Streptophyta > Magnoliopsida > Lamiales > Lamiaceae > Thymus > Thymus mandschuricus. The sequence continues at coordinate 40,836,370 of CM057071.1, forward strand.
CACGTCTCCCTTTCTGACTTTCAGCTGATGGTATCCTGATCTGAGATCGATCTTGGAGAACACACACGCTCCCTTAAGTTGATCTAAGAGATCGTCAATCCTTGGTAACGGGTACCTGTTCTTGATTGTGAGTTTGTTGAGCTCTCGGTAGTCAATACACATCCTCATGATTCCATCTTCCTTTTTCACGAACAACACTGGGGCTCCCCATGGCGACACGCTAGGTTGGATGAAACCTAGGTCGAGTAACTCTTGCAACTGAACTTTAAGCTCTTGTAGTTCCTTTCTTTCCGCAACGGTAACACTCCACTGTCTTTAGGCGACATTCACCTACATGGTTTCCTTGGCAATGTTGGCAAAAAGGGAGGTTCCGGTTCGGTGCACTTGGCCGCGGTGGTTGGGGTCGTGGTGCAGCTCGGAATTGTTGAGGCAGTTGAGGATTGCCTCTCCATCCTTGGGGCCTCATCTGATTGCTAGTATTTCCTCCTTCGAACTTTCTCTTCCCAAAAGCTGGATTGAACCCAACGCTCTGCTCGTTGCTTCTGTCTCTTTCCTTCGGTAGCATGGACTCAATATCCATGGCTCGGCTCAGTGTCTGTGCATAAGTAAGAGAACCGTGACTAGCAAGGGATATGCCAATCTCATGTCGAAGGCCGCGTCTGAATTTGTCGGCACGAGCAAGATCCGTCTCCACGAGTTGAGGAGCATAACGAGATAGTTGGTTGAACAAACGATCATATTCGGCGACCGTCCTCTTTCCCTGTTGCAAGTTCCAGAACTCATTCTGGCGACGTTGGCGGTAACATCCCGGAATATACTTCTCAAGAAGCTCGTCTTTGAAGTCTTCCCATGTGTATCGTTCCCATTGAGCAGCTGTGAGAGTTCTTTTGACTGACTCCCACCAGAAATCAGCTTCATCGACCAGTTGATGAAGACCATAATCAAGTTTGTCGGTCTCGGTGCATTTGAGGTAGTTGAAGATCTTGTCCATAGCTCTAACCCATCTCTCGGCATCGGCTGGTTCACCTAACCCATTAAAAGTTGGAGGATTCTGCCTACGGAAACTCTCATCATTCCTAGGCACCTGAACTCGATCTAGGGGCTCACCTACATTACCGTTCCTTCCACGTACCATTTTGTTTTGCTAAGTTTGATTGATGTTGTTCTCTTTTGAGAAGCTGAATTGATATGATTGTCAAAGAAACGTTAGTAAGCTTTATCAAGAGTTTATGCCATATCCATAACAGCATAAGTTTTGTTAAAAGAAAAATTTTATGCTATATCCATAAATAGCATTTTGATTAAGGGGATTCAATATTTCAAAACATACTCATTCTTTCAAGTAGAAAAGCATATCCACATAATTCACACATATATCGTAAGCCCGATATAATCACATAAGTCACATATATATCGTAAACCCGATATAATCACAAAATTTCAAAACCATATCAATCGTCAAGTTTCCAATATCAATCCCTCCCCGGATGATAATAATCAGTTTCAAATATCAATCCCTCCCCGGATGATAATAATTCAATTGTATCGTATCCCGATACTAAACCTGTCACAATTCATGTTTCAAAAATAAATCCCTGCCCGGATTATAACAATTTACAATTCTTAACATATAACTTCACATTTTGCAACAAACAATGCACACTTTCACATTTCGTAAATTCTCACGTTTCGTTTTTCATATAGTTCACCTTTCGCATTTAATCACATATTCCTTGCAAATAATCATAAGATCACCAAGTCACAAAATCATATAAACATAACCATCATCATAGCCATAATCATATATATGTTGCCCCAAAATTGATTCGTTTAGAAACGAATCTCAACCTGCCCATATCATGTCATACATATCATATATAACGTATGTCATCCCTACCAAGCAAGATAATAACATAATATCATACGAAGTTTGCCTCTACAAGGACTTTCCCACATAACATATATAACCAACATGCAAATGCAGATGCAAAGATGAAGTCGGGGCGGCTTTGTAGGCCCACACCAAAATTCCCGGCTTGCGAAGCGTCGTCATCTATGGCTTCGTCGGCATCTCCGTCTGCATATACTTGCCCTACTCCTCGTCTGTCTCCACAATCTCTCCCTCCTCAATCTCATCGTCCGGAATCCTAATTGTTACTCGAATAGGTGCGATGGTACTCATCCTCGCCGTCCGTCGGTACGGGCTCTTCTCAAGCGAAGTTTGTCCTTTTTCTCGGCTTGTTGCAGGCCTCGGTGGAGTCGGTAGTCGGCCGGCAAAGTCCACGTTGGTGGGAATGGGTCCAAACTGCTGTCCGTCTATCCCTGGATTGTTTGGCAGCCCGTAGTGGCCTCCATTTGGCGGGACTCGGGCGAACTCTGTCTCCACGGGTGGCAGAGGCTCGGGCACGTAGGGCTGGTCGGTTGGCGGGGCTGGCTCGGCCAACCTCCAAGGAAGGTAGTAGAACGCCTGGTATGGTCGGGTGAGTCCAGTTCCAAAATACCTCCATGTCTGCTTCGTTGTTGGTTCGGAATCTGGGGTACTGGGATACCTCTGGAAGTGGCATTCTGAATGGAGTTACGTCGATTGGTTGTCGACCGTACCTCTGAAACTGGTAGTAGAGGAATCCTACCACATCATGGAAACGAACATGGTGCTCTGTTACACCCATAACTGGCTTGCCCCACAAGGCCTGTGTCTGCTCGGCGCAAAGACTCCATTCACTAGGTAAGTGTATACACATATGTCGAAGCGCTGTGGTGTCCGAAATCCCTGCCTCACGTGACTCTTCAAAAGCCATTGTGAGCCTCATCAGATAACTGCTTATTGTGTCCTCGGCTCTCATAATACAACTGAAAAAGTCATTCCGTATCTGCTCCCTTCGGTACGTGCCCCTGTAATACTCCCAAGAATCCACGTCGCCTGAAATAAAATACGGGTCACCAACATTCCAACAGAAATTCAATTTGTGCAAGACTCCTTTTCCCATTCCACTTGGGTCGTGAGTTCCCGAGAAGAAGTCACCCTGTTATGCTCATGATCAAATGCATGCAATGCACACAAATAATGCAACACCAAATTCCTTAATCTAATGCAAACATTTTCAATGCATTCACAAAACACGAGAAGTTAGTTCATAACAATAATCAAACGAAGATTAAGGTTCGATTTTTCAATTTCAAATTCCTAGATTTTCAATATACTTCTCACGTTAGTTACACTTATTCCACATCTTATAATCATCCTTCGAATAACATCACATATGCCATATTATCACATAAGTTCACATACGTTTAACACCACGTTTCACATAACGTTTCACATAAGCACACCACCAATTTGTTAGTCTCATATAATCAAAGAGTTCGAAATGTACCTCGACGATGAGCTCAGAGCAATAGTGATCGAGAGAGAGAGAATGCATAGGTCCAATGTTTTCTTAAGTCCATAATATTCAAAGTCCATTTAAGTCCATACATGATTTACACTTAGGATAAAATTTCCTAACAATTCCCAAATTTTAAGTTCATTAAGTCTTCGGTATTCAGAACAACCTCGCTCTGATACCACGCTGTCACACCCCGATTTTCCTAACTCTAAAAATAATCAATTTTAATTATAACCAATTAAATCGGGATGCAACGAAGGGTAAAATAAAAAGGGAGATTTATATTCAATTCATTTTAATTAATTTTAATTAAAGTTCATTTAGTTTAGCCCGGAAATTTGGGCAACATCTCCCCTTAAAAACCAGGATCAAGTCGTAGTAAATACCAAAGACCTAATATCAGCTAAACAAGTACATAAACCATAACGATGAGGTCGGACCAGACCGCGCCATCATCGGATCCAAAGTACATATCGAAAGCATAACAACCGTGGCGGACCAGACCGCACTACAGTTGGATCCAGAATATATAGTTACATCAGAGTTACGTTTAAATAGCTGAAACGAAATAAACAAACATTCTTTTATTAACCGTTATAGTTTTTATAAATTCGTTTAAGTTTTCGTTATATGAATTCATATTTAAAACGTCAAGTTTTAAACCAACAAATGAATAACGAAATAAACTTTAACGAATATTAACTTTCTAAGTTAACTAAACCATAACTCCCATTTCAATTATTAAGTATGATAATTCGGTTATCTAAACAACAAAAAGGGAAATTGTTTAACGATTCAAAGCATACGTAAATTGTTTATATCCAAATTAAAAGTTTAAGAAACAGGAAAGAGTCTAACGGTTTAAGTTTTATTATCCTCGTCTCTTGTTTATTCCTCCTTTCCTCTTTCTCTCTCTTCTCGCCCCGTCACTATGCCTCCGGCTCCCAATCTGCAAAACAAAGAAAGTTTCACAGGGCTGAGTACAACTAGCACTCAGTGGGAATCATTGCCAATCAAAGGAAAACAAAAGCAGGGCTTTCAGGATTTCAAAAGGGAGAAGTGAAAGAATAGGTCTTGATCCCATATGACCAAACCATTTAGACGTCCATTTAGGTATTCCCAAGGTTACTCGTAATCGAATTCCGGTTAAACCACCTGTCGGATTATAAGAACATTTGCAGGGTGACATACATAAAGTGTATATGAACCCATCAGCTATGCTAGACGGCATAAATAAGTTATATGCAAGTCTATCGGCTAGGGATCGAGATTTCCTTGGTAAACCCCACTCCCGATCCCGGTGTACACCAGTTGCTCGTTGGTGTGTTAGACCTAACGATGTCAACCCGATATCGTAAAAGATTAGAGCATTAAACCTGGGAAACCTGTGATTCACAATGTAATCCTGAAACAAAGCCTGCACTTGAAGAATATAGAGCTTACTAGCTCAAGAGTTATTAAGAAATAAGAATCCCCAAGGATTTTAACAAGTTCGAATAAATAGATCCCCACCTTTACCGGTTACTCGATTCTTTGGTTCGAATCTTAGTCAGCTTCTTCGGAGAGTCTTCCTACAAATATTTTCTGAGGATAAGTTACGTTCGTAATTTCATTCTTTAAAATTTTCTAACATAACTTTCCTTTTTAATTATTAATATTCCCTAAAATTATATATATAACTTATTAACCTTCTATAATTATTTTCTTATGTTTTCGTCGTTTGCATGGCTTAGACTTCAACACAAAAGTTGTTCAACTAATCATTAGGGATATTTTGGTGCAAAAATATTATACATGCAAAACGGGTAAGGGTCCTTCGACTCGAAATGAACACAGTTTCATTTTTAGAAAATTAACGGTGATTCCGATTGTTACCAAATTTTATAGGATGCTAGGTAATCTCATTTCGAAGCCCTATTATTATTTTCAAAACATTTGGACAGAGTCTCGACATGCAGGGAACCATTATCCATGAACAAGAAAGCATACCAACAACAATTCATTTTCAACAGAATTCATTCCGATCAAGAGGTTAATTATTAGGTTACGAACAACTTTAATTCGGTTATATGGATGCAAAAAGGAATACCGGCAACCACCAAAGAAAGGGCGATTGCACGGCACGGAGAAGAAGAGAATATGCAAATGAAGATGGCGATGCATGTCCTACTTCGAGACTTCGCGACGACGATCAACCAACATTCCTAGGATCGAAACCCTCCTACGAGTTCATAGAAGCGAACGACATACCTTTTCGTTGATCGGAGAAGAAGATATGCTGAAAAAGCGATCGAAGATGATCGGGGCTGTTCTTGGCTTCCTCGGCTGGAAGAAGAAGGAAGATGGTGGTGTAAGATGATGGTGATGAAGGCAGCGGCTGCTGCAGCTTGGTCGGAGGAGATGATCGGCGGCGGTGGAGATGGCGAGAGAGATGGAGCTGCTGCTCTCCTTCGATTTCTTGGAAGGAAGACGAAGGTGGTGGCTGGAGGATGGTGGTGTTCGGTGGAGGAGATGATGGAGGGCTGTTTGATGGAGAGGATGATCGGTGGTGGATGGCGGAGATGGAGGATGGTGATCGGCGCTGGGGGGAATCGCCGGCGAAGGGGGAAGGCGGAGGTGGTGAGTTCGGGAGAGAGAGAGAGAGCTGATGGAGTTGGTGGGTTTGGTGGAGATAATCCTCAAAGTTGAGAAATGTGATAAGAATGCCAACAATGAGGCGGTGATGACCTCTTTTTATAGGGGTCATCCCGTCTCCGATCGAACGTCTCGTTTCCCGACAAAAATATATTTCTCCGGCAATGAATTCTGATTTAAGATATCAAAGGGTTTATGGAATCTATGAAAAATATCGAACACAACGATATAGGTTAAAGAATTTTCGGAAGGAATTTGATAGCTCGAAGATTTTTAAAGAAATGAAAAGATCGAAAATAGACAAACGGCGACTCGGGTTTTCTTAACCGTTTATCCGAAAAATACCTAGCTTCTTTTATAATTCTATTAATGTCAAAACTAGGTTAAATATATTAATATTACATTTTTGGGATTTTATTAAGTTAAAAATAATATTTTTAGTTAACAAATCGTTAATTAAATTAAATATTCTAAAATTCTTTTATTAAGAAATTTATATAACTAATAATGTTAAAGCTTTTAAATTTAATTATCCTTTCATCATTTTACTATATAAATTATGAAAAGCTTATTATATTAAAGGAAACTATTTATTTTCTATTTCCTAGTATTTAAAAATACGGGTTATTACATTTCCTCGGTCCTGGGATGGCATATTGCCTATTATCCTCGGCCGAGGTGACACTTGGGTCTTAATCGGGTTCCTGTTTCGCCGACCAGGTCGGTAGGGGTGGTCCCCTGTTCGTACGATTTTATTTTTGTATTTTAGCCCTTGTCCTCGCCAGGATAATGCATGAGATTAGAGATAATGCGCATATAAGTGGAGTAATGCAAGACAATGCGAACACCCAAAAGATAGGAACTGCGAACTTTTCATTAAACTCTGAAAATGTTTGAAAGACGGACTCGAAATTGACAAATACTGAACTGAAAGACAGACCACATACTTTAATGACAAACGACTAAAAAGCAAGACTCTATTCTATATGATACTCCACTCCTATGTGTAATACCTCTTCAAATGGATAACATTCCATGGCCGATGTATGGGCTCCCCGGATAGACTGGAAAGTATATAGGCTCCTTTGCCGAGGTCCTCGTCAACTCGGTAGGGACCTTCCCATGTGGCTTCCAGTTTGCCGAGCTTGTAAGCCTTGCTGACCTCATTGTTTCGTAGGACTAAGTCACCTACGCGGAATTGCAGGTTTCTAACTCGCCGATTATAGTATCGGGCCGTGAGTTGTTTGTACCGGGCTTCCTTGATGTAAGCTGCATCCCGTTTCTCCTCTAATAGGTCAAGATCCGCACATCGGTTCTCGTCGTTCACTTCGGAGATGAAATGTGTCATGCGCGGACTTGGCAGTCCGATTTCGACAGGGATAACAACTTATGTTCCGTAAGCCAAGCTATACGGTGTTTTGCCATTTGTGGATCGAGGTGTAGTCTGGTAAGACCATAGAACATTAGGAAGGTTCTCCGCCCACAATCCTTCGGCTTTTTCTAATCGGGTCTTAAGGCCTTTGACGATTGTCCGATTTGTCACTTCGGCTTGGCCATTTGCCTGTGGTGAGCCACCGAGGTGAAGTGCTGCTGAATTCGCAGTTCATCGCACCATTCTCTAAAGACCTTGTCTGTGAACTGGGTCCCGTTGTCGGATACCAATACATGAGGTATTCCAAAACAGCACACTATGTTCTTCCATACGAAGTTGCGAGCATTCTTGCTTGTTATCGTAGCTAGAGGCTCCGCTTCCACCCACTTCGTAAAATAATCTATCGCGACTATGATATGTCGCAATTGGCCTGGTGCCTTATCGAATGGGCCCACGATGTCAATTCCCCATTGTGCGAACGGCCAAGGGCTCTGCATCGTTGCCAGTTCGCTTTGGGACAGTCTTGTCACATTGGCATGCAACTGGCACTTCTCACATCTTTGCACTAGTTCGGTGCAATGTTTGAACATTGTAGGCCAATAATATCCCCATCTCATAATTTTCTTTGCTAGGGCCCTAGGTCCGATGTGGCTTCCGCAAGACCCTTCATGTACCTCGCGCACGACGTAGTCTGCCGAGGCGGGTCCTACGCACTTGAGCAGGGGCTGGAGATAAGATTTCTTGTAGAGGACATTGTCCAGAACGGTATATCTCAATGATTTTGACAATATCCTTCTTGCCTCCGTTTTGTCTCCGGGCAATTCCCCCCTCACTAAATAGGCGAGGATTGGCGTCATCCACGTCGGTTGTTGCTCCTCGTCTAAATCGTTGACCTCGGCTTCCTATATGCTCCTATGCTGGACTTCTTCCACCGGCGAAGTGCCAGGTACTGCTGCCAACTTGCTGAGAACGTCAGTTCGGGAATTTTGAGTTCATGGTATGTGTTCAAGCTGGAAGTATGCGAAGGCTTCCTGCATTCCCCGTGCCTTAGCTAGGTATCTCTTCATCCTATCTCCCTTCGCTTTGTACTTCCCCAACATGTGATTTACAACTACTTGTGAATCACTATGTACCTTTATGGTTGTGACCTTCAAATTTGTGGCTATTCAGAGCCCGGCCAGCAACGCTTCGTACTCCACCTCATTGTTGGTGGTCGCGAACTGAAAATGAACCGAGTAGGTGAATTCCTTCTTTTCTGGGCTTATGAGGAGAACCCCAGCTCCGCTTCCCGTCTTCCCGGAAGCGTCGTCAACATACATGTGCCAGCATTCTTGAGGCTCTACTGTGGTGGTGCGAGCTGGGACTGTCGGCTCAGTGGCCGAGGTGGTGACATCGGTTATGGAGGTCTCAACCAAGAAATCTGCTAAGGCCTATCCTTTAATGGCCTGGCGGGGAGCATAAGTAATGTCGTGTTCTCCCAATTCTATGGCCCACTTCGCTATTCGGCCCGATGCTTCGAGTTTTGTCAGAACTTGCCGATGTGGGGAATCTGTTCGAACTTGGACAGAGTGCGCGTGAAAGAATGGGCGCAAACGCCGAGCAGCGTTGACTAACACCAAGGCGAGCTTTTCCAATGGTTGATATCGCACCTCGGGTCCCTTGAGTGACCTACTGATGAAATACACGGGCAATTGACGCCCGCTTCTTCTCGTATGAGCACCGCACTGATAGCTTCCTCCGAGATGGCTAAGAATAAAAATAGCACCTCTCCCTCCTTTGGTACCGATAACGTCGGTAGGTTGTTGAGATAGTCCTTCAGCTGGTTTAGTGCGAGATGGTGTTCCGAGCTCCAGTTGAACTCGGGCGCCTTCTTCAAGATTTTGAAAAAGGGCAATTGTTTCTCTGCGGCTTTGGAGAGAAACCTGCTTAGTGCGGCAAGACACCCAGTTAGCCTATGCACGTCATTGATTGACTTCGGGTCTCTCATCTCCAACACCGCTTTGACTTTTGACGGGTTCACCTTTAACCCTTCTTGGGAGATCCAACAACCTAAAAACTTCCCCGAGGTCACAGCAAAGGTGCACTTTTGGGGGTTAAGTTTTAAGTTGACCTCGCGGAGGAGGGAGAGCACAGTTCAGAGATCTGCGGTACTGGTACTTTCTTCCTTACTCTTTACTAGTATGTCATCGACATAGACTTCCACTTCTTTTCCAAAATGTTCCTTGAATATCTTGTCTACCATCCGTTGATAGGTTGCTCCTGCATTTTTCAGTCCGAATGGCATCTTGCGGTAAGCAAAAATGCCGAAGTCCGTAATGAACGCTGTCTTATATGCATCCTCGACATCCATTAGAACTTGGTGGTATCCTTTGTATAAGTCAAGGAAGCTGAAAATCTTGTGGCCGACTAGGGAGTCCACTTTCTTATCGATGTCGGGTAGAGGGTAGCAATCTTTGGGGCAGTGCTTGTTGAGATCGGTGTAATCAATACACATTTGCCAACCTCCCCCAGCTTTCTTGACCATTACCGGATTCGCTATCCAAGTCGGATAAGTTACTTCGAAAAGGATTCCTGCATCCATTAGTTGCGTCACCTCGGCCTTTATTACTTGATTCTGCTCAGCGGCGAAAGAGCGCTGCTTTTGCTTAATGGGCCTGACCTCAGGGTCAATGTTGAGCCGATGTGTGATTAGCCGGGGTGACACTCCTGTCATGTCCAATGGGGACCATGCGAAGACGTCTCTGTACTCCTTCAAGAGCCGAATAACCTGTTCGTGAAGATGTGGGAGCTCGGTGAAGCCTACCTTGACGACCTTGGCAGGGGTCGTCCTCGTATAACGCTACTTCCTTCACTGAGCTCTCCTCGGGAGGCAACGTCTTCCTCAGCTCCTTGGAGTTCGGTAATTGCTATGCTTGGGGCAACTGGGGCGGAGCCCCCTGCCCTTTGAGTGCCACATGTAAGCACTCCCTTGCTACCTTGGTCACCTCGGATCACGGCTACCCCCCCTCCCCCTCCCTTAGTTGGAATTTTCAGAGCCAAGTGATAGGTGGAGCAGATCGCTCTTACTACATTCATCCAAGTCCGACCTAGGATGATATTGTAGGGGGACTTAGCTTCCACCACTATGAACTCGGTCACGTCGGTAGAGCTCCTCGGCCCCTTCCCTATGGTTACTGGGAGTTCGATCGTTCCCAGCGGATGGGTTTCTTCTTGGGCAAAGCTTCGCAAAGGCCGTGTCGTCGGCATGATCTTCGACTTATCTAACTCCATATTATCGAAGCAGTGCTTGAACATGATGTTCACCGATGCCCCAGTGTCGATGTGTATCCTTCTGATGAGTTTGTTAGCTACTACGGCCTCAACGACAATGGCATCGGAGTGCGGCACCATAGGGGGCACTGGGTCCTCGGCAGAAAAGGTTATTGCTTCTTCTTTTTTGAATCTCTTACTAGCTGGCTCCCTATTCGGGAGGTTCCGTGCCCCATTTTTAAGGGATGACTTAGTCTGTCCCTTGGCGAGTGCGGAGATGGTGGCAACGACTCCATCGCACTGGCAATCTCCGTCCTCATCGGCGTCATCATCATTGTACTTAACTTTCTTCTCGGCTTCCGTACTACAACTTCCTCCTCGGCACTGCCTTTTCTTCTTCTGATTTCGGGGAGCGTCTACTTGGTTGACTCCCGCACTTCGGTCCTGGTATTTTTTGAGCGGGCCACTGCGGACTAGGCTCTCGATGTCATGGGCCAGGTTCCTGCAGTTCTCCGTCTCATGTCCATAATCTTCATGAAAATGGTAAAACTTGTTCTTCGACCTCGGCTTGCCATCCTCTTTCATCGGCCTTGGCTTCTCGAACAAGTTTGCGTGTAATTCGAGGATTTCAGACCTGGGCTTATTCAGTAGAGTGAATTGTGGAGGGGACCGTTGAGCGGGCTGAGATGCGGGTGGACCTCGTGGCGGTGCCGGGTTTTGCCGAGGTCCGAGGCAAGATTCTAACGGACCACGCTGAATCCGCTCCATCACACCTTTCCGAGGTGTGTCTTCTTTCTTCTTAGAGGTCTCCCCTCGGTCTACCTCCCTTCGACGTCTGGTCGCCTCATCAATCTTAGTGAACTTATCCGCTATTGCCCACAGTTCGGTGGTAGTCAGTGGTTCTTTTGCCAGAATCTCCTTATAGAGGAGGTCCGAACTGATGGCATTTTAAAATACCGAGATAATGAGGAGTTCGTTAGTGCAGCGAGTTTGCAGACACTCTCTATCAAACCAGGTCATGAAATCCTGGAGGGATTCATTCCGGTTCTGCTTTACAGTTAGCAAGTGGGCCGGGGTATGCCTCACTTCGGTACGCTGGGAAAAGCTCCCAGCGAACATGATTGGTGTCTAGATGTTAGGTTTTTCGTCATGTTTTTGTGTCCGTTTTTGTTGTGTTTTTGTGTCTTTCATGTGTCTTTGTCTATGAATTGGTTGTTTGGAGTTTTTGGTACTTCTAGGATGAAAAGGGCGGAAACGAGAAGAAAATGAGAATAAAGGTTGTTGAGCAATCATTGACCTCGAGTTCTAACTTCTCATGATTTTATTTAAGATTCATTTTGGATGTAATGAAAGCATTATATCGAAGAGGGGTTCGATAGGAGCACATAGGCGAAAACGGAGGTCAATTTGGAGTTCGGATGAGGAAGATACGGCCAAAACAAGAAAGTCGCACGCAATCGTCCAGTGCCTGATCTGGACGATCGGCCAAATCCTCAACGAATCTGGCCGATCGGCCAGATGTCCGCGTCCAGGATTTTGTTTCCTTATATAATTAGGTTTTCTTCTTATTATAAATACTAGTACTTTGGGACGAATTTGTATCAACTTTTACCTTAGTTTTAGCTCTAGTTTAGCATTCAAATACTTTAGTTTAGTTTTCCTTTGTTCTATCGGGATCGCAACTTCGTTCTTCAATTAATTCAAGTTTTTACTTAGTTCTTCGTTCTTCGTTTAATCTCTTTATTGCTTTCTTTTATTTGATTTAATTGCTTCCTAGTTCCTTAGATTTAGTTCTTAATTGCTTAGTTTAATTTCGTTCGTTCGTTTTCAAGTTCTTAGTTTAGATTCGTTTTTCCTAGTTTTCGATTACTTTGTTTTCCAAGTTCTTAGAATTAGATTTATTTACTTTAATTTCCAGATTTTCAGATTTAGTTTAATTCACGTCTAGATTCGTTTTTGTTACTTTCGTTGCTTTCTTTATTGCTTTCTTTTCAATTCTTGCCTAGGTAGTTTAGTCGTTTTATTTTAGTTTAATTCTTAGATTTATTTATTGCTTTCTAGATTAGTTATTTACTTGCTTTTATTGCTTTGATTTATTTTATTGCCTAGGATTTAAAAACAAAAACCCAAAAATCTTATTTACTTGCTTTCTTTGTTTTAGGCTAGATTAGGATTTTTACGACATAATTATTTGCCTTGCTAAGTTTTCCTTCGAGATTCGACATTGAGTTTTACTTGCTAGTGCTACGATAGGATTTTGTTCTATTGCAAACACTTTTTAGTGAAACAAATTTTGGCGCCGTTGCAGGGGAAAACTTTAGGCGTTTAATTGTGTAGTATTTTTATTTGTTTTATTTTAATTTGTGTTTATTCGATTTCTTGTTTCTCCCACTCGGTGCGTTTAACCCTTTTGTTGAGTGTTGTGTATGCATGGTCGCCGAAGTCTTCAAAGGAATTTAGCGCCCTACTTCGACAAATCCATCAAAGGAAAGCGATTTTAGCCGCTAAGGAGAAGGAGGAGATTGATTCCCAGGACTTTTCTTTGGTCTTGTTAGTTGCAGAGCCCGAAGCCATGACAGCTAGAGTCATGGGCGATTTTGCTTGCCCCACATTCACAGCCACCACTTCGGCGATTGTCCTGACGGAAGCGGTCAGGAATCATGAGCTTAAACCTCACCACATGGCGTTGCTCCCATCCTACCTAGGGCTGCCCAACGAGGATGCTTTGACGTTCATCCGAGAGTTTTGCACGGTGGTGCAAACTTTCCCACTCTCGGGACTCACGGAGGACAACTTGAAGATGAAGTACTTCCCGTACACCCTCGAGGATCGAGCAAAGTCATGGTATTTGGTGCACCCGGCCAACTCTCCCACCACATGGAATGCGGTGTGTGAGAAATTCATGCTCAAGTACTACCCGAACCGCAAGACTTAAGAGGTGCGGTCGAAGATTATGAATTTGTCCCAAGATAACGATGAGCCGTTTCACGAAGCATGGGAGAGGTTCCAAGAGCTACTTCAACAATGCCCTCATCATCAAATGGCATCGGAGTTGCTTTGGCAATATTTCTACGATGCCCTCAATCAAACTTGTCAGTTCATGGTGGATAGTTCGGCCGGAGGCAATATAGCGGTCAAGACAGCTGACGAGATGAAGAATATTTTCGAGACGCTCGCTGCGAGTTCTCAACAAAAATTATCTAGGCCAAGGAAAGTGGAGACGAGTGCAATTTCGATGAGCCCCGATATGAAGAAGCAAATTGCCGACATGTATAGGGACCTCGAGCATTTGAAGATGAAGCAAAGTGCACCGGCCCCGAAGGAGCTAGGAAGAGAGGAAGCCGGACAAATGCGAGATTTGTGGAGAGCTTGGACACATCAAGGAGGTTAACCACAACTTGGGAGCATCCACTTATGAAGGAGGAGCCGATGTCTATGCTGTCCAAGGTTACATGTGTTTCACTAAAAAGCGTTCGCAATAGAACGAAATCTATCCTAGCACTTAGTAAGTAAAAACCCATTGTCGAATCTCAAAGAAAACTTTGTAGGGCAAATAATCGTGTAGCAAAACAATCCTAAACTAGCCTAAATCTAAGAAAGCAAGTAAAAAGAATTTGGTTTGGTTTGTTTAAATCCTAGGCAAGAAAATAAATAAGCAATAAATCAAAGCAAGTAAATAAATCTAATCTAAAAACCAAAGAAATAATCTAAACTAATTAAACTAGAGAAATTAAGCGAAAGCAATTAAACTACCTAGGCATGGAATTGAAAAGAAAGCAATAACGAAAGCAACGAAGAAAACGAATCTAGACATAATAACTAAATCTGAAAATTAAGCAAATAAATCTAACTACGAAAACTTGAAATCGAAGGAATTGAAAACTAAGAAAAACGAATCTAATCTAAGAACTTGAAAACAAACGAACGATATTAAACTAAGCAATTAAGAACTAAATCTAAGGAACTAGGGAGCAATTAAATCAAATAGAAGAAAGCAATAAAGAACTTACGAGATTAAACGAAGAACTAAGTAAAAACTTGAATTAATTGAAGAACAAAGTAGCGATCCGGATCGAACAAAGGAAAACTAAACTAAAGTATTTGAATGCTAAACTAGAGCTAAAACTAAGGTAAAAGGGTGTAGAATTCGTGTACAAGGGGTAGTATTTATAATAGGTATGAAAACCTAGTTATAGAAGGAAAGGAAAGCTGGCCGCCGGGGTTGGATGGCGTCCAACTCAAGTTGGACGGCGTCCAGAACTTGGTTCTGGTAACTTTGCGCATCTTTCTTGTTTCGGCCGTATCTTCCTCGTCCGAACTCCAAATTGACCTCCGTTTTCGCCTACGTGCTCCTATCAAACCCCTATTCGATATAATGCTTCTTTCTTCTTGTTTTCTTCTCGTTTCCGCCCTTTTCATCCTACAATACCAAAGACTCCAAAACAACCAAATCATAGCCACAAACAACGAAAACACACGAAAACTAAGGGAAAACGGACACGAAAAGACAACGAAAAACCAAACATCTAGACACTAGTCAAAATCCCCCACACTTAGAACTTTGCTTGTCCTCAAGCAATGTAAACATACAACTTAGACTCAATCCAAACAATTCAAATCATAAAACATTTAATCACCGGAATCGACATACTCAAACAAGGTCACTTTAATCCCAAGTTACGATCAATCATCATCAACGAACTATGTGGCTTATAAATCAACCCAAGCAAGAGGAAAAGCAATGATACACACATCTCACAAATATCTAGAATCACCACAACTTAGACGTCTAGCCTACTTCCCCTTTTTATTCAACTCAACACATATAACTCTATTTTTTTTATGCAAGTGAACGTTTTTGGCACATAATTCACTAGGTTTAATCATCGATGGGTCACATCGAGCCTCCTAGTGCGGTTTCCCGTACCCATTGTCAAGAGGGGTAGAGTACCTACGAACACATTATTCTAACATACACGAGTATCATTTAGGACATAATTTATGAAATTTAATCATTCGAGGGTCTCTCGAAGCCTTTTCATGTGGTTTCCCATACTCATTACTCTAGTATTTATATACGTTACAAGTAAGAGGAGCAGAATCCTATCAACTCTTTTATTCACATAAAAGCACTACTCTCTCTCTCTCTTTTTTTTTTTTTTTTACATATATAAGGGGAACGTAAACTAGCAATCCAAATTGCAACAATCTAGATTTATCACTCAAAATCCAAAATCATTAATCAATTCCTCACAACTCAAATCAATCATGCCCCACAATTCATTAAATCATAATCAATCACAACTCAAGACTAAACCAACCTAACTCATGCTATCAATTCCAACAACTAAATACTCCATCATCAAATCATTCAAATCAATCCTAAGTTACATGCTTATAAACTCGAATTCAACCAAATTCCTAAGTGGAGAAAAACAAAAACACAAAAATTCAACTAACATATCAAAAGTAATAATTTTCAAACACCCCCCACACTTAAAATCATGCAATGTCCCTATTGCAAGAAAATAAATAAGAAGGGAAAAAGAAAACTTATCGCTTTTGACGACACAACTTGGCACAAAAATCAAGACCTTGAGCGATCCCATAAATTGCAACCTACAAAACAAAGACAAAAATAAAAGAATTAGAAAAAAGAATTTTTTTTTTTTTTTTTTTTTTTTTTTTTTTTTTTTTTTTTTTTTTTTTAACGTGGGTTGCCTCCCACCAAGCGCTCGTTTAACGCCATTAGCTTGACTAGAAAATTATCATCCAAAATCTGTTGCAACAAGCAACGTCTTTAACCATCCATAGGCAACTCTCGACGCACATGTGGACTTTTCTTTCTCTTCGGCTTGAAACTGGAAAAGAGGGTTATCTTGGACATTCATCTCCCCCACACTTGTGTGGAAATCCATGTGAGCAATATCATGATCTTCAAAACTTGATGATGGATCCTCCACAAAAAGTGCATCCTCGTTGAGATTGGCAAGAAAGTTGTCCATGATTTCTTCCTCTTGTTGTGAGCTCAAAACTGACTCCTCCATATGACTATTGTGATCCTCCATGCCTTGCACATTGCTCAAAAACTCCTCCACGATCTCTTCCTCATCCAATTTGCTCAAGAACTCATCAATAACGACTTCTTCCTCATGAATAGCAACCTGAAAATTCTCTTCTACCTTTTTCTCATCCAAATCGTTAATAATATGCACATACGAACAGGTTTGGATAAAAGAATTAGGACAAGAAGAATAGTTATCAAAAATTGAGAAAGTTACCGAACCTCCTACACCGGCCACGCTCAATGTGCCGGATCCAACGTCGATTCGAGTTGAGTAGTAGCCATGAAAGGTCGTCCTAACAAGAGAAGATGACCTCTCTCGCTCCTAGCTCCTTGCCCCACGTCAAGCACAACGAAATCGGCAAGAACTTGAATTCCTCTCACAAGTAAAGCAACGTCTTCCACAATCCCCAAAGGACGACTCAAAGAACCGTCGGCGAGCTCGATACAAAAATTGGTAGGCTTAAGATCCCTTGAACCCATTCTCTCAAAAATCGAGTATGGCATCAAGTTCACGGCTGCCCCCAAATCCAACATACCCGGCACACTATCCCCATTGTCCAAAACAACACCTAATTTGAAACTTCCGGGATCACCTTGTTTTGGTAGAGACGAGAGATAGCCAGCTGAAGTAGGTAAGGCGTGAGAACGTTGTCGGCTTGCTTTGATGGCAGCCACGGTATGACTTCTCCACTTCTTTCCTTTGTCTTGCTCCTCTTCAATGACCGTTAAGGCATGAGCTTGTTTGGGTTGGCTAGGCTTCCCATTTTGTAGCTTCTTCAGCTCATTAACTGCTCCAAAAATCTGCCCAATAGCGTTCTCAAGGCGTCTAATAGTGGCATCTTGCGCTTCACGGGCCAACTTGCTCTCATTCATAAATGCGGCGAAACTAGCCTCATCAAGTGGAGATTGTTGAGGCGGAGGTGGGTAGAACTATGGCGGCGGTGGATAGTAAGACTGTTGGGGAGGGTAGAACGGTTGTTGGTGAGGAAATTGTTGAGCATATGGTGGTGGTGGGTATCCTTGTGTCGCGTAGACTTCGGCTCCTCCTTCGTAAGTAAGCTCACAAGGCTCCGAAGGTGTAAGTGGAGTCTTTATCTTCAGCTCTTGTAGATCCCTCATCATATCGGCCAATTGCTTCGTCAAATCCAGGCTAATAGTGACCACACTAGCCTCCATCTTCCTCGGTCAAGATGACTTTTGTTGAGAGCTTGCAGTAAGAGTCTCCAAGATCATCCTCAACTCGTCGGCCGTTTTCACTCCAATGTTTCCTCCGGCCAAGCTATCCACCATGAATTGGCAAGTTTGATTTAGAGAATCGTAGAAATATTGCCAAAGCATCTCGGACGCCATTTGATGGTGAGGGCACTGTTGCAACAATTCTTGGAATCTCTCCCAGGCCTCATGAAAAGGCTCATCGGCTCCTTGAGCAAAATTCATGATCTGCTATCGCACCTCTTGTGTCTTGCGGTTGGGGTAGTATTTCATCATGAACTTCTCGCACACCGCATTCCAAGTTGTGAGAGAGTTGGCCGGAGAGTGAGATACCATGACTTTGCTCTATCCTTCAACGTGTATTGGAAACATATCATCTTCAAGTCTTCCTCCGAAAGCTTTCCCAATGGAAAATTTTGCACCATCATGCAATATTTGATGGATTTGTATACTAGAAAGCAGGCCTTTTAGCTTGTATGCATGTGTTGTCCATAACCACTAACAATCTTCTATCTGATTAAGTATGAATTGTCATCCATGCATCAAACATCTATCCATTATCTCAAAGTTGTAGGCTTTATGGTGTGTTGTAGATCACAGAAGACCATAGTTGCCGGTTCCTCAAGAGATATAAAAGGGTATCACAGTTGAGACAGTTCTGGATATAACTGTCGGTTTAGGCTGTAGTATAGGCTGCATAAGTAGCTTGTCTTGGCTACTTGTCTATACTAGTACGTGCGTGTACTGATAGGATCACGGTGAGGTGTATTCTTCTATTCTGACCAGAAGTAGAAAGAATCAAGACCTCGGTGACTTAAGATGAACCTTAACTCTAGTTGAGTCCTAAGGGTGTATAGTTGTGGTCTGCTTCTTTGATTTACCATGGGTGAGAGTTCAGAGCATCTGTAACTCAATATGCTCCGTATCTTGGGAAGCAACTACAACTAGTACGACTCTTAGTGTAACTGCAACAGAGCACCATATCCTGGTAGAACAGGTTGATCACATCCCCTGAGGAATTCATTAAGGACTATCATACCAAACCCTGCAGGTGGATTAAATTCCGGTATGATGAGTAAGGTATGAATGGTACTACTCAGGAATATAAAAGAAGTTGAATAACACGAGCAAGAAGCTCTAAGTTAATCAACGGATGTGGGATATCTTAAATATGGGGGTCGTTAAGTCTAATACTAGCCCTGAACTCAACAGGGGTAAAACAGGTAATTCAGTACTATTACTCTAGTGGAATGTTTTAGTACTTATGGACTAAATTATACTCTGGGCTGAGTATGGAGAATTTAGCCATTTGGAGGCCTCGGTTTTACCAGCTAGTAGATCCCTGATCTGGCCCAAAAAGCTCAATAGGCCACAGTATAAGGAATAAGTGGGCCACCACTCAGTTGGGCCCAGTATGTGGCGCCAACTGTGCTCATGGGCGGCCAGTCCATAAGTTGCAGGCCTGGCCTGCAACTTAAGCCCAAGTCTCTCTTGTCTCCTCTATAAATACCCCTCAAGGTCTTGTTCAGACAAAACAGTCAGAATAATCGAGTGCACTTAATATTCTAAACAAGAAAAAGGAGGCTAGGGTTAGAGAGAGAGAGACGCGCGGCCGAGCAACAGTTTTCGGTGGGGATCCCGTTTCCGTGGCTGATTCTGAAGATCGTTGTCCATCCAACGTCAGAATCGAGCAGGGATACAGATCAGAAGATCTATTCGTGAGTTCTCTACTTCTTCAGGTAATCGATCTATAAACCCCCTATGATTCCGCACTAAATTCATAGGAGCATGATAAGTTTAATTCGATAGTTAGATATCCGAAATAGATCCTCGGGCGAACCGATCTTCACCGATCAGATATGGTTCCTTCAGTTGGTATCAGAGCTAAGGATCAGATTTTCGGCTCTATCTGAGTAATTATCGATTATTATGCATGTTAGATCGATTAGGATGTCGCTTTTCGTGGTGTTTGTCGTTTTTCGGGGCCGATTTGGCAATCTATGTAATTTTTGATCGCGAGATAATAAGGTGCGATCTAGAATAGGATTAGATAGATATTTCTTTTGTTTTTCGTTTGTATCTGCTGCATGGAGACGAGGAACATGAAGAACGAGGAGACGAACACCGATGGACGACCGCCGCACGCGGCGGCGCGTGAGTGACACGCGCCAGCACACGCGCGCGTGCAGCTGCTCAACGGCACGTCTCCCTCTTCTCCGGTGATCGACGGGGCTCCAGCAGGCTGCTGGAGCCTGCACGTCGTCGGGGAGGGGCGGAGCAGGTCGGGAACGACGGGGAGAAGCGCGGCAGCGCGAAGGAGAGCCGCGGCGGAACCCTAGTTAGGGCTCGACGCCGCGGCAGTCATCTCCAGGCTGCATGATCGCCGGAGACGACGACCACGGAGTCCGGTGATGGACTCCACGTGGTCGTCGTCGTTGATGGTGGCAGCAGGCGGCGCCGGAGCGAGCAGCAGCGGCGGCAGAACCCGCGAGGGTTTCTGCCGCGGGTTAACGCGGCTGAAGGCGACGGCGAGGGCGGCGGAGGTAACGTCCAGGGAGGCGGAGCACACCGGCGACATCAACACCAGCAGCAGGAGCCGCGGCGGACGTCGCCGGCGGCAGAATCGGCGGCAGCAGGCGGGGGGTTTCCGCGGCGGAACCCTATCAAGGGATTCACGCCGCGAGCTTCGCCGGAGAGGGCTGCCGGCCGTGTCACCGGCAGGGATCGACGGCCAGCAGCAGCAGCGGCGCCAGGGAGGCGGAGGCGGCCGGCGGCAGGGCCTCACGCCGTCGGCTGCGGCGCGGGCAGCCTTGCACGCCCGTGCCCTAGCCCGTGGACGGGCCTAGGGTTTCCAACCCGGCCCGTTCGCGTTTACGGGCTGCCTCCAGCGTTCGGGCTCGGGCCCAGTCATGAATTCGGGCCGTGTTAGGTCGGTTTCGGGTTCGTGGGTCCATAAGAGTGAAACGAGCGCGGTTTGGGCCTTTTCGAGAGAATTGGGTCACGTGGTGTGGGCCCAATCTCGGTTAGAGAAGCCCAATGGCAACGAAAATTAGAAAATAAATTATCTAAATAATTTATTTATTTTCGGGGAGAAACGGGAGATCAACTCGGAGGACTTATTCAAGACCGAAGCCTGTTTCGGATTTTATTATTTAATGTAATAGTTTAGACGGGTCGTCACACCACGAAAAGCGAGTTTTATTTTTGTTTTTATCTCGTTTTTCTTAAGCATGCTATGGATGCAATTTATTTATTATAGCATGTCTTGCCTGTCGAGATGATTAAATTGCGCTTAGTCGAGCATGTTTTAGGATTGTCAATATAAGCATGTTTTAAATTTTCTGCGAGCATGGTTTATTTGCTGCGTTTAGAAAATTATGCTTAGGATTATGTGACAACGTGATCTAGCATGTCGACAACCTTTTGAAAGAAAAATACTAAGCAGATAAAAACGTTTTTGGTATAGAAAATGTTAAGACCTCCACAACTAACCTTAAGGTGAAGTTTGGTGCGAGTGTGTAAACGTCCACACGAACGTGGCTTGCACATCGTATCGAACGAGTTCGCCAGACTTAGGGTTTCTTAACAAAAATGTTCTAACCAAAATGAGAAGTGGGAGCTTTTCTGAGTAAACGTCCACACTAACGTGGCTTACTCGGAATAGTAACTACGGTTTTCTCTGGAGTTGGTTTTTGAACAAAGATAGCTTAAGGAAAATAGTGTTTTTTCCGAGTTAGGCTAAGATTGTGGTTAAAAGCTTAGATATTAGTTAGAATACAACTCCCCAACGGAGTCCCTTTTCTAATCTAATATGGTCTAGTAAGGTTCAACTGTTAGCTCTATTTGCCATAAGGATAGGTTGGCAAGATAAGTAGAGTTAAAGATCCGAGTATCTGGTTGAACAGTGGGAGCGTAAACGTCCACACGAACGTGGCTTGCGATCTGCACTGTTTGGGCTGTTGAAGGTTTCGAAATTATTGGTTTATCAAAAGGTTACAATAATTTTCGTTACGAATTGATGCATGATCTTTTCTTACTTGTGTCTACGTGTTTATTGCTTTTTCAGATATGACTTTAGGCCCGTTGATAAACATTCTCACTTCGAGTCCTCTCACGGATTCCAACTACATGGAGTGGAGGAAGAATCTCGATGTTGTCCTAGCTGCAGGCGAGTATACTGATATGCTCGCGAGTCCAGCTTCTCCTATCCTTACTGATTCGGCATCACAAGAAGAGAAAGAGGTTCATGAGATTTGGCACAAGAAAAATGATGAGGCTATGAAAATAGTCTTGTCGTCTGTGTCAGATGGGATGCAGTATATGATTAAGCATATGGTGACTGCATACAGCATGATAGAGACTCTGGAGTCCTTCTTGGTTGATGAAGTGGTGCCGAAGGCCGAACCAGTTGCAGAGTTTATTCAAGCTGTGAATAAAGCAACAGGAGTTACTCTGACGCATGAAGACGTTAGAAAAATGGTTCGGAATGCAAGGGGAGCTGCGAAGGTGCCTCTCGGTGTTGTAAGGAAACCGAAGTTCAAGGGCAAGTGCTTCATTTGTGGCGAGAAAGGACACTGGAAGGCTGACTGCCCTCTAAAGAAGAAGAATTCTGGTACGTCATTCACATTTGTAACTGAAACATGCTTAGCTGCAAGTTCTACCCAGACTTGGGTAGTAGATACGGGAGCAACTGACCATGTATGTTACTCCTTGCAGGGGTTTCTGCGGACAAGGGAGCTGAGTGATGACGAGATTACCATCTCCATGGGCGATGCATCAAGAGTTGCAGCTGTCGCAGTTGGAGATATTCATTTATCGTTTGATAGTACTGTTTTGGTTTTGAGAGACGTTTTGTATGTGCCTGCTTTTAGGCGAAACTTGATTTCTGTTTCGAAACTATTTATTTACGGATATTCAGTTGTTTTTGATAGAGGCGTTTCTATCATGAAAGACAATGAAGTTATAGTTTCTGGCACATTGTCCCGGTCTCTCTATACCATTACTTGTCCTATGAATGATTTTTCTTCTTATAATGCTTCCTCATCATTGAATACTAAAAAGAGGAAGAATCCGTCTCAAACGAACAAAACTCTATTATGGCACTTACGATTGGGTCACATCAACCAAAAGAGGATTCAAAGGTTGATAAAAGAAGGTGTTTTGGATTTCCAAATAGAACCTTTATCAACGTGTGAATCGTGTTTGGAAGGAAAGATGGTGACCAGACCTTTCAAGTCCATAGGATATCGAGCCCAAGAGCTCTTGGAGTTGGTTCATTCTGACTTGTGTGGACCGATGTCCGTTCAAGCTCGAGGAGGTTACGAGTATTTCGTCACGTTTATTGATGACTACTCGAGATACGGTTATATCTACCTGCTCCACAGGAAGTCCGAATGCTTTGATAAATTCAAGGAATTCAAAGCGGAAGTGGAGAAGAGAACGGGTAGAAGTATCAAGTCACTTCGCTCTGATAGAGGTGGCGAGTACCTCGGAACTGAGTTTCGAACTTTCTTGTCAGAAAATGGGATTTCATCTCAGTTAACTACGCCCGGTACTCCCCAACAGAACGGTGTAGCTGAGAGACGGAATCGTACTTTTTTAGACACAGTTAGATCGATGATGAGCTATGCATCCTTGCCAATTTCGTTCTGGGGATATGCCTTGGAAACAGCAGGTTATCTCCTCAATCTAGTACCTACATAGTCGACAGTTAAAACTCCTTCCGAATTATGGATAGGGCGCAAGCCTAGCTTGGGTCATATTCGGGTTTGGGGATGCCCAGCACACGTGCTGACTAAGGAGGCCGACAAATTGAGGACTAAGACTGAGGTTAGGCTGTTTGTAGGATATCCAAAAGGAACGAAAGGAGGTTATTTCTATAGTCCCCAGGATAAGAAGGTCATTGTGAGCACTAATGCCCGATTCCTAGAGGAGGACTTTATTAGTAACCATCGGACAAGGAGTGAAATAATGCTCGATGAGTTGCGAGCATCAGCAGCAGCCGAAATTCCAGAACAGCCGAGAGTACAAGAGGTTATACCACTAACTGCACCCTTATCCGATACTATATCTCCACCATCACTTCGTCGCTCTGGGAGGGTTGTTCGTCAACCGGACCATTTCATGTTCATGGGAGAATCCACTGAACTACTCTCGGGTATCGAACATGATGAGATCGACCCCTGGACTTACAAGGAAGTGATGGAGGACGAGGATGCAGATTCCTGGAGAGTTTCTATGGATTCGGAGATAGAATCCATAGTGAACATGGACGTGTACGACCTTGCGGAGCTGCCAGATGGGGTAAAGCCCATCGGTTGCAAGTGGGTGTACAAGAGAAAGAGAGGACCTAACGGGAAGGTTTTAGCCTTCAAAGCTAGATTGGTGGCGAAAGGATTCACTCAGAAAGAGGGAATCGATTACGATGAGACATTTTCGCCGGTTGCCATGCTTAAGTCCGTCAGAATACTCTTGTCCATGGCGACACATTTAGACCTAGAGGTTTGGCAAATGGACGTCAAGACTGCGTTCTTGAACGGGTACCTTGAAAAAGGTAGGGACATTTATATGCGCCAACCAGAAGGTTATGTGAGAGATGGCCAGGAGCATCTCGTGTGGAAGCTTAAGAAGTCCTTATACGGACTTAAGCAAGCGTCCAGGTCCTGGAACATTCGTTTTGATGGAGTGATTAAATCCTATGGATTTGTCCAGTGCTTAAACGAAAGTTGTGTTTACAGGCTCAGTTCGGACGGAAGCGTGGTATTCTTAGTACTGTACGTAGATGACATACTTCTCATTGGCAACAATGTGAACGTGTTATCAGGCGTAAAGGATTGGTTGTCTGAACAGTTTCAGATGAAATACTTGGGAGAAGCAGGTTACATCCTAGGGATCAAGGTGATCAGAGATAGCCATAAGAGGGTGTTAGGCTTAAGCCAAGCTTCATATATAGATACTGTGATCGCCCGTTTCAGCATGCAGAATGCCAAGAAGGGTTTTCTTCCCTTCAGACATGGCATACCTCTATCTAAGGACATGTGTCCGAAGACACAAGAGGAGATAGAGGGCATGAAGACTATACCGTATGCTTCCGCGGTTGGAAGTCTCATGTATGCAATGCTGTGTACTAGACCAGATATCTGCTATGCGGTTGGCATGGTGGCGAGATATCAGTCTAACCCTGGTCAGGGACATTGGACGGTTGTTAAGCACATTTTAAAGTATCTCAAGAGGACAAGAGATCATGTGCTTGTTTATCAGTCCAATGAGATGATCCCTATAGGGTATACGGACTCAGACTTCCAGGCTGATCGAGATGAGAGGAAATCTACCTCAGGCTATGTGTTTACCTTGGGAGGTGGAGCCGTCACTTGGAAGAGTGTGAAGCAGAAGTGCATCGCAGACTCGACCATGGAGGCCGAATATGTGGCTGCTTGTGAGGCTGCTAAAGAGGCTGTGTGGCTCCTGAACTTCCTTAATGAGCTAGAACTAGTTCCCAGTTTGCCCAGAGGTATCACACTATATTGTGATAATGCTGGAGCAGTTGCAAACTGCAAGGAACCTAGGGCTCACAAGGCGAGCAAACACATAGAGAGAAAGTACCATTTCGTACGAGCAATCGTCGAAAGAGGAGAAGTAGAAGTGAAAAAAATCCCTTCAGCGGATAATCTGGCAGATCCATTCACAAAGAGCTTACCAGTCAAGGTGTTCGACAAACATGTCGAAGGGATGGGACTGGAGCGCCTCCCACACTAATAAACTTTGAGTATAAGTGGGAGAAGATGTGTAATAGATGCTAGATTGTAGACACTTTGCCTTTTGTCACATGATATACTAAAAGTTTGCTTTAGTATAAGTGGGAGATTGATGGATTTGTATACTAGAAAGCAGGCCTTTTAGCTTGTATGCATGTGTTGTCCATAACCACTAACAATCTTCTATCTGATTAAGTATGAATTGTCATCCATGCATCTAACATCTATCCATTATCTCAAAGTTGTAGGCTTTATGGTGTGTTGTAGATCACAGAAGACCATAGTTGCCGGTTCCTCAAGAGATATAAAAGGGTATCACAGTTGAGACAGTTCTGGATATAACTGTCGGTTTAGCTGTAGTATAGGCTGCATAAGTAGCTTGTCTTGGCTACTTGTCTATACTAGTACGTGCGTGTACTGATAGGATCACGGTGAGGTGTATTCTTCTATTCTGACCAGAAGTAGAAAGAATCAAGACCTCGGTGACTTAAGATGAACCTTAACTCTAGTTGAGTCCTAAGGGTGTATAGTTGTGGTCTGCTTCTTTGATATACCATGGGTGAGAGTTCAGAGTATCTGTAACTCAATATGCTCCGTATCTTGGGAAGCAACTACAACTAGTACGACTCTTAGTGTAACTGCAACAGAGCACCATATCCTGGTAGAACAGGTTGATCACATCCCCTGAGGAATTCATTAAGGACTATCATACCAAACCCTGCAGGTGGATTAAATTCCGGTATGATGAGTAAGGTATGAATGGTACTACTCAGGAATATAAAAGAAGTTGAATAACACGAGCAGTCAGAAGCTCTAAGTTAATCAACGGATGTGGGATATCTTAAATATGGGGGTCGTTAAGTCTAATACTAGCCCTGAACTCAACAGGGGTAAAACAGGTAATTCAGTACTATTACTCTAGTGGAATGTTTTAGTACTTATGGACTAAATTATACTCTGGGCTGAGTATGGAGAATTTAGCCATTGGGAGGCCTCGGTTTTACCAGCTAGTAGATCCCTGATCTGGCCCAAAAAGCTCAATAGGCCACAGTATAAGGAATAAGTGGGCCACCACTCAGTTGGGCCCAGTATGTGGCGCCAACTGTGCTCATGGGCGGCCAGTCCATAAGTTGCAGGCCTGGCCTGCAACTTAAGCCCAAGTCTCTCTTGTCTCCTCTATAAATACCCCTCAAGGTCTTCTTCAGACAAAACAGTCAGAATAATCGAGTGCACTTAATATTCTGAACAAGAAAAAGGAGGCTAGGGTTAGAGAGAGAGAGACGCGCGGCCGAGCAATAGTTTTCGGTGGGGATCCCGTTTCCGTGGCTGATTCTGAAGATCGTTGTCCATCCAACGTCAGAATCGAGCAGGGATACAGATCAGAAGATCTATTCGCGAGTTCTCTACTTCTTCAGGTAATCGATCTATAAACCCCCTATGATTCCGCACTAAATTCATAGGAGCATGATAGGTTTAATTTGATAGTTAGATATCCGAAATAGATCCTCGGGCGAACCGATCTTCACCGATCAGATATGGTTCCTTCAATATTCGCGAATGAACGTGAGAGCATCTTCGTTGGGCAGCCCGTAGTAGGTAGGGAGCAAAGCCAAGTGGTGCGGTTTAAGCTCATAATTCCTAACCTCGGTGGTTAGGACAATTGCCGAAGTGGTGGCGGTGAAGGTTGGACGAGCAAAATCTCCCATCTTTTGTGCCATTGCTTCGAACTCTCGTCTTCTTCTTCCTTCGTCGCGGTAAAGATCGCCTTCTCCTATTGATGTCGTCGATGTGAGGTGTCAAATTCCCTTAGAGACTTTGACAACCTTGCATACACAACACTCAACAAACGGATTAAAAGCACCGAGTGGAAGGGAAAAGAAATCGAACAAAAATAAAAATAATAATAAAAGAAAATACTACACAATTAAATAGCCTAAAGTTTTCCCCGGCAACGGCGCCAAAATTTGTTTCACTAAAAAGTGTTCGCAATATAACGAAATCTATCCTAGCACTTAGTAAGTAAAAACCCAATGTCGAATCTCAAGGAAAACTTTGCAGGGCAAATAATCGTGTAGCAAAACAATCCTAAACTAGCCTAAATCTAAGAAAGCAAGTAAAAAGAATTTGGTTTGGTTTGTTTAAATCCTAGGCAAGTAAATAAATCTAATCTAAAAAGCAAAGAAATAATCTAAACTAATTAAACTAGAGAAATTAAGCGAAAGCAATTAAACTACCTAGGCATGGAATTGAAAAGAAAGCAATAACGAAAGCAACGAAGAAAACAAATCTAGACATAATAACTAAATCTGAAAATTAAGCAAATAAATCTAAGTACGAAAACTTGAAATCGAAGGAATTGAAAACTAAGAAAAACGAATCTAATCTAAGAACTTGAAAACGAACGAACAATATTAAACTAAGCAATTAAGAACTAAATCTAAGGAACTAGGGAGCAATTAAATCAAATAAAAGTAAGCAATAAAGAACTTACGAGATTAAACGAATAACGAAGAACTAAGTAAAAACTTGAATTAATTGAAGAATGAAGTAGCGATCCGGATCGAACAAAGGAAAACTAAAGTATTTGAATGCTAAACTAGAGCTAAAACTAAGGTAAAAGGGTGTAGAATTCGTGTACAAGGGGTAGTATTTATAATAGGTATGAAAACCTAGTTATAGAAGGAAAGGAAAGCTGGCCGCCGGAGTTGGACGGCGTCCAACTCAAGTTGGACGGCGTCCAGAACTTGGTTCTGGTCACTTTGCGCATCTTTCTTGTTTCGGCCGTATCTTCCTCGTCCGAACTCCAAATTGACCTCCGTTTTCGCCTACGTGCTCCTATCGAACCCCTCTTCGATATAATGCTTCTTTCTTCTTGTTTTCTTCTCGTTTCCGCCCTTTCATCCAACAATACCAAAGACTCCAAAACAACCAAATCATAGCCACAAACAACGAAAACACACGAAAACTAAGGGAAAACGGACACGAAAAGACAACAAAAAACCTAACATCTAGACACCAATCAACATTCCACAAGGATCACCACCCCAAGGGCAAGGTACGAACCCGAATTTTCAATATCGTCGCCCCTCTCCTTATAATAATCCCTACCCTCCTCAAAATTCATATTACTCATCTCCACCCCCATATTATCCACCTCCATAATATCCTCCCAATCCATATTATCCACCACCTCCATACTACCCACCTCAACCTGCTCATACACCACCACCACCACATCCTAATTCTCGTCCCCAAGGACCGCCTCAAAAACCACCCTTTGACGAAAGCCTCTCTACATTCCTTCACGAAGCAAAATTGGCTCGCGAGGCTCAAGATGCTACCATTAAGAGGCTCGAGACGGCCATTGGTCAAATTTCAGGTTCCATGCACTTGATGCAACAACCGGGGAGGATTCCAAGCCAAGGGATTCAACCCCAACAAGCTAACGAGGTGCAAGCTCCATACCCTCCATATGTTTCCCCGTTTCCACCTCATCAAGCCCACGCAATCTCGGTGTTACAACGCGATGGAGTTCCGATGCCTCCTCAAGGGCCCATGGGAGATAGATGGGGCCCAAGCCCTCGATGGACCGGCCCGAGAACGCCAGCAACAACCTTCGGCCAATCTCATCCAGGAAGGAATCTGGACGACCGTCCAGAATCTGGCCGATCGGCCAGATCCCTCAACTCGCGCATCGACCCAGTATCCAATCTGGACGATCGGCCAGGTCACCCCGACTCTGGCCAATCCGCCAAATCCGACGAACAGCACATGGAGTCCAAGGAGCACGAGAAGGAAATCCAACATCTTCACAAGACACTCAACCCTTACTTCCGCCTATTCGGAGTATTGTGAAGAAGGAGAAAAAGGATTTCGAGCCTCTCAATTCATTTCCTAAACGAGGGGATCCGGGAGGTTTCGACTTGAGTATTATTTTGGATAGTGGAGCGACCGTCTCAGGATTGATGGATTTAGGAGCTGCTGTGAATTTAATGCCATACTCTATCTTCGAGAAGATGAACTCAAGAATCCTTCAAGCCACCGACATCGCATTGAGCTAGCGGATGGCAACGTGAGTAGTCCATTGGGAGTTGTGGAAGATGTAACTATTCTCGTTGGTGGGATTCGAGTCGTTACCGATTTTGTTGTGCTTCATGAAGGCAAGGGAGCTAAGAGTGCAACCGGACATCTACTCTTGTTGGGATGACCATTCATGGCCACTACTCGAGCTCGGATTGATATAGGTACCAGCACTTTGAGCATGGCCGGTGAAGGAGGTTCGGTAACATTTTCGGTACTTGGAAATGCACCTTCTATTCCTACTTCATCTCTTCATTCATGCTCTTTTGTTAAGCTTGCAAACCCTTGTGTTGAGGAAAATGTTAGTGAGATTTCTAACAGGGTAGCCGCTCTCGAAGAATTCAATGAAGATGAAGAGTCCATTGAAGATGACGAATTCTTTAGTTGTGTGGATGAGGAAGAGGACATAATCGAGCAATTTCTACGGAATTTGGAGGAGGTTGAAGAAGTAGAAGAGGAAAACTCGACATATGCATCGAATGAGGAAGTTGTCATTAACTCTTTTCTTTCTAACCTTACCAATTGTGAAACATCTTTTCTTGCAGAGTTTAACTCGAAGATGTTTGATGAGGAGTTCGAACTAAGTGTAGGGGAGTCAAGAGTTGATGATGGCCAACTTTTTCGAGATTGTTCGAAAAAGAAGCATGGGTATGTCGCAAAGAGCATCAATATGTCGCTTGGTGCTACAGGTTTTGGTTGATCACGTCGTGCGTCAAGCTAATGACGATAAACGAGCGCTTGGTGAGAGGCAACCCACGTAAAAAAATTAAAAAAAAAAATTAGATCTTTATTTTTAGTAGTATTTCTTGTTATTATTTGATTTTTCGTGTTAGTTTTAGTGTTTTTGTAAGAATTGGCGTCGGGCACTCAGCCTCTCATTTGGCCGATTAGCCAGATTCCTAGGGAATTATGGACGATCGTCCAAATCTGTGCAACCAAGTCCTGACCAGTATCTATTTTGGCCGATCGGCCAGATTCCTTAGGAAATCTGGACGATCGTCCAAACCCGTGGGCCCAGGCAATTTTCGACCTCTCGGTTGGATCCACTTCTACTCCGTAGCTTCGTGATCCTAATGATCCCCGTTGGCAAGACCCACGTTTCCGAGGTCCATTCGATCCATAGCTATGTCTTGTGTCTTTTTATTTTTGTTTGCATCTTTTATTTCTTTTTCTTTATTTTGTTCGATTTTACGCTTTCGTATTTTGTTTCATGTTTGTTTTGTAGGTAATACTTGGAGTCTTTAGAGATTTTAAGTATGTGGTTGTCGTAATACGATAAGTTTCTTCTATCCCTTTCCTTTTTATTTTATCGCAATGGGGACATTGCTTGATTTTAAGTGTGGGGGAGGGTCTTTGAACTTTTGGCATGAAGTGTTTGTGTTTATTTTGTTTGGTTTGATCGAGTCTAGTTATGATCGAGTCTTGATGATTTCCCCACTTAGGAATTTGTTTGAAATTGAGTATATAAGCATGTGACATAGGATTGATTCGAATGATTTGATGATGGAGTATTTAGTTGTTGGAATTGATTTGAGCATGAGTTAAATTGGTTTAATCTTGAGTTGTGACATATTATGATTCGATGAATTGTGGGGCATGAATTGATTTGATTTTTGAGGGAAATGATTTATGATTTTTGGTTGAGTGTTAAGTCTAGATTGTTGCAATTTTGGATTGCTAGTTCACTTTCCCCTTAATAAAAAAAAAAAAGAAAAAAAAATTGTGTTTATGTGAATAAAGAGTTGATAGGATTCTGCTCCTCTTACTTGGGACGTATGAAAATACCAGAGTAATGAGCATGAGAAACCACATGAAAAGGCTTTGAGAGACCCTCGAATGATTAAATTTCATGAATGATGTCCTAGATGATACTCATGTATGTTAGAATAAAGTGTTCGTAGATACTCTACCCCTCTTGACACTGGATACGGGAAACCGCACTAGGAGGCTCGATGTGACCCATCGATGATTAAACCTAGTGAATTATGTGCCAAAACGTTCACTAATTAAAAAAAAATATATATATGTTTATGTGTTGAATAAAAGGGGAAGTAGGCTAGACGTCTAAGTTGTGGTGATTCTAGATATTTGTGAGATGTGTGTATCATTGCTTTTCCTCTTACTTGGATTGATTTATAAGCCGCATAGTTTGTTGATGATGATTCTTCGTAACTTGGGATTAAAGTGATTTCATTCGTTGCTTGTCAATTCCGGTGATTAAATGTTCTATGATTTGAATTGTTTGAGTTGAGACTAAGTTGTATGATTATATTGCTTGAGGACAAGCAAAGTTCTAAGTGTGGGGGATTTTGATTGGTGTCTAGATGTTAGGTTTTTCGTCATGTTTTCGTGTCCGTTTTCGTTGTGTTTTTGTGTCTTTTCATGTGTCTTTGGTTATGAATTGGTTGTTCGGAGTTTTTGGTACTTGTAGGATGAAAAGGGCGGAAACGAGAAGAAAATGAGAAGAAAGGTTGTTGAGCAATCATTGACCTCGAGTTCTAACTTCTCATGATTTTATTGAAGATTCATTTTGTATGTAATGAAAGTATTATATCGAAGAGGGGTTCGATAGGAGCACATAGGCAAAAACGAAGGTCAATTTGGAGTTCGGATGAGGAAGATACGGCCGAAACAAGAAAGTCGCGCGCAATCGTCCAGTGCCTGATCTGGACGATCGGCCAAATCCTCAACGAATCTGGCCGATCGTCCAGATGTCCGCGTCCAGGATTTTGTTTCCTTATATAATTAGGTTTTCTTCTTATTATAAATACTAGTACTTTGGGACGAATTTGTATCAACTTTTACCTTGGTTTTAGCTCTAGTTTAGTATTCAAATACTTTAGTTTAGTTTTCCTTTGTTCGATCCGGATCTCTACTTCATTCTTCTAATAATTCAAGTTTTTACTTAGTTCTTCGTTCTTCGTTTAATCTCGTAAGTTCTTTATTGCTTTCTTTTATTTGATTTAATTGCTTCCTAGTTCCTTAGATTTAGTTCTTAATTGCTTAGTTTAGTTTCGTTCGTTCATTTTCAAGTTCTTAGTTTAGATTCGTTTTTCCTAGTTTTCGATTACTTCGTTTTCCATGTTCTTAGAATTAGATTTATTTACTTTAATTTCCAGATTTTCAGATTTAGTTTAATTCATGTCTAGATTCGTTTTCGTTTCGTTCGTTGCTTTCTTTATTGCTTTCTTTTCAATTCTTGCCTAGGTAGTTTAATCGTTTTATTTTAGTTTAATTCTTAGATTTATTAATTGCTTTCTAGATTAGTTATTTACTTGTTTTTATTGCTTTGATTTATTTTATTGCCTAGGATTTAAAAACAAAAACCCAAAAATCTTATTTACTTGCTTTCTTAGTTTTAGGCTAGATTAGGATTTTTACTACATAATTATTTGCCCTGCTAAGTTTTCCTTCGAGATTCGACATTGGGTTTTACTTGCTAGTGCTACTATAGGATTTTGTTCTATTGCAAACACTTTTTAGTGAAACAGAACACATTCATCAGATCGGCATACGACCTGATCGACCCGGCCGGCAAGCTATCAAACCATTCTCGTGCGTTGTCGATCAGCAGCTCGGTGAACAGCTTGCACATATGGACACACCCTAGATTCTGGTTTAGCATGCTGTACTTGGATTGACTTAGGAAATTGCTTGGATTTCATATCCCGTTGTACGGTTTGATCTTCGGCACCGTGTACCCATAAGGCATGGGTGTGTTGAGGATATCCTCGGAGAGAAGACTGATGATCCTGCCAAAAGCATCAAAGATTTGTGCACCCCCAGCTAGGTGTCCTTGGGGGGGTGCATTATGGGGTGGCGCAATAGCGTAGTTCGGCTGGACCACATGTGAGTTCGACTGAGGATATCCCTGGGGACTGTCCTCGGACTTGCTGGAGATGGTGTCGTAAGTCCGTCCTAGTCGGGACCCCATGTACTCCAGTTCGGACCTCGGGGCCGAGGTGAGACGCTCTCTGTGTTCCGGTATACCGATTAAGGAACTCGCGTCCCGCGGCAGTAGTAAGATAGTTTCTCAGCAGCTCCTTGATTCCAGGAAGTGGTGGCGGTGGAGGGGCTGCCGAATTCAGTTGGATGACTGGAGAGAGACGAGCAGCCAAGCTCGGTCGAATAACTGGAGAGGGGCTTCGGGTGACCGGAGCCGGGCGTTGGATTACACCTGGCTCAAACAAGTCACGCTCCCGACTTGCAGTGAGATCTTCCACATGGCCCTCCGGTGTTGCCTGATGAGCCTGAGGTCCTAGGCGCGAGCTCACGGGGGCCCGGCTTGACTGGGCTGGTTGTTCTAGAGGCGCTGCCGTGCCTCCTTCAACATTTTGTTCGCCGGGATGTGGGGCCTCCGGGATCTCTCCGGCTTCAGTCTGATCGTCAACGGGGACATCGTGATGCGGTTGTTCATCGTGACCTGCCGCAGCAGCAGGTTCTTCAGGTTGCCTCCGATGGCTTTGTCGACGACGGGGAGTTCCTAGCAGTGACCGGCTTCCTGGTGCCATGGATGGTGAATATGAGCAACAAAAAATTGAGATTTCAAACACAAAATTTACGTTCCCACAGACGGCGCCAGTGATGAACCCTCGATTTTCAGCCCAATAAGATTAATAGTTTGTGTATGATTTGTGTGCGGAAGTAAATAGAGACGCAAGAGAATTACGTGGTTCGATCGATGAGATCTACGTCCACGGGGAGGAAAAGAGAATATTTAGTATTCAAAGTAGCATGAGTGTGTACAATACAAACAATTCTCCTATTTATAGACGAAGTAGATGCCGGTTGTGGGGGTGAGAACGTGGAGGTGTGGGTAGTTTTCCTGCTCCGGTTTCTTCTCCATCAACCCACGTACTTGGGACTTAGGGCTTGATAGAGTGTAGTTTTACCATATTATCTAAGTGTTTAATAATCGTTTTCTTGTCTTATTTTGATAGTTTAGCTCATGTTTTATATTGTTTAAGTTATTTCGAGCTAGATTACGCTTTTGGTTTGTTTTGAGTGTTTTTAGGGCTTTTGAGTCGAGAAAACCCAAGGCAAAACAAGAGGCGATGCAACCAAGGAAGAGATGAAATATTGACCCCAAAATTCTGACTTCTCAAGATGTTATTGAAGAGTTATTCTGGAATTATGGAATCATATAATTGAAGAGGGGTTCGATAGGAGCGTAGGCGAAAACGGAGGTCAATTCGGAGTTCGGATGAAAAAGATACGGCCGAAACAAGAAAGACGCGCAAACTGCATGGGTTCACTCGGCCAGGCACTCGGCCGAGCCGTTGGCCGAGCCAAAAAGACGGAAAACCTTAAAATTCATATTTTTTATTTCCTTAACCTAATCCTTGCCCAATTAGGTAACAATTACGAACCCCTACCTTATAAATACCCTAAAACTCATCATTGTACCGAAGTTTTGATAGCTTCTCAAAGTTTTCATAGTTTAGAGCTCTCTACTCTTCACCATACATTAGATTAGTTTTTATTCTTTTCTCTACTTTTATACTTTAGATCTAGATTTATTTTATGTATGAAGACCATTGAAAATTGAAGATTTATTCAAGATTCAAGAGTTTTTCTATCTCTTTCTCTTTTACTTATGCTTTTACTTATGTTTATTCTTCCTTCTACCTTTCTTTTAATTATGTCTAGCTAATTTTCTTAGTTGATTTTAGGGATTGAATGCCTAATTGAATTTATGTGAGTGTTTTTGTTTACGATTAGCCTTCTTATCTAGATGCATGTTTCATGGTGCTTATTCTCATGCATGATTAATTGGCCACTAATTATGTGTGCATAGTTATATTTTTATGCCTTAACCGGATAATTGCATAATCGATCTCATGAATACATGGTATGATGATTTAATTATCTTAGTCGAGGTTGAATTATCATATGCTTACATATAGTCGATTTAGGTGTCGTAATTGAACCTAATTGATTGTATTTTTGGTACTCGTTCTATTTTGCAATTGATTTGATTTCTATGAATCCGAGAGGAGATTAGGGTCTTATTAGGTGACAACTTGCATTGACTTAGTTGGGATGTTAGGTTATTTTTGTGCATCACATCTAGATTGGATTAAATTGGTTAATTGTACTCATTAATTGCTTGCTTATATTTGATTAGGTATGCTTCCCTAGAATCAAAACTTTTCCTTATTTGAGTTTTATCCTTATTTGATTATTTGCCTTATTTGTATTTGCTTTATTTATTATTTGCTCTATTATTTGTTTATTTCTTTATTTGTTTAATTGAGTCTTTTATTTATTTGCGTAGTTATAAATACCACAATTCTAAACTCTTATTTGCCTAGGCATCAGTTTAGTTCTAAAGTAGAGGTATTGTGTGTGGTTTCGGTATATCAATCCCTTTGGATACGATACTCGTACTTTCGTATACTATATCTATTTTGTGTGGTAGAAAATAGTGCGATCAAAAATAGGCAAAT
This sequence comes from Thymus mandschuricus, assembly GCA_029379335.1. Taxonomy (NCBI): domain Eukaryota; kingdom Viridiplantae; phylum Streptophyta; class Magnoliopsida; order Lamiales; family Lamiaceae; genus Thymus; species Thymus mandschuricus. The sequence continues at coordinate 40,872,573 of CM057071.1, forward strand.
AAGAGTTTAGAATTGTGGTATTTATAACTAGGCAAATAAAAAAAAAGACTCAATTAAACAAATAAAGAAATAAACAAATAATAGAGAAAATACTAAATAAAGCAAATACAAATAAGGCAAATAAACAAATAAGGATAAAACTCAAATAAGGAAAAATGTTGATTCTAGGGAAGCATACCTAATCAAATATATGCAAGCAATTAATGAGTACAATTAACCAATTTAATTCAATCTAGATGTGATACACAAAAATAACCTAACATCCCAAGGCAATGCAAGTTGTCACCTAATAAGACCCTAATCTCCTCTCGGATTCATATAAATCAAATCAAGTGCAAAATAGAACGAGTATCAAAAATACAATCAATTAGGTTCAATTACGACACCTAAATCGACTATATGTAAGCATATGATAATTCAATCTCGACTAAGATAATTAAATCATCATACCATGTATTCATGAGATCGATTATGCAATTATCCGATTAAGGCATAAAAACATAACTATGCACACATAATTAGTGGCCAATTAATCATGCCTGAGAATAAGCACCATGAAACATGCATCTAGATAAGAAGGCTAATCGTAAACAAAAACACTCACATAAATTCAATTAGGCATTCAATCCCTAAAATCAACTAAGAAAATTAGCTAGACATAATTAAAAGAAAGGTAGAAGGAAGAATAAACATAATTAAAAGCATAAGTAAAAGACAAAGAGATAGAAAAACTCTTGAATCTTGAATAAATCTTCAATTTTCAATGGTCTTCATACATAAAATAAATCTAGATCTAAAGTATAAAAGTAGAGAAAAGAATAAATACTAATCTAATGTATGGTGAAGAGTAGAGAGCTCTAAACTATGAAAACTTTGAAAAGCTATCAAAACTTCGGTACAATGATGAGTTTTGGGGTATTTATAAGGTAGGGGTTCGTAATTGTTACCTAATTGGGCAAGGATTAGGTTAAGGAAATAAAAAATATGAATTTTAAGGCGTCTTTTTGGCTCGGCCGAGTGCCTGGCCGAGTGAACCCATGCAGTTTACGCGTCTTTCTTGTTTCGGCCGTATCTTTCTCATCTGAACTCCGAATTGACCTCCGTTTTCGCCTACACGCTCCTATCGAACCCCTCTTCAATGATATGCTTACATAATTCCAGAATAACTCTTCAATAACATTGTGAGAAGTCAGAACTTTGGGGTCAATATTTCATCTCTTCCTTGGTTGCATCGCCTCTTGTTTCGCCTTGGGTTTTCTCGACTCAAAAGCCCCAAAAACACTCAAAACAACCCAAAAGCGTAATCTAGCTCGAAATAACATAAACAATATAAAACATGAGCTAAACTATCAAAATAAGACAAGAAAACGATTATTAAACACTTAGATAATATGGTAAAACTACACTCTATCAGGGCTCAACTCCCTGAGCCTGTATTTGGCGTGGGCTGGGCCGAGCTGGTGTTGGGCCTGTCTTTACTTGGCCGGGCCTGTCTTTACTGGGCCTACGCCGAGCTGGGCCTGTGCCGAGGTGAGTTAGTTGGGCTTTCGGCCTAGGGAGATGGGCCATTTCCTATCAAAACTTAACTAGTGTTTTCAAGAGTATATGAGTTTATAACAACTATTTAATTATCTTTTGCTTAATTAAGAAAAAACTGTTAAAATTAATTTAAAATTCAATGATTCTCATAAGACTTCATAAGACGTAGTACCATTTAATATTTTATATTTGATTAAATATTATTTATGAATATTGATTCGAATTTGAAGTAACTTGACTATACCCTAAAACCTGAATGACCTTCGATTGATCCAATCTATATATTATATAATAGTAAGCCCGTAATTGTCTTTAGAAATTTTAGTCCATCAATTACATGTATTTAATTTAATTTAAGTTAACAAATTTTAGTATTAATAATATTTAGTAATTGAATTTGTTTATCAACTATTTTTAGAAATTGTGTATTAAAATGATATATCAGTATTATGCATTAGCATATTTTAGTCAACTAATTAATACTAGTAAACATTACAAAAGTACTACAATTTTTGACAATTTAATAATTTTAGCAATTTAACTAATATGACGACTTTAAGTTCATTCCATATTTACGTCATTACGCGCCTATAGATAGTTATATCTTTTCTCACGTATATTTAAGAAACGTCCATTATTCGTTTAGATAGAAGAGTATTCCATGCTTTCAAACTATTTCTTGATATAAATTTCAAATTTCAAACGTCCATCATTTTTTTCATATCATGGATGAGAAAATCTGGATCAAGATGAAACCAACATAGAGAAAAAAATGCAATTTCGATGAAGATATATAGAGAAAAATATAAGAATCAGTTAATATATTTAGTGGAGACTAACAGTTACAATCATAGTGCAATTACAATATTATCCTTTTAAAACTAAATTTCGATAAAATAAATAAAAGTCAATAATAAATATATACCATTGATCTAATTATTTAGTTGGTGTGGCTTGGATCATAATTAACACCTAATAATAAGGACCCATTGGATCACCCACCTATATATATATTTTTATAATATAATTATAATATGATTATTTTATGTTAAATGCGATTAATTATGTTATATTTGTGCAAATTAATTATTTATAATTACACATAAAACAATATATATAATATAAAAATAATCTTATTCTCGTGGAGGAAGTAGTGAGGTAGGGTGGTGAGGTAAGTGGTAAGGTTGTGGCGGTGAGGTGGCAGGTAATATTTCACTTATATAATTAGGTTTTCTTCTTATTATAAATACTAGTACTTTGGGACGAATTTGTATCAACTTTTACCTTAGTTTTAACTCTAGTTTAGCATTCAAATACTTTAGTTTAGTTTTCCTTTGTTCGATCCGGATCGCTACGTCGTTCTTCAATTAATTCAAGTTTTTACTTAGTTCTTCGTTTAATCTCATAAGTTCTTTATTGCTTTCTTTTATTTGATTTAATTGCTTCCTAGTTCCTTAGATTTAGTTCTTAATTGCTTAGTTTAATTTGGTTCGTTCGTTTTCAAGTTCTTAGTTTAGATTCGTTTTTCCTAGTTTTCGATTACTTCGTTTTCCAAGTTCTTAGAATTAGATTTATTTACTTTAATTTCTAGATTTTCAAATTTAGTTTAGTTCACGTCTAGATTCGTTTTTGTTTCTTTCGTTGCTTTCTTTATTGCTTTCTTTTCAATTCTTGCCTAGGTAGTTTAGTCGTTTTATTTTAGTTTAATTCTTAGATTTATTTATTGTTTTCTAGATTAGTTATTTACTTACTTTTATTGCTTTGATTTATTTTATTGCCTAGGATTTAAAAACAAAAACCCAAAAATCTTATTTACTTGCTTTCTTAGTTTTAGGCTAGATTAGGATTTTTACGACATAATTATTTGCCTTGCTAAGTTTTCCTTCAAGATTCGACATTGAGTTTTACTTGCTAGTGCTACGATAGGATTTTGTTCTATTGTAAACACTTTTTAGTGAAACAAATTTTGACGCCGTTGCCGGGGAAAACTTTAGGCGTTTAGTTGTGTAGTATTTTTATTTGTTTTATTTTAATTTGTGTTTATTCGATTTCTTGTTTCTCCCTCGGTGCGTTTAACCCTTTTGTTGAGTGTTGTGTATGCATGGTCGCCGAAGTCTTCAAAGGAATTTAGCGCCCTACTTCGACAACATCCATCGAAGGAAAATGATTTTAGCCGCGAAGGAGAAGGAGGAGATTGATTCACAAGACTTCTCTTTGGTCTTGTTATTTGCAGAGCCCGAAGCCATGGCAGCTAGAGTCGTCATGGGCGATTTTGCTCGCCCCACATTCACAGCCACCACTTCGGCGATTGTCCTGACGGAAGCGGTCAGGAATCATGAGCTTAAACCTCACCACATGGCGTTGCTCCCATCCTACCTAGGGCTGCCCAACGAGGATGCTTTGACGTTCATCCGAGAGTTTTGCACGGTGGTGCAAACTTTCCCACTCTCGGGACTCACGGAGGACAACTTGAAGATGAAGTACTTCCCGTACACCCTCAAGGATCGAGCAAATTCATGGTATTTGGCGCTCCCGGCCAACTCTCTCACCACATGGAATGCGGTGTGTGAGAAATTCATGCTCAAGTACTACCCGAACCGCAAGACTCAAGAGGTGCGGTCGAAGATTATGAATTTTTCCCAAGATAACGATGAGCCATTTCACGAAGCATGGGAGAGGTTCCAAGAGCTACTTCAACAATGCCCTCATCATCAAATGGCATCAGAGTTGCTTTGGCAATATTTCTACGACGCCCTCAATCAAACTTGTCAATTCATGGTGGATAGTTCGGCCGGAGGCAATATAGCGGTCAAGACAGCTGACGAGATGAAGAATATTTTCGAGACGCTCGCTGCGAGTTCTCAACAAAAATTATCTAGGCCAAGGAAAGTGGAGACGAGTGCAATTTCGATGAGCCCCGATATGAAGAAGCAAATTGCCGACATGTATAGGAACCTCGAGCATTTGAAGATGAAGCAAAGTGCACACGCCCCGAAGGAGCTAGGAAGAGAGGAAGCCGGACAAATGCGAGATTTGTGGAGAGCTTGGACATATCAAGGAGGTTAACTACAACTTGGGAGCATCCACTTATGAAGGAGGAGTCGATGTCTATGCTGCCCAAGGTTACATGCCACAAGGACCACCACCCCAAGGGCAAGGTACGAACCTGAATTTTCAATATCGTCGCCCCTCTCCTTATAATAATCCATACCCTCCTCAAAATTCATACTACTCATCTCCACCCCCATATTGTCCATCTCCACAATATCCTCCTAATCCATATTATCCACCACCTCCATACTACCCACCTCAACCTGCTCATACACCACCACCACCACATCCTAATTCTCGTCCCCAAGGACCGCCTCAAAAACCACCCGTTGACGAAAGCCTCTCTACATTCCTTCACGAAGCAAAATTGGCCCGCGAGGCTCAAGATGCTACCATTAAGAGGCTCGAGACGGCCATTGGTCAAATTTCAGGTTCCATGCACTTGATGCAACAACCGGGGAGGATTCCAAGCCAAGGGATTCAACCCCAACAAGCTAACGAGGTGCAAGCTCCATACCCTCCATATGTTTTCCCGTTTCCACCTCATCAAGCCCACGCAATCTCGGTGTTACAACGCGATGGAGTTCCGATGCCTCCTCAAGGGCCCATGGGAGATAGATGGGGCCCGAGCCCTCGATGGACCGGCACGAGAACGCCGGCAACAACCTTCGGCCAATCTCATCTAGGAAGGAATCTGGACGACCGTCCAGAATCTGGCCGATCGGCCAGATCCCTCAACTCGCGCATCGACCCAGTATCCAATCTGGACGATCGGCCAGGTCACCCCGACTCTGGCCCATCGGCCAAATCCGACGAACAGCACATGGAGTCCAAGGAGCCAGAGAAGGAAATCCAACCTCTTCACAAGACACTCAACCCTTACGTTCCGCCTATTCAGAGTATTGTGAAGAAGGAGAAAAAGGATTTCGAGCCTCTCAATTCATTTCCTAAACGAGGGGATCCGGGAGGTTTCGACTTGAGTATTATTTTGGATAGTGGAGCGACCGTCTCAGGATTGATGGATTTAGGAGCTGCTGTGAATTTAATGCCATACTCTATCTTCGAGAAGATGAACTCAAGAATCCTTCAAGCCACCGACATCGCATTGAGCTAGCGGATGGCACCGTGAGTAGTCCATTGGGAGTTGTGGAAGATGTCACTATTCTCGTTGGTGGGATTCGAGTCGTTACCGATTTTGTTGTGCTTCATGAAGGCAAGGGAGCTAAGAGTGCAACCGGACATCTACTCTTGTTGGGACGACCATTCATGGCCACTACTCGAGCTCGGATTGAGGTAGGTACCAGCACTTTGAGCATGGCCGGTGAAGGAGGTTCGGTAACATTTTCGGTACTTGGAAATGCACCTTCTATTCCTACTTCATCTCTTCATTCATGCTCTTTTGTTAAGCTTGCAAACCCTTGTGTTGAGGAAAATGTTAGTGAGATTTCTAACAGGGTAGCCGCTCTCGAAGAATTCATTGAAGATGAAGAGTCCATTGAAGATGACGAATTCTTTAGTTGTGTGGATGAGGAAGAGGACATAATCGTGCAATTTCTACGGAATTTGGAGGAGGTTGAAGAAGTAGAAGAGGAAAACTCGACATATGCATCGAATGAGGAAGTTGTCATTAACTCTTTTCTTTCTAACCTTACCAATTGTGAAACATCTTTTCTTGCAGAGTTTAACTCGAAGATGTTTGATGAGGAGTTCGAACTAAGTGTGGGGGAGTCAAGAGTTGATGATGACCAAGTTTTTCGAGATTGTTCGAAAAAGAAGCATGGGTATGTCGCAAAGAGCATCAATATATCGCTTGGTGCTACGGGTTTTGGTTGATGACGTCGTGCGTCAAGCTAATGACGATAAACGAGCGCTTGGTGAGAGGCAACCCACGTAAAAAAAATTTTAAAAAAAATTAGATCTTTATTTTTAGTAGTATTTCTTGTTATTATTTGATTTTTCGTGTTAGTTTTAGTGTTTTTGTAAGAATTGGCGTCGGGCACTCAGCCTCTCATTTGGCCGATCAGCCAGATTCCTAGGGAATTATGGACGATCGTCCAAATCTGTGCAACCAAGTCCTGACCAGTATCTATTTTGGCCGATCGGCCAGATTCCTTAGGAAATATGGACGATCGTCCAAACCCGTGGGCCCAGGCAATTTTCGACCTCTCGGTTGGATCCACTTCTACTCCGTAGCTTCGTGATCCTAATGATCCCCGTTGGCAAGACCCACGTTTCCGAGGTCCATTCGATCCATAGCTATGTCTTGTGTCTTTTTATTTTTGTTTGCATCTTTTATTTCTTTTTCTTTATTTTGTTCGATTTTAGGCTTTGGCATTTTGTTTCATGTTTGTTTTGTAGGTAATACTTGGAGTCTTTAGAGATTTTAAGTATGTGGTTGTCGTAATACGATAAGTTTCTTCTATCCCTTTCCTTTTTATTTTCTCGCAATGGGGACATTGCTTGATTTTAAGTGTGGGGGAGGGTCTTTGAACTTTTGGCATGAAGTGTTTCTGTTTATTTTGTTTGGTTTGATCGAGTCTAGTTATGATCGAGTCTTGATGATTTCCCCACTTAGGAATTTGTTTGAAATTGAGTATATAAGCATGTGACATAGGATTGATTCGAATGATTTGATGATGGAGTATTTAGTTGTTGGAATTGATTTGAGCATGAGTTAAATTGGTTTAATCTTGAGTTGTGACATATTATGATTCGATGAATTGTGGGGCATGAATTGATTTGATTTTTGAGGGAAATGATTTATGATTTTTGGTTGAGTGTTAAGTCTAGATTGTTGCAATTTTGGATTGCTAGTTCACTTTCCCCTTAATAAAAAAAAAAGAAAAAAAAATTGTGTTTATGTGAATAAAGAGTTGATAGGATTCTGCTCCTCTTACTTGGGACGTATGAAAATACCAGAGTAATGAGCATGGGAAACCACATGAAAAGGCTTTGAGAGACCCTCGAAAGATTAAATTTCATGAATGATGTCCTAGATGATACTCATGTATGTTAGAATAAAGTGTTCGTAGATACTCTACCCCTCTTGACAATGGGTACGGGAAACCGCACTAGGAGGCTCGATGTGACCCATCGATGATTAAACCTAGTGAATTATGTGCCAAAAACGTTCACTAATTAAAAAAATATATGTTTATGTGCTGAATAAAAGGGGCAGTAGGCTAGACGTCTAAGTTGTGGTGATTCTAGATATTTGTGAGATGTGTGTATCATTGTTTTTCCTCTTACGTGGATTGATTTATAAGCCGCATAGTTTGTTGATGATGATTGTTCGTAACTTGGGATTAAAGTGATTTCATTCGTTGCTTGTCAATTCCGGTGATTAAATGTTCTATGATTTGAATTGTTTGAGTTGAGACTAAGTTGTATGATTATATTGCTTGAGGACAAGCAAAGTTCTAAGTGTGGGGGATTTTGATTGGTGTCTAGATGTTAGGTTTTTCGTCATGTTTTCATGTCCATTTTCGTTGTGTTTTTGTGTCTTTTCGTGTGTCTTTGGCTATGAATTGGTTGTTTGGAGTTTTTGGTACTTGTAGGATGAAAAGGGCGGAAACGAGAAGAAAATGAGATGAAAGGTTGTTGAGCAATCATTGAACTCGAGTTCTAACCTCTCATGATTTTATTGAAGATTCATTTTGTATGTAATGAAAGCATTATATCGAAGAGGGGATCGATAGGAGCACATAGGCGAAAACGGAGATCAATTTGGAGTTCTGATGAGGAAGATACGGCCGAAACAAGAAAGTCGCGCGCAATCATCCAGTGCCTGATCTGGACGATCGGCCAAATCCTCAACGAATCTGGCCGATCGGCCAGATGTCCGCGTCCAGGATTTTGTTTCCTTATATAATTAGGTTTTCTTCTTATTATAAATACTAGTACTTTGGGACGAATTTGTATCAACTTTTACCTTAGTTTTAGCTCTAGTTTAGTATTCAAATACTTTAGTTTAGTTTTCCTTTGTTCAATCCGGATCGCTACTTCGTTCTTCAATTAATTCAAGTTTTTACCTAGTTCTTCGTTCTTCGTTTAATCTCGTAAGTTCTTTATTGCTTTCTTTTATTTGATTTAATTGCTTCCTAGTTCCTTAGATTTAGTTCTTAATTGCTTAGTTTAATTTCGTTCGTTCGTTTTCAAGTTCTTAGTTTAGATTCGTTTTTCCTAGTTTTTGATTACTTCGTTTTCCAAGTTCTTAGAATTAGATTTATTTACTTTAATTTCCAGATTTTCAGATTTAGTTTAATTCATGTCTAGATTCATTTTCGTTTCTTTCGTTGCTTTCTTTATTGCTTTTTTTTTTTTTTTTTTTTTTTTTTTTTTTTTTTTTTTTTTTTCAGTTCTTGCCTAGGTAGTTTAATCGTTTTATTTTAGTTTAATTCTTAGATTTATTTATTGTTTTCTAAATTAGTTATTTACTTGCTTTTATTGCTTTGATTTATTTTATTGCCTAGGATTTAAAAACAAAAACCCAAAAATCTTATTTACTTGCTTTCTTAGTTTTAGGCTAGATTAGGATTTTTACTTCATAATTATTTGCCCTGCTAAGTTTTCCTTCGAGATTCGACATTGGGTTTTACTTGATAGTGCTACTATAGGATTTTGTTCTATTGCAAACACTTTTTAGTGAAACAGAACACATTCATCAGATCGGCATACGACCTGATCGACCCGGCCGGCAAGCTATCAAACCATTCTCGTGCGTTGTCGATCAGCAGCTCGGTGAACAGCTTGCACATATGGACACTCCCTAGATTCTGGTTTAGCATGCTGTACTTGGATTGACTTAGGAAATTGCTTGGATTTCATATCCCGTTGTACGGTTTGATCTTCGGTGTTGGGAATTGTTAAGAACAACATGTTAAGGGGGAACCTATAAGGGATATCTTATTGTTTTGATTTGATCCCAAAACCCCAAAGGGTTCTGTTCCCAATCGACCCATTTTTTATGTAAACAATAGGTTAGAATTTTTCTAGCCTAAACTGTTAGGATGGCTTTGTTTTGCTCAGGTTTAGACTGCAGGAATTCCAAGTGAAGGCCACTCACTTGAGTGTGTTTTCCAAGCGAAGCGAGTCTACCAAAGCTGAAGTGAAGCGTGCCGAAGCCAGCGAAGCGAAGCGAAGAGAAGCGAGCGCTATAGTGGAATCAAAGTGAATCCACTAAAGCGAAGCAAAGCGAGCGCTACAAAGAAAAGCCGAAGCAAGTCAACACGGGTCAACAATTATTGAAGCGGTCACTTCGGAACTTCATTCCCAAGCGACTCGCTACGAATCAACCCTGAAGCGACTCACTTCGAAGCAGCCGCTACAACTTAAAAGCAAAGCGAGCCACTACCTACCAGAAAGCGACAGCGCGACTCCCGCCCATATTTTGAACTCCAGTCAACTAGAGATCGTAGCATTAATGACAAGATCTCCACGTGTCGAAAGCGGAGTGGAGCGGAGGAGTTGACTGCCAGGCCGACAAAGGCGCCACAACAGTACTGGCTCGCTCCAGTTACTGTTGAAATTGGAACTTAGCCAATTTCGGAAAAAATCCAAATCTGCGCGTCTGAAAAGCAGCCAGCCTGTGCAAGTACTGTCGAGAGGAGGAGGGACAAGGCCACCAACCAAGCAACGGATCTCGCCAATCTCTCCGCCTATAAATAGTGAAGGACCAAGACGTGAAGAAGTAGAACACTACTTGAGCATTCGAGCCTACTGCAAACAAACACTCTCAAGCCTTCGAGAAAATCTTCAAGTCTTTGTTTTAAGTGTTCTCCGAGTTTCCTGTTCATTGGAACTCGTCTTCACAACCTTCACACTTAGATTCTAAGCCCATTCCATATCCAAGCTTAGAAGAAGAGCTCTAGCCATCTTTGCACTTACTGTAAAGAGCTCTTCACAGTGTGTTCGTCAACCAAAAACCCTAAATCTGTCGGTTAGGTTTTTGAGTCGTCGTTAGGTTGTTTCGATCCAAGGCCCTTCTTTCATCGATTGAAGAAGCCTCGATCATAGAGTCTAGATCCAAGCTTGCACTTACATCGTTCGTGTGAAGCTCGATCGAAGCTAGGCTGTAAGGAGAGCCCGTAATCTCCTGTCTGTTCGACTGAAGCGAGTGAAGCTTCCAGTCTAGTTAGGTTTTTGGTGTGAACCCGGAATCACCCAGCGTCTGTCAGATCCAAGCAAGTGAAGCTCGATCTTGACCAGGCTTTTGAAGAGCCCGAAATCTTCAAGTTCTTGAGTAAAGAGAACGGTTGCCGTCGTGCAACAAAGTGGACGTAGGAGAGTTATCTCCGAACCACTATAAATCTCTGTGTCGTATCTCTCTAACCCTAAACTCTTACTTGTTTGATTATCCATTGCATATTGCATCTAAATAAACCTAATCTGGAAATTTTAAATACTTAGGAAAGATTTTTAGCTCACCAAATTCCGCATACACGAGTAAAGACTCCCTCTTGATCAAGTGCTCACTTCGGTCAAACAGGCAAGCTACGTACTGTAGATCTAGCTTCAGCTAGGTCTTAGGTTACAAGCTAGCTCTTTACTTGTTACTCTGAGTTAAGGGATTTGAAGTTGAAAAACTTCAAAATACGTATTCACCCCCCCCCCCCCCTCTACGTATTTTTCCTATTAACAAACCGGGACCAACAAGTGGTATCAGAGCAGCGGTTCTTTCGAGCCTCTGCTTTGCATACCTGAAGCGAGCCCCCACTCGCTTCACGTTGTCTCATTGAACCGGATCCTATTTTCCTAAGTGCATCAAAACCTCACCCACGCATATTGCATTTACTGCTGATAGTTTGCTATGTCTACATACAGCGCATCAAACCTTCCACAGTTCTCGATCGAAGGATACGAGACATGGAGTTTCCGAGTCGAGAGCTTCCTATGCTCCATCCACGTTCGGATGTGGGAAGTCATAGAGGATGGACCAATCGAGGTCAAGAAAGCCATATCTGTAAACGTCCCAGCTGCTGAAGGACGCGAAGCTCATGTCAGACAAGAGTACGTCGAGAAGGACAAAGATGAATACAATCCCAACGACTTCAAGATCGCCAACCTTGATAAAATCGCACGTCACACGATGCAGAGCACCATGTCTGACGCCTATCTACCACGGATAAGGAAGTGCGCAACAGCGAAAGAAATGTGGGAAACCCTAGCCCTCATTTCTCAAGGCACAGACAAAATCAAGGAAAACAAACTTGCCGTTCAGATGCGGGAGTTTGAAAGTCTGATAATGAAGTCAGGAGAGTCCATCGACGCCTTCGAGCTGAGGGTTACAAACATTATTGCAACTCTCGACTCGCTTGGAAAGGAACTCACAGATAAGGAAGTCAACCTGAAGATTGTCCGAGCTCTCACAAGGAAGTGGCAGACTATGAAGGAGCTGTACCTAGCTACCAAGGATCTATCCAAGCTCACACCGGAGATTCTATTTTCCGAACTCAAAGCTCATGAATTCGATCTGAATCGAATGAACCTCGACGAAGAGGATGAAGCTCCCACAACGTCAAAAGGAGTAGCATTCAAAGCTACTGAAGGGCCAAACGACCAGTCGCTAGCCAAGATGACGAGGGAAGAGTTGGAAGAACATGTTGCGTTCTTATCCAAGAACTTCAACAAGATGAACTCTCGAGTGGGCAAGTACAAAAGATTCTACAAACAATACAAGGGGAGGAGCACTGATGCTCGAGAAGGAAAAGGGAAGAGAGAAGAGACGACCAAGCCGATCCCGCGCGACATGATGGAAGTGGAGTGCTACCACTGCCACAAGATGGGCCACTACAAGTCCGATTGCCCAAAGCTGAGTGCGAAGGAGCGAGAGGAACTGAAAGTAACGAGGGATGCTCCAAGGCGAGCGCTCGTAGCGAGTGAAGTGTCGGTCGCTACAACTGAAGATCCACCAAGCGACTCAGATGCATTCACAGATCCAAACTCCAGTGATGGTGAGGATCTTGGATTTATGGCGCTCACCGACGAGGAAACAGGAGAGGTATTTATCTATCCCTCACCCAGTTCAATTACACTCGCACACACTTATCAAGAGGAAGCAAACTCCTCGACATGGAGTGAGTTGCTTGACAAGCACATTAAATTGTCAAGTGACCACGAAGTGCTGCAACAAGCTTTGTCTCAAAGCGAGAAGGAGAACCGAAAGCTAGCCACTGAGCTTGACCTAGTCAAACTTAACTTAAGGGCTATGACTAGTAAGTTCGAGGATCTCTTCGCGAGACACCAAAGCTTGGAGGGAAGGTATGAAACCTAGCCAACTTGAACAAAGCTTCATATGCTAGGCAGGCACTAGAGAGCTCACTTCTACCTTTTGGTAGAAAGGGAGGACTCGGATATGAGGGTGGACCTTCCAAGCCGACTGTCTTTGTTGGTGCTTCTCACACGACACCATCAGTCACTTTGGAACTGCCCACTGCATCCAAAGCGACCACCAACAAAGATAAAGGCCAGATGGCTGAGAACCCTAAGAAGAAGCCAATGAAGATGTCTATACCTTAAAGGGCCGAAACTATGGGCAAGCAAAGATCAACTGTTCCTAGCACTTACAATGCTAAAGCTTACCAATCCAAAGGTAAAGGGAAAACAGTTGTAGCTTCTAAGCCTCAAGCCAAGACACGAGAGACAAAGGATCTCCCTTTCAAGAAAAGGAGTAATGTCTATGTGTCACGTTATCCGGACTGGAGATGGTCCAACCGGACTAACGTTGAGGGGGAAGAATTCGAAGCACCAAATCGGCCACTTCGAACTCCCAAGGTTACTCAAGCGAGTCAGGGTCAAAACCCTAGTTGGACCGCTTCGAGAAAACCAAGCGAGCCGCTTCGACAGTCTAGAAATCCTAAGTCAGTCTCTAAACCCATAGCTAATCCGAAGCGAGTCGCTTCAGGATACAAGCAAAAAGGGAAGAGCATAGGTAGGATTGAAGCGAGCCGCTACCCCGCTTGCACACACTGTTGCACGTGTGAAGCTACATTAAGGCAGAAATCACAGCCTTCTAAGGTCGAGAAGCCCAAGACACAAGCTTCATCACAAAAGAGAGTGAAGCAAGTGTGGGTACCTAAGGGAACTAACCTGCATGGACCCAAACTGATTTGGGTACCAAAATCTGTCCAATTGCAGGTGAGCGCCGTGGATCCCATGCCTAGTGAGGGTCAACAAGTATGGTACTTGGACAGTGGATGTTCAAGACATATGACCGACAAAGCTCTACTTCACAACTACATAGAGAAGAAGGGTCCACACGTAACCTTTGGTGACAACTCTCGAGGAAGCACCAGGGGATACGGCGCACTGAAAGTTGGAAAGCTCACAATTGAAGAAGTCTCCTATGTGGAAGGACTCAAGCACAACTTGTTATCCATTTCACAATTTTGTGATAAGGGGTACAGGGTGGAGTTCATCTCCAACAAGTGCATTGTGAAGAGCAAACTCACGTCCCAGATTGTGCTCACTGGAATCAGGCAAAGAAACGTCTACATAGCACAATGGGACAGCTGCAAAGAGGAAACTTGCCTAGTTGCAAGGAGTGCTACAGAAATTGGATGGCTATGGCACATACGCTTGAACCATCTCAATTTCAAAGCCATAAATCGCTTAGCTCGAAAGGGTTTGGTGCAAGGCATACCAAATGAAGTCTTTATTAAAGACCATCCATGCTCACCATGCCAACGAGGTAAGCCGACGAAGACGCACTTCGCCAGTCTTGAAGAAGCTTCATCCAAGCGAGTGCTCGAGCTGCTTCACATGGATCTGTTTGGTCCAGTTACTCCAGTTAGTGTGAATGGAAGTAAGTACACTCTAGTTGTAGTCGACGACTTCTCTCGCTACACTTGGGTTGTATTTCTCTTCAGTAAGAAGGAGACACTGACCAAGCTACCACAACTGCTCAAGCGATTGGCTGTGGAAAAGAATCAAACAATTGTTACCATACGCTCCGACAAAGGCACAGAGTTCTTGAACTCTACAATTGAAGCGTACTGCACGGAGCATGGCATAGCACATCAGACCTCCTCAGCACGTACACCTCAGCAGAATGGAGTTGCTGAAAGAAGGAATCGAATCATCAAAGAAGCCGTTCGAACTATGATTGCAGACTCGAAGCTTCCAATGAAGTATTGGGCTGAAGCTGCCAATACAGCATGCTACACGCAGAACCGGACACTTCTCTGCAAACGGCACGACAAAACACCATATAAAATATGGACAGGGAGAATTCCAAACATATCTTATTTCCATATATTTGGTTGTAGGGTCTTCATCCATGATAATGGGAAGTCGCAGTTGAAGGCTTTTGAAAGCAAAGCTGATGAAGGAGTATTCTTAGGATACTCTACATCTAGCAAAGCCTACAGAGTATTCAACTATAAATCCCTAATTGTGGAGGAATCACCCCATGTCGTATTTGATGAATCTTCTTTAAGTCTTCCACAGGAACAGGCTCAAGCGAAAGAAAAAGATCAAAGCAAGGAACCCTCAAATCAACTCACTTGGGACGTGCTTGATGAAGATGATGAGATCAAGGACTCAAGTGAGCAAAATCCCAAAGGAGAAGTCGAAGCTGCCCCCAAGATTCCTGAAGCGAGTGCAGGCCAAGCACCCAATCCAATCGCTTCAGATAATGAAGCGAGTGACAAAGAAGAAGATGAAGATGAAGCTGGCGGATCAAAGCGTGCGTGGCTCAAAGATCACTCACCAAGCCAAATCATTGGAGATCCATCCAAGGGTGTAGTGACCAGAAGTCAAGTGTTTGGAGAAAGTGTCATGTTCAGTTGCTTTCTCTCAAACATTGAGCCATCAAGCGTGGAGGAAGCCTTAGCCGACTCTGATGTGATCACGCTATGCGGAAGCTATGGAAACGAAAAACACACGCCAACTAGCAACTGATTCAACCCAATCCACGAAGGTGACAAACTCCCCGACTACGACTCTAGAATACACAAAATAGGTAAAAACAGAAACCTAAGCAGAACAACTCGGATTAAGCTCAAATTTTGACACGATGTACAACCTAGGGTTAGGAACAAAATATCCAAAATTCAGCAAAATCGCACGGGTAGATTCCAATTTGGCTCGGTGAACAGTTTTGGGTCGTTTTAGGGTTCCAAAACGAATCTGAAAATTAAACGAACGGGTATCAGGCTTAGGGAAAGGGTACGGGACGGTGGGAATGATTTGTGATGATGTTTAGACGGTTTATGATGGCTGGAAACAAAAGAAACGAAATAAAGTGGTGAAAATTACCAGAAACGAACCTCGAATCTACAGGGATTCGAAACGCGTCTGCACAGCAATCTTCGTGGCCCGATTAACCCGGATACTACGAGATATCACGAACGAATCGATTGAATTCAAGTTTGAGGTCGCCAAACAACAAACCCTACCAAGAACTTTCAGTTTGCGAGACAAGAGAATTTAGCGTGAAAGCTGTTTTTCATTCAATCAAGTCTGTCTAATGTTAATTTTGAAAGTCACATAAATACTACCCTAATTCTGAAAAAGCTAGGGCCGAAATTACTAAGTAATTGGGCCTGAATAATCTCGAAAATTCATAATAAATAAAATACAAAGTTTAAGCCCAAACAAATATAATAAATCTGAAATAACGGGCTTGTCTTCCTTTCATCCTTGATGGGCCTCCGAATCTCCGTCTTCAACGCTTGATAAGTTCACCATCTTGTATTGACAAAATCCAACTCCATCATCCTCCAATTTGTGTTGAAGGTAGCACTGCAAATATCCTTGAAGTTTTTGAGCTCTCGATCTTGTCATTGGTCCATTAAGCTGCAAATCCGGATTCAACTCGCCAATGCTAGTTTCATCTCCCGAACCTGTTCAGCCCTATGAAAACCTTGCAAACTCGAAAGATGATCAGTAGGCAATGGTAAAAGATCCGTCGGAGTTAACGGATTAAATCCATAAACTACCTCAAATGGAGACATATGGGTAGAAGAATGCACAACCCGGTTATAAGCAAACTCAGCAAATGGAAGGCATTCTTCCCATGATTTCAAATTATTCTTAACAAGAGCACGTAGTAGAGTGCCTACTGTCCTATTAACTACCTCAGTCTGACCATCTATTTGTGGATGACAAGCAGTAGAAAATAACAGTTTGGTACCCAACTTTCCCCACAAAACACGCCAAAAATGCCCCAAAAATTTGGCATCCCTATCAGACACAATGGTTCTAGGAACACCATGCAGACGGACTACTTCACAAAAGAATAAATTTGCAATGTTATGAGCATCATCAGTCTTTCTGCAAGCAATAAAATGAGACATCTTTGAAAACCTATCGACTACCACAAAAATAGAATCTTTACCAGACTTAGATCTAGGCAAACCAAAAATAAAGTCCATCGAAATGTCTACCCACGGAGCAGTAGGTGCCGGCAAAGGTGTATACAAACCAAATGGACTAGACGTAGATTTAGCCTTTCTACAAGTAATACATCTAGCACAGATTCTCTCTACATCTCTTTTCATGCGAGGCCAATGAAAATGTTCATGCAAGAGGTCCAATGTCTTAGTAACACCAAAATGACCCATAAGACCCCCCGCATGCGACTCCAAAACAAACAACTCTCGCATGGAACAATCAGGAACACATAACTTCGAACCCCTAAACAAGAATCCCTCAGACACATAGTACGAGTCAACAGCCTTAGATTTACCATTACACGATGCAAAAATAGGTTCAAAGAATGGATCATTCTTATAAAAACTCTTGATATGCTCAAGACCTAAACTTTGTGCATGCATAACCGAAATCAGTACATACCTGCGAGAGAGTGCATCAGCAACCACATTCTCTTCTCCTTTCTTGTACTTGATCACATAGGGAAATGACTCTATAAACTCCACCCATCGAGCATGGCGCGAGTTCAAGCTTTGCTGACCCTTCAGATGCTTCAGCGATTCGTGATCAGTGTGAATCACAAACTCCTTCGGCCTCAGGTAGTGCTGCCAAGTCTCCAAAGACCTCTTCAGTGCATACAACTCCTTGTCATAAGTTGAGTATCTCAGGGCTGCACCATTCAACTTCTCGCTGAAATAAGCAACGGGCTTCCTATCCTGCATCAAAACACCAATGCCTATACCAGAGGCATCACACTCAATCTCGAACATTTTGTTAAAATCAGGCAAAACCAATACAGGAGCATTACATAATTTCGACTTCAGCAAGTTAAAAGCATGCTCTTGGGCTTTGCCCCACTCAAACTTCCTATCTTTCCTAGTCAATTCAGTCAAAGGGGCTGCTATAGTGGAAAAATCACGCACAAAACGACGATAAAAGCCCGCTAAACCATGAAAAGACCGAACATCAGCACACGACTTAGGCGTTGGCCACTCCTCTATGGCTTTAACCTTAGTCCTATCAACTTCAACCCCACGACTACTAACAACAAAGCCAAGAAATATAACCTCATCCATGCAAAAGGAACACTTAGACAAATTAGCATATAATTTCGCATCACGCAACAACACAAACACATGCCTAAGGTGTCTAACATGCTCTTCAACACTCGTGCTATAGACAAGGATATCATCAAAATAGACCACTACATATTTCCCTATGACTTCACGCAGAACATGGTTCATTAGAAGCATAAACGTACTAGGAGCGTTTGTAAGGCCAAAAGGCATCACAAGCCATTCATACAATCCATGCTTCGTTTTGAACGCAGTTTTCCACTCATCTCCCTCATTCATTCTCACTTGAAAATAACCAGAACGTAAATCAATTTTTGAAAAGACAGACGCTCCAGATAATTCATCTAACATATCATCTAATCGAGGGATAGGGAAACGATACTTCACCGTTATCTTGTTGATAGCTCGGCAATCCATGCACATGCGCCACTCATTGTTCTTCTTTGGTACGAGGATTACGGGCACTGCACACGGTGACAAGCTCTCTCTAATCTGCTTTTTCTCCAGTAACTCCCTGACCTGACGGTCAATCTCCTTTGTCTCCTCGGGACTGGTGCGGTAAGCTGGTCTGTTCGGAAGGACTGCTCCCGGCTGAAAATCTATCTGGTGCTCAATTCCCCGAATTGGTGGTAGACCACTTGGGATATCTCATCTGGGAAGACATCTGTGAACTCTTCCGTTAATGGCTGCAAAACAGGAGGAATAACAACATCAGAAGTATCATAAGCCTTATTAACCAGAACGACAGCATTACCTGCTTTGACAATTTTCTGAGCTCCCTTTATACTGATGAACATGTTTCGGTTCACCGCTTCAGAACTGCTCTCACTTGAAGTGGAAGAAGTGGTAACATGGGCAGCTTTAGCCTTAGAAAGGCCCTTGGTGCCCTTAGTACTCTGAGATTCCACAGTGGCCTGTCCCAATGGAATGGGTCGCTTGCCCTCTGCACGTTTCTCCTTATCTTCTTTGAACTTCTCCTGCATCCGTTTCTGATCTTCAATCACATCATTAGGCGCTAAAGGCCACAATCTGGTGGTGCGTCCCTCTCGAGTCACGACATAAGTGTTGGCGAATCCATCATGTATTGCTTTTCTATCGAACTACCAAGGACGACCAAGCAAAATATGTGCCGCCTCCATAGGGATGACGTCACACAAAACAGTGTCAGTAAAACGACCAATTGAAAAGGTGACAGGTACCTGATATCCGACACGAATCTTGCCTCTGTCTGTCAACCATTGCAATCGGTACGGTTTTGGATGCTTCTGTGGGACCAACTCCAACTTCCCAACTGCATACTGACTGATGGCGTTTACAACGCTACCACTATCAATGATGAGCGAACACACCTTATCCTGAATCGAACAGCGTGAGTAAAAGATGTTCTCCCGCTGATCATTCTGCTCTTCGTCTTGAATAATGCTCAAAGCTCGGATCGAAACAAGGCTGACGTTAGCTGGCTTTGGATGCTCATCCTCAACATCAATTGCACTAAAGAGAGTGCTGACTAGGGGCTGCTCTAAGAACTGATCGGCATCCGTTGCATCTTTTCCTTCATCAACTTCCTCTTCACTAGCTGATTCTAACTCATTCTGCTCGGTGATGAATAAAACTCTGCGGTTGGGACACTGAGCTTGAAAGTGTCCCCATCCTTTGCACTTGTGACACTGAACGTCACGTGCTCTTCCTGGAGTGCTGCTACTCGAAGGCTGACCTGAGGGTGCAGGTCGAATCGGAGCATTTCGATTCGGTGCCGGTGGAGCAGTCTGCTCAGAACGGCGAACGGGCTGCGTGGACTGACCTTGAGGACGTGTAGGGGCTGTCCTCGACACAGATGCACTCGGTGTAGGCGCATCACCTCCTCGGGCCCAAGAATTCCGTGATGGGGTCGAAAAGGCAGACCGTCTACGTCCATCTCTAAGCTGCCGTTCCACAATTGAGGCATAGTTTATCATAGCCTCAATACTGGCGAAGTCCCTCAACTCTACTTCACAAGCTATGTCTGGGTTCATTCCCTCAACATATCGATTGATTGTGGCAATCAATGTCTCTTCCTTGCCAACCCTGTTCATAGCTGTCTCAAGCTCCTTATGGTACTCGTCAATCGAACGAGTTCCCTGCTTGATTCTATTCAATTTCTTCTCAAGCTCTCGTTCATAGTGTACCGGAATGAAACGTCCTCGCATGACGTCCTTCATCTCCTGCCACGTGTCTATAGGTGGGTATCTGTCACGGCGTCTCCTCTCTTGCTGATTCTCCCACCATGAGACTGCATATCCTCTAAACTCCAACGATGCAAGCTGAACCTTTTTCAACTCCGGAAAGTCATAGCACTCAAAGATCTTGTCGACTTTCCTCTCCCAATCGAGGTACACGTCAGATTCATGTAACCCCTCAAATTCAGGAATGCTTGTCTTAATGTTATTCATCAAGCTATCTGCCCCTCCATGTCGATTGTGATTGGCACGAAAAGCACGCCTCGGAGGTGGACGTGGCCGATCACGTCTCCATGGATGCTCAATTTCAGCCACTGATCTCTCACTATAATCATCAAATTCATCCTCGTACTCATCATTCTCTTGCACTAACTCAGGCTGGCGGCGTAGAGGTTGACGGCGTATTGGCTCACGGCGTACTTGCTCAGGTTGTCGCTCAGGCTGTAGACCGACAATTTCGAGGCACTCGAACTGCTGCATCAACTTGCCAAATGTGTCGTCCATCTTCTCCTCTAGCACTCGGTTCCTCCTCTCAAAGTGAGCGGCCATGGCCTCAAAGTGAAACTTAGCATCCCAAGGAGTCTCAGGAGGATCACTGCCGGTCTTCCTAGAATGTTCGGAATCGTCTCCTCCATTTGACATTGTACCTGCAAAATGAGCAAACGTAAAAGAAAACAAGTACCTCACAAACCTCACTATCACTCGTGTATATCACTTAATACTCTCGTGTATGTCGCTCAATACCCTCGTGTATATCACTCAATACTCTCGTGTATATCACTCAATACTCTCGTGTTTATCACTCAATACACTCAGAATTGTAACATATATCTCTAAACCTCAAATCCACGGCAGAACTGATGATGACTCCTCCACCTTGAATCAAAGACTCGAACTTGAATTCCCAGAAATCACAGGTACGTATAAGACACAAAGTTACTGGATATCTGTGGGTATGGTTCACGGTTATGGGGAAAAAGGCACAAGGAATTTTGGATGGGGGTATAAGCTGTACTTCGTTATGAGCACTAATCCTACTCGAAGTGACTTAGGACTGACCCTACACTACCCAATGCACCCAAATATCATAGAAGAGGAGCTGCCCAAACGGTATGTGGAAGAAACTTCAAAACTGAAAAAACTGGAAAAATCCCTAAAAACTTCAGGGAGCGATTTGACCCTTTAAACGGCCTTTTTTTGCCAAATTAATGGACCGATTCCGACGGGTTTGGAACCACCGTATAGATCTTTTCGAGAGCTTTCCGAAAAGGTATTATAGAGCAAAATCGGAGTTCGTATGCAAAAGTTATGGCCGTTTTAGTGCTGGCCGACGAAAACTCAAGAAACGAAGATACAACGACTACCCCACGCAAGAAACACCCAAGAAACAATATAGGAACACACTGTGACACACTAGGGCCTTCGATTTATCTATCTTTTTTTTTTCTCTTTTTTTTTTTTTTTTTAATCGAAACTGTTGCCCCCTAATATATCACGACACCTAATTGGATTGAACCACGATCAACAAAAGTCGACGTGGCTCTGATGCCAAAATTTATGATGTGATCACGCTATGCGGAAGCTACGGAAATGAAAAACACACGCCAACTAGCAACTGATTCAACCCAATCCACGAAGGTGACAAACTCCCCGACTACGACTCTAGAATACACGAAATAGGTAAAAACAGAAACCTAAGCAGAACAACTCGGATTAAGCTCAAATTTTGACACGAAGTACAACCTAGGGTTAGGAACAAAATATCCAAAATTCAGCAAAATCGCACGGGTAGATTCCAATTTGGCTCGGTGAACAGTTTCGGGTCGTTTTAGGGTTCCAAAACGAATCTGAAAATTAAACGAACGGGTATCAGGCTTAGGGAAAGGGTACGGGATGGTGGGAATTATTTGTGATGATGTTTAGACGGTTTATGATGGCTGGAAACAAAAGAAACGAAATAAAGTGGTGAAAATTACCAGAAACGAACCTCGAATCTATAGGGATTCGAAACGCGTCTGCACAGCAATCTTCGTGGCCCGATTAACCCGGATACTACGAGATATCACGAACGAATCGATTGAATTCAAGTTTGAGGTCGCCAAACAACAAACCCTACCAAGAACTTTCAGTTTGCGAGACAAGAGAATTTAGCGTGAAAGCTGTTTTTCATTCAATCAAGTCTGTCTAATGTTAATTTTGAAAGTCACATAAATACTACCCTAATTCTGAAAAAGCTAGGGCCGAAATTACTAAGTAATTGGGCCTGAATAATCTCGAAAATTCATAATAAATAAAATACAAAGTTTAAGCCCAAACAAATATAATAAATCTGAAATAACGGGCTTGTCTTCCTTTCATCCTTGATGGTCCTCCGAATCTCCGTCTTCAACGCTTGATAAGTTCACCATCTTGTATTGACAAAATCCGACTCCATCATCCTCCAATTTGTGTTGAAGGTAGCACTGCAAATATCCTTGAAGTTTTTGAGCTCTCGATCTTGTCATTGGTCCATTAAGCTGCAAATCCGGATTCAACTCGCCAATGCTAGTTTCATTCTCATCAGACTCTAACTGGGTGATCGCCATGCAAGAGGAGCTGAATCAATTCACCAGGAACGACGTATGGTACCTTGTGGATCGTCCCAAATTCCAGCACGTTATTGGCACCAAATGGGTGTTCAAGAACAAGACTGACGAGGACCACAACGTAGTAAGGAACAAGGCGCGACTCGTTGCCAAAGGCTACTGTCAAGAGGAAGGAATCGACTTTGACGAGACCTTCGCTCCAGTGGCACGGCTTGAAGCTATCAGATTGTTTCTAGCCTATGCAGCAGCCAAGAAGTTCAAGGTCTATCAAATGGATGTGAAGAGCGCATTCCTCAACGGTGAACTCAAGGAAGAAGTGTATGTGGAGCAGCCACCGGGTTTCGAGCAGGGAGATAAAGTGTATCGCTTGAAGAAAGCCCTGTATGGGTTGAAGCAAGCTCCCAGAGCTTGGTATGATACACTATCCCAATTCCTAGTGGATAATGGATTCCACAAAGGGAAGATAGATCGGACTCTTTTCACTATAAACCATGGAGAAGATATGCTTTGGGTCCAGATCTATGTGGATGACATCATATTTGGGTCGCCAAACCAGTCGCTTAGCGAGAAGTTTGGAGAGCTGATGAAGACCAAATATGAAATGTCGATGATTGGCTTGATGAGCTGCTTTCTAGGTCTTCAAGTGAAGCAGCAGGATAATGGAATTTTCGTCAATCAAGCTAAGTACACTAGAGATATGCTTGCCAAGTTTGGTGTTCAACATGCTAAAGCGGTGAAGATCCCTATGAATACCAACTGGAACATGGAGCCAGACGAAGGAGGAAAATCTGTAGATCCTACAGATTATCGTGCCCTAATTGGGTCACTACTCTATCTCACTGCAAGCAGGCCAGATATTGCTTTTGCAGTCGGAGTCTGCGCTCGCTTCCAAAGCAACCCCAAGCACAGCCATCTTGAAGCTGCCAAGAGGATTCTTCGATATTTGAAGGGCAATGTCAATATGGGGCTGTGGTATCCAGCGGAGGACAATTTGGAGCTCACTGGATATTCAGATGCTGACTATGGAGGGTGCAGAGTTGATAGGAAATCAACGTCAGGCACGTGTCAGTTCTTGGGAAGCAAGCTGATCTCATGGTTTTCGAAGAAACAGACGAGTGTAGCCACTTCAACGACTGAAGCTGAATATATGGCCGCAGGAAGCTGCTGTTCTCAAAATCTATGGCTTCGTCAGCAGTTGAAGGACTACAAGGTTGAAGCGAATGAAATTTCGATCTTCTGCGACAACAACAGTGCCATATGTATCTCACAGAATCCAGCGCTTCACACCAGATGCAAGCACGTGGAAATTCGACATCATTTCATTCGTGATCATGTCGAGAAGAAGGATATCAAGCTCGAGAAAATCCATACCGATCTCCAGCGAGCAGACATCCTCACTAAGCCACTAGCTGAGTCTCGATTCAACCAGCTATGCATGGAATTAGGGTTATTAGACCCTGGTGAAGAATGCTAGTTCCAGGATGCACGAAGAAGTGATCGCTTGTTCTCTTGTGCGTCACTCGCTTCTGATCTTCACCAACTCAAGCGAGTCACTTCAAATTCCACTCGCTTGAAGAAAATGAAGTAAGGTGGAGAAAGGTGGAGTATTGGAAGAAGTTCCCTACCAACTTATTGGAATTATTAAGTATGTGGTTAAGGGGGAACTAATGCTTACTCTCGGAGCAAGCTACTTCCAAAGCGAGCAAAGAATGCTGCTATCTCGAATTCTGCATCGCTTCAATTTGCCCTAGCTTGGGTCAAAGCGAGTCGTCTGTAGATTCATTCTCTAGATTGTAGGAAAGCTTGAAGGTTTACCTTTTTATACAAAAGGTTGCAGGGCTGGTGACATACTTCTGCGTAAAATACGAGATTGTCTTGTCAGAGCATTCTCATTGTCATCCTGTCCATTTCTGCTCTGAGATAAGGACTTGTACTCATCCCCCATTCGTCGTGAATAAGTACACTTACGTGATGCTCCCTTCGGGTTGTAGTAAGCTTGTGTACTATATTCATTTTCTCCCCCATTCACTTCGATGAAGGACTCTCTAATCCGTAGAGGAAGATGAATGCCATGAAGACCGAGTCCAACAAGGAATGACCAACAAGTGGAATCAACTCAACTAGATAAAGTCTTCAATAAGTCGTATCAATCTTTTACGATGTGAGATTGAATGGTAAGCATTTCAATTTTAAGTACACTAAGTGAGCCGAAGCGTGCTAGAAACCTTCACTCACTACGTGGAAAATATGGAATGAATCTGACACAAATACAAAGAGGAAAACACTCTTGTTTACCCTCGAAGTATGTAAGTCAGAAACATTTTAAATAATGCAAAGAAATTTCATTTCTTTATTCCAGTCGCTACAGATGGCGAAGCGAGTGGTAAGTCACTTCGCAAGTCATCGCAAGCGAGTGCGGAACAGTCACTCAAGCGAGTATTCCGCAAGCGAGTAAAAGCCAAAGCGGCCCAACTCGAAGCGAGCGGATACGAAGCGAGTATGAGTTGTCTGTACTCGAGTGCAATTTTACTTTCTACCAAGCATTTAATGCAGGTTCACGTACGAGCAAAAATAACGGGCGCGTGAACTTCACTTTGAATTCGAAGCGGGAAAAGTCGGAGGAGATCCAGCCGTCGAATCCCAACAGTCCCAGATTTATTACCGTTGGATTAACGCCGTATACGACAAGCCAATCACGGCAGGCCACGTGGAGACGACGTGCAAGTTGGCGGTTCACTTTTACTGTGATGACGCCGGACACATCAGATCCATCACCGCACGTCCGCCGCCTACCTACAAGATCTTCACCGATTTTACTATCTTGCCCCTGCCACGTCGACAAAGCCCTACCTCTATTTAAGGGTGGAATTGCAGACTGTGAAAACTTTCACAAATCTCAACCTTTGCCATCTTCGTGCAAAACCTCTCTGCAATTCACGAGTCCTAAAAATTCCCAATTTTTCGTTGTTAAACTCTCAAATTCAACTCAAAATCTCTCAAAATTCACCATGGGCAAGAAGCAGAAGACTGAGACGATGGAGGAGTTTCTCACGGAGGTCGACAAGCACATCAATGTCGAACCTCATCTCGATCCCTCAATCATCGAGAAAAATGGTTTTCTATGTAGAGCCGTGACCAAGGCCGGTCTATGGAAATTTGTGACGGCAGTTCCGTCAAAAATACTGGCAAAAGCGGTGGGTGAGCTCTTGCTAAACTTGAGGAAGGAGCAGAATACGTCTTCTTTTACTGATCCACGAACCAGGAAGCCGGTGGAGGTGGATATGAGTGAACTCATCAGTGCGTTCGATTTGCAGAGAGAAGGAGGAGACTCACTGCTAGATCTGGGTCTTTCGGCCGGAGTTCAGTACGGTCGTTTTGCAGCCGATGAAGCAGATCCAAACTTCAAGGAGGCCAGTATTCGTACAAGTTTGAAGGCCCCCTTCAATCATATCTGCGAGCTCTTTTCGAAGAGTGTCGCATGCTACATTGGAACACTAGACACTCTCTCCGAGACGAAGCTGATCGCCACTGCAATTATCGTCGACAGCCTCACCGGAACCAGCTTCAATTGGCATGGCTGGTTTCTCAAACAGATTCACGAAGCCTCTGATGACTTCGCGTTCGTGAAGGGAAGCACCGATCAGATTCTCCGCAAGGGGAAACTGAAATTTTTCTCTAGGCTATCTGCTGCCTTGGAGGAAAAATATCCGGACAAAGTGTGGCCGGATTCCGACGTTACTGTGTACAACAAACAATCCATCTACTACGACAAGTGGAGGAAAACAAAAACATTGATGGATTTGGGACTTCTGGAAGTTGAAGTGCCCGTTGCAAGACCGGTTGCCGAGAGGCAAGCCGAAGTGAGCCAAGCGAGGCAGGTCGCTTCACCCGGGAAGCGAGCCGCGCCGAAGCGAGGCAAGAAGAAGATGAAGCGAGTCACTTCGCTTGTCCAAGAAAGCGAGGCGGTGGAGAAACCGCTTGAGGACATTGAAGCGACTCAAACCCAACCTTTAACCCAAGCACCCCCACTACAAATTCAAGCCCAAACAACCTAAATACCAGAACCCCAAGCTTCATCAACCCAACAACCTCTCACACAGACAACCCCCTTCTCTCCCCAGGAAGAAGAATGTGCATCTTCCTTCCAGATACCCGAAATCCCCCTACTCCATGTTGACCCAGTCGAAGCCTACACCACTTTCAAACCATTTCAAACCCAGCAAACACAACCACCACACACTGAAGCCATCCAAAATCCGAAACCCAAGATACCTCATCCCAATCCCCCTCGACATCGGCAGCTACAGCCGATACCGCCCAAACTGTCGGTGAACTCCCCATCATTCCATAGTTCATACCTCCTGCCCTCACCATACAAAAGCAGGCTCTCGAACGCTATGTCAAGGAGAGAGAGCAAGCCGCAGAGACAATCAATCTTCGCTACTCCAATGTTCCATGGACAGACGTGTTCTACACCAATGTCGTCGATTTCCTGACATACATCACCTATCGTGGAACGGAGTACTATAAAATCTTCAGGCTTCTCAAAGCATTCAAAGAGAAAGAACTGATCCAAATGGAAGCCAAACTACTCAACTTCATTGGCGAAAACGGCTTCCATGCCTTTCTTGAAGGGACCAGCTTCTGGGAGAAGCTGGATGCAAAGGTGAAAGAAGCTTATCCAGTCGCTATAGTTCCGAAGCGATTGCCCTCATCCCATGAAAGGAAGCTGATCAGGGAGCATAAGGAGGACGTGGAATTAAAGGATGCGGAGATCGCTAGCCTTCATAGCGAGATTACAAAGATGAGTGAGGAGATGGAGAAAAAGGCAGGGGAGGTCATCAGTCTTAGAGAAGACTTTGACAGAAAGAAGAAGGAATT
Organism: Thymus mandschuricus; assembly: GCA_029379335.1. NCBI lineage: Eukaryota > Viridiplantae > Streptophyta > Magnoliopsida > Lamiales > Lamiaceae > Thymus > Thymus mandschuricus. The sequence goes on from CM057071.1 coordinate 40,900,293, forward strand.
GGAGAGAACGGTGGAGGAAAAGGAGAGGCTGCTGGAGGAGAAAGAGAAGGCGCTGGAGGCGCAGGTGAAGTTGGTGGGAGAACAATCAACAACAATCACCAAACTTAAGGGCTCGCTTGATGCAGAAAGGAGCCGCTTGAGGGAGGTAAATGCCAAGCTTGTCTCAATTGGCAAGGAAAAGATGGATTTGGAAAAGGAGTTGAAGAAGTTGAAGGAGGCGTATAAGAAGAGAGAAGAGGAGTTGATAAGGAAAGGAAGTGAGCTGCTGAGCACTAAAAAGACTCTCGATTCACTCAGGAATGAAATGAAGCTACTGAAGCAAGAGAGTGAGACTGATAAGAAAGAACTAGAGAGTCGAAGGAAGAGTGCACATGATCTTGACTTGAAGAGAGCAGACCTTTCTATTCTACTGCAAAAAGTCAAGGAGCTGGGCGAAGCTTACACTGAGAAGATTGCTGCAAGTGCCGAATTCCATCTCTCTCTAAACCAGAGAGAGAGGAGCCTTGAAACAATGCAAGCTGAACTTCAAGCGGCTCAGGAATTTTGGTACCTGAATTTGCAAGAAGAGAGGAAGGACTTGAAGAGGGAAGTTGAAGCGGAGCTGGAGGCTCGCTTTAGGGAGGTGGAACCGTTGGAGAGGATGATGGCTTCTGTTGTTGAGAGAGAGCAACAATGTGAATACTTGCTGGAGGAAATCTCCATCAAAACAGCTGAACTGGTGGCTCCAACCGTGGGATAAACCGAGAAGATGTTGGAGGCCATCTTCAACACAGTCAACTCACTCCATCAATCCATCTCCGGAAAGTCAATCATCCTAACCCCTGGCAGTGATGATGCCAAAAAGGGGGAAGGACAAGTGAAGCTAGGAGGAGTTGGAGGTTCAGGGGGAAGCAGAGTTGGAGTAGAGAGAATGTTGGAGGGAGGCAGTGGTGTTGGAGATAAGGAGGATGTAATGGATGATGAAGCAAGGGCCTCTCTTGCAAAGGGCAAAATTAAGCTCACGGAGGAGGAGTTGATGAAAAAGCCCGAAGAGCCCAGCAGGCCGCTTCAAGAAAAAGTGCTGAGTGCTTCAATCGCACGGCATCCTCCGGTGACCGTGATAACAAAGGAGGAAAGGCTGAAGCAGGTGGAGCAGGATGCTACCATGGCGTGGGAGATGGAGCGCGTGTTTGAACTAACAAAACAATCTGTTGCTGCAGGTGCTTCGTCTAGTTCCCAAGCGGCCGCTTCACCCAAAGCGCCCGCTTTAGCCGCCCCGCCAGCTTCGTCAGCCGCACTCACTTCGACTACTGCTGCACTCACTTCATCAGCAGTCGTCCCCTCAAGTGCTGCTACAAAGAGAGACATGCCACCTCCCCCACTACCAAAACTTCCTTTGAAGCGAACTGCTCCGGAGACAAAAGGAGATGACCCCGCGGCCAAGCGCCAAAAGGTCAAGCAAGCAGTTGCTTCTAGGGCAGAAAAGGAGGAAAGAAAGAGGAAGGGAAGAGAAGAAGGGAGAAGCGAAGGCGAAAGGAAGAGGAGGATAAATGCCAGGCGACTCCAAGTAATTGATGCACGGATCGAGGAACACTTCAATGAAGTGATACTCATCCAGTCTTCTTTAGTGCGCAGTGCCTTCATTCCTTTCATGCCAGATGAGTCCGAAGCATGCGAAGCACAAGCCATATCTGATGCATGTGACGTGACGACAAAGGAAATGGTTGAGTCGGGACGCTACCCTCGCACAGATGAACAAGACTATATTCGCAAACGACTCAATGAGAAGCGTCCAACGTGGAACAGCGAGTCGGCAGCGAAATTCAAGAAGGTCATGACTCAACTGTCGAAGAGATCAGAAGAGGAGTTGGCCAAGCGGAGGGACGAGCATCCTGATGCAAGGGAAATCGAGGACTTTATTTCGGGAGATCTGCGCGAGCTGTGGCTATACTACAAGGATTTATTCATTAAAGCATACTACTACTGGGAGGTAGTGCGGCTGCAGGATCAATGTTCTCGGATAAGTGCCCTCAACAACTTTCTCACCACCTATGACGACAGACTGCGACGAAAAATCTTTACCATGGCTGAACAAGCTCAACCCAAGCCAATTGTCGTCAAGGTACCAGCAATAAAGGACTTCCCCATGCCTTATCATCCAGGCACGGACGTTCCTAACAGAGGAGTCACTGATGAGGAGGTGGATGAAGCTTTCAAGCTGGAGAGTGCATGGAGAAGGCCGAGCATTCACACTGTAGGCACTATGGAATCGAGAGTTCTATCAGCCTATGCTCTTGATATTGCTGATGAAGGAGAGAAGAAGGAAGAGGAGAAGGAGGAGAAGGATGAAGCTGCAGGAAATCTTTGAATTTCAAGCTTCATATTTTGTGAACTGATGTTCATTTATCTCATTTCAATTTCTGTCTCCTATGTCATTTACTCGCTTTGTGAATGACTTTACATTTTGCTACAACTCAAACATCTTAACCGAAAAAAAAAAAAAAAAAAAGGAAAAGGAACTTAAAAGAAAAATACAAACGAAACTGCAAAGGAAACAGTCGCTTGAAGTTCCCTTCACGGTTAAATAGACTAGATTTTTTTTATCTAAGTCTTTTGGGTTTTGGCATCATCAAAAAGGGGGAAATTGTTGGGAATTGTTAAGAACAACATGTTAAGGGGGAACTTATAAGGGATATCTTATTGTTTTGATTTGATCCCAAAACCCCAAAGGGTTCTGTTCCCAAGCGACCCATTTTTGATGTGAACAATAGGTTAGAATTTTTCTAGCCTAAACTGTTAGGATGGCTTTGTTTTGCTCAGGTTTAGACTGCAGGAATTCCAAGTGAAGGCCACTCACTTGAGTGTGTTTTCCAAGCGAAGCGAGTCTACCAAAGCTGAAGTGAAGCGTGCCGAAGCCAGCGAAGCGAAGCGAGCGCTACAGTGGAATCAAAGTGAATCCACTAAAGCGAAGCAAAGCGAGCGCTACAAAGAAAAGCCGAAGCAAGTTAACACGGGTCAACAATTATTGAAGCGGTCACTTCGGAACTTCATTCCCAAGCGACTCGCTACGAATCAACCCTGAAGCGACTCACTTCGAAGCAGCCGCTACAACTTAAAAGCAAAGCGAGCCACTACCTACCAGAAAGCGACAGCGCGACTCCCGCCCATATTTTGAACTCCAGTCAACAGGAGATTGTAGCATTAATTACAAGATCTCCACGTGTCGAAAATGGAGTGGAGCGGAGGAGTTGACTGCCAGGCCGACAAAGGCGCCGCAACAGTACTTGCTCGCTCCAGTTACTGTTGAAATTGGAACTTAGCCAATTTCGGCAAAAATCCAAATCTGCGCGTCTGAAAAGCAGCCAGCCTGTGCAAGTACTGTCGAGAGGAGGAGGGACAAGGCCACCAACCAAGCAACGGATCTCGCCAATCTCTCCGCCTATAAATAGTGAAGGACCAAGACGTGAAAAAGTAGAACACTACTTGAGCATTCGAGCCTACTGCAAACAAACACTCTCAAGCCTTCGAGCAAATCTTCGAGTCTTTGTTTTAAGCGTTCTCCGAGTTTCCTGTTCATTGGAACTCGTCTTCACAACCTTCACACTTAGAGTCTAAGCCCATTCCATATCCAAGCTTAGAAGAAGAGCTCTAGCCATCTTTGCACTTACTGTAAAGAGCTCTTCACAGTGTGTTCGTCAACCAAAAACCCTAAATCTGTCGGTTAGGTTTTTGAGTCGTCGTTAGGTTGTTTCGATCCAAGGCCCTTCTTTCATCGATTGAAGAAGCCTCGATCATAGTGTCTAGATCCAAGCTTGCACTTACATCGTTCGTGTGAAACTCGATCGAAGCTAGGCTGTAAGGAGAGCCCGTAATCTCCCTGTCTGTTCGACTGAAGCGAGTGAAGCTTCCAGTCTAGTTAGGTTTTTAGTGTGAACCCGGAATCACCCAGCGTCTGTCAGATCCAAGCAAGTGAAGCTCGATCTTGACCAGGCTTTTGAAGAGCCCGAAATCTTCAAGTTCTTGAGTGAAGAGAACGGTTGCCGTCGTGCAACAAAGTGGACGTAGGAGAGTTATCTCCGAACCACTATAAATCTCTGTGTCGTATCTCTCTAACCCTAAACTCTTACTTGTTTGATTATCCATTGCATATTGCATCTAAGTAAACCTAATCTGAAAATTTTAAATACTTAGGAAAGATTTTTAGCTCACCAAATTCCGCATACACGAGTAAAGACTCCCTCTTGATCAAGTGCTCACTTCGGTCAAGCAGGCAAGCTACGTACTGTAGATCTAGCTTCAGCTAGGTCTTAGGTTTCAAGCGAGCTCTTTACTTGTTACTCTGAATTAAGGGATTTGAAGTTGAAAAACTTCAAAATACGTATTCACCCCCCCCCCCCCTCTCTACGTATTTTTCCTATTAACAAACTGGGACCAACATTCGGCACCGTGTACCCATAAGGCATGGGTGTGTTGAGGATATCCTCGGAGAGCGGACTGATGATCCTGCCAAAAGCATCAAAGATTTGTGCACCCCCAGCTAGGTGTCCTTGGGGGGGGGGGGGGGGGGGGGGGTGCATTATGGGGTGGCGCAATAGCGTAGTTCGGCTGGACCACATGTGAGTTCGGTTGAGGATATCCCTGGGGCTATCCTCGGACTTGCTGGAGATGGTGTCGTAAGTCCGTCCTAGTCGGGACCCCATGTACTCCAGTTCGGACCTCGGGGCCGAGGTAAGACGCTCCCTGTGTTCCGGTATACCGATTAAGGAACTCGTGTCCCGCGGCAGTAGTAAGATAGTTTCTCAGCAGCTCCTTGATTCCAGGAAGTGGTGGCGGTGGAGGGGCTGCCGAATTCAGTTGGATGACTGGAGAGAGACGAGCAGCCAAGCTCGGTCGAATAACTGGAGAGGGGCGTCGGGTGACCGGAGCCGGGCGTTGGATTACACCTGGCTCAAACAAGTCACGCTCCCGACTTGCAGTGACATCTTCCACATGGCCCTCCGGTGTTGCCTGATGAGCCCGAGGTCCTAGGAGCGAGCTCACGGGGGCCCAGCATGCCTGGGCTGGTTGTTCTAGAGGCGCCGTCGTGCCTCCTTCAACATTCTGTTCGCCGGGATGTGGGGCCTCCGGGATCTCTCCGGCTTCAGTCTGATCGTCAACGGGGACATCGTGATGCGGTTGTTCATCGTGACCTGCCGCAGCAGCAGGTTCTTCAGGCCTCCGATGGCTTTGTCGACGACGGGGAGTTCCTAGCAGTGACCGGCTTCCTGGTGCCATGGATGGTGAATATGAGCAACAAAAAATTGAGATTTCAAACACAAAATTTACGTTCCCACAGACGGCGCCAGTGATGAACCCTCGATTTGCAGCCCAATAAGATTAATAGTTTGTGTATGATTTGTGTGCAGAAGTAAATAGAGACACAAGAGAATTACGTGGTTCGATCGATGAGATCTACGTCCACGGGGAGGAAAAGAGAATATTTAGTATTCAAAGTAGCATGAGTGTGTACAATACAAACAATTCTCCTATTTATAGACGAAGTAGATGCCGGTTGTGGGGGTGAGAACGTGGAGATGTGGGTAGTTTTCCTGCTCCGGTTTCTTCTCCATCAACCCACGTACTTGGGACTTAGGGCTTGATAGGGTGTAGTTTTACCATATTATCTAAGTGTTTAATAATCGTTTTCTTGTCTTATTTTGATAGTTTAGCTCATGTTTTATATTGTTTATGTTATTTCGAGCTAGATTACGCTTTTGGTTTGTTTTGAGTGTTTTTAGGGCTTTTGAGTCGAGAAAACCCAAGGCGAAACAAGAGGCGATGCAACCAAGGAAGAGATGAAATATTGACCCCAAAGTTCTGACTTCTCACGATGTTATTGAAGAGTTCTTCTGGAATTATGGAAGCATAGCATTGAAGAGGGGTTCGATAGGAGCGTGTAGGCGAAAACGGAGGTCAATTCGGAGTTCGGATGAGAAAGATACGGCCGAAACAAGAAAGACGCGCAAACTGCATGGGTTCACTCGGCCGAGCCGTTGGCCGAGCCAAAAAGACGGAAATCCTTAAAATTCATATTTTTTATTTCCTTAACCTAATCCTTGCCCAATTAGGTAACAATTACGAACCCCTACCTTATAAATACCCTAAAACTCATCATTGTACCGGAGTTTTGATAGCTTCTCAAAGTTTTCATAGTTTAGAGCTCTCTACTCTTCACCATACATTAGATTAGTTTTTATTCTTTTGTCTACTTTTATACTTTAGATCTAGATTTATTTTATGTATGAAGACCATTGAAAATTGAAGATTTATTCAAGATTCAAGAGTTTTTCTATCTCTTTCTCGTTTACTTATGCTTTTAATTATGTTTATTCTTCCTTCTACCTTTCTTTTAATTATGTCTAGCTAATTTTCTTAGTTGATTTTAGGGATTGAATGCCTGATTGAATTTATGTGAGTGTTTTTGTTTACGATTAGCCTTCTTATCTAGATGCACGTTTCATGGTGCTTATTCTCATGCATGATTAATTGGCCACTAATTATGTGTGCATAGTTATATTTTTAAGCCTTAACCGGATAATTGCATAATCAATCTCATGAATACATGGTATGATAATTTAATTATCTTAATCGAGGTTGAATTATCATATGCTTACATATAGTCGATTTAGGTGTCGTAATTGAACCTAATTGATTGTATTTTTTATACTCGTTCTATTTTGCACTTGATTTGATTTCTATGAATCCGAGAGGAGATTAGGGTCTTATTAGGTGACAACTTGCATTGCCTGGATGTTAGGTTATTTTTGTGTATCACATCTAGATTGGATTAAATTGGTTAATTGTACTCATTAATTGCTTGCATATATTTTGATAGGGATAAATATCAGCCTCACTCATAATGTATTTTTCTACCTTTATCTGGATCATTTCTCCTATGATGATTAAAAGAAATTAATTCAACAAAGAGCAGATCCTGGACGCCGCGGGATCTGACAACTAGTGTAGCTTAAGCTAGGGCTTGTGTGTAGAAGCTAGTGCTTACAGAAGCCGCCTCGGCCTTATTATGCTCCTGCTAATACCCAGGGATCTGCGGAGGCGTGTGATTGGCGTGACTCTAGTCCTTCTAGAGTAAGGACCACAGTATTAATGACAAAGAGAATGTGTCCCTACAGAAATTCCTCTTTTGTCCCTTCCATACTAGAAGGATCCACCTTTTCACCCTCCTCGCGTCCTATAAATACTAAGGGAACGCACATTTCGAGAGCATCATCACATTATTATCACTTTTTGACGAACAACACGCTCCTTGGCGTACTGTTCCATTCAAGTTCACACTATCTCTCTCACGAGTTCCTCCGAGCTCGAGCAGTCAAGGCGTTCAAAGCCTTCTCCCGGTGATACGAACCTTGGTAGGTCCGAACGACTCACGCACGCGGAAGACTCAAGATACCGATGGAAATCCCAAAACCTCCTAGATCGAACACGAAAGTGTTGTCTAGGCAACTCGGGGACGATGATTGACACACAATGAGGGATGATTGACTCGTCGATTCGCCGGATAAAGAACTCAACTTGATAAACAAGAGGAATTCGAAAATTCTCATAAAAGAGAGAGAGTAAAAACTCAAGAAAATATATTAATGAATAATGATCTAATTTTCGTCCATGATATATGAGCCATATTTATAGGCTTCATAGAGTCCTAATTCCACAAGGAAACTAGTTAAAAACCTATCCTATAATATATCAAACCAAAACCTAGTCTAAAAAGGAATAAAATCACTAAAATAATGCTTAAAATAACCCTATCAACTAGAAAACCAAATTAAAACGTAAATTAATAAAATATTAATAAAAACTCAACTAAATAAACTACTAAATAATATCTTCAATCTTCATCCCATATCATCTATAATTCTGGGCCCACGAACTGAAATTCTCGATCCACGGGCTGCATCACCCGGGAAGCTTTAGTTCCCCTTCACCTCCATCCATTCCTCCCGACGTCGGGAAGAATCTCTCTCTTACACCTCATCCCAGGTCTAAGGTAAAACCCTCGTTGCCGAAGGGGAGTGAGGCTCGACGGAGCTCCGTTCTACTTGTTTTTCTCCTTTTTCCTGTTCCATTTCTTCATTATCTGCTTATATGAGTGCAAAACTCCATGAATCTTGCTAGTTTATGGCTAAATGTGCCTTTTACACCCTGCTTATAGCTCAACTATTATTTGTTATCACTACGCGAATCATGCTCTGTATAAAATACTCATTTATGGCTCCATACGCACATGAATCTCTCGCTCTTTACTACTTTAACGCTTTACCCATAAATGCTCTTTGCAAAACATGATAGAAAATATTCTAAATTGTTGTGGATCTCCAACCCGGATCTATCAACTGGCGCCGTCTGTGGGAAACCTTGAGTTGAGATGTCGATTTCCCCTGTTTTTATGCAAATTTTCCAGCTCGTTGTTATAATGTTGTTTGCAATTTCCCTTTATTATATCCTTATGTGGAGAATATGAGGAAATCTGATGTTACCTTGATTGGGAACGCCCTGTTTGTGGTATAACTAGCGGAAACCCAAATGGGTTTACCGTTGTTTGATATTTGCTAAGCTCTCCACGGTTATGAGCTGTTGAATGTGATGTGATTCTAGGATTACGCTCCCTCTCAAATTGAAATTGTGATAAACATTTTGATTGAAAGGAAACTTGTGTTTGAGAGGCTGATTTTCTCTCCTTGGATGTGAATTAAGAGTTGATATCTGTAAGTACTGTCAAAGCCCATCGGTTCGGAGGGTTAATCCTATGTTTATCTTTGAAGCTCTAATTGATTCTGATGATATGTGCATAAATTTTTCATGTCATTTACTCTGTTGCGATAAATGCCTAGAATGGTAGCTATATATCAGAAGGAATATGTATGGAATGCGAGATTTATATTATTCCTGGAGAACTTCAGTATGTATACCATGAATTTGCTTTAGCTACATTGCTCATAGCAAATCAATCCAGTAACTAGAAGCGATCTCAAGGTCGTATCTCTTTCATGACATGAATTGTGATGGCTAATCTGTTGTTGTTTATCGAAATCTTAAGGTTGTGAAGGATTCGGAAGAAAGCCGGGTCAAAAACTGCAGCAATCTCAAAACGCATTCGATTCACCCTGTGTACTTGGTGAGCATACAATTCTGTCTATTATCTGCCAAATATGAAATCCATCTATGAGTTGTAAAGGATTGGTGATTACAGAGGAAGCATTGCTACTAAAGCCAGTCAAATGCCCCTGAATCGCCATGACTTGAAAAACCACGAAATAATAAAAACATTAAAGGACGGAAAGCCGAAAGATGATGAGGTTACCCCATTCATTCTGATGAAGGAGCCCGCATCTGAAAGCAGAACCTCCTCCCAGAAGCCCTGTCTAACAGGCAACTCCCTCGTAAGCCCCGTATAACGGGCAGAACCTTCTCTCAGAAGCCCTGTCTAACAGGCAACTCTCTCATAAGCCCCGTATAACGGGCAGAACCCCCAGAAGCCCTACATAGTAGGCAACATCATCGTAAGCCCCATACAATGGGCAGAAGACTTCATAAGCACTATTAAATAGGCAACCTTCTCAAAAAGCCCTATCTAATAGGCACCTCTTTCGTAAACCCCATTCAATGGGCAGAACCTTCTAAAAAGCCCTATCTAATAGGCACCTTTTTCGTAAGCCCCATTCAATGGGCAGAACCTTCTACAAAGCCCTATCTAATAGGCACCTCTTTCGTAAGCCCCATTCAATGGGCAGAACCTCCAACAAAGCCCTATCTAATAGGCAACTCCTTCGTAAGCCCCATGCAATGGGCAGAACTTTTCCTAAGCCATACTTAGTAGGCGGCATCCTCACAAGCTCCATATAATGAACAAAACTCCTTATAAGTCCCATTAAATGGGCAGTGCACCTCTAAGTCTTGCTTTAAAGGCAACATTTTTATATATCACTCCCATAAGCTTTACCCATCAAAATCCGGTGGGTAAAATCTCACCTAAACCCCGCCTCATAAGTGGTATTTTTGAAAAACTCTATTTAATAGACAATACCTTTATAAACCTCTAAGGAGGATATTACTTTCATAAGCCCAATCTGATAAGTAGCGCTTCTGTAAGCTTTATAAAATAGACCAAGCCCTCGTAAGCTCGGTTCGATAAGCGATGTTCTCATAAATCCCGCATAAAGGATATCACTCTCATAGTCATTGTCTAACAGGGAATATCTTATAAGAAAGTACTATAAAGTAAGCGTTAACTATAAGAAGGGCCTACATGGCCGAGGCATCTCGTATTGAGCCTAATAAAATAAGATGCCACACAAATTCTTAATAACCTCTCTTCCTAATCAGATCCCTTCCAGAGGCTTCATAAAGAAAGCCTTAGGAAAACAAACAATCTAATAAAGTGGGTTTCGTAAAGACATATGTCACCAACCTCAGCTTCATTCTGGCGAAAGCCACCCTTGAAACGCCTTATATTAAGTAAACAACGCTTATTAAAGCCGCCATAAATGGTTGGCAGTTATAAAAGGATCTGTTAAATCAGCAGCATATTACGACTAAATCTCACATGATCAGATGCCTCATGTCAAGAGGAGGGAACTGTGTCAAAACCCTTTATCATAATCAGATTTCTATCTTTAAGTCATTACTTACCTTCACCGTATATTGGCAGAAGCCACCCCTTTTAAGAATCTTATGACAAATAAGTTAAATTTGTTAAAGCTATCATAAATAATGCCCAAACGCAAGGAATTTGCCAATAGCAAATTGCGTACATCTCAAGTCTCTTTCCAAGAGCCTACGGAATTAATTCTCTAAAACGTCCTCAACTCTTTGCAGAATGTTGCAAGAATGATGATTGATTCAGAAGCTCATCTGGAAAGGACAGGTGACAGGGTCTCCAATCCTCAAAAGGAATCAGGACCTGGCAATACTGCGCCAAGAATATCCTTCGGACTTGGGGATAACAAGGCCATCATACATCAGCACAATGATGCCCTTGTAGTAACAGCTGAAATAGAAGGGTACCAAGTGCGGAGAATTTTTATAGACACCGGGACCCCTATCAATGTGATCCTTATGAGTTTTCTTAATCAAATGCCCCAGAAGAAGCTTCTGAAACCCGCCAGGGTATCCCTCCAAGGCTTCTCGCAGAAGCCTATCATGATAGTGGGGTCGGTGGATCTTGCGCTCACTCTGGGAGAAGGACATGTTAAAACGTTAAAAGTGAACACCTTCTGGGTGATCGATCAGGAGTCATCTTATAACGCTATTCTAGGAAGAGCCGCTCTGAACTCTTTCCAAATAATCGTATCCACCTATCACTTGATGATGAAATTCCCTGTGGGAGATCAAATAGGATGGATATCAGGGAGTCAAATGACCTCAAGAAACTGCTACGTTCAATCTGTTAAAATGGGAGAAGCTAAGAAATGGGCTGTCCCAGAACCTGTAGCCCCTCGACACAAACCAGAAAGGGAAGAGGGCAAGATTAAAGAGGCCGATACTGTCAAAGAAGGGCAGAGCCTAATGGTCCCCGCAGAGGAACTGATAGAAATAGAGTTGATCCCAGATCGAAAGGGTTCACCACAAGAATTGGCACTCAGATGCCTCAGGACATATCAGAACAACTAATAAGGTGTCTGCGAAAGAACGCAGATGTCTTCGCTTTCGGGTCATCTGACCTGGTGGGGGTAGACGCAACCGTGGCATTACACTGTCTGAATGTAGACCCCTCAGTAAAGCCGGTGAAACAAAAGTTAAGAAAATTTGGCCCTGAGAAAGATAGAATCATCAGGGAAGAGGTCGCCAAGTTATTGGAGGCCAAGCACATTAGGGAAATACAATTCCCAGAATGGCTATCCAACGCAGTGATGGTGGCTAAGGGAAATACAGGCACCTGGAGTTTGTGTATTGATTTCAAAGACTTGAATAAAGCCTGCCCAAAAGATCATTACCCTCTGCCCAGAATCGATCAGTTAGTAGATTCCACGTCAGGTTGCGAACTGCTATCTATGTTGGACGCATATCAAGGTTACCATCAAGTAAAAATGAATCCATCAGAAATCCCAAAAGCTGCATTTGGGGTCTGTGCTGGGACGTTTGGCTTTCAAAGCATGCCCTTTGGCTTGAAAAATGCGGGGGCTACTTATCAAAGAATGATGGATAAAATCTTCAAAAGCCAGATCGGCAGAAATGTGGAAGTATATGTTGATGATATACTAGCCAAAAGTGTGCATGCTCAAAATCACATACAGGATCTGGAAGAAGTGTTTGCTGTAGCCAGATTATACCATCTTATGCTGAACCCAGCCAAGTGCTCGTTCGGTGTGCATGCCGGAAAATTCCTGGGATACACGGTTACCCCCAGAGGGATCGAAGTAAACCAAGCCAAAGTGCAGGGAGTATTGGATATGACACCTCCTCGAAACGTTCGAGAAATCCAAAGGCTCAATGGACGAATTACAGCGCTTAGTCGTTTCATTTCCCGATCAGCGGATAAAAGCCTCCCCTTTTTCAAAATATTGAGGAAGGGTAGCAGATTTGAGTGGACCAATGAATGTCAAAAGGCCTTTGAAGAGCTAAAAGAGCATCTGGCAGAACTACCTTTGCTCACTAAGCCGTTACCACAGGAGGTTCTATATTTATATATAGCTGTGGGAGAGGAATCCATCAGTTCAGTACTCTTGAGGGAGGAAGGGTTAATGCAGAAACCTATCTACTACACAAGCAAGATGATACAGGGAGCAAAAATACGGTACCCTAGTATCGAAAAAGCTGCCTTAGCAATAATGGTCACGGCTAGAAAGCTGAGACCCTACTTTCTATCACACAAAGTGATAGTCAGGATGAATGAGCCATTGAAGCAAATACTGGGTAAGCCCGATTTGTCGGGGAGACTAGTTAAATGGGTCATAGAGCTGAGTGAGTATGACGTAGATTTCGAGCCAAGAGTGGCTATTAAGGCCCAAGCTCTGGCCGATTTCCTGCAAGAAACCACCAGAGGAGAAGAAGAGGAATTCCAGTGGTGGAAAGCCTATGTGGATGGCTCCGTCACTAAAGATGGTGCAGGGGCAGGGATCTTTATTCAGGACCCCAAAAACCACATCTACAAATTTGCTATCAAGTTAAACTATCATGTCTCCAATAATGAGGCAGAATATGAGGCTCTGGTCAGATACCAAGACTTGCTGCGAACCATGGGCGCTGCCCATATAATGGTTCATTCAGATTCTCAATTAGTGACGCATCAGGTCCTAGGGACTTGCGAGAAGCGAGAAGAGAGAATGGTAGCATATGCAAAAATCGTGGATGAATTAATGAGGTGTTTTGCCAAAGCCGAGGTGGTCCAGATCCCTCGGGAAGAAAATGTTGAAACCGATAAGCTGGCTCGAATAGCCAGCGCGGCAGAAGGAACATGGACAGATGAAATTGTGCTACGCAACGCAGATGCCAAATTAGTCAAAGCCGAAATGCATGCTATTGAAATAATGGAGGATTGGAGAACTCCAATCATCAGAGCCTTAAAGGAGCTTTCTGGAGAACCAGAAGCTGCAGCTCTAGCCAACGGAGGAAGATTGCCACGCGCATTCAAAGCTAAATTCTGCTTAATAGGAGATAAACTATACAAAAGGGCGTTCACACATCCTTACCTCAAGAGCCTATCAGAGCCTGAGGGAGAATACGCGCTGCGAGAAATACATGAAGGTGTCGCAGGGGCGCACACGGGATTTAAAGATCTAATCAGAAAATTACTCAGAGCCGGGTTCTTCTGGCCTACAATTGAGAAAGATGCTAAAAACCTAGTTAAAAGGTGTGATAGCTGTCAAAGGAATGAGAGGCTCATTCACAAGCCTGCTAAAGAATTAGGAGCCATGATGGTACCTTATCCCTTCGATAAATGGGGAATTGATATAGTGGGAAAATTCCCCACAGCTACAGGAGGAAGAGTATTCTTAATCGTAGCTGTAGACTACTTTACAAAATGGGTTGAGGCCGAGGCCGTAGTAAAAATCACGGAACAGGTGATAAAGAAGTTTATCTGGAAAAATATATGTTGCCGATATGAAATTCCAAGGATACTGGTCGCCGAAAATGGTGCCCAGTTTACAGGATCCATGGTGCGAGCTTGGCGCAAATAAATTGGCATTGAACAGAGGTTTGTAGCTGTAGCTCATCCTCAAGCTAATGGGCAAGTCGAAGTAACAAACAGAACCATTGTAAATGGTATCAAAGCCCGGCTGGAAAAATCCAAAGGAAATTGGGCTGACGAGTTAGACTCAGTGCTATGGGCATATAGAGTCAATCCAAAGATAGCTATAGGAGAGGCCCCATTTAATTTGGTCTATGGGGCAACAACGGTAACGCCGGTAGAGGCGGAACTCAAGTCATTAAGGATAATGGCTTATGATGAAAATCAAAACTCCTCCCTGATGAGGGAGAATCTAGACATGGTCGAAGAGCTTAGGATCAAAGCTCTTCAGAAGGCAGAAAGATACAAACAGCAGGTGCGAGACGCATATAACAAAAAAGTGCAGATCCGAAGGTTCTGCAAAGGAGACCTAGTCCTAAAAAGGGCAGATGCTCTCAAGCCCATGGGAAAGCTAGATGCAAATTGGGAAGGACCCTACCTGGTAAAGGAGGTATTGAAAGGGGGAGCCTATTGTTGGGAACCCCCTGCAGTTTGATTTTGATGATGTTTATCGAAACCACAGTTAGGCATATTTTACTTGTTTAGGGTCAAGGCCGATAGATCGACCTGCTACCTGTTAGTGCAGGTCGATGCCGTTTAATGTTTAGAATCATGTTCGATCCACCCTGTAAGAGAAAGGTCGATGTATCGACCTGCCTCAATTGGATCGAGCTGGATCATCAGCCTGTATCGACCTCCCCTATCAAGCTTCCAGCTGGCTTTGCTTTAGAAGATTTCAAGAGCTGGATTATCAATCAAGGTCGATGCTCCCCCTTCATGGAGCGTCACGACCTGATCCTTGCCACGTCGAGTGCCAGCAAGGACGAATATTCCCAACGGCTAGAAGTGAGTCAGCATCCAACGGCTAGTGCCACGTCAGCCCGACTCCAACGGCTAGTTTTTCAAAACTGCCTATAAATACTTCAGCCATTTTTCGGATTCATGTACGGGAAACACAAGCTATCAACGCCACATCTCTGCCCAAATCTCTCTCAAAGCTCATATCCATTCAAGTGTTCGAAATCCGATTAGTTTCCCAAACACTTGAAGAAGAGAGGTTTCCGATTCCGAAAAACACCACAACGACGAAGCGTTCACTGCTGCTTGTCGATTGTTCAAACAACTTCTTCTCCGACTTGTTCAAAGTTAGAAAGCTTGTTTTTAGTTTCGCCATTATAGAGTTAGACAAGCTCTGTAACAGCGTAAGGTTGTTTGTACGTTCTAGTACGAAGGTTGTAAGGGTCACGACCCAAAACTCGTGTCTAGTTACTCTCAAGTTAGATTGTAGCTAGAACTGATACTCAGTCAGTATAAATAAGAGAGAGGTGGATCCAAAAGAAAAGGGATTCTCAGGTCGAGTCGACCTGACGTGGACGTAGGAGGGTTTCTCCGAACCACGCTACATCGCGGTGTTTCTCTCTCTCTTTATTTATCGCTCTTTCATTTCATTATCAAACTGACGAGCATCAACCTGCATTATACGAATCAACCTGCTATCCATATTCAACCTTAAGATTTTTCAAAGAGTAATCAACCTCCACCAACTTCCGCATTAACAGTTTGATAAATCAAGCTTGATACCATACGAGCTTGATAGATCAAACTGCCTCTGATAAGGTCGACCTTGACAATCGACCTGCAGATCGACCTGAATTTTAAAAGTCAAAAACGGTTGGTTATTGGTGTATTCCCCCCCCCCCCCCCCCCCATACACCAATTACTCTTTCCCGGGACCAACAAGTGGTATCAGAGCAGTGGTTCTTTTGACCGCTGCTTTGCATACTAAAAGTTCTTTATCAAACTTTTGGTCATCTTGAACCGATCCTTAGAAAAATCTTTTTCATTCATTCATATCATATTATTTTGCTATGGAGGCTTCTCTTCTCAGGGTATGTGAATACTTCTCCGTTCAAGGCTATGAAGATTGGAGCTTTCGAATCAAGATGTGTCTCAAGGCACATCACGTCCTTATGTGGGACATCATCGAGAACGGACCCTCCCCCATTTATGCTGCGAAGATTATCGTGGATGGAACAGCCCCCGGGGAGGCTACATACGAGAAAATCCTTAAGAATCCTCGCGATTACACAACCGAGGAAAGGAAGGAGGCCGGTCTCGATGATTACGCAAAGGGACTCATCTCCAGCACCGTGAAGGGCGTCTACCTGGCCAAGATCAGAAATCTTGAAACGGCCAAAGAAATGTGGGACACCCTCCGGTCCATCAGCCTTGGCTCAGAGGAAATGAAGGAGAACAAGCTGTCCATGGCGTGCAGCAAGTTCGATGACTTCAAGATGGTTTCGGGAGAAACCATTGAAGCGATGAAAATTCGCTTCACCGAGATTGTTCTTGAAGTGGCTGCCATCAGTCCATACAAGTATACGCAGCGCGAGAAGAATCTCAAAGTGATACGTGCCCTCCCTGCAAATTGGCACGTATACGCCGCCATGCATCCAGCCCGATCGGATTTCAACTCCTTCACCACTGAAGATCTTTTCGACATTCTTGTCGGAAATGAGTATGAGATGATCCGTATCCATGGATCAACCCAGCCTTCCACCAGCAAGAAGGCTGAGGAAAAGAACAAGGAGGTAGCCTTCAAGGCCGACTCAGCCTCAGCTGCTACTCCAAGTTCGATTGACGAATCCATTGTCAAGAAGTTCGAGAAGATGACTCTCGACTATGCTCTAGCCGCTAGGAGAAATGAGAAGCTCCTAGGGAAGGTTGTCAAATACATGAAATTCTACCGTGACAACAAACGAAATTTCTCAAACCGCAACCACGACCGCCCTGACAAAAAGGGAGAAGGTAAACCCTCAACCTTCAATTCTTCTAACACACCCGAGGGTGGTTGTTTCAACTGTGGCAGGCCAGGTCACTACAAGACCGACTGCCCGGATCTTACCAAGGCCGAGAGAGACGAGCTCCGTGCAAAGCGTGATAAGAAACTCAAAGATCAACGAGCTGCAATGATTGCCGAAGAAACAAAGGAAGCTCACCTCTCGGATAGCTCGTCAAGTGATGACGAAGGATACATCGCTTTCGATGAAAGTGATGATGAAGAATGCTTCGTTGGAGAGCATCAACAAAACGAGGGATCTTCAAAGGTAGATCTTCAACCCATTTCACTTTCTTTTTCTGACGATGATTGTGCAGAAGAAGGTGATGAAGACCTATCCGAGGCTGTGTCTTGGGAAGAAATCAAGAAACAGCTCGACGACTATGCCGATCTCATGGATACACTCAAAGAGGTCGTTGAAGACAATGCTGAGCTATTGGATAAAAATGAAAAATACAAGCTAGCATTGGAAGAAAGATTCTCTCCCTACGATGAAGAAAAGGAAAGGGAGATCGAAACCCTAAAGTCAAAGGTTGACGAATTGGCTTTACGGGTCAAGGAGTTCGATACCAGGGAGCTCGAGAAGAACGAGTCCCTCAAGACCAAAGATGCCGAAATACACAGCCTTACCTCGAAGCTGGCTGACTTGGTAATCCGACACGAACTCCTCATGAAAAAGGAAGAAAAACTTCAACTCACATTGAGTCAGTTGAAGAAAAGTGGAAAGAAGCTGGAAGAGGTCCAATCCATGCAACGCAATCCGCGCGATCACTCTGGGATTGGATTTAATGGAGAATCCAAGAAAAGCAAGAACAAAGACTGCGAGATCACGTTCGTGAAAGCGCAGCCTAAATCAAAGAATGTTCGGAAAGCTAATCAAGCTCTCCCTGATAAGATGGTCAAGCTGAAGAATCCAGCTCGACAGCCCCAGGCCATCCTCATAAAGCAACGAAAGAAAGAACAGCCCGCTCCTCAAAAGAAGGAGAGTCGACCTGCCCAGCAATGTCGACCTGCCCCCTACCATCAAAATAAGGCTGTTCATCAAGGGCGATACCAAGGCCAGCACTATCAAAGGCCGTATCACCCTGAGTTCTTCCACCCGGATTATCAAGGGTGCTACTGCCACTATTCTCAACAGTCAAATTTTTCAGACTGGCAGTATCAACCTGGGTTTTACGAAGAACAATATTATCAGCCTCGTCGCCCTCGCTCGAAGAAATCCAAGGCCCCTAAGCCCAAGACCGCTACTGCCTCGTCCTCAGCCTCGGATAGAAGCAGACCGGTGAAACAAATATGGGTTCCAAAGGCCGTTCCCGCAACCGACGTAGCACCCAATCTCAAATGGGTTGCTAAGTTTAATTAATTGCAGGTTGGGAAGGCTCAAAGAAGGAGCCAAGCAGCTCATGGAGCTGTATGGATCATTGATAGTGGATGCTCCAAGCACATGACGTGTGACAAAATGCCACTTTCAAATTATCAAGAACGAGACGGGCCACTTGTAACCTTTGGAGGAAATTCTAAGGGATTTACGAGAGGCCAGGGCGATCTAAGAGTTGGTAAAACAACTATTTTTAACGTCTCTTATGTTGAAGGTCTTAATCATAATCTATTCTCTGTGTCGCAATTCTGCTCGAGTGGTAAACGAGTAGAATTCACCGCTAACAAGTGTCTCGTGAAAAATGAGGAAGGAGAAATTCTTCTTACCGGAATTTTGCAGGATAGACTCTATATTGTACAATGGACAGATTGGATAGAGACTTGCCTGGTCACAAAGGCTGATTCCGAGACAAGTTGGCTATGGCACAAGAGGTTGAGTCACTTAAACTTCAAGGCCATCAACAAGCTCGCACGCAACAAGCTGGTGAACGACCTGCCAGACCAAGTCTTCGATCGTGATCACATCTGCAGAGCATGTCAAGCTGGAAAGCAGACAAGATCATCATTTCCAAGCGTGACAGCACAATCATCAAATCGAATTCTTGAGCTTCTCCATCTCGACCTCTTCGGTCCAGTCACTCCCTTGAGTATAAACGGTAGAAAATATGCTCTCGTTATTATAGATGATTATTCTAGATTTACGTGGGTTATTTTCATGTACAAAAAGAAGGAGACATTGGAGAAGCTACCTGCGTTGCTGAGCAAGCTGTGCAATCAAAAGGAGAAATCCATCATCTCCATTCGATCAGATCGTGGCACCGAATTTATCAATGCAATGATCGAAGAATATTGCACAAAGAGTGGGATTCATCATCAAACTTCAGCTGCACGTACACCTCAACAAAACGGCGTGGTGGAACGTCGTAACAGATCGCTGAAGGAAGCAGCTCGTACCATGTTGGATGAAACCAATCTTCCAAAGAAGTTTTGGGCAGAGGCCGTCAACACAGCCTGCTACACCCAAAACAGGTCGATCATCACGACCCGACATGGAAAGACTCCATACGAGCTGTGGAACAACAAGCTCCCCAGGTTAAAGTATTTTAAAGCTTTTGGGTGTTTGTGTTACATTCATAACAATGGGAAATCTCAATTGAAGACTTTTGATAGCAAGGCCGATCCAGGAGTATTTTTAGGATACTCAGAGGTTAGCAAAGCTTATAGAGTCTTTAATAAGAAAACCCTAGTTGTGGAGGTAACACCTCATGTTGTATTTGATGAATCTACTTGTCTGTACAGAGAATCAAGTACAGGTACAGAACAGCCCGCTGCTAACAGGCCGTCTAACTCCCCCATTGACGACCTGCTAGTATGGACTCCAAATGATTTGGAGGAAGAGGATCAATCTGATCCTGCGGTCACACAGCAAGGGGGAAGTGATGCAAATGATAATACGAGCTGTAATACATCAGCCGGACTTAACCAGGCTGATCCCCCTCCCTCAGTCCCCAAGACTGATGCTGTTCACGACCTTACATCCCAAATTGAGCAGCTCGATAACACAATGGAGCAGCTCAATATCCAGGCCGAACAGCAGCCTGATCAACAGCCCGAGCAACAGCATGTGCCCACTGATCAACCTTCAACTCATCCGGAGTTTGACGAACCCATTAATGAGCCCGAGCCAATCATTTCAAATGAAGAAAGATCACGACGCAGACGATGGATCGATGATCATCCGAAAGAGCTCATTGTTGGGAACCCAAACCAAGGAGTGCGAACAAGAAGGACGATTGGTGAAAGCGCACTGCTAAGCTGCTACCTCTCTCGCATAGAACCCAAAGATGCCATTGAAGCTCTTCAAGATGCAGACTGGATTGAAGCCATGCAAGAAGAACTCAATGAATTCAAAAGAAATGAAGTATGGTCTCTAGTTGATCGTCCTTATCATCAGGGCGTCATTGGAGTCAAATGGGTTTACAAGAACAAGAGAGATGAATCTGGAGAAGTTGTCAGAAATAAAGCCCGATTGGTTGCAAAGGGTTACTGTCAACAAGAAGGAATCGACTATGATGAGACGTTTGCCCCCGTTGCAAGATTAGAAGCTATAAGGCTGTTTCTAGCTTATGCCGCTCATCAACGATTCAAAGTCTACCAGATGGACGTTAAAAGTGCGTTCCTCAATGGCGTTCTCGAAGAGGAAGTCTATGTGGAACAGCCTCCTGGATTCGAGGAGGGTGATTCAAGCAAAGTCTACAAACTGCACAAGGCCGTCTACGGACTTAAGCAAGCTCCTCGAGCTTGGTATGAGACGCTATCATCCTTTCTCATCGAATCAGGATTCAAACGTGGTTCAGTCGACAAGACGCTATTCACTATCAAAGTGAATGAACATATCCTTTTAGTACAAATTTATGTTGATGATATCATTTTTGGATCTAAATCTCCCATTTTGTGTGAAAAATTTGGTAACCTCATGACCGAAAAATATAAAATGTCTATGATGGGGGAAATGAATTTCTTTCTAGGGTTGCAGGTTAAGCAGTCCGATGAAGGAATCTTCATTAGCCAAACAAAGTACGCACACGAGCTGGTCGACAAGTTTGGTGTCAAAGACAGCAAGCCTGTCAAAATACCAATGCTCTCTGGTGGGAAGATCGACCCGGATCCCCAAGGAAAACCTGCCAACATAACACAGTACAGGGGTATAATTGGTTCATTACTTTATCTAACTGCTAGTCGACCTGACATCACTTTTGCAGTTGGAGTGTGTGCTCGATTTCAAGCTAATCCGAAGGAATCTCACTTGGAAGCAGCAAAGAAAATTCTTCGATACATCAAAGGGACCACAAATCTAGGTCTTTGGTATCCCTGTGATGATAATTTGCAGCTTACAGGTTATTCAGATTCTGATCATGCAGGGTGCAAGCTCGATAGGAAATCTACCTCGGGTACTTGCCATTTTCTCGGAAACAAGCTGATTTCTTGGTTTTCAAAGAAGCAAACTTCAGTAGCCACCTCCACCACAGAGGCCGAGTACATGGCCGCAGGAAGTTGTTGTGCACAAATCTTGTGGATAAAACAACAACTTAAGGATTATGAAGTTGAAGTTAGTGAAGTGCCAATATTCTGCGACAGCTCGAGTGCCATCGCCATTACTCAAAACCCAGTTCTTCACTCTAGATGCAAACACGTGGATATTCGACATCACTTTATTCGTGATCACGTGGAAAAGAAGAACGTGGTAATAGAGAAGATACACACTGACATTCAACGAGCTGATATTCTAACCAAACCCCTAGCCGAAGAAAGATTCAAAATGCTATGTGGAAAGCTGGGGTTACTAAATGTTGAAACATCAGGCCGATCATAAGCCTCCAGGCCATTATCTCCTCATCGACCTGCCACATCCTTCAAAAGCTTGTGTGGGACCAACAATCGAAACCAACAGGCAGGCCGTCTCTTTACAAGCAGGCCGATATTAAGGGGGAACAGGCCGTCATCTACTCAACAGGCCGATACCATTTGAACAGGGATTCACTATTTGAACAGGCCGTGTCTATCTACAGGCCGTGTCTGTCAACAGGCCGTGTCCATCATCAGGCCGTCGACTATTCAATAGATCGACCTGTGTTCCTTAAATTGAGGGGGAACACTTAGCCAAAGTGATCCATCATTTGAGGCGGAACAAAGGCCGATGTCCATCTCCAGGGCGTTTATTTCGCCAGGCCGACGTCTTAAGTCCAGGCAGTTCCACCTTACCAGGTCGTTGTCATATGTCCAGGCCAATATCACAAATACAGGCCGTTCATTTTGACAGGCCGTTCTACGTCACCAGGCCGATATCATCAGGCCGATATCAACCTGAATGCAACTGCATTTATGAAGGAAGAATCAAAAGGGCAGTATCACCCTTTTGTCTTATAACTTCTTCAATACGCATTGAATTCTTCATCTATTAATGTTATTTATTTCTCAATGTGTTTCATTATTTAAGGTTCTGATAACTTGCAGAAAATGAGGAAAAAGGGAACAATGATTACCTTTTTGTAAAACATCCAGTCAAGTGTCAAGTTTTGACACATTGACCGAGAATGCATTTAATTCCCTGCCTTCTCTCTGCAAAAAGTGCAAGTTATCGCACGTTCTCATATCTCACGCGCGAATGTGTAACGTTTCACATTTCACGCGCACTCATCGTGTGGTTGAGAATTAAAGAGATATTTTCACCCTTTCAAATTCGAACGATCTCAACCGTTCGAAAATTCTATAAATATGGCATGCAGTTTTTCTCTCATTCTTACTTGTCTTCTTCATCTTCTTCGAAAAACCTAAATTTGTCTATGCAAAAACTGCCGCCGTCGTGTTTATTTTTCACTACTGGTTTTCATCTTTTCACTCAATCGCACAAAGATTTCACCGTGGTTTGTATTTTATTTCTTCTCTGCTTTTAATCTCTTTTAAGTATTTGTTACTTATCTATCTATATCGTTGCAGAAAACCAACAACCATGGCTCAAACCTCTACTTCCGGTCGCAAAGAGATGCAGTGTTCGGAAATCGAGACCTACCTGTCCGCTCGTATCAAGTATGAGCCCTACATGGTGCGCGAAAACTACGGTTTTCGCGATCTAGACTCCATGTTCACTCTTGTGGAGAGATGCTTCCCATTCCATCAAATTATCTCCCATCGTCCGGCGAAGAGTCTGTCCAGGATGGTATGTGCCTTCTTCTACAACTGGAACGAGGGCGAGTCCGTGTCTTCCCACACAGTCACCCTCGGAACCCAGAAATCCATGGTCGCCATCAACATTCTTGATGCGGTGAAGGGCGCCTTCGGTATTGGAGACGGAGGGGAGATGCAGCTCTCGGATATTTCTCAAGACCAACTGCAGCAGGTTGCAGATCGGGTCTTGATTGAGCAGAGGCAGTTCGTTCCAGTGGCCTTCAAAAGGAGCGAGCTGCGCCCCAAATTCCGCCTCCTTATGGACTTCATCCAAAAGTGCTTTCTAGGGCACGTCGGGAATTACGACCAGGTCACCCCGTTCAAATTCCAGATTTTGACGGCCGTAATTCTCGATCTACCGATCAGTTGGGCAAAACTGATGGTCTCGCTGCTCTGGGAGGAGGCCAGACAGATCGTTTGCGAGACGGAGGGAGAGGCCATTGTGAAAGTCTATCTTCACAACGAGAAAAGGCCGATGCGCCTCGGGTCGAAGGCCACCTGTATTATCCTTTCTTACTTCAAGAATAGGAAATGGTCCAATGATCCGGCCTTCCCCCCCCTGTTTATTCCAAAAGATCTCCATCAGCTTCAGATGGCGATTGGGGTGGCACCGCAAATCTATCACATCCCCAGACTCTGTCAGGGAGCATCTCGCCAGAACCGGGCAATCCAAGGTTGGATGGAGGATCCCAGATCGACCTGTCCATAAGAAGAGGAAGGCCGATGTCGACCTGGTTCCCGCTCGCCCTGCTAAGAAGGCACTTCCTGTAAAGAAGACTCCTCCACGGAGGACGCAGTCGGCCTCCGGTGATTCTCCCAGGCCGTTCCACAAGATCCTCCCCCTGGATTTCGAGGTTTCTGCACCTCCCAGGGAGTCCTCGCCCGCTTCATCGCCCTCTCTCTCAGCCGAACGGACTCCATCTCCAGTCCGTTCCGCCGCCGAGCCGACCGCCTCGCCGCAACGCCCTGCATCCTCTCAGCAGGTCGTTGCTCCCTCGCCAGTGAAGTCCCCCCTCGTCCATCGAGCTGGATCTGTTGAGATCCAGGATCTCACTGCGGAAGAATCTCTGTCTTCCCCAGTTCGGGATGCTACAGCTCGGGATGCACCGGTGGAGGAGGACGTCGTGCTGGAGGTCCAGCCGTTCGTTGAGCAGCCAATGTCTGCTGCTCACTCCCAGGTCGCTGCCAAGAAGGCGGAGGCCAGGCTGAAGGTCATCGACCTGATGCCGGGGATTGCCCAACTCCCCAAGTCTCTCGACCTCGCCACTCGCCTCCAGTTCTACCTGGATTGTAAGTCGAGTTATTACTATATGTTCGAGGCGTTGCTGCAGGTCGTCACTCTCGACGACCTGAAGGTCGAGGAGCTGGCTCTGGAATCGGAGTTCGGTTTCTACACCGTGGGGGATGCGGCCTCCAATTTCCGTCAGCTGGTGCTTCGCCGCATGAAGGTCGAAGCCAAAATTTTGGGCATCGACCTTCACCCCCTATATGCGCACTCTCGCGCCCTGTACAACTCCGCTGCAGAAGCCGGAGACGAGTTTGATAGGATTCAAACTCCGGAGCAATCATCACCCAGAATTGAGGGTGATGATCAGCCTCTTGTCGCTGCTGCTCCGTCTCCGAAAATTGATGTGGAGGCTGTGTTGGATGAAATTTCTGCCAAGCTCGAGTCCATCATCACCAGCCTCCCAGAGCAAATCAAGCAGGCCGTAGCTGAGGCCCGGGCCGACATAGTGAAAGATGCCAAAGCCCAGGCCGATGAAGCTGCAAGGGAGCGCGTCACGGACTTTGCCGTGAAGCTTTTGAAAGAATATACCGATAAGCTCCTGCCGGGCCAGCTCGATGAGCTCAACATGGCGTCCCGTGACCAGATCGCGGAGGTATTGGAAGATTTGGCTAAGGTCGATGAGCGAGTAGAAAATCTGAATTCCTCTATCTCAAACTCGGCATCGACCTCCAATGAACAGATCAACGCCATCCACGGCACCATCTCCTCCCTTCTCAATGGGCAAATGGAGTTGAAGGATGCTGTGGTCAAGCTGCAGCAAGAGGATGCGACTCTTCTTTCCCTTATCAAGGCCCTGACTGATGATGTCGAAAAGGGGGAAGAAGAAAGAGCCGCCGCCGCGAAGAAGAAGAAGCCCATCAAAACCAAATCTGCTTCAACTTCCGTGGCTCCTCCTCCTTCTCAAAAGAAGCCCTCCCAGGCCGTTGCACCGAAGGCCGTTGCTGCTCATGCCGATCCCATCTCCCAGCTTGGTGCGGAGCAGGCTGCTGCAGCCAAAGCTCGATTGGCAGCCGAGGCCGATCTCATTTCCGCCATGGTGCTGGCTGGTGCTACGCCGGAGCAGGCTGCAAATCAAGAGGAGCAGCAGCGTTTCAAGGCCGAGCGCCGAGCTGCTGAAGCTAGGAGGAAGAGAGAGTTGGACTGGATCAGCCAGTCCGCTCTTGTTTTGAATGCAGGAGGATTGCAGCAGGTCGTTGATTGGCTTGATGAATCTCAGAACAACCTGCTGCGGGAGCTCAATTCTTGCTTCATCCTACTGCACTACTTCATCAAGGACCCCTCCCTGCCTGCCGATGCCGATGAAGCGTATGCAGCCTATATGCGCAAGTTTCCGTACCAAAAAATCATTGGTGATCTACAGAAAAAGGCTGCAGAGGCTGGTGTGACGATAAGGGCCCCTGCTCAGCAATATTTTGCGCCCTTACGTCTTGGTGCTTCGGAGTATTTGGATTACTCTCGAATCGACCAGTACATCGCCCAAACTGCCATCGGTCTAGGCGTCAACGTATCGAATTCCGATCCCGACTATCGTCGTATCAGGGATGGAATCTACGCAAGCATGCAGACGTTGTCAAGGGAGCAGATCCAAGAAGAGCGCTTGGCAGCCCGTGCCAAGATCCAGGCTATGTAGATAGATGATTTTGTAATCTTGTTTTTCATTTATGCTCTCAGCTGGTTGTAAACTCTCCATGTATTCTGCTAACGAGCTTAATGAAACAAAATCATCCTTCGTCCTGATGACAATATCTCTTTGTCCAGGCATCTGCCTTTACTGCTTTATTTTAATTATGTTTTTATTTGCCTTTCACTTAATTCCTTATCAATCTTCATGATTGAAATCTGTTTAAACTCTGATACCATCTTTCAGTGTTTTATCTTAGGAATTATTTGTAAAGTGTTTGGTTTCGACATCATCAAAAAGGGGGAAATTGTTGGGAACCCCCTGCAGTTTGATTTTGATGATGTTTATCGAAACCACACTTAGGCATATTTTACTTGTTTAGGGTCAAGGCCGATAGATCGACCTGCTACCTGTTAGTGCAGGTCGATGCCGTTTAATGTTTAGAATCAAGTTCGATCCACCCTGTAAGAGAAAGGTCGATGTATCGACCTGCCTCAATTGGATCGAGCTGGATCATCAGCCTGTATCGACCTCCCCTATCAAGCTTCCAGCTGGCTTTGCTTTAGAAGATTTCAAGAGCTGGATTATCAATCAAGGTCGATGCTCCCCCTTCATGGAGCGTCACGACCTGATCCTTGCCACGTCGAGTGCCAGCAAGGACGAATATTCCCAACGGCTAGAAGTGAGTCAGCATCCAACGGCTAGTGCCACGTCAGCCCGACTCCAACGGCTAGTTTTTCAAAACTGCCTATAAATACTTCAGCCATTTTTCGGATTCATGTACGGGAAACACAAGCTATCAACGCCACATCTCTGCCCAAATCTCTCTCAAAGCTCATATCCATTCAAGTGTTCGAAATCCGATTAGTTTCCCAAACACTTGAAGAAGAGAGGTTTCCGATTCCGAAAAACACCACAACGACGAAGCGTTCACTGCTGCTTGTCGATTGTTCAAACAACTTCTTCTCCGACTTGTTCGAAGTTAGAAAGCTTGTTTTTATTTTCGCCATTATAGAGTTAGACAAGCTCTGTAACAGCGTAAGGTTGTTTGTACGTTCTAGTACGAAGGTTGTAAGGGTCACGACCCAAAACTCGTGTCTAGTTACTCTCAAGTTAGTTTGTAGCTAGAACTGATACTCAGTCAGTATAAATAAGAGAGAGGTGGATCCAAAAGAAAAGGGATTCTCAGGTCGAGTCGACCTGACGTGGACGTAGGAGGGTTTCTCCGAACCACGCTACATCGCGGTGTTTCTCTCTCTCTTTATTTATCGCTCTTTCATTTCATTATCAAACTGACGAGCATCAACCTGCATTACACGAATCAACCTGCTATCCATATTCAGCCTTAAGATTTTTCAAAGAGTAATCAACCTCCACCAACTTCCGCATTAACAGTTTGATAAATCAAGCTTGATACCATACGAGCTTGATAGATCAAACTGCCTCTGATAAGGTCGACCTTGACAATCGACCTGCAGATCGACCTGAATTTTAAAAGTCAAAAACGGTTGGTTATTGGTGTATTCCCCCCCCCCCCCCCCCCCCCATACACCAATTACTCTTTCCCGGGACCAACACCTATGAACTGCAAGATGAAGAGAGAAGGGTACTACCCCGGCCCTGGAATGTTAATAACTTAAAGAAATACTATGCTTAGTGTGAAATCATCCACTAGATGAGTTATGATTCACTCAATCTCTCATAACCCACTTGGGGGGGGGGGGGGGGGGGGAGTAGGGGGATACCCTCCATATCCCATTATCTTAAAATGCTTTCCATATTTTACTATCTTAAAATGTTAGATCCTATGCATTAAGCAGCTATTAAAGAGAGCATAATTTATTACAGTTAGCTTAAAGGCATAAAGGTAAACTCAAGCCCCTGAGTAAAAGAAAACTAGGGGAAGTTCAAAGATTGGAAGTATGGGGAAAATACCTCAGCAGGGCTTAAGAGAAACTATCCTCAATCAGGAAGTAGCATCTGAAGAAGCTCATATCCTACTATTCCAAAATATTACATACATAGAAAGGAGAACATTCAAAAAGTAACAAGGCATACAGTCTATTCTGGTTACAATAGAAAAGGCATAAAGTGAGCTGCCAAGTTCAGAAAGAGGAAAGGGGGGACATTTCGTCCCCTCCAAGTCTTGAAACGTGCATCCCAGCAAAAAACATCAAAAAGAGAAAGTCATTACATAAACACCAAAATACAGCGTAATTAAGCTAAGGTAGAAGAGCATGAGCTAGATGACGGGGTTACAGAACCTCGGGGGAAGGAATAGGAATCGCTGTCCTCTCCAGTAGTTGAACCTTTAAAAAAAAAAAAAAAAAAACCAAGCATATACATGTCAATCAGTTCAAATTTGCACCATGGAAGATAAAATAAGACCAATATAGTCGAAAGGATTATATAGCTTACCTTCATCTATTCTCTGTCTTTTGTTCCCCCCTCGAGGGATCTGCCTAGCTAAGGGCTCAGCTACCTCCCTAGCCTCATTTGCCATCTCCGCCTCCTTAACTTTTTCAATCCGAAGCAATTCGGCCATTAGAGTACGGAGGTGGGTATAAACTCCAAAATTGGCGGCTCCAGCCTCCATGGATAAATACCCCCCAGGCAAAGATAGCAGGATAAGCTCGCACTTCTCCTTCTCTGATAAACGGCCATCATACATTTCGTATTGTGTGAAAAGATACTTAAATCGCCTAAGATACGCCTTCATGTCGGGAAAGTCGTATAGATCTAAGAAGTCCATTTCCTGCCGAGTCAAAAAACCGAGCAGACGGCTCCGAAGCAAGTCAGGGGTATCTTCAGAACGAGCCAATTTGCAAATCTTCCGGCGAACAAAATCGATGGACATGACTGAACTAACAAAACAAAGCAAAGCAAAGGGCTTCTAAGAGCCAATTCCCTCACACACGGTTCGTAGAAAAATATGAAAGCAATAGTTAGATGAAAGAAGATACTCGTTCGTCTGAGAGGGACGAATTCTGCTATGCAAAAGGGGAAGTGGAAAGAACAAAATAGGGCTTCTTTCCTCTCTTTTTCTAACCAAACAAAAGAGGAAAGTAAGGAGAAGAATGAGAGAAACATAACATTGTTTCTTAAGAAAAAGACCATTTTTCCCCTCCTTGGAAACGCCAAAAGGCAATGATAAGACAGGGAGTCATCACTCCCATCGTACCTCGGAAGATTAACCGGCGCGTTACCTTTTTTATAACAGGCCTTTTATGATGTCATTCGAAATCATTATTACTAAGGCTAGTATTTGACAGAAGCTTATGCTGAACGCTTCTGGTCTTGGGGGGGGGGGGGGGGGGGGGGGAGTAGCTGATAGGGATAAATATCAGCCTCACTCATAATGTATTTTCCTACCTTTATCAGGATCATTTCTCCTATGATGATTAAAAGAAATTAATTCAACAAAGAGCAGATCCTAGACGCCGCGGGATCTAACAACTACTGTAGCTTAAGCTAGGGCTCGTGTGCAGAAGCTAGTGCTTACAGAAGCCGCCTCGGCCTTATTATGCTCCTGCTAATACCCAGGGATCTGTGGAGGCGTGTGATTGGCGTGACTCTAGTCCTTCTAGAGTAAGGACCACAGTATTAATGACAAAGAGAATGTGTCCCTACAGAAATTCCTCTTTTGTCCCTTTCATACAAGAAGGATCCACCTTTTCACCCTCCTCGCGTCCTATAAATACTAAGGGAATGCACATTTCGAGAGCATCATCACATTATTATCACTTTTTGACGAACAACATGCTCCTTGGCGTACTGTTCCATTCAATTTCACACTATCTCTCTCACGAGTTCCTCCGAGCTCGAGCAGTCAAGGCGTTCAAAGCCTTCTCCCGGGAAGCTTTAGTTCCCCTTCACCTCCATCCATTCCTCCCGACGTCGGGAAGAATCTTTCTCTTGCACCTCATCCCAGGTCTAAGGTAAAACCCTCGTTGCCGAAGGGGAGTGAGGCTCGACGGAGCTCCGTTCTCCTTGTTTTTCTCCTTTTTCCTGTTCCATTTCTTCATTATCTGCTTATATGAGTGAAAAACTCCATGAATCTTGCTAGTTTATGGCTAAATGTGCCTTTTACGCCCTGCTTATAGCTCAACTATTATTTGTTATCACTACGCGAATCATGCTCTGTATAAAATACTCATTTATGGCTCCATACGCACATGAATCTCTCGCTCTTTACTGCTTTAACGCTTTACCCATAAATGCTCTTTGCAAAACATAATAGAAAATATTCTAAATTGTTGTGGATCTCCAACCCGGATCTATCATATTTGATTAGGTATGCTTCCCTAGAATCAACACTTTTCCATATTTGAGTTTTATCCTTATTTGTTTATTTGTCTTATTTGTATTTGCTTTATTTATTATTTGCTCTATTATTTGTTTATTTTTTTATTTGTTTAATTGAGTCTTTTATTTATTTGCCTAGTTATAAATACCACAATTCTAAACTCTTATTTGCTTAGACATCAGTTTAGTTCTAAAGTAGAGGTATTGTGTGTGGTTTCGGTATATCAATCCCTGTGGATACGATACTCGTACTTTCGTATACTATATCTATTTTGTGTGGTAGAAAATAGTGCGATCAAAAATAGGCAAATAAGAGTTTAGAATTGTGGTATTTATAACTAGGCAAATAAATAAAAGACTCAATTAAACAAATAAACAAATAATAGAGAAAATAATAAATAAAGCAAATACAAATAAGGCAAATAAACAAATAAGGATAAAACTCAAATAAGGAAAAGTGTTGATTCTAGGGAAGCATACCTAATCAAATATATGCAAGCAATTAATGAGTACAATTAACCAATTTAATTCAATCTAGATGTGATACACAAAAATAACCTAACATCCCAACTAAGGCAATGCAAGTTGTCACCTAATAAGACCCTAATCTCCTCTCAGATTCATATAAATCAAATCAAGTGCAAAATAGAACGAGTATCAAAAATACAATCAATTAGGTTCAATTACGACACCTAAATCGACTATATGTAATCATATGATAATTCAATCTCGACTAAGATAATTAAATCATCATACCATGTATTCATGAGATCGATTATGCAATTATCCGATTAAGGCATAAAAATATAACTATGCACACATAATTAGTGGCCAATTAATCATGCATGAGAATAAGCACCATGAAACATGCATCTAGATAAGAAGGCTAATCGTAAACAAAAACACTCACATAAATTCAATTAGGCATTCAATCCCCTAAAATCAACTAAGAAAATTAGCTAGACATAATTAAAAGAAAGTTAGAAGGAAGAATAAACATAATTAAAAGCATAAGTAAAAGACAAAGAGATAGAAAAACTCTTGAATCTTGAATAAATCTTCAATTTTCAATGGTCTTCATACATAAAATAAATCTAGATCTAAAGTATAAAAGTAGAGAAAAGAATAAAAACTAATCTAATGTATGGTGAAGAGTAGAGAGCTCTAAACTATGAAAACTTTGAGAAGCTATCAAAACTTCAGTACAATGATGAGTTTTGGGGTATTTATAAGGTAGGGGTTCGTAATTGTTACCTAATTGGGCAAGGATTAGGTTAAGGAAATAAAAAAATATGAATTTTAAGGCGTCTTTTTGGCTCGGCCGAGTGCCTGGCCGAGTGAACCCATGCAGTTTGCGCGTCTTTCTTGTTTCGGCCGTATCTTTCTCATCTGAACTCCGAATTGACCTCCGTTTTCGCCTACACGCTCCTATCGAACCCCTCTTCAATGATATGCTTACATAATTCAAGAATAACTCTTCAATAACAACTTGAGAAGTCAGAACTTTGGGGTCAATATTTCATCTCTTCCTTGGTTGCATCGCCTCTTGTTTCGTCTTGGGTTTTCTCGACTCAAAAGCCCTAAAAACACTCAAAACAACCCAAAAGCGTAATCTAGCTCGAAATAACATAAAAAAATATAAAACATGAGCTAACTATCAAAATAAGACAAGAAAACGATTATTAAACACTTAGATAATATGGTAAAACTACACTCTATCAGGGCTCAACTCCCTGGGCCTGTATTTGGCGTGGGCTGGGCCGAGCTGGTGTTGGGCCTGTCTTTACTGGGCCGGGCCTATCTTTACTGGGCCTACGCCGAGCTGGGCCTGTGCCGAGGTGAGTTAGTTGGGCTTTCGGCCTAGGGAGATGGGCCATTTCCTATCAAAACTTAACTAGTGTTTTCAAGAGTATATGAGTTTATAACAACTATTTAATTATCTTTTGCTTAATTAAGAAAAAAACTGTTAAAATTAATTTAAAATTCAATGATTCTCATAAGACGTAGTACCATTTAATATTTTATATTTGATTAAATATTATTTATGAATATTGATTCGAATTTGAAGTAACCTGACTATACCCTAAAACCTGAATGACCTTCGATTGATCTAATCTATATATTATATAATAGTAAGCCCGTATTTGTCTTTAGAAATTTTAGTTCATCAATTACATGTATTTAATTTAATTTAAGTTAACAAATTTTAGTATTAATAATATTTAGTAATTGAATTTGTTTATCAACTATTTTTAGAAATTGTGTATTAAAATGATATATCAGTATTATGCATTAGCATGTTTTAGTCAACTAATTAATACTAGTAAACATTACAAAAGTACTACAATTTTTGACAATTTAATAATTTTAGCAATTTAACTAATATGAAGACTTTAAGTTCATTCCATATTTACGTCATTACGCGCCTATAGATAGTTATATCTTTTCTCACATATATTTAAGAAACGTCCATTATTCGTTTAGATAGAAGAGTATTCCATGCTTTCAACTATTTCTTGATATAAATTTCAAATTTCAAACGTCCATCATTTTTTTCATATCATGGATGAGAAAATCTGGATCAAGATGAAACCAACATAGAGAAAAAAATGCAATTTTGATGAAGATATATAGAGAAAAATATAAGAATCAGTTAATATATTTAGTGGAGACTAACAGTTACAATCATAGTGCAATTACAATATTATCCTTTTAAAACTAAATTTCGATAAAATAAATAAAAGTCAATAATAAATATATACCATTGATCTAATTATTTAGTCGGTGTGGCTTGGATCATAATTAACACCTAATAATAAGGACCCATTGGATCACCCACCTATATATATATTTTTAATAAT
Organism: Thymus mandschuricus; assembly: GCA_029379335.1. Classification (NCBI taxonomy): domain Eukaryota; kingdom Viridiplantae; phylum Streptophyta; class Magnoliopsida; order Lamiales; family Lamiaceae; genus Thymus; species Thymus mandschuricus. The sequence goes on from CM057071.1 coordinate 40,933,515, forward strand.
ATAATTATAATATGATTATTTTATGTTAAATGCGATTAATTATGTTATATTTGTGCAAATTAATTATTTATAATTACACATAAAACAATATATTTAATATAAAAATAATCTTATTCTCGTGGAGGAAGTAGTGAGGTAGGGTGGTGAGGTAAGTGGTAAGGTTGTGGCGGTGAGGTGGCAGGTGGGGCATATAACTTTCCTTCCCTCCACAAATATTTCACTTTCCCTCCCTCCACAATATTTCATCTTCTCGCATATTTCATTTTCCCGCTATAAACATCATGAAAACCTTTTTCCTTTTGTTCTCATTTTTTCATCCATAATCGACCAATGTTCTATCATCGACCGTTTTGCTCCATCAGAATTTTCTATTTTCAAATTGACCTCTCTCTATCGCTCATGTCTGTTGCTCGTGTTCGTCGGTGCAATCTGCAGCTACAATATGCCAAAGCTCGTTGTTTGTACACCACTGCGGTGGCCTTTGTCATTGATTTTTCGGATTCTATCCCTAAATTCTCACATCTTTCCATTCTTTCCATTTGTTATGTTGAATTATTGTTCTCTTTCAGGTAGCTGATGCAGTGGGGTTGTACTAGCAATTAAGGAAATCGGTGGTTCCCTACTCCAACATCTGGCGTCTCAACCCTTCGGGGATCGGACTTTCTGGCAACCGGAATCGGTGGTTCCCTACTCCAAAATTTTCCTTTTCATTCCTAAAGTCATTATTTTTTTTAATAATCGAATTTACATGCTTTATAATGTGTTGAAAGGTTTATTGAGATTCATTTTATTATTATTTAGTATAATTTAAATATTAGAGATGATTTCATTTGAATTTAGATTTATTTTGTATTGCGTGAAACACATAGTTGTATTCTATGTAAAGGGAAAAAAAATTGGCCTAGCCGACCGGGCTTTTCAGTCGCAGAAAACACCCGACCGTTGGAGATAATACGACGTCGTTGGTCGTTCTTTACCGGCGGTTAGCATAGACGGTCGGCTATGCCATAAAATTCCATTTTTTCCCCTAAGTCAGCTAATATATTAAGAATTGAATTTACATACTTTATAATGTTTTACAGATTTGTTTTATTATTATTTATTATGATTTAAATATTATATATGATTTAATTTAATTTAGATTTATTTTGTATTTGGTGAAATATTAGAATTTAGAACATATAGTCGTATTCTAAGTAAAAAATGATTTTTTTGGCATAGCCGACTAGGCGTTTTGGCCGCTGGATTCAGCCGACCGGCGGAGATAATATGACGTTGTCATTCGTCCTATTTCGGCGGCCGAAACAGATGGTTGGTTATGCCATAAAATTCATCTTTTTTTTTTTCCTAAGTCAGTTGATATATTAATAAGCGAATTTACATGATTTATAGTGTGTTTAGAGATTTACTGAGATCTATTTCATTATTATTTAGTATTATTTAAATATTAGAGATGATTTAATTTGAATTTAGATTTATTTTGTATTGGGTGAAATATTAAAACAAATAGTTGTATTCTAGGTAAAAAATGATTTTTTTGGCATAGCTGACTGGGCGTTTCGGCCGCCGAAAACGATCGACTGCCGGAGATAATACGTGATGTTCGTCATTCTCCGGCGGCCGGAATGGTTGGTCGACTGTGCCAAAAAAAAATTCCTTCCTTTTCTAAGTCTTTCACTATTGAGAATTGAACTTATATGCTTTGAATTTGTTAATGGAATTATCTTAAGAATTAGTTGATTATTATTTGGTATATTTCCAATATTAGAGATGATTAAATTCAAATTTAAATGTATTTTGTATTGGGTGAAATAAATAAATAGTTGTATTCTAGAAAAAAAAAAAAAAAAAATGAATTTTTTTTGCATAGCCAACCAAACGTTTTGGCTGCCGAAAACAACCGACCGTCGGAGATAATACAACGTTGTCGTTCATCCTTATTTTGCAACTTCTTACTTCGCATATAAACTTTATACTACACACCTTTTATGATTTTTCAATATAAAAATTAGTTATAGTCTTATAGATGTCGTGTAAATTAGTTTAGAAAAATGTTTTATGAATGAATGATAATTACTTAAATAAAAAATTGTCGATTTATACATTTAGTTCAATGTATAATTTTTTATATTTTTTATGGAATTTTGGTGGTCGATCTATGGGACATTTATTATGGAATGAATGAAAAAATGTATGGCACTTTCCGACTATTTGATGGTGAGGTTAGGGTCTAAATTGTTTAAATAATTATTTTGTATTTATTTCAATGTATTAATATAGCGCTAAATATCAAACGGTTCCACTATGTATGAGATTATTGCATTTTAAATCAATTTTAATAGGTTACTTCTCGGTTAAGCAAAAAAGATTTCTAACAAGATTATATAATTAAGTACTCTTAAATCCATTGAATAAATTTCAATTACACACGACCTTATATAAGAATAAAGCAACCAAGCATATGATAGTTCAATCGAAGCTCATTGAATTTTAGGAGTCAATCGATCTCAAATATGAACCAAACGTCATAAATTATCTTTAATCCAATACAAAATATCAATCAGTTCAACTACGTAAGATAATCATCGAATTTTAAGTCAATTTAAATACTTCGTCTGCCTCAAATCCCCCTTGTCTCGCTTTATATTGAGATAACACTATCATTTTACTAGAATGAGACAAGAGAATAAGGACAGAGAGGGTAGCTTTCTTCTCAATTAAACAAAAAGACTTCAATTAAGGTTATAAACTAATATACTCTTCAAATAACTTCAAATACACAATCCAATATAATAAATAAAACAATCAAGCATATGATAATAGCTTGGAAAGTATGGTTAGATCCATTGAAGAAGAAAGTAAGACACTCGCTCAACCAGGGTTCGTTTAGGATTTATGAGTATATAGATAATCAAACGATCTCAAATTCGAACCAATATTTATAAATTACCTTTAATTCAATACAAAATATCAATGATTCACTTATATACTAGAAGCATTGTAATTTATGTCACTTTTAATAGTTTTATTCTTAATTAAACAAAAGAACTACAATCAGACTTATAAGCTCAAATACTCTTCAAATAATTGAGTAAACTTCAATTACAAGGTCCAATATTTTAATTAGAGCAATCAAGCATATGAATATATGATAATAGTTTGAAAAGTATTGATAAAAAATCATGTGAATAGAATAAATGAAGGTAACTCCGTAACTAACTTTTAAACCAAAGCTCATTTAAGATTGCACGATGGTTAAGTTTCGGTAGCAAACGTCTGCGTTCGAGTTCTCCGTAACGCGGTCTATAAGTGTTGGGAATTGTTAAGAACCACATGTTAAGGGGGAACTTATAAGGGATATCTTATTGTTTTGATTTGATCCCAAAACCCCAAAGCGTTCTGTTCCCAAGCGACCCATTTTTAATGTACATAATAGGTTAGAATTTTTCTAAGCCTAAACTGTTAGGATGGCTTTGTTTTGCTTAGGTTTAGACTGCAGGAATTCCAAATGAAGGCTATTCTCTTGAGTGTGTTTTCCAAGCGAAGCGAGTCTACCAAAGCTGAAGTGAAGCTTGACGAAGCCAGCGAAGCGAAGCAAGCGCTACAGTGGAATCAAAGTGAATCCACTAAGCGAAGCGAAGCGAGCTCTACAGTGGAATCAAAGTGAATCCACTAAGCGAAGCGAAGCGAGCGCTACAGTGGAATCAAAGTGAATCCACTAAAGCGAAGCAAAGCGTGCGCTACAAAGAAAAGACGAAGCGAGTCAACAGGGGTCAACACTTACTTAAGAAGTCTCTCGGGAAATTTATTCCTCAAGTGACTCACTACAAATATGACCGTGAAGCGACTCACTTCAGAGCGGCCGCTACAACTTCAAAGCGAAGCGAGCCACTACCTACCAGAAAGCGACAGCGCGACTCCCGCACATATTTTGAACTCCAGTCAACAGGAGATCCTAGCATTAATTACAAGATCTCCACGTGTCGAAAGCGGAGTGGAGCGGAGGAGTTGACTGCCAGGCCGACAAAAGCGCCGCAACAGTACTGGCTCGCTCCAGTTACTGTTAGCCTTGTAAGTTAGCCAATTTTGGCAAAATGCCAAAACTGGACGTCTGAAAAGGTGCCAGCCTGCGCAAGTACTGTCGAGAGGAGGAGGGACAAGGCCACCAACCAAGCAACGGATCTCAGCCAACCCTTCGCCTATAAATAGTGAAGGTTCACAACGTGAAGAAAACAGAACACTACTTGAGCATTCGAGCGCCCACAGCAAACAAACACTCCCAAGCTTTCTAGCCATCTTCGAGTTTTTGTTTCAAGTGTTCTCCGAGTTTCCTGCTTATCGGAACTCGTCTTCACAACCTTCACACTTAGAGTCTAAGCCCATTCCATATCCAAGCTTAGAAGAAGAGCTCTAGCCATCTTTGCACTTACTGTAAAGAGCTCTTCATAGTGTGTTCGTCAACCAAAAACCCTAAATCTGTCTGTTAGGTTTTTGAGTCGTCGTTAGGTTGTTTCGATCCAAGGCCCTTCTTTCATCGATTGGAGAAGCCTCAATCATAGAGTCTAGATCCAAGCTTGCACCTACATCGTTTGTGTAAAGCTCGATCGAAGCTAGGCTGTAAGGAGAGCCCGCAATCTCCCTGTTGTTCGGACAGAAGCAAGTGAAGCTTCTTGTCCAGTTTAGGTCTTAGTAGTGAACCCGTAATCACTGCGTTGTTTGTCAGATCCAGGCGAGTGAAGCCCGATCTCGACCAGGTTTTTGAAGGACCCGTAACCTTCAAGTTCTTGAATGAAGAGAACAGTTGCCGTCGTGCAACGAAGTGGACGTAGGAGCTTTTTCTCCGAACCACTATAAATCTCTGTGTCGTATCTCTCTAACCTTAATCTCTTTACAGTATTTGATTATCCATTGCACGTACATCTAAACAAACATAACTTGGATTTTTAATTACTTAGGAAAGATTTTAGCTCACCAAATTCCGCATACATGAGTAAAGACTCCCTCTTGATCAAGTGCTCACTTCGGTCAAGCAGGCAAGCTACGTACCGTAGATCTAGCTTCAGCTAGGTTTTAAGTATTAAGTGAGCTCTTTACTTGTTACTCTGAGTTAAGGGTTTTGAAGTTGAAAAACTTCAAAATACGTACTCACCCCCCCCCCCCCCTCTACGTATTTTTCCTATTAACAAACCGGGACCAACAAGTGGTATCAGAGCAGCAGTTCTTTCGAGCCTCTTCTTTGCATATCCGAAGCGAGTCCCCACTCGCTTCACGTTGTCTCACTGAACCGGATCCTATTTTCCTAAGTGCATCAAAACCTCACCCACGCATATTGCATATACTGCTGATAGTTTGCTATGTCTACATACAGCGCATCAAATCTTCCACAGTTCTCGATCGAAGGATACGAGACATGGAGTTTCCGAGTCGAGAGCTTCCTATGCTCCATCCACGACCGGATGTGGGAAGTCATAGAGGATGGACCAATCGAAATCAAGAAGGCCATATCTGTAAACGTCCCAGCAGCTGAAGGACGCGAAGCTCATGTCAGACAAGAGTACGTCGAGAAGGACAAAGATGAATACAATCCCAACGACTTCAAGATCGCCAACTTTGATAAAATCGCACGTCACACGATGCAGAGCACCGTGTCAGACGCCTATCTACCACGGATAAGGAAGTGCGCAACGGCAAAAGAAATGTGGGAAACCCTAGCCCTCATTTCTCAAGGCACAGACAAAATCAAGGAGAACAAGCTCGCCGTTCAGATGCGGGAGTTTGAAAGTCTGATAATGAAGCCAGGAGAGTCCATCGACGCCTTCGAGCTGAGAGTTACAAACATCATTGCAACTCTCAACTCACTTGGGAAGGAACTCACAGATAAGGAAGTCAACCTGAAAATTGTCCGAGCTCTCACAAGAAAGTGGCAGACAATGAAGGAGATGTACCTAGCTACCAAGGATCTATCAAAGTTCACACCGGAGATTCTGTTCTCCGAACTCAAAGCTCATGAATTCGATCTGAATCGAATGAATCTCGATGAAGAGGATGAAGCTCCCACGGCGTCAAAAGGTGTAGCTTTCAAAGCTGCCGAAGGGCCAAGCGAGCAGTCGCTAGCCAAGATGACGAGGGAAGAGTTGGAAGAACACATTGCGTTCTTGTCCAAGAATTTCAACAAAATGAACTCTCGAGTGGGCAAATACAAAAGGTTCTACAAGCAATACAAAGGGAGGAGCACTGATGCTCGAGAAGGAAAAGGGAAGAGAGAAGAGACGACCAAGCCGATCCCGCGCGACATGATGGATGTGGAGTGCTATCACTGCCACAAGATGGGCCACTACAAATCCGATTGCCCAAAGCTGAGTGCGAAGGAGCGAGAGGAACTGAAAGCAAAGAGAGATGCTCCAAGGCGAGCGCTCGTAGCGAGTGAAGTGCCGGTCGCTTCAACTGAAGATCCAGCAAGCGACTCCGATGCGTTCACAGATCCTAACACCAGTGAGGGTGAAGATCTTGGATTCATGGCGCTCACCGACGAGGAAACAGGAGAGGTATTCATCTATCCCTCACCTAGTTCAATTACACTCGCACACACTCATCAAGAGGAAGCTAACTCCTCGACATGGAGTGAGCTGCCTGACAAATACATCAAATTGTCAAGTGACCACGAAGTGTTGCAACAAGCTTTGTCTCAAAGCGAGAAGGAGAACCGAAAGCTAGCCACTAAGCTTGACCAATTCAAACTTAACTTAAGGGCTATGACTAGTAAGTTCGAAGATCTCTTCGCGAGACATCAAAGCTTGGAAGGAAGGTATGAAACCCAATCCGCTCTAGTAGCCAACTTGAACAAAGCTTCATATGCTAGGCAGGCACTAGAGAGCTCACTTCTACCTTTTGGTAGAAAGGGAGGACTCGGATATGAGGGTGGACCTTCCAAGCCGACTGTCTTTGTTGGTGCTTCTCACACAACACCATCAGTTACTTTGGGAATGCCCACTGCATCCAAAGCGACCACCAACAAGGATAAAGGCCAGATGGCTGAGAACCCTAAGAAGAAGCCAATGAAGATTCCTATATCTTCAAGGGCCGAAACTATGGGCAAGCAAAGATCAACTGTCCCTAGCACTTACAATGCTAAAGCTTACCAATCCAAAGGTAAAGGGAAATCAGTTGTAGCTTCTAAGCCTCAAGTCAAGACACGAGAGACAAAGGATCTCCCTTTAAAGAAGAGGAGTAATGTCTATGTGTCACGTTATCCGGACTGGAGATGGTCCAACCGGACTAACGTTGAGGGGGAAGAATTCGAAGCACCAAATTGGCCGCTTCGAACTCCCAAGGTTATTCAAGCGAGTCAGGGTCAAAACCCTAGTTGGAACGCTTCGAGAAAACCAAGCGAGCCGCTTCAACAGTCTAGAAATCCTAAGTCAGTCTCTAAACCCATAACTAATCCGAAGCGAGTTGCTTCAGGATATAAGCAAAAAGGGAAGAGCATAGGTAGGACTGAAGCGAGCAGCTACCCCTCTTGCACACACTGATGCACGTGTGAAGCTGCTTTAAGGCAGAAATCACAGTTTTCTAAGGTCGAGAAGCCCAAGACACAAGCTTCATCTCAAAAGAGAGTGAAGCAAGTGTGGGTACCTAAGGGAACTAACCTGCAAGGACCCAAACTGATTTGGGTACCAAAACTTGTCTAATTGCAGGTGAGCGCCGTGGATCCCATGCCTAGTGAGGGTCAACAAGTATGGTATTTGGACAGTGGATGTTCAAGACACATGACCGGCATGAAAGCTCTACTTCACAACTACATAGAGAAGAAGGGTCCACACGTAACCTTTGGTGACAACTCTCGAGGAAGCACCAGGGGATACGGCGCACTGAATGTTGGAAAGCTCACAATTGAAGAAGTCTCCTATGTGGAAGGACTCAAGCACAACCTGTTATCCATTTCACAATTTTGTGATAAGGGGTACAGGTGGAGTTCATCTCCAACAAGTGCATTGTGAAGAGCAAACTCACGTCCCAAATTGTGCTCACTGGAATCAGGCAAAGAAACGTCTACATAGCACAATGGGACAGCTGCAAAGAGGAAACTTGCCTAGTTGCAAGGAGTGCTACAGAAATTGGATGGCTATGGCACAGACGCTTAAACCATCTCAATTTCAAAGCCATAAATCGCTTAGCTCGAAAGGGTTTGGTGCAAGGCATACCAAATGAAGTCTTTATTAAAGACCATCCATGCTCACCATGCCAACGAGGGAAGCAGACGAAGACGCACTTCGCCAGTCTTGAAGAAGCTTCATCCAAGCGAGTGCTCGAGCTGCTTCACATGGATCTGTTTGGTCCAGTTACTCCAGTTAGTGTGAATGGAAGGAAGTACACTCTAGTTGTAGTCGACGACTTCTCTCGCTACACTTCGGTTGTATTTCTCTTCAGTAAGAAGGAAACACTGACCAAACTGCCACAACTGCTCAAGCGATTGGCTGTGGAAAAGAATCAAGCTATTGTGACCATTCGCTCCGACAAAGGCACAGAGTTCTTGAACTCTACCATTGAAGCTTACTGCACGGAGCATGGCATAGCGCATCAGACATCCTCAGCACGCACACCTCAGCAGAATGGAGTTGCTGAAAGAAGAAATCGAATCATCAAAGAAGCCGTTCGAACCATGATTGCAGACTCGAAGCTTTCGATGAAGTATTGGGCTGAAGCTGCCAATACAGCATGCTATACGCAGAATAGAACGCTTCACTGCAAACGGCACGACAAAACACCATATGAAATATGGACTGGGAGAATTCCAAACATATCTTATTTCCATATCTTTAGTTGTAGGGTCTTCATCCATGACAATGGGAAGTCGCAGTTGAAAGCCTTTGAAAGCAAAGCTGATGAAGGAATATTCTTAGGATATTCCACATCAAGCAAAGCTTATAGGGTGTTCAACTGTAAAACCCTAATTATGGAGGAATCACCCGATGTCGTATTTGATGAATCTTCTTTAAGTCTTCCACAGGAACAGGCTCAAGCGAATGAAAAAGATCAAAGCAAGGAACCCGCAAATCAACTCACTTGGGACGTGCTCGATGATGATGATGAGATCAAAGACTCAAGCGAGCAGAATCCCAAAGGAGAAGTCGAAGCTGCCCCCAAGATTCCTGAAGCGAGTGCAGGCCAAACACCCAATCCAGTCGCATCAGACGGTGAAGCGAGTGACAAGGAAGAAGATGGAGATGAAGCTGGCGGATCCAAGCGAGCATGGCTCAAGGATCACTCACCAAGTCAAATTATTGGAGATCCATCCAAGGGTGTAGTGACCAGAAGTCAAGTGTTTGGAGAAAGTGCCATGTTCAGTTGCTTTCTCTCAAACATCGAGCCATCAAGCGTGGAGGAAGCCCTAGCCGACTCTAACTGGGTGATCGCCATGCAGGAGGAGCTGAATCAATTCACCAGGAACGACGTATGGTACCTCATCGATCGTCCCAAATTCCAACACGTTATTGGCACCAAATGGGTGTTCAAGAACAAGACTGACAAGGACCACAACGTAGTAAGGAACAAGGCGCGACTCGTTGCCAAAGGCTACTGCCAAGAGGAAGGAATCGACTTTGACGAGACCTTCGCTCCAGTGGCACGGCTTGAAGCTATCAGATTGTTTCTAGCCTATGCAGCAGCAAAGAAGTTCAAGGTCTATCAAATGGATGTGAAGAGCGCGTTCCTCAACGGTGAACTCAAGGAAGAAGTGTATGTGGAGCAGCCACCGGGTTTCGAGCAGGGAGATAAAGTGTATCGATTAAAGAAAGCCCTATACGGGTTGAAGCAAGCCCCCAGAGCTTGGTATGATACACTATCACAATACCTAGTGGATAATGGTTTCCACAAAGGCAAGATAGATCGAACTCTCTTCACCATCAACCATGGAGAAGATATGCTATGGGTTCAGATCTACGTGGACGACATCATATTTGGATCACCAAACCAGTCGCTTAGCGAGAAGTTTGGAGAGCTCATGAAGACCAAATATGAGATGTCAATGATTGGCTTGATGAGCTGCTTTCTAGGTCTTCAAGTGAAACAGCAAGAAAATGGAATTTTCATCAACCAAGCCAAATACACTAGAGATATGCTTGCCAAGTTTGGTGTTCAACATGCTAAAGCCGTGAAGATCCCTATGAATACCAACTGGAAGATGGAGCCAGACGAAGGAGGAAAATCTGTAGATCCTACAGATTATCGTGCCCTAATTGGATCACTTCTATATCTCACTGCAAGCAGGCCAGATATTGCTTTTGCAGTCGGAGTCTGTGCTCGCTTCCAAAGCAATCCCAAGCACAGCCATCTTGAAGCTGCCAAAAGGATTCTTCGATATTTGAAGGGCACTGTCAACATGGGTCTGTGGTATCCAACGGAGGACAATTTGGAGCTCACTGGATACTCAGATGCTGACTATGGAGGGTGCCGAATTGATAGGAAGTCAACTTCGGGCACATGTCAGTTCTTGGGAAGCAAGCTGATCTCATGGTTTTCGAAGAAGCAAACAAGCGTAGCAACTTCAACGACTGAAGCCAAATATATGGCCGCAGGAATCTGCTGTTCTCAAATTTTATGGCTTCGTCAGCAGTTGAAGGACTACAAGGTTGAAGCGAATGAAATTTCGATCTTCTGCGACAACAACAGTGCAATATGTATATCGCAGAATCCAGTGCTTCACACCAGATGCAAGCACGTGGAAATTCGACATCACTTCATTCGAGATCATGTCGAGAAGAAGGATATCAAGCTCGAGAAAATCCATACCGATCTCCAGCGAGCAGATATCCTCACCAAGCCTCTAGCTGAGTCTCGTTTCAATCAGCTATGCATGGAATTAGGGTTGCTAGACCCTGGTGAAGAATGCTAATTCCAGGATGCACGAAGGAGTGATCGCTTGTTCTCCTGTGCGTCACTCGCTTCGGATCTTCACTAATTCAAGCGAATCACTTCTTATTCCACTCGCTTGAAGAAAATGAAGTAAGGTGGAGAAAGGTGGAGTATTGGAAGAAGTTCCCTACCAACTTATTGGAATTGTTAAGTATATGGTTAAGGGGGAACTAATGCTTACTCTCGGAGCAAGCTACTTCCAAAGCGAGCAAAGATGCTGCTACCTTGAATCTTGCATCGCTTCATCTTACCCTCCCTTGGTTCATGCGAGTCGACTGCAGATTTACTCTTTAGATAGTAGGAAAGCTTGAAGGTTTACCTTTTTATACAAAAGGTTGCAGGGCTGGTGACATGCTTCTGCGTAAAATACGAGATTGTCTTGTCAGAGCATTCTCATTGTCATCCTGTCCACTTCTGCTCTGAGATAAGGACTTGTACTCATCCCCCATTCATCGTGAATAAGTACACTTACGTGATGCTCCCCTCTGGGTTGTAGTAAGCTTGTGTACTATATTCATTTTCTCCCCCATTCACTTCGATGGAGGACGCTCTAATTCGTAGAGGAAGATGAATGCCATGAAGACCAAGTCCAACAAGGAATGACCATCAAGTGGAATCAACTCAACTAGATAAAGTCTTCAATAAGTGGTATCAATCTCCTACGATGTGAGATTGACTGGTAAGCATTTCAATTTTAAGTACACTAAGTCAGCTGAAGCGTGCTAGAAACCTTCACTCACTATGTGGAAAATATGAAATGAATCTGACACAAATACAAAGAGGAAAACATTCTTGTTTATCCTCGAAGTATGTAAGTCAGAAACATTTTAAAATAAAGCAAAGAAATTTCACTTCTTATTCCAGTCGCTTCAAATGGCAAAGCGAGTGCTTCGTCACTCAAAGCTAGCCATCGCAAGCGAGTGCGGAACAGTCACTCAAGCGAGTGCCTCTCAAAGCGAGTCAAGGCCTAGCAGCCCAACTCGAAGCGAGCGGGTACGAAGCGAGCGAGTATGAGCTGTCTGCACTCGAGTGCAATTTTACTTTCTGCCAAGCATTTAATGCAGGTTCACGTACTGGCGAAAATAACGGGCGCGTGGACTACACCTTGAATTCGAAGCGGGAAAAGATGAAGAAGATCCAGCCGTCGAATCTTAACAGTCCCTGATCTTCAGCCGTTGGATCAGCGCCGTATAGGACAAACCAATCACTGCAGGCCACGTGGAGACGCCGAGCAAGTGGCGGTTCACTTTTACTGTGATGACGCCGGACACATCAGATCCATCACCACACGTCCGCCGCCTACCTACAGGACTTACGGCGATATTACTGTCTTGCCCCTGCCACATCGACAAAGCCCTACCTCTATTTCAGGGTGGAATTGCAGACTGTAAAAACGTTCACAAATCTCAATCTTTGCCATCTTCGTGCAAAAACTCTCTGCAATTCTCGGGTCCTAAAAATCCCCAGCTTTTCGTCGTTAAACTCTCAAATTCAATTCAAAATCTCTCAAAACTCACCATGGGCAAGAAGCAGAAGACAGAGACGATGGGGGAGTTTCTCACGGAGGTCGACAAACACATCAATGTCGAGCCTCATCTCGATCCCTCAATCATCGAGAAAAATGGATTTCTCCGTAGAGCCGTGACCAAGGCCGGTCTATGGAAGTTCGTGACGGCGGTTCCGTCAAAGATTCTGGCAAAAGCGGTGGGTGAGCTCTTGCTAAACTTGAGGAAGGAACAGAATACATCCTCATTCACTGATCCACAGACCAGGAAGCCGGTGGAGGTGGACATGAGTGAACTCATCGGCGCGTTCGACTTGCCGAGAGAAGGAGGAGACTCACTGCTGGATTTGGGTCTTTCGGCCGGAGTTCAGTACGGTCGATTTGCAGCCGACGGAGCAGATCCGAATTACAAGGAGGCTAGTATCCGTACAAGTCTGAAGGCCCCCTTCAATCATATCTACGAGCTCTTCTCGAAGAGTGTCGCATGCTACATCGAAACCCTAGACACTCTCTCCGAAACGAAGCTGATAGCCACTGCAGTCATCGTCGACAGCCTCACTGGAACAAACTTCAACTGGCATGGTTGGTTCCTCAACCAAATCCGCGAAGCTGCCGGGGATTTTGCGTTCGTGCCAGGGAGCACCGATCAGATTCTCCGCAAGGGGAAGCTGAAGTTTTTCTCCAGACTGTCAGTTGTCTTGGAAGAAAAGTTTCCGGGCAAAGTGTGGCCGGATTCCGACGTTGCTGTCTACAACAAACAATCCATCTACTATGACAAGTGGAGAAAATCCAAGACACTGATGGATTTGGGACTTCTTGAAATTGAAGTGCCCGTTGCAAGACCGGTTGCCGAAAGGCAAGCCGAAGTGAGCCAAGCAAGGCAGGTCGCTTCACCCGGGAAGTGAGCCGCGCCGAAGCGAGGCAAGAAGAAGATGAAGCGAGTCACTTCGCTTGTCCAAGAAAGCGAGGCGGTGGAGAAGCCGCTTGAGGACGTTGAAGTGACTCAACCCCAATCCTCACCCATCAAAATCCAAACTCCCCCACCCCAAGTCCAAACACAAACTCTTCAAATCCAAACCCAGCCACTACCTGAAACCCAGACATCCTCAACTGCCCATCTTCAATCCCCACATGAAGAAGAAACTGGTTCTTCTTTCCAAATGCCCGAAATCCCTCTACTCCATATCGACCCAGTCGAAGCTTACACCACCTTCCAGCCATTCCAAACCCAGCAAACACAACCACCACCAACTGAACCTATCCAAATCCCTGAAACCCCCGAAGCCACATCATCCCTATCCCCTTCGACATCGGCAGCCACAGCCGATACCGCCCAAACAGCCGGTGAACTCCCAATTATCTCACCATTCCTACCTCCTGCCATCACTGCAGAAATGCAGGCCATCGATCGCTACGTTAAGGATCGAAAGCAAGCCGCAGAGATCATTGCTCTCCGATAATCCAATGTTCCGTGGACAGACGACTTCTACACCAAAACCGTCGATTTCCTGACATACATCACGTATCGCGGAACGGAATACTATAAGATATACAACCTCATGCAAGCCTTCAAGAAAGAAGAACTGATTCAATTGGAGGCCAAAATGCTCAACTTCATCGACGTGGACGGCTTCCACAATTTTCTTGATGGGACCAGCTTCTGGGACAAGCTGGATGCTAAGATAAAGCGGGAATATCCAGATGCTGTGATTCCCAAACGAGAGCCAACTTCATATGAGAAGCAATTGATCAATGCCCATGCTGAGGAGATAGAGGCGAAAGAGGTGGAGATCTCAAATCTCCAAAGCGAGATCTCCAAGAAGGAGGAAGAGGTGAACCGGAGGGTGGTGGAGGCCAAGAGTCTTCGTGAAGACTTTGGTAAGAAGAAAGGAGAGCTGGAGGCTACGGTGGAGGAGAAGGGAAGGTTGTTGGAAGAGAAGGTGAAAGAGCTGGAGGCACAGGCGAAGCTAGTGGAGAACCAAACAAAATCAATCACCGAACTCAAGGACTCGCTTGATGCGGAACGGAGTCGCTTGAGGGAGGTTAATGCCAAACTGATCACCATTGGCAAAGAGAAGAAGGTGTTGGAGAAGGAGGTGAAGATGCTGAAGGAGGCAGTAGAGAAGAAGGATGAGGAGTTGATCAGAAAAGGAAGTGAGCTGATAAGCACTAAAAAGATTCTCGACTCACTTCGAACTGAACTGAAGGAACTCAAATAGGAAAGTGAGATAGACAAAAAGGAGCTGGAGAGCCGTAGGAGGAGTGCGCAGGCTCTAGATCTGCAAAACGCTGAATTAACCATTCTGCTGAAGAAAGTCAAGGCTATGGGTGAAGCTTACACCGAGAAGGTTGCTGCCAGGTGCTTCAGGTTCCAAAGCGCTCGCTTCAGCAGCCGCACCCGCTTCAACTGCCGCGCTCGCTACATCGACTGTAGGAGCCGCTTCATCGGCAATCGTTCCTTCAAGTACCCCGAAGAACGACATGCCACCTCCCCCACCACCAAAGCAAACCTTGAAGCGTGTTGCACCAGATACAAAAGATGACCATGCGGCCAAGCGCCAAATGGTCAAACAAGCAGTCGCCTCGAGAGCAGAGAAGCAGGAAAGGAGAAGGACGAGAGGAGAACACTGGAAGGAGAAGGAAGAAAAGGAGAAGAAGATTAGGGCCAAGCGACTCGAGATCATCGATGGCCGGATTGAGGAACACTTCAGTGAAGTAAAACTCATCCAATCCGCCATCTGCAGAAGTGCTTTCATTCCCTTTATGCCCGAGGAGTCCGAAGCTTGCGAGACTCAGTCCATTATCGATGCTTGCGACGTAACGGGAAGGGAGATGGTCAATTCGGGACGCTATCCTCTTAAGGAGGAGCAAGATCACATCCACAAACGTCTTAATGAAAAGAGACCTATGTGGAACCAGGAGTTGAGCGCCAAATTTCATGTTGTGATGAAGGAGTTGGCCAGCAGATCTGAGGAGGAACTGGCAGCTAGGAGAAATGAGCATCCCGACGCAAGGGAGATTGAGGAATTCATTCCAAGAGATCTCCGCGATCAGTGGCTACTCTACAAGGAGCTCTTTATCAAAGCCTACTATTTCTGGGGAGTAGTGCCACTACAGGATGAGTGCTCGCGGATGAGTGCCCTCAACAATTTCTTATGTGCATACGACGAGAAGATGCGGAGGAAAATCTTCACTATGACTGAGCTTGCAGAGCCCAAACCCCTTATCGTCAAGGTGCCTGAAATGAAGAGGTTTCCAATGCCATTTCTTCCAGGCACAAGGATTCCTGATCGCAGCATCACAGATGCGGAAGTAAACGAAGCATTCAGACTGGAAAGCGCATGGAGAAATCCAACTATCCACACTGTTGGATCTTTAGAGTTGAATGTGCTATCTGCTTACTTTACTGAAGAGAAGAAGAAGGAGGAGGTGACGGAGGAGAAGAAGAAAGACAAGGAAGAAGCTGCAGGAAACATCTGAGTTTCAAGCTTCTTGTTTTGGGAACAAATATTCATCAATCTATTTATTTCTGTCCCTCTTGTGTTGCTTTACAGCTTTATAGATATTTTATCCTTATGCTACAAACTCAAAACAAATTTAACCAAAAAAAAAAAAAGGGAAAAGAACCTAAAAATAAATTCAAACGAAGCCTGCAAAGGAAGCAGTCGCTTGAAGTTCCCTTCACGGTTAGATAGACCAGATATCAATAATCTTAAGTCTGATGGGTTTTGGCATCATCAAAAAGGGGGAAATTGTTGGGAATTGTTAAGAACCACATGTTAAGGGGGAACTTATAAGGGATATCTTATTGTTTTGATTTGATCCCAAAACCCCAAAGCGTTCTGTTCCCAAGCGACCCATTTTTAATGTACATAATAGGTTAGAATTTTTCTAAGCCTAAACTGTTAGGATAGTTTTGTTTTGCTTAGGTTTAGACTGCAGGAATTCCAAATGAAGGCTATTCTCTTGAGTGTGTTTTCCAAGCGAAGCGAGTCTACCAAAGCTGAAGTGAAGCTTGACGAAGCCAGCGAAGCGAAGCAAGCGCTACAGTGGAATCAAAGTGAATCCACTAAGCGAAGCGAAGCTAAGCGAAGCGAAGCGAAGCTAAGCGAAGCGAAGCGAAGCTAAGCGAAGTGAAGCGAAGCGAGCGCTACAGTGGAATCAAAGTGAATCCACTAAGCGAAGCGAAGCGAGCGCTACAGTGGAATCAAAGTGAATCCACTAAGCGAAGTGAAGCGAGCGCTACAGTGGAATCAAAGTGAATCCACTAAAGCGAAGCAAAGCGTGCGCTACAAAGAAAAGACGAAGCGAGTCAACAGGGGTCAACACTTACTTAAGAAGTCTCTCGGGAAATTTATTCCTCAAGTGACTCACTACAAATATGACCGTGAAGCGACTCACTTCAGAGCGGCCGCTACAACTTCAAAGCGAAGCGAGCCACTACCTACCAGAAAGCGACAGCGCGACTCCCGCCAATATTTTGAACTCCAGTCAACAGGAGATCCTAGCATTAATTACAAGATCTCCACGTGTCGAAAGCGGAGTGGAGCGGAGGAGTTGACTGCCAGGCCGACAAAGGCGCCGCAACAGTACTGGCTCGCTCCAGTTACTGTTAGCCTTGTAAGTTAGCCTATTTTGGCAAAATGCCAAAACTGGACGTCTGAAAAGGTGCCAGCCTGCGCAAGTACTGTCGAGAGGAGGAGGGACAAGGCCACCAACCAAGCAACGGATAGTGAAGGTTCACAACGTGAAGAAAACAAAACACTACTTGAGCATTCGAGCGCCCACAGCAAACAAACACTCCCAAGCTTTCTAGCCATCTTCGAGTTTTTGTTTCAAGTGTTCTCCGAGTTTCCTGCTTATCGGAACTCGTCTTCACAACCTTCACACTTAGAGTCTAAGCCCATTCCATATCCAAGCTTAGAAGAAGAGCTTTAGCCATCTTTGCACTTATTGTAAAGAGCTCTTCATAGTGTGTTCGTCAACCAAAAACCCTAAATCTGTCTGTTAGGTTTTTGAGTAGTCATTAGGTTGTTTCGATCCAAGGCCCTTCTTTCATCGATTGTAGAAGCCTCAATCATAGAATCTAGATCCAAGCTTGCACCTACATCGTTTGTGTAAAGCTCGATCGAAGCTAGGCTGTAAGGAGAGCCCGCAATCTCCCTGTTGTTCGGACAGAAGCAAGTGAAGCTTCTTGTCCAGTTTAGGTCATAGTAGTGAACCCGTAATCACTGCGTTGTTTGTCAGATCCAAGCGAGTGAAGCCCGATCTCGACCAGGTTTTTGAAGGACCCGTAACCTTCAAGTTCTTGAATGAAGAGAACAGTTGCCGTCGTGCAACGAAGTGGACGTAGGAGCTTTTTCTCCGAACCACTATAAATCTCTGTGTCGTATCTCTCTAACCTTAATCTCTTTACAGTATTTGATTATCCATTGCACGTACATCTAAACAAACATAACTTGGATTTTTAATTACTTAGGAAAGATTTTAGCTCACCAAATTCCGCATACACGAGTAAAGACTCCATCTTGATCAAGTGCTCACTTCGGTCAAGCAGGCAAGCTACGTACTGTAGATCTAGCTTCAGCTAGGTTTTAAGTATTAAGTGAGCTCTTTACTTGTTACTCTGAGTTAAGGGTTTTGAAGTTGAAAAACTTCAAAATACGTATTCACCCCCCCCCCCCTCTACGTATTTTTCCTATTAACAAACCGGGACCAACAATAAGTTTCTTGTTAAAAAAAAAAAGAATTAGCAAAAAGTTAAATTTAAAAATTGTACTCCCTCTATCCCATTGGTAAAGAGATAATTTTTTTCCGGTACGAGAATTAAGACGAGAGTGATAATTGTTGATAAAATAGTGTGAATGTTCTTAGTGGATTAACATTTTACTAATTTAAGGTAATATGCCTTTATAAATGAGACCAACTAAAATGGAACTTATCTCTTTACTAATGAGACGGAGGGAATAATAGTAGAGGAATGAAAAAGTTCCCCTTTCATTCCCGCCATACGTGAAAGAAATCCCACCCTCCCCAAAATCAAATTATTACGCGCGCTGCAAGTTTTCATTACCACAGTTCACGGCTCTCCCCAAACTCACTTCCCCCAAATCAATGTTCCAAAACTCTATCCGAGAATGGGGGGATTCTCTCAGTAGCAGAAGCAGCAACGTGAAAGGGAAAATAGGAGAAGTATTTTCACGACGCAATTGAATCATTACTATTGCTGAGAATATATAATACAAATACAACAGAAAAGATCCACAAAAGATGGAAAACCTAACAAACTATAGCTACTGGACGACTAAATACTAGGAAATAAAAGAGATAAATACAACCCAAATATATATTAAAACTATGAAGTATCAGTAGTCTTAATACCCCCCTCAAGCTTTGCGTTGGTTGCAAAGAAACACAAAGCTTGGAACGAAGCATCTCAAATACAGGACGAGGCAAACTCTTCGTAAAAATATCGGCAAGCTGAAGATTAGATGGTATGAACTTAGTGATGAGTTTGCCATCCGAAACCAACTCACGAATGAAATGACAATCAATGTCTATGTGCTTGGCTCGTTTGTGCGAGACGGGATTCTGACTCATGAAAACCGCACTGCTATTATCGCAAAGAAGGATTGGCGTAGATACGATAGACACTCGGATCTCACGAAAGTTAGTAAGCCAAACCATCTCGGCAGCCGTATTCGCAAGAGCTCTATATTCAGATTCGCAGCTAGAGCGTGCCACTGTTGGTTGCTACTTCGCACTCCAAGAAACGAGATTACCTCCAAGAAAAATGGAGTAGCCATAAGTTGATCGCCTAGTACCGGTGCACTTATCCCAATCCGCATCTGAATACCCCAATATAGATAAATCAGATCCACGAGTAAAAGAGAGACCAAGATTAATTGTGCCCTTAACATACCGAAGAATCCATTTAACTGCGTCGAAGTGATCATTAATTTGTCGGTGACTGCAAAAATTGACTTACATGATTAACAGCAAAGGAGAGATCAGGCCGTGTGATCGTAAGATATTGAAGAGCACCGACCAAGGAACGATACAAGGTGGGATCGTTGAAAGCAACACCATCGTGTTGAAGAGATTCACCTGCGACCAATGGAGTTGCGACCGGTTTCGAGTCAAGAAGCTTCACACGAGAGAGAATATCATGCGCATACTTGGTTTGGCCAATAAATAAGCCATTTGATTTGGAAGAAATTTCGAGACCAAGGAAGTAAGTTAGAGCTCCCAAATCTTTGAGAGCAAACCCACGGCTTGCCCGATCAATAAACTTCCGAATTAAGGCGTTGTTGTTGCCTGTTAAGACTATGTCATCGACATAGAGGAGAAGGAAGATGACGGAGGAACCATGGCGAAGAGAGAAGAGCGACGTATCGCAACGACTTTGCCTGAAACCAAGACTAAACAAGAAACTACTGAAACGTTGAAACCAAGCAAGAGGAGCTTGCCGAAGACCGTAAAGGGCTTTCTTGAGACGACACACGTGATTTGGATAGCGAGGATCAACAAAACCCGGAGGTTGAGCCATATAGACTGCTTTCGACAATACACCATTCAAGAAGGCATTTTTGATATCGAGTTGATGCAACGGCCAATTAAAATGGACCGAAAGAGCAAGAATTACTCGCACCGTAGCAGCTTTAACAACGGGGCTGAAAGTGTGATGAAAATCAGCTCCCAGAACTTGAGTAAATCTTTGCGCAACAAGACGAGCCTTGTATCTATCTATAGAGCCATCGGCTTTGTATTTGGTTCGATACACCCAACGAGATCCGACGATTTTGGTACCGTGAGGAACTGGAACCAAATCCCAGGTATGATTCGTACGAAGAGCTGCCATTTCTTCATCCATTGCGGACTGCCAATGCGGATACTTGAGTGCCGATTTGAAACCACGTGGTTCGGTAGCGGCGGTAGAAGCAACCAAGGCCGAAAGGAGTGGAGTTTCAGCAATGTATACGGGGTGACGAGGCTTGAATATACCGGCTTTAGAGCGAGTAATCATCGTATGAGATGGAAGCGGAGCAGCTGAAGTCGTTGATCGAGTTGACTCCATCGAAGGTGGTGTGGGAGGAACAACATCAGTAGAGGGTGTTGGTGATGGAGTATCAACCGTGACATCATCACGAAGCAAAGAAGATGAGGGTGTACAAGACCCTAAATTTGATATGCATGGGGGGCATGATGATGATGGCGGAACAGAAGGTGGAGAGGAAGCACTCTCACTAGAATTCTCATAAAAGGAAGTCACGTCTATATCACCGCAAGGAGTGATAGAGCCAACTGATCCAAATGGAAAAATTGATTCATCAAATTGAGCATTGCGAGTGATGTAGACACGAGAGGAAGCAGGATCGTAGCACCAAAAACCCTTATATGAAGAACTGTAGCCCAAGAAAATGCACGGGGAGCTTCTTGGAGCAATCTTGTTCGCCGAGTAGTTACGCAAGTATGGAAATACTCTACAACCAAAAGGTTTAAAATTAGGGTAATAAGGAACGCACCCAAATAACAACTGAAAAGGTGATTTTTCAGCCAAAATAGATGAAGGCAATCGATTAATGATGTATGCTGCGGTGGCAAAAGCATCAAACCAAAATTTAGGCGGAGCTTTGGCGTGAAAAAGCATGGATAATCCAGTTTCTGTGATATGACGATGTTTACACTCAGCACGGCCATTTTGTTGAGGTGTGTAGGGGCAAGATACGCGATGATGAATGCCATGAGTATCAAGAAAAGACCGAAATCGACCATTTAGAAATTCAGAACCCCCGTCACTTTGGAATTGTTTAATGTTTGCCGAGAATTGATTGCAAACAAAAGCATGAACTTAATAAACACCCCATAAAAATCAGACTTCGCACGAAGAGGATAAAGCCAAGCAAAACGAGAGTAGTCATCCACAAAAACTGCATAATATCGAAAGCCATCAGTACTAACAACAGGAGCAGGCCCACATAGATCATAATGAATAAGTTCCAGAACGGACGAAGCACGTTTTTCATTAACATTAAAAGCAAGTCGCTTGCTTTTGGCGAGCTGACATGGTGAACACAATCTAGGAGTAGGCAACAAAGAAGTAACGGATAAATGGCCTAACTTATTCAACAACGAAATAGTGGAAAACGGAACATGTCCTAAACGGAGATGCCACAACTCAAAACTGGCCTTCGATTTGCTGTTATTAACCGCCGCAAGCAATGCTGGAGTACCACGATCCAACACATACAAACCACGATCAAGATGTCCCTGAGCGATAGCCTGCTTTGTGACTCGATTCTGAATAACAAACTTATGATCAGAGAAGAGTACATCAACAGGAAAATCGTTAGTAAGCTTGCTGATCGACAATAGATTCTTAGTAATATGAGGAACAACCAATACATTGAGAAGACGAACACCATTATTAATCAAAGTAAAAACAGTATGAGATATAGATAAAGAGGATCCGTTACCAACAACTACGTTGCCATTACCCGAATAAGGTTGAATATTGTCGAGAGATGATGGATTAGAAGTCATGTGGGCTGAAGCTCCCGAATCAACGTACCAATCTGATTGAGATGAAGGACCTGAGATTTCACACGAAGTGGTGAAGGCTTCGGCCAGATTAGCCGGAGTAGACGGAGCACGAGCAAGATATAAAGGGCATTTATCTGCATAATGTTCACCACGGCAGATTTGGCATCGAGGCTTGCGAGGCTGACCACCACCACGTCCTCCACCGGAGCGGCCACCACCACGGCCACCATTTGAAGAACGACAACCATTGCCACCTGGTGGATTGTTGGTCGATCGAGAGGACGCAGCCGAGTTGTTGCCGGATGGATGAGTATTTGAGGAAACCGTGAAGGCCACAGATGGAGAAGAATCAGAAGCATCCATCGATTTCGTCATAAGATCAAACTGAATAGCTTGATGAAGAAGAGCCGAGAAAGATGGAATCGGTTGCATCGACATACGGGCATCGGCGAAGTTTGCAAAGGCAGCTCCCAAGCCGCGTAGAAACCAGTGACTTTTATCGGACTCATCGACCGGTTTCCCAACGGCAGAGAGTTGATCACAAAGCCCCTTGAAACGAGAGCCATAATCTTTGACCGTAAGAGAACTGCGACAAAGGGAAAGAAGTTCCTCACGTAGTTGGTTGATACGAGAAGCGGAGGAGTGTGAGAACGCTGCCTCAACAGCGATCCACGCATCGCGAGAAGAAGTACACTCAACAACCTCCGCCATAGCTTCTTCAGAGAGGGTGGAGAAGAGAACGGCGAGGAGACATTGATCTGTAGATAGCCACTTCGTGTAGGCTGGATTTGGGCAGATTTCGCCAGTGGCCGAGACAACAGTTGGCGACGGCGCTTCAGATTTTCCGTCGACGAACCCGAGAAGCTCAAAGCTTGTGAGCATGGGAATAATCTGACGTTTCCACAGCAGAAAATTTGTGGAAGATAATTTGATAGACACCATGTGGATCATGGTGGCGATCGGAAGAGAATCGGAGGAGGGGGGAGCGACGACGGCCATGAGAGAAAGAAAAGATAGGGTTTTCTGGTGCAATTAAGCTGATACAATGAAAGGGAAAATAGGAGAAGTATTTTCACGGCGCAATTGAATCATTACTATTGCTGAGAATATATAATACAAATACAACAGAAAAGATCCACAAAAGATGGAAAACCTAACAAACTATAGCTACTGGACGACTAAATACTAGGAAATAAAAGAGATAAATACAACCCAAATGTATATTAAAACTATGAAGTATCAGTAGTCTTAATACAACGAACTTCTTCCTCACTTTCAAATACTGTACTTCTGTTTCTCCGAAATGTCTTCTTTCACGTTGAAGCTCTCTTCGTTCCTCGTATCTTCACCTTCACAATCTTCCTCCTCCTCGGCTACGACGTCGTATTTGCCGCCGCTCCCTCTCTTCCGCTTTCCAAGGACGCGCTTCAATTCCAGAGGCAGAGTTGCAGTCGTTGGAGCCGCCGAAAGTGACAAAAACAATTATCCCATTTCTGGTGATTCCAAAACCCCCAATGGGACACTGGTAATTTCATCTGATTGCTTCGCTTCACCTTTTTTTTAGGGGAGGATGGATTTTTGGGTTGAAATTGATTGAATGATTCATGGCTTTGATGTTAATATGCAGCCTAAGACTAGGAGAGAGATTCTTCTGGAGTATGTGCAGAACGTACAGCCTGAATTCATGGAGTTGTTCGTCAAGAGAGCGCCCCAGCAGGTTTTTTTAAACTGAACTATTTCCTTACTCATAGCTCGTGATATGTTTGTAAAAATGCCTCAGAGAGCTTTCCATTCATTGCTAAGTTGTTAGTTCGATCTAAGCTGCCTATAATGTTGTGATGAATGATTCTACTATAGGTAGTTGAGGCTATGCGCCAGACAGTAACAAATATGAATGGAACTCTACCTCCACAATTTTTTTTCTGTGACGGTGACCACGGTAAGTGTTTATCAATCTTATGTATCGAATTCAGAGGCATTGTGAGGTGTTGTGATAATTGATGCACATATGCTATGTTTCAGGTTGCTGAAAATCTGGCACAATTAATGTATAGTGTCTTGATGACTGGATACATGTTTCGGAATGCTCAATACCGACTGGAATTGCAGCAAAGTTTGGAACAAGTTGCTCTTCCTGAACTACAAGAGAAAACTGTGAGTGATTTCATCTATAGCCTTTGCTCCAAAAATTGCCTTTTCTTGGTATTTCAGTTAGAATGTCTGTGACTATACCACTGAAATTCTGGAGAAAACAAGAGTTAGTCTTGCTATTTGATGTCTTTATAGAGAGACAAAGTGATACTTCAAAGATCTTACTGGTTTGCTAGATTTTGGAAATGTAGAAGATACCCAAGACTGTTAATGTTCACTTTCAGTTGTCCCAAATAGCCAATGCTAGTAGAGAAATTCAATTGCTGCTTTGCAATGCAGATGATGTATTTATTCCCTTGTTCTTTTTTATTTACAGACTCTACCTTGTTTTTATTTCAGTTTCTTTGATTATGTTACCGAAGTTTTATTCCTTTTCTGCTAAGTTATGGTATTGTAGTAGAGTATAGGATTACAATTTTCTTGATTCTATGTCCTGAGTTTAGTTATAGTTTTGTAGCTCATGTTGGTATTGTACAATTTATTTGATTTATGTTTTCTGTTGTAATTTCAGTTTCCATTTCATAAAACTATTGTAGAATGATTTAGGTGTAATACTTATTCCAGTTTCTTCATTTTAATTCAAAGTATTGAAAAAAGGTTTAGAATTCCTACTACAATGTGGATTTGGTTTGGGTGGAGCTCTGCAGTAGGAAAGCTTGGAAGAAAGCTTGTTTCAAATCTCCTCTTCCTTTTCCATTAGCTCGTAGTTAGCGGCTTGCGGTTGATGTTGTCCGCATGTGAAGATTTACCCTCCCAAAATTGAAGTAGCAAAATGGTGATGTTTAGGTAATTATGACTTTTATCTTAATCTTCTTCATGGTATGGTATTTGGTTTATATTCTTTTTCCATGTCAACTTTTTTTTTTTTTTTAATAAAATAAAATAAAATTATTATTTGATTTATGCTAAACAGGTCCGTGGCAAGATGCAAGGAAATTTGCCTCTCCAGCATTGTTGTTCATTGTTGTTCACTGGGATATGATGCTCTTGATGTTCTTTCACAAGTAGTGAATGCTAGGTGCTTGTACAGACCCATTCATTCCCCTTATGTCTTTTTAGATTATATAATAACCATCGGTAGATATGTTATATAAGAGCCAATCTTTAGTCCAGGCGCTAATGTCAACCAATACTCTAAATACTTATTGCAGTTTTACGACAATTTTTCCTGGTGTGTTTCGTTGCTAAAGAATGTGTATCTCATTGAAAAGATGATTTGCTTGGAATGTAATTTATGCCTTCTTTGTGCTGCAGAAATTCAGCGTTCCCCAGAAATATTTCTGTCACTTTTACATAATTGGTGTTATATGGACAGCTTTTCTGCTCGTGGCCACTTGGCTCTATGCGTACGAAACAGCTGCAGTAGTTTCAGAGTCATCACTATATCTGAGTATAGCTAGCCAATTGACTGGAGTTTCACAAGAGTTTTCCCCGAAGAAAGTGGGAGAATACAAATACGGGGTTTGGAATTCTGTATTTCTACTTCTATTGTTGGAAGCTCAAGTTTTAAGGCGCCTTGTAGAGAGTATATACGTTTTCAAGTACAGTCCCTCTGCTCGGATGCATATTGCTGGCTATCTCACTGGCCTTTTGTAAGTCTTTCTGCATCGTTTATGATGTAATATTTTCTTACTACATTTAGAATTGATTGTATGATACTCCCTCCGGTCTTTTACAGTTGAGTCGAAACTTTTCGACACGGGAATTAAGAAGAGTTGTTTAGTACTTTAAGTATGTTTGGTAATTGAGAAGATAATGAGATTATGTTTATAATTGAGAAGAGTTGTTTTAATTAATATAAAAAATGTTTTTTATTAATTAATATTTTTTTTGTTTTTCATTTTATTTTAAATTAATTTAAAATTTTCTGGATTTTTTTTTTATAAAATTAAAACTTTTCTGGATTTATTTTAAATTAATTTAAAATTTTCTGGAATTTTTTTTTATAAAATTATTGTTGATGTTTAAAATTAAAATAAAAAACTTTTCTGGATTTTTTTTTTTATAAAATTAAAAATTTTCTGGATTTATTTTAAATTGATCCGTCATTAACCGGTACGCGAATAAACCAATGGCTTCCGTCAAAGAAAAGCTCTGTTGCAAATAACCGTCTTGCTCTATCGATCGGGAAACGTTGCGAGCGCTTCCCTCTCTTGCTTCCGATAGTTTCTTTAGTTAGTTCTTCTGAGCAAAAGACGGTGAAATCAAAACCCAAGGGCGCATATCCAAATAACTCTTTGGCTTTCTGTCTCTTCTGAGTCAAAGTATTCGTGGGTTATTACGCAAATCACAGGCTTTCTTCGATTAGCAGCACTTGAGTCATGATCTTGATTTAGATACTACTACTACCAGGGACCTAACTCTTGAGCCTGCACCGACAGATAAAACACCTGGTGGATGGGTGCCCTATTTGCTTGGCGTCACTATGCTTGTTTTTCAATCATAAATTCATTGCCAAAAGCCGTCTTTTTTCGATCAAAAATGACCTATTAAATGAGGATGTGATATCGTATCCCGAGATTGAAGAGATCTAGAGAAGGAAGGACTGTAGGTTGCCGTATGGTGGACTACTCGATCCTTCGAACGCTACACAGAGACCCTTTCGGGCAAGAGCTTTAGCAACATTTCCTTAGCAACCCGAAGAACATCCCCTAAATACACATATGAAGAGAACTTATTCCTCTAACAAGTCGCTAACGAACATATCGAAAAGAAAGAGCTCACATATCGATTAGCCTTCCCTAGCTACTGGTGACTACAGGTGGTGATCTTATGAGCATATTGAGTTTAAAATTTTCTGGATTTTTTTTTATAAAATTATTGTTGATGTTTAAAATTAAAATAAAAAACTTTTCTGGATTTTTTTTTTATAAAATTAAAACTTTTTTGTATTTATTTTAAATTAATTTAAAATTTTCTGGAATTTTTTTTTATTAAATTATTGTTGATGTTTAAAATTAAAATAAAAAACTTTTCTGGATTTATTTTAAATTAATTTAAAATTTTCTGGATTTTTTTTTATAAAATTATTGTTGATGTTTAAAATTAAAATAAAAAACTTTTCTGGATTTTTTTTTGTTTTATAAAATTAAAACTTTTCTTGATTTATTTTAAATTAATTTAAAATTTTCTGGAATTTTTTTTATAAAATTATTGTTGATGTTTAAAATTAAAATAAAAAACTTTTCTGGATTTTTTTTTATAAAATTAAAACTTTTCTGGATTTATTTTAAATTAATTTAAAATTATTTCGAGAGAGACGGCAATGGCGATAATGGAGAAATTGAGAAATTGGGGCGTAATTAGTATGTTAATTAAGTAAAATAAGGGGTACAATTAGTTGTGTGTTTAATACTTAATTTTTACCCAAAAAGGAAACGACTCAACTAGGAGAGACCGGCCCAATCGGGAAAGTGACTCAACTGTAAAAGACCGGAGGGAGTATTATGGTATGTTTGACAATATTTCTGATGACTTTTGTTTCTGGTAATAGCTTTTACATAGCAGCTCCACTGTCCCCCTGCTGCACATACTCTATGGAGGTGTTCACGTTTGTGGCAAAATTGCTTGCAGAATTTATTGTTAAGGGGAAAGAGAGGATGCAAGTCGCAAAGTTTAATTTTCTGGGGGATTTGTGTCCATTTTTGCAACTCAAATGGTATACGTGGATTGGTGCTGCTTTTTTCTTCTGGGGTTGGATTCATCAACGTCGTTGCCATGCTATTCTTGTCTTTCTTGCCGCTTTCTGTTTTGCTTCCCACTTAGTTGGAAGAGCATTTGAACCCCTATACACTTATGATGGAGTAACATTTTTCCTATTATACTGGTAAATATTCTCTGATCGCCTTTGATAAAATAAGGGCCCGATAAGGAAAAATGGTCAAAAAAGCAACGAGTATGCAAATTCCTGAGGGTGATTGGTTCGAATATGTTTCATCTCTGCACTATCTGGTAGAACTTGTAAGCCCCTTTTCCCTATTTGTGTTACTGCAATATTATTTAAGCGAGCCCCCTAATTGTCTCACTCTTCTTCCCTTTCTCTCTTGGAGGTTATATATGGACTTGTGATTGCAAGCGGCTTTTCTAATATTACGATCTGGTTGGTTTTCGGGTTTGTGGTAAGTCTTAATCTCTTTACATCGTCGATAAAAGATGAATATAATTGTGAACGACGATTGTACCGTTGCAGGTGGCGAACCTCACCCTTGCTGCTGGCGAAACTCATAGATGGTACCTTCGTAAATTCGATAATTATCCCAGAAACCGTTATGCCATCGTACCTTTTATTCACTAATGCTCATAATTTACATAACTTGTGGTCAAATTATTCTTGAAATCTAATGACTACATCTCTCATAAAATCGGGCTATTTGGACGGGACGGAGGGAGTATGGATTAACAAAAAGACGGCCAATATTAATGATTATGTTGATAATTATGCAATTATCTATATTGAATAAGAAGATTCCAAATGCGTTAATGGCAAACGCTTGTTTTGTTAGGCAACGCTGCACAATCAAATTTGTCGTATCTGTTGAAATAAAGCAAATCGGATACGACGAGCACACGATGTTGTTCGATAATTTAAGTTTCTAGTTTGAAAGAGTGAATCTTTCTCTTGTTTCCCCTCTTGGCAACGCTTTAAGCTTACACGTGCGAGTTGCATCACGGTATAACAAAATATAAAGAATTAATGAAAGAATACCTCATTTTTGAGTTCTTCGTAACACGACTTTTATAGAATAGAAATGAAAGCATGCACTCCCGAAATTTTGGAAGTTGGATTTTCTAATCAAGCATTTTCTATATCGCTTGACCAATAATACATGACATGTATTTCATTATTTATACCTGTTTATGCACTGACAATCAATATAATAAAACACGTATAATTAAATATCACATAAAATTTCTCAATTATCCGAGCAATTAAATTAAATTAAGATATAAGACACTATTGCAGTTTCCTATGGTCCATTAGCAAGATAAACACCAGTTTAGCAACGAAAAAGACTTATTTGTCACATATATAGCAAGAAAGAAGAAAAGACTAGTAAAAGCAGCTTTCGTTTATAGTATTCAAAAATGGCATCAATGATAGCCTAATCTGCTTGCTGCATCATATAGCTACTTCCCTAGCTGCCGATCCATTGCAATTTAAAGAGCAAGTATATGAGTTTGAAGTTCTTACCCAACAAGAGCAAAACAGACTCCTGCTTGGACCCGGACGCATCAAATGCTTGGCTACTGTGCATCGAGAGACGTAGAGCTTGATTATCAAAAAGATAGCATTGGAGCAAAATCCCCAGCCTCTTACATTCCGCTTCATAGTATTTGCTCTTCATCTCAAGATCCCTCACTAGCATCTTTTTCCTTTCCCTCGATCGAATAGCTGCATCTTTGTTCCTCATTTGCTTGGAAGATCACATACGAGCAAGATAAACATCAAACCACAAAATCTCCCAAATTAAACAAACACACATGAGTAATTTGTTGCTATCACTAGACCATGTATCAATCTACAGATAAGGGTTCCAGTCTATACAACATTCAAAATTGACGAAGAAATATAGCAAGTGAAATGCTCCTACACATAATCTAGTGGTATATTCTCATACAACATCGATTAAAAATCAGTCATGCTTTACTGAAGATGATGAGTTCCTTGATTTAAAGAAAAATAAAGCAGCAACTCCATCAATCGAACAGATATCAACATGCAACGTCAAAAGAGTTACTAGTTTCACATAAGAAGACATAAGAAAATACAAATGCACATTTTCTTTAAGTGAATCGCCCTCAAATAGAATCCTAAGAAACAAAATTCGAGAATCATTTTGAACACGAAAAGAAGATCAAAGAGAAAAGAACAGGATTACAACCTACTACTAGGCCTTTTTGGCAAACAGCTAGCAAAGTGTCCCATTTAATAATGAATTGCATTTACATAAAAGAACTAGAATGCAAAAATCATTTCATTTTTAGCATTTGTACAGTCTCAGAGCAAAATGAGTACTTTCAAGGAGGAAAGGTAAAAACATTGTAAAAAGACAATTATTGAATTGCAACATGATAATGAGGTATTAAGGCAATTTTATTCCTTCCTCTTTCATATAAAAAAAATACGATTGATGCTCACACGGTTGCACCTATTCGGGAAAAACAAAATAAACTCTCAACCAATGTGTCCATTTGCAAGAAAATTCGTAATTATATGAAAGCATTAATCAGTTGGGTCAAGATTGAATGTTGAACGGCAACATCATTGGCAGGCAGTGCATCAATGAAAATCAAGAAGAATTTGATTTGGTGGCGTGAAGGAAGAGATAGAAAGACATATGTTTTACCACTGTCCTTGCCGTCCCGACACAAGCCGACACAAGCGAAGAACAACAACAAGAGTAACTTAAAACACAAAAAAATGGGATACAAAAATTCAAGAATCATTAAAATCGGACCACACAAAAATAAAGATACTACTTTCACATGGCATATATCGGTGAATGATTCTATGTTTTGTTAATTTGCTTAAATATATATCGATATCTAGCATACAATTTTACTGTTTAGATAACGCACTGAAAACAAAAAAGGTTAAGAAGAAGAAGAAGTTTAAATTTGGTGATGATTCTCTACCACACGATAGGGAAAGGTTGATTCTTTAAATATGGGTTTTTGTTATATTTAGCCAAGGATTAAAACTAAAAATTGAATGTGAAATTTATACATTAATTTAATACATTCATCATTATTTATTAAAATTAATGAATTTAGATATATATATATAGGGGTGAGATCCTGTACAAAATAGGATTATCGTAAAAAATAAAAAATGATGCATTTTATGCATATAATTATAATGCATGATGCACATAATTATAATGCACAGTGCATTATAATGCATTATCTATACAGTCATAATGCATTTTAGTAAAATCATAATGCACAAGTTAATCTACACCGTAGATCACACAAATTAATGGTCCAGATTATTTCTCATTTCTTACAGAACCTGTCTTTTGTATGTGATCTCTCCGCTACATATATATATATATATATATATATATATATATATATATATATATATATATTCAACTTTTAAATTTTTATTAATTAATTAGAATTAGGGGTGAAAACGGATACGGATGGATAGTGCTCATACCGTATCCTATACCATATTTTTCTGTCGAATCCGGAGTCGGATACGGATGCGAATTCGGAATATTTGGTATACGAACACGGGACGGATACGAGACAAATCTAGGTCGGACTTGAATAATTATAATCGGATAGTAGATTCAGAGTTTCCGGCGTAGGTCGGTTTCTTCCATTTGTGGGGGTAAAACAAGTACTCAATAATAAACGCGAAGAAGAACTCAAGACGAAAATGCCAACTAAATAAATAATTTATGTTTTTCTTAATAGTTAGTTATTTTTTAAAATAGATATTAGTAATAATATAAAATTAAAATTTTAATTTTACTTTTTAAAAATTAAATAATTAAATATTTAAAATTAAATTTAAAAAAAATTAAAAATATCTAAAATTTTAAAAAATAATAAAAAATAATATTAAAATATACAGATATCCGGGTATCCGGACTTGTTATCCGGATAATTTCCGATAAAATATGGTAAAACTCGGATACGGTTGGATACTATATACTACCTCTATCTCACTAAATAAGCAACATTTCAAAATGACACTAGTACCAAGAAAGAAATAATGTGTGGTTATAATTAACTATGATGAGAGAGAGTTAATTACAACCAAGTATTTTTTACCATTTTAGGAAATGTGTCTAATAAATGTGATAGACCAAAATGGCAAATGTTGTTAATTTAATGAGATGGAGGTAGTAATTTGAATCTGATCGGATATCCGAATTCAACTATCCGTATCCAAATCTGTATCCGTCCGGATACTAATTTTGTATCCAGAATTCGATACCGACCGGATACGGCTTCAAATCGATCGTGAAATATCCGATCCGTTTTCACCTTAATTAGAATACATAAACTACACTACATTCCTAAACACAATAGTATTTAACACATTAAACACTCAGGTCTTAAATCCTGTGCCTAAATTAATTGCTTCGGAATTGCTGAGACGGGGCAAGTATTAAAAATATACGTAGAAATAAAAATATTATTAAAAGGTTTTTGTCACACATAATAAATGTCAGTTACAGATAAAAACTGTCAATTTCATTTAGCTACACATTTATCTATTTATTTGTGATGGATTTGTATGCTAGAAAGCAGACATTTTAGCTTGTATGCATGTGTTGTCCATAACCACTTACAATCTTCTATCTGATTAAGTATGAATTGTTATCCATGCATCAAACATCTATCCATTATCTCAAAGTTGTAGGCTTTATGGTGTGTTGTAGATCACAGAAGACCATAGTTGACAGTTCCTATAGAGATATAAAAGGGTATCACAGTCGAGACAGTTCTGGATATAACTGTGGGTTAGGCTGTAGTATAGGCTGCATAAGTAGCTTGTCTTGGCTACTTGTCTATGCTAGTACGTGCGTGTACTAATAGGATCACGGAGAGGTGCAATCTTCTATTCTGACCGATGTAGAAAGAATCAAGACCTCGGAGACTTAAGATGAACCTTAACTCTAGTTGAGTCCTAAGGGTGTATAGTTGTAGTCTACTTCTTTGACTTACCATGGGTGAGAGTTCAGAGGATCTGTAACTCAATATGCTCCGTATCTTGGGATCGAAGCAACTACAACTAGTACGACTCTTAGTGTAACTGCAACAGAGCACCGTATCCTGGTACTGTTAGAACAGGTTGATCACATCCCCTGAGGAATTCATTAAGGATTATCATACCAAACCCTGCAGGTGGATTAAGTTCCGGTATGATGAATAAGGAATGAATGGTACTACTCAGGAATGATAAAAGAAGTTGAATAACATAAGCAGTCAAAAGCTTTAAGTTAATCAACAGATGTGGGATATCTTAAATACGGGGGTCGCTAAGTCTAATACTAGCCCTGAACTCAACAGGGGTAAAACAGGTAATTCAGTACTATTACTCTAGTGGAATGTTTTAGTACTTATGGACTAAATTATACTCTGGGCTGAGTATGGAGAATTTAGCCATTGGGAGGCCTCGGTTTTACCAGCTAGTAGATCCCTGATCTGGCCCAAAAAGCTCAATAGGCCACAACATAAGGAATAAGTGGGCCATCACATAACTTGGCCCGGTTTGGGCGCCAGTTTGGCTCTTGGACGGCCGGTCCATCTGTTGCAGGCCTGGCATGCAACTTAAGCCCAAGTCTCACTTGGTCTCTCCTATATATACCCCTCAAAGTCTTGTTTGACCTAAGTTTTGGAATTTACGAGTGCACTCTAAATATTCCACAAGAAAGGGAGGCTAGGGTTTGGAGAGATACTGGGCGGTGCTGGCTTGTGCAAGAGTGACGGCAGTTCCCGTTTCCGTTGCTGATTCTGAGGTTCGTTGTCCATCCAACATCAGAATTTAGCAGAGATACAGATCAGACTATCTATTCGCGAGTTCTCATCATCCTAAGGTAATCGATCTGAACACCCTATGATTCCACACTTAAATTCATAGGAGCATGATAGGTTTTATCGATAACTTAGATATCCGAAATAGATCCTTGGGATGAACCGATCTTCATTGATCTTGGTTCCTTCAGTTGGCATCAGAGCCAAGGATCGGATTTTCGGCTCTATCGGTTTAATTATCGATTTATTATGCATGTTGATCGATTAGATGTCGCTTTTCGTGGTGTTTTTTGTTTTCGGGTGCCGATTTTATGATTTATGTAATTTTGGATCGCGAGAGAATAAGGTGCGATCTAGAATAGGCATAGATTAGTTGTTTTTCGTTTGTAATTGCTGGATGGAGACGAAGAACGCGAAGAACGAGGGAGACAAACACCGTTGGACGACCGCCGTACACGGCGGCGCGTGAGGAACACGCGCCACCATACGCGCGCGTGCAGCCGCCCAAACGGCGTCTCTTCATCTTCTCCGGTGAGCGACGGGGCTCCAGCATGTTGATGGAGCCTGGACGTCATCGGAGAAAGGCGGAAGAGGCGTAGGGGGCGGTGGATTCACGGCGGCGACGAGGGACATCCTCGGCGGAACCCTAGGAAGGGCTCTATGCCGCGGGGCAGCATTCCTGGCCTGCATGGACGCCGGAGACGACGACCACGGAGTCCGGCGACGGACTCCACGTGGTTGCCATCGTGGACAGCGGGAGCAGGCGGCATCAGAGCTGCAGCGATGGCGGCAGAACCCACTAGGGTTTCTGCCTTCGCGGCGGAATGCGACGACGGGGGCGGCGGAGCAGATGTCCAGCAGAACGGAGGTGCCAGTGACATCAACCAGCAGCAACGGCGGCCGCAGCGGACGTCGCCGGCGGCTGGAACGGCGGCAGCAGGCGTGGAGGGTTTCCGCGGCGGAACCCTTGAAAGGGCTCGACGCCGCAGATCACGCCGGAGAGGGCTGTCGGCCGTGCCACTGGTGGGAGACGCCCACCAACAACAGCAGCGCCGCCGGGGAGGTGGAAGCAGCCGGCGGCAGCGCCTCAGGCTGCCGGCCGCGGCGCGGGCCGCAATCGCGGCTCGTGCCCTAGCCCGTGATCGGGCCTAGGGTTTTCAACCCGGGCCCGTTCGTGTTACGGGCTGCCTCCAGCGTTCTGGCTCGAGCCCAGTTACGAGCTTGGGCCGATTTTAGGTCCGGTTTGAGTTTGTGGGCCCATGAGAGTGAAACGAGTGCGGTTTGGACTTTTTCGAGAGTATTGGGCCGCGTGGTGTGGGTCCAATCTCGGTTAGAGAAGCCCAATGGCAACGGAAAATTAGAGAATAAATTTTTATAATTTATTTATTTTTCGGGGAGAAACGAGAGATCAAGACGAAGGCCGTATTGAAGACCGAAGCCTGTTTCAGATTTATTTTATTTATGTAATAGAATAGACAGGGGTCGTCACACCACGAAAAACGAGTTTTTATTTTTGTTTTTATCTCGTTTTTCTTGAGCATGCAATGGATGCAATTTATTTAATTATTATAGCATGTCTTGCCTGTCAAGGTGAATAAATTGCGCTTAGTCGAGCATGTTTTAGGATTGTCAATATAAGCATGTTTTAATTTTCTGCGAGCATGGTTTATTTGCTGCGTTTAGAAAATTATGCTTAGGATTATGTGACAACATGATCTAGCATGTTGACAACCTTTTGAAAGAATAATACTAAGCAGATAAAAACATTTTGGTGTAAAAACAATGTTAAGACCTCCACAATTGACCTTAAGGTGAAGTCTTGGTGCGAGTGTGTAAACGTCCACACGAACGTGGCTTGCGCATTGTGCCGGACGAGTTCGCCAGACTTAGGATTTCTTAACAAAAATGTTCTAACCAGAATGAGAAGTGGGAGCTTTTCTGAGTAAACGTCCACACTAACGTGGCTTGCTTGGAATAGTAACTACGGTTTTCTCTGGAGGTTGTTTTTGAACAAAGATAGCTTAAGGAAAATAGTGCTTTTTCCAAGTTAGGCTAATATTGTGGTTAAAAGCTTAGGTATTAGTTAGAATACAACTCCCCAACGGAGTCCCTTTTCTAATCTAATATGGTCTAGTGAGGTTCAACTGTTAGCTCTATTTGCCATAAGGATAGGTTGGCAAGATAAGTAGAGTTAAAGATCTGAGTATCTGGTTGAGCAGTGGGAGTGTAAATGTCCACACGAACGTGGCTTGCGATCCGCACTGTTCGGGCTGTTGAAGGTTTCGAAATTATTGTTTTATCAAAAGGTTACAATAATTTTTGTTACGAATTGATGCATGATCTTTTCTTACTTGTGTCTACGTGCTTATTGTTTTTTCAGATATGACTTTAGGCCCGTTGATAAACATTCTCACTTCGAGTCCTCTCACGGATTCCAACTATATGGAGTGGAGGAAGAATCTCGATAACGTCCTTGCTGCGGGCGAGTATACTGACATGCTCGCAACTCCAGCTCCTCCTACCCCAAAAAGAGTTTAAACTAGCAACATGAGAATCACAGCATAGGGACATGAGATGCATGCATGGAGACATGCACCACCAAGAGACTTCGACTCTTTCCATGCTCGACAATAGCCTTCCCGACTGCTCCATTTCATCCTGTTCAACCTGCACATGGGAAATATGTACAGGGCTGAGTACAAAGTACTCAGTGAACACATGCCAAAACATTTTATTGCCTGCCATTCAGGTGAATCATAGGGGTTCTTCGTAAAAGTCCTATGTTCACTAAAACATTTTCATGAAAGAGGCGCTTGCAAGCTATTTTTCGTGGTGTAATCTGTCGTATCTGAGTCGTGAAGGTGTATTCGGAGAGGTTGGCCACCCTCTCGAATACCTAACCGGCCGGCTTTCGTCGGCTCACGGTTATCTAGTGCACTTAACCCATCGAGGAGCGACCCCGATAGGCCCGAATTAGTCTTGGTAACATTTGGCCGAAGCCCTTTCACAGATAGACATCATACAAAACAAAACTTTTATGGCATGACAATTCTTTTAATAAAAAGAATTTTAAGCATAAATAAGCATTTTCGTTGTATGAAAGCCCACCTCGATAGCTGTTCCTGATCGGCTTAGCAATCCTGGGTGTCGCCTTAATCTCGGCCTTTCCCTTCGCCTAACCTCGTTCAAAGAACGTCACATGAGAATCTTGAATAAAATCGATAATTTATCGATCTATGCGAAGGTTCATGTCCTATCGAGGTTATGATCTTTTATTTAAAATTTCCTGATTAGCATATTCTGTAATCGTTTACTCGTTTAATCGTTGCGTCTTTTAATCCCTTTCATCCCCTGCAGAAATCGGAGGATGCTTGATTTCAGCCAGTATTGTGGCTTCGTGATTTCATACTTGTTATAAGTGGTCTACACTTATAAGGCTGTTATATACAGACTTGGTCTATTCTTCAATCATTAATAGTCATTATAGGCTCATTATGAATGTTAAGGTTTTAAACCCAATTTACTTAGGTTCGGGAATCAATTAAGTTAACTCGAAGAGTCGTTACTTTAGACTTCCAGTTCTTGAATTAATATTGGCCCTCTTTATTATCAGTTATATAGTTACATAATTTCGGGCCCATCCTGAATTAGTAATCCGGCCCATTCGGTTGGTCCGGCTTATTAACAATTTAACCGGCCCAATTGGTTGGTCCGATTCATTAAGTACATTATCGACCCGTTAATTAATTTATCGGTCCAATCGGTTGGCCCGATTCATTAAGTGTACTATTGGCCCATTAATAAATTAATTGTCCCTTTAAACATATTTTATCGGCCCATCGTAATTTAATTAGTCGTTGGCCCATTACTTATTTTATCTCGTTAATTGGCCCGACCTGAGTCCCGCCCGGCCCGAAGCCCTGCCCGGAACCCGGCCCGTTTCAATTAAATTGATTAAACCCTATCCCCCTTCTGTTTCTTCACTCACGACCTTCATTCCCCCTTCTTCTTCCTCGCGACATTTCTCCTCTCCTCCTCGGCAGTCTGTCGTCGGTGTTCTCTCGCCTCCACCGGCGATTACTTATCTGTGGCCTCCTCTTGCCGTCGATTACTGTCCCCTTCTCCTTTTTTAGTTTTCGATTTCTCCCAAATAGGGGATGCCCTAATTTGGCTTCGGAATTTGGGGTAATTTTCTCCGGTGCGATTTTCCGACGAATGGCCATTGAGTGTGGTTCCTTCGTTGTCCTCTATCGCCGTGGTGAGACGGCGCCGGTACGGGTCTCCTCCGTTCTCGATTGCTTCTCCTCCAGTGGCTTGAGCTCCGTTGATCCTTTTCTGTTACCGGGGCAACTCCCACGGTGGCTCCGTCGGCCGGCCATTAGGCCTAAATCGAAACCCTAGCCTCTGGTGCTTGGGGATATACCTCCTCGGCATAGACGTCATTTGTCACCGTCGTTGCTGCTGCCGTCCGCCCTCTCCCTTCTCTGTTCTCCTCTCCTCTGTTCTTCTCTCCTCTGACCTTCCTCCTCTCTTCTTCTTGTAGGTTTGGTAGCTCCATGCCGGCGGCGTTTGATGCCGTCGGGGTACTCCCCTGTTTTCTGCCGACACCCTTCCGGCAGTTTGATAGGGTGTATTTTTACTATATTATCTAAGTGTTATATTATCGTTTTCTTGTCTTATTTTGATAGTTTAGCTTGTGTTTTGTATTTTTTATGTTATTTTGAGCTAGATTACGCTTTTGGGTTGTTTTGAGTGTTTTTAGGGCTTTTGAGTCAAGAAAACCCAAGGCGAGGAAAAAGATGACGAACCAAAGGAAGATGATGAAGTATTGATCCCAAAGTTCTGACTTCTCACGATGTTATTGAAGACTTATTCTGGAATTATGGAAGCATAGCATTGAACAGGGGTGGTTCGATAGGAGTGTGTAGGCGAAAACGGAGGTCAATTCGGAGTTAGGATGAGAAAGATACGGACGAAACAAGAAAGGTGCGCAAACCGGCAAATCCACTCGGACACCCACTCGGCCTAGTCAGCGGCCGAGTGAAGCTACTGTTGAACCTACTCGGCCGAGTCTTTGGCCGAGTCGTTGGCCGAGTCAAACACACGGAAATCCTAAATTTGGGCTATTTTTATTTCCTTAACCTAATCCTTGCCCACTTAGGTAACAATTATGATCCCCTAACTTATAAATACCCCTAAACTCATCATTGTATCGAAGTTTTCATAAGTTTTGATAAGTTTTTCATAGTTTAGAGTTCTTCCATACACTTTTATATTTTAGATTAGTTTTTACATTCATGTATGAAGACCATTGAAGATTGAAGATTTATTCAAGATTAAAGAGTTTTTCTATCCCTTTCTCTTTTACTTATGTTTTTAATTATGTTTATTCTTCCTTCTACCTTTCTTTTAATTATGTCTAGCTAATTTTCTTAGTTGATTTTAGGGATTGAATGCCTAATTGAATTTATGTGAGTGTTCTTGTTTACAATTAGCCTTCCAATCTAGGTACATGTTTCATGGTGCTTATTCTCATGCATGATTACTTGATCACTAATTATGTGTGCATAGTTATGTTTTTATGCCTTAATAGGATAATTTCATAATAGATCTCATGAATACATGGTATGGTAGTTTGATTATCTTAGTTGAGATTGAATTATCATATGTGTGCATATAGTTGATTTAGGTGTCATAATTGAACCTAATTGATTGTATGATTGATACTTGTTCTATTTTGCACTTGATTTGATTTCTATAAATCCAAAAGGAGATTAGGATCTTGTTAGGTGACGACTTGCATTGCCTTAATTGGAGTGTTAGGTTATTTTTGTTGTATCACATCTAGATTGGATTAAATTGGTTAATTGTATGCATTAATTACTTGCATAGATTTGATTAGGTAGACTTCCCTAGAATCAACACTTTTCCTTAATTGAGTTTTTACCTTATTTGATTATTTGCTTGCTTACTAAGTTTTCTTATTTGATTAATTATTTGTTTTGTTTATTTATTTCCTTATTTGATTTATTGAGTTCTTTTATTTATTTGCCTAGATTATAAATACCACAATCTCAATTCCTAAAAGCTTAAACATCAGTTTAATTCTAGAGTAGAGGTATTGTGTGTGGTTTCGGTATATCAATCCCTGTGGATACGATATACCTATTTTTGTGTGGTAGAAAATAGTGCGATCAAATTTTGGCGCCGTTGCCGGGGATTGATTAGATTTCACATAGATATTTTGAAATACGATTAATAGGTGATTTAGGCGTTTATTTTTCTGTTTTTGTTTATTAATCTAACCGTTTCCTTTCTTTGTCAAGGACTAAATTCTTATGGCAGATTCGGTAGTGAAAAAGACTCTCAACGATCGCTTCAAACCGGTTGTTGATCGATTCCAGAATGGAGGATGGGGGACTGTTGAGGCTACCGATTACGAGATCAAGGCTTCCCTCATCAACATGGTGCAAGCAAATCAATATGGAGGCACACCGATGGAGGATCCTAATGCTCACCTGAAGCAATTTCTCAACATCTGTGCCACCTACAAGGCAAATGGAGTGCCTGCAGACTACATCAAGCTCAGTCTCTTCGAGTGGTCTCTCAAGGATGATGCTAGAGAGTGGCTTGAGGATATAGAGAATTGAGCCGAGATAAAGACATGGAGCGAGCTTTGCAAACTGTTCTTAAATAAGTTCTTCCCACCTTCAAGGGCTCAGAGGCTTCTAAATGAGATCAACAAATTCCAACAATTTGAAGATGAGTACCTATACGAAGCATGGGGGAGATTCAGAAAGATGTTTCGTGTATGCCCCAATCATGGAATGGACAAGGGGGAACAAATCTTCTGCTTCCATCAAGGATTGAACAAACAATGCAAGAAAGAGCTCGATTATGCATCCAAAGGAGGATTCTTAAATAACGATGTAGAGACAGCTTGGGAGATCATCGAGCTCAACGTCAACACAAGTTATGAGGAGGCTACCGATAGAAGAGTTGGGAGAAGGAAGGTTGCCGCCATTGGATCCGAAGCTTATGATGATTTGATGGAGAAATACACCAAAACGGCAACGGAGTTGGATGCTTTCAAGAAGACTTATGATCCCAACAATCGAAGCCATCCAAACATATCCCCTGGCTTCCATGAGGAGAATGGAGTTGTCAAAGAGCCGAAGAAGGAACCTTCATTGGAGGAGTTGATAAAGAATCTCATATCAACGACGACAAATAAAATCGGAACCTTGGAGAATGCAGTCACAAATTTGACCAAGCACATGAATATGTTGGATGCTCGAGTTGGTCAAGTAGCCAATGCTCAAGGAGGAGTACTTATGCCCGACCATCAAGTTCATGCTATTGAGCTTAGGAGTGGCACTCGTTACACAAATCCATCTTTGGAGGACGAAGTTGAAGGTAGAGTCGAAGATTTGGGAGATGGAAGCAATTCGGAGGCGGAAACGGACGAGGCGAAAGACGAAAACCCGGAAGGAGACTCACTCGGCCGAGTCACCGGCCGAGTAGATGGAGAAGAAAGCCTGGGAGACTCACTCGGCCAAGCAATCGGCCGAGTCAATGGCCGAGTCACTCAACCAGTAGGTCCACTCGGACCACCACTCGGCCGAGTCAACCCACTCGACCACTCACTCGGCCGAGCCACCGGTCGAGTCGAACCCCGCTCCGACCCCGTTCCTATCCCGACGCATGAATCGACCACCAAAGCTCCGTTTCCGCAACGATTGGCCAAGACAAAGCAAGACGAGAAGTATCAACGATTTTTGGAGATGCTTCAAAAGTTCAACATCAACATCCCACTTCTCGATGCTCTTCGAGACATGCCCAATCACATGAAGTTCATCAAGGATACGGTGTCGGGAAAGAAGAAGTGGGCTAAGTTCGAGACGATCAACCTCACGGAAGAGTGTAGCGCGGTCTTACAGAGGAAGCTCCCGTTGAAGCAAAAGGATCCCGGGAGGTTCATATTAGCTTGCAAGATCGGTGATCACGTCTTTCAAAATGTCCTTTGTGATCTTGGTGCTAGCATCAATTTGATGCCCCTCTCAATCTTCAACCGGCTCAAGATTGGAAAGATGAAGCCGACAACTATCTCCCTACTTATGGCGGATCGATCAGTTTCTTATCCAAGGGGGATAGTTGAGGATGTGCTTGTGCAAGTTCAGAATCTTGTGTTCCCGGCGGATTTTGTAGTCTTGGATATGCCCGAGGATGATAATCAACCATTGATCTTAGGACGACCATTCCTAGCCATGGGGAGAGCTTTGATCGATATTCAAGATGGAGACTTGACATTTAGAGTCAATGGAGAAGAATTCCATCTATGAAGCAATGAAGAGGCCCGATGATCATGAGAGGATGTTTTTGTTGTTCAAGTCTCGAAACCACCTATACCGCCGGCGCCGGATGAAGTCTTCGACAATACCATCACTAAGTGGTTACACCATTACTTGGAGATTGCCGGAGTTTGCGAGGGGATTCTCGAGTGCTTAAATCAATTGGAAGCCATTCCACCCTTGAAGTTAGCCGAATTCAAGAGATCAATCGATGGAGCCATGAGGAAACTCGATGATGGGGGAGAGACAAACTTTTATTTTGATCCTCCTTGATAAGAGGTATCGTCGGGCTAAAGACGTAAAACGTAGCACTTGTTGGGAGGTAACCCAACTCTATCTTTAATTTTCAGTTTTTGTTTATTTATTTTTTGTTTTTGTTTTTTCTTTGAGTCTTTTCCTTTATTAAGCTCTTTATCCAAGAATTTTCGAAGCTTGTGAGTTGTAGGTTTTCTCGATGAGGTTTCGGCTAGAAGAGAAGATCGATAGTAAGCTAGCTTCGGTAAAAGGTACGCTCGTTAACTTAACACTCCTTCTTCTTAAACTTATTCCTTCATCATGATTCGAAATAAGTTTGGGGGAGGGGGAAGTGTGGCTTCGTTAACTCATTTACATGAGTTCTTGGATTGTAGCTTAATTTTTGGATATTTTATTAGTAGTTTTTATTTTTGTTGAGTCTTAGGTTTAAAATTGAGTCAAGTAAGCATGTGATGATAGTGTTGTGAATTTGGCCGATGATAGAAAATTTTTGTTGATTTTTGGAGAAAAAATTCATGATCTTTATTATGCATGGAACCTTGGCGAACTGACGCGATTTATTTGATGAGTTTGAAGTATGCTATGATATCGGGAACTAGTTAGTTTGAACCCGTGAGATTTGAGCTATTTGTGCATATTTATGCCTATTCTTTGATTGAGTGATCATGCATTCTTCATTGTTTCTAGAACTTGCCTTGTTTCTCCATCAAGACCTTAGTATATTAATGAATTAGGAGATGATCTTAGGCCATCTTTCTTTAGCCACATGATTCCTATACACTAACCTTGTTCATAATCATTTGTTTACCCCTTTTGAGCCTTTATTAGCCGTTCTTTGTAAAACCAGATGATAGGAGGTTTGGATGGTTATGGGTATCTTTTGGTAGTTAGTTGTATAGAAGGAGTTTGTTTCACTAAAAAGTGTTCGCAATAGAACGAAATCCTATCGTAGCACTAGCAAGTAAAACCCAATGTCGAATCTCAAAGGAAAACTTTGCAGGACAATTAATTATGTAGTAAAACCTAATCTAGCCTAAAACTAAGAAAGCAAGTAAATAAGATTTGTTGGGTTTTTGTTTTAAATCCTAGGCAAGAAAATAAATAAAAGCAATAAATTAAAGGAAGTAAATAATCTAATCTAGAACTTGAGAAATAAATCTAAGAATTAAACTAAGAAAGCGATTAATCTACCTAGGCAAGAATCGAAAGGAAAGCAATAAAGAAAGCAATAAAGAAAGCATAAACTACTCTAGACATGATGAATAAAATCTGGAAATTAAAAGGCTAATTAATCTAACTATGAAAGCTTTGAAAAACGAGAGAATCGAAACTAGAAAAACGAATCTAAACTTTAAACTAGAAATCGAAAGAACGAAAT
The DNA here is from genome assembly GCA_029379335.1 of Thymus mandschuricus. Taxonomy (NCBI): domain Eukaryota; kingdom Viridiplantae; phylum Streptophyta; class Magnoliopsida; order Lamiales; family Lamiaceae; genus Thymus; species Thymus mandschuricus. Next base: position 40,977,103 of record CM057071.1, read on the forward strand.
TAAAACTGAGCAAATTAAACGAAGCAATTAAGAGAACGAATCTAAAACTAAAGCAAAGCAATTAAAACAAATATACGAAAGCAATAAAAGAACTTACGAGAATTAAACGAAGACGAAGAACGCGAATTAAATAAAGAAGTCTTGAATTAAACGAGCTAAGAATCCGGATCCGAACAAAGTAAAGCTAATCTAGAGAATTTTAGTGCTGAAAAATAAAGCTAACTAATGCTAAAAATTGATAAAAGATGTCTAAGATGTTTTAAAATTCGTCCAAGGCACTAATATATATACTAGGAAGAAAACCTAATTAAATAAGGAAACACAGCTGGACGCCGACATCTGGACGATCGTCCAGATGTTGAAGGAAATCTGGACGGTCGTCCAGATCAGGAACTGCCTAAACCCTTCGCATATGTTTGGCCGCTCGTCCAGATGCTGCATGAAATCTGGACGGTCGTCCAGATCAGGTACTGGCACGTTCGCGCGCGACTCTCTTGTTTCGGCCGTATCTTCCTCATTCAAACTCCGAATTGACCTCCGTTTTCGCCTATGTGCTCCTATCGAACCCCTCTTCGATATAATGCTTTCATTACATCCAAAATGAATCTTCAATAAAATCATGAGAGGTTAGAACTCGAGGTCAATGATTGCTCAACAACCTTTCTTCTCGTTTTCTTCTCGTTTCCGCCCTTTTCATCCTACAAGTACCAAAAACTCCAAACAAACGAATCATAGCCAAAAGACACACTAAAAGACACGAAACACAATGAAAACGAACACGAAAACACAACGAAAAACCTAAAAACTAAACACCAATCAAAATCCCCCACACTTAGACCTTTGCTTGTCCTCAAGCAATATAAACATACAACTTAGATTCAATCCAAACAATTCAAATCATAGAGCATTTAATCATCGGAATCGACAAACTCAAACGAGGTCACTTTAATCCCAAGTTACGATCAATCATCATCAACGAACTATGTGGCTTATAAATCGACCCAAGCAAGAGGAAAAGCAATGATACACACATCTCACAAATATCTAGATCACCACAACTTTAGACGTCTAGCCTACTTCCCCTTTTTATTCAATACATAAACAACTCTCTTTTTTTCTTTTTTTTTTTTTTTTACACAAGTGAACGTTTTTGGCACATAATTCACTAGGTTTAATCATCGATGGGTCACATCGAGCCTCCTAGTGCGGTTTCCCGTACCCATTGTCAAGAGGGGTAGAATGCCTACGAACACATTATTCAAATATACACGAGTATCATCTAGGACAAAGTTCATGAAATGTGATCATTCGAGGGTCTCTCGAAGCCTTTTCATGTGGTTTCCCATGCTCATTACTCTAGTATTTTCATACGTTACAAGTAAGAGGAGCAGAATCCTATCAACTCTTTTATTCACATATAAACACACTTCTTTTTTTTTTTTTTTTTTTTTTTCTTTTCTTTTCTAAGGGGAAAGTAAACTAGCAATCAAAGTCGCAACAATCTAGATTTATCACTCAACCAAAAATCATAAATCATTTTCCTCAAACTCAAATCAATTCGTGCCCCACAACTCATCGAATCATAATCAACAACAACTCAAGATTAAACCAACCTAATTTATGCTCAAATCAATTCCAACAACTAAAGATTCCATCGTTGAATCATTCACATTGATCCTAAGTTACATGCTTATAGGGCTCAAAATCAAACAAATTCCTAAGTGAGGGAACATGAGGACTCGATCAACTAGACTCGATCAACAAGACAACAAAACCTCAAAAACTTCATGCCAAAAGTTCAAAGACCCTCCCCCACACTTAAAATCAAGCAATGTCCCCATTGCAAGAAAATAAAAAGGAAAGGGATAAAGAGAACTTATCGCAATATGACGAACACAAATACCCAAAATCTCGAGAGACTCCAAGTATCACCTACAAAACAAACACAAAACAAAACACAAAAGCGTAAAATCGAACAAAATAAAGAAAGCAAAATAAAAGACTCAAAACAAAACACGAAACAAGGCTATGATCAATTGAAAGGACTTCGGAACCGGGGATCTTGCCAACGAGGATCGTGAGGAGACCAAAATCGGGGATCATTCGGGTTCGGTTTGAGCTGAGGTAGAGCCAATCGAAAATCAAAAACTGCCTGGCCCACGGTTTTGGACGATCGTCCAGATTTCCTAAGGAATCTGGCCGATCGGCCAAATGAGAAACTGGGTGATCTTGGTTACACGGATTTGGACGATCGTCCAGATTTCCAAAGGAATCTGGCCGATCGGCCAAATAAGAGGCTGGATCCTCGACGCCAATTCCTGCAAAAACACCTAACTAAAACGAAAAATTAAAATTAAACTAAAACAAGAAAAATTATGAAAAATAAAGTTCTAATTTTTATATTTTTTTTTACGTGGGTTGCCTCCCACCAAGCACTTGTTTAACGTCATTAGCTAGACGAAGGATACAATCAACCTAAGCCCGTAGCGCCAAGTGACGTCTTGATGCTCCTTGCGACACACTCACACTCCCTCCTCGAACAATCTCGAAGATCCAAAATGTGGTCAACATCAACTCTTGACTCCCCCACACTTGGTTCGAACTCCTTCTCAAACATCTTCGAGTTAAACTCTGCAAGAAAAGATGTTCCACAAATGGTGAGGTTAGAAAGAAAAGAATTAATGATCACTTCCTCATTCGATTCATGTATCGAGCTGTCCTCTTCATCATCCTCCTCCAAATTCCGTAGAAATTCTTCGATTATGTCCTCTTCTTCATCCACACAACTAAAGAATTCGTCGTCTTCAATGGACTCTTCTTCGTCAATGAATTCTTCAATAATTGCTACCCTATCAGAAACCTCACAAACATTTTCCTCAACACAAGGGTTAGCAAGCTTAACATAAGAGCATAAATGAAAAGATGAAGTAGGAATAGAAGATGAGTTCCCAAATACCGAAAATGTGACCGAACCTCCTTCGCCGGCCATGCTCAATGTACCGGTACCTACATCAATCCGAGCTCGAGTAGTGGCCATGAATGGTCGTCCCAATAAAAGTAGATGTCCGGTTGCGCTCTTAGCTCCCTTGCCTTCATGAAGCACGACGAAGTCGGTAACGACTCGAATTCCTCCAACAAGGACAGTGACGTCTTCCACAACTCCCAAAGGACTGCTCACGGTGCCGTCTGCTAACTCAATGCGCATGTCGGTAGCTTGAAGGACTCTTGAGTTCATCTTCTCAAAAATAGAATACGGCATTAGGTTCACCGCAGCTCCTAAATCCATCAATCCCGAAACGGTCTCTCCGCTATCCAAAATGATGCTCAAATCGAAACCTCCCGGATCCCCTCGTTTAGGAAATGAGTTGATAGGCTTGGGGTCCTTTGTCTCCTTCTTCATGATACTCCGAATAGGTGGAACATACGGATTGAGCATTTGCTTCTTGTTCTTCACTCTACTCGGGAATGGAATAGGGGGGACATACGGATCGGGCGTCTTGTGGAGAACGGGAACATCCTTCTTATCATCCTCGAACTCCGTGTGCTGTTCGTCGGTTTCTGGCCGACCGGCCAGATCGGCTACTGGACGAGGTTGGCCGACGGGTGTTGCCGGGGTTCCCGGGCCGTTCCATCGAGGGCTCGGGCCCCGTCTATCTCCCATGGGCCCTTGAGGGGGCATCGGAACTCCATTGCGTTGTAACACCGTGATTGCATGAGCTTGGTGAGGTGGAACGGGAGGAACATATGGAGGATATGGGGCTTGCACCTCGTTGGCTTGTTGTGGTTGAATCCCTTGGCTCGGAATTCGCCCCGGTTGTTGCATCAGGTGCATGGAACTAGAAATTTGGCCAATGGCCAACTCGAGCCTCTTTATGTTCGCATCAAGTGCATGGAGACGATCCTCATCGACGGGAGGCTTTTGTGGAGGTCCTTGAGGACGAGAATTCGGGTATGATGGTGGTGGTGTAGGAGTAGGTTGAGGGGGGTAGTATGGAGGTGGAGGATATTATGGATTGGGAGGATATTGAGGAGGAGAATAATATGGTGGAGGTTGAGAGTAGTAGGGATTTTGAGGAGGGTAGGGGTTATTATATGGAAAAGGGCGACGATATTGAAAATTCGGGTTCGTACCTTGCCCTTGGGGTGGTGGCATGTAACCTTGGGCAGCATATACATCGGCTCCTCCTTCATAAGTGGATGCTCCCATGTTGTGGCAAACCTCCTTGATGTGTCCCAACTCTCCACAAATCTCGCATTTGTCCGGCTTCCTCTCTTCCTCATTCGGGGCCGGTGCACTGTGCTTAATCTTCAAGTTCTCGAGATCCCTATACATGTCGGCAATTTGCTTCTTCAAATCGGGGCTCATCGAGATTGCACTCGCCTCCACTTTCCTTGGCCTAGCTGATTTTTGTTGAGAACTCGCAGCGAGCGTCTCGAATATCGTCTGCAACTCGTCAGCTGTCTTGACCGCTATGTTGCCTCCGGCCGAACTGTCCACCATGAACTGACAAGTCTGGTTGAGGGCGTCGTAAAAATATTGCCAAAGCAACTCCGATGCCATTTGATGATGTGGGCATTGTTGAAGTAGCTCTTGGAACCTCTCCCATGCTTCGTGAAACGGCTCATCGTTGTCTTGGGAAAAGTTCATGATCTTCGACCGCACCTCTTGAGTCTTGCGGTTCGGGTAGTACTTAAGCATGAATTTCTCACACACCGCATTCCAAGTGGTGAGAGAGTTGGCCGGGAGCGCCAAATACCATGACTTTGCTCGATCCTTCAAGGTGTACGGGAAACACTTCATCTTGAGATTGTCCTCCGTGAGTCCCGAAAGTGGGAAAGTCTGAACCACCGTGCAAAATTCTCGGATGAATGTCAAAGCATCTTCGTTGGGCAGCGCGTGGTAGGACGGGAGCAACGCCATGTGGTGAGGTTTAAGCTCATGATTCCTGACCGCTTCCGTCAGGACAATCGCCGAAGTGGTGGCTGTGAATGTGGGGCGAGCAAAATCGCCCATGACTCTAGCTGCCATGGCTTCGGGCTCTGCAAACAACAAGACTAAACCAAAGTCTTGAGAATCGATCTCCTCCTTCTCCTTCGCGGCTAAGATCGCTTTCCTTTGATGGATGTTGTCGAAGTAGGGCGCTAAATTCCTTTGAAGACTTCGGCGACCATGCATAAACAACACTCAACAAACGGGGTTAAACGCACCGAGTGGAAGAAACAAGAAATCGAAATAACACAAATAAAATAAAAAAATAAAAATAAAAATAAAACAAATAAAAATACTACACAATCAAAAGCCTAAAGTTTTCCCCGGCAACGGCGCCAAAATTTGTTTCACTAAAAAGTGTTCGCAATAGAACGAAATCCTATCGTAGCACTAGCAATTAAAACCCAATGTCGAATCTCAAAGGAAAACTTTGCAGGGCAATTAATTATGTAGTAAAACCTAATCTAGCCTAAAACTAAGAAAGCAAGTAAATAAGATTTGTTGGGTTTTTGTTTTAAATCCTAGGCAAGAAAATAAATAAAAGCAATAAATTAAAGCAAGTAAATAATCTAATCTAGAACTTGAGAAATAAATCTAAGAATTAAACTAAGAAAGCGATTAATCTACCTAGGCAAGAATCGAAAGGAAAGCAATAAAGAAAGCAATAAAGAAAGCATAAACTACTCTAGACATGATGAATAAAATCTGGAAATTAAAAGGCTAATTAATCTAACTATGAAAGCTTTGAAAAACGAGAGAATCGAAACTAGAAAAACGAATCTAAACTTTAAACTAGAAATCGAAAGAACGAAATTAAAACTAAGCAAATTAAACGAAGCAATTAAGAGAACGAATCTAAAACTAAAGCAAAGCAATTAAAACAAATATGCGAAAGCAATAAAAGAACTTACGAGAATTAAACGAAGACGAAGAACGCGAATTAAATAAAGAAGTCTTGAATTAAACGAGCTAAGAATCCGGATCCGAACAAAGTAAAGCTAATCTAGAGAATTTTAGTGCTGAAAAATAAAGCTAACTAATGCTAAAAATTGATAAAAGATGTCTAAGATGTTTTAAAATTCGTCCAAGGCACTAATATATATACTAGGAAGAAAACCTAATTAAATAAGGAAACACAGCTGGACGCCGACATCTGGACGATCGTCCAGATGTTGAAGGAAATCTGGACGGTCGTCCAGATCAGGAACTGCCTAAACCCTTCGCATATGTTTGGCCGCTCGTCCAGATGCTGCATGAAATCTGGACGGTCGTCCAGATCAGGTACTGGCACGTTCGCGCGCGACTCTCTTGTTTCGGCCGTATCTTCCTCATTCGAACTCCGAATTGACCTCCGTTTTCGCCTATGTGCTCCTATCGAACCCCTCTTCGATATAATGCTTTCATTATATCCAAAATGAATCTTCAATAAAATCATGAGAGGTTAGAACTCGAGGTCAATGATTGCTCAACAACCTTTCTTCTCGTTTTCTTCTCGTTTCCGCCCTTTTCATCCTACAAGTACCAAAAACTCCAAACAAACGAATCATAGCCAAAAGATACACTAAAAGACACGAAACACAATGAAAACGAACACGAAAACACAACGAAAAACCTAACAACTAAACACCAATCAGAGTTGAAAAGAATATTTTGTTGTGGTGTAGAGGGAGAAGAAAAGAATTGTAGATGCTTGTATAGTTTGTTAGCTATCCCTTTAAGCTTAGAAAAAAATTGTAAGTATGAAAAAAAAAAAAAAAAAAAAAAAAAAAAAAAAAAAAAAAAAAAAAAAAAAAAGGAAAAGAAAAGAAAAGAAAAGAAAAGAAATATAGAGCCCTTGTTCATTATTAGAAAGAACATTCTTAGTTGAGCTCTAGAAGGAAAAAAAAAAAAAAAACAGAAAAAAAGAGAGAAATATATAAGCATAAGGGGATAGTTAGCTTTGATTTGTATAGTTGATATTTTAGCATCTTTGAGTTTGTATTTGGTGTGTTGGATGGTAGAAGATGGAGTAAAATCTATACTTTGTTTGGAGTTGAAAAGAGGTTGATGATTTGTAGTATTTTGAGTCACTTAGCCTATACATTCCCAACCTTAACCAATGTCCCTACATTACAAGCTTATATAAAGACCTTTTTGATCTTAGTTTGTAAGTATTACATTAGGTGGAGATGTTGAGATTGAAGGCAAGCCTATGGTAAACATGTTGCATTGCATTGATGTTGAGTGAACCCCTTATGATGTGCATTATTATATACATTTTTTTTTCTTTGAGAGAGTTGAGTGTTCACTTATATATATACACAATTCCACATGTTGGAGAGAGTTCTTTGATGGATTAGCATGTTTTGAGTTTGTTGAGTAGATTGTGTTGTTGATGCTAAGGTTGTGTGCATAGTTTTGATCATGATCATGAGTGATTGTTTTTGAAAAAATTTGAGGCCTATATAGTTCACAATGCTTGAGTCTATTGTTTATTTCGTTTTCTTTATTGTTCGGGACGAACAATGTTTAAGTTTGGGGGATTTTGATAGGGTGTATTTTTACTATATTATCATATCTAAGTGTTATATTATCGTTTTCTTGTCTTATTTTGATAGTTTAGCTTGTGTTTTGTATTGTTTATGTTATTTCGAGCTAGATTACGCTTTTGGGTTGTTTTAAGTGTTTTTAGGGCTTTTGAGTCAAGAAAACCCAAGGCGAGGAAAAAGATGACGAACCAAAGGAAGATGATGAAGTATTGATCCCAAAGTTCTGACTTCTCACGATGTTATTGAAGACTTATTCTGGAATTATGGAAGCATAGCATTGAAGAGGGGTTCGATAGGAGTGTGTAGGCGAAAACGGAGGTCAATTCGGAGTTCGGATGAGAAAGATACGGACGAAACAAGAAAGGTGCGCAAACCGGCAAATCCACTCGGACACCCACTCGGCCTAGTCAGCGGCCGAGTGAAGCTACTGTTGAACCTACTCGGCCGAGTCTTTGGCCGAGTCGTTGACCGAGTCAAACACACGGAAATCCTAAATTTGGGCTATTTTTATTTCCTTAACCTAATCCTTGCCCACTTAGGTAACAATAATGATCCCCTAACTTATAAATACCCCTAAACTCATCATTGTATCGAAGTTTTCATAAGTTTTGATAAGTTTTTCATAGTTTAGAGTTCTTCCATACACTTTTATATTTTAGATTAGTTTTTACATTCATGTATGAAGACCATTGAAGATTGAAGATTTATTCAAGATTAAAGAGTTTTTCTATCCCTTTCTCTTTTACTTATGTTTTTAATTATGTTTATTCTTCCTTCTACCTTTCTTTTAATTATGTCTAGCTAATTTTCTTAGTTGATTTTAGGGATTGAATGCCTAATTGAATTTATGTGAGTGTTCTTGTTTACAATTAGCCTTCCAATCTAGGTACATGTTTCATGGTGCTTATTCTCATGCATGATTACTTGATCACTAATTATGTGATAGTTATGTTTTTATGATCTTAATAGGATAATTGCATAATAGATCTCATGAATACATGGTATGGTAGTTTGATTATCTTAGTTGAGATTGAATTATCATATGTGTGCATATAGTTGATTTAGGTGTCTTAATTGAACCTAATTGATTGTATGATTGATACTTGTTCTATTTTGCACTTGATTTGATTTCTATAAATCCGAAAGGAGATTAGGATCTTGTTAGGTGACGACTTGCATTGCCTTAATTGGAGTGTTAGGTTATTTTTGTTGTATCACATCTAGATTGGATTAAATTGGTTAATTGTACTCATTAATTGCTTACATATATTTGATTAGGTAGGCTTCCCTAGAATTAACCTTGTTTCCTATTTGATTTATTTGTTTCCTTATTTGCTTATTTTGTTTACTTATTTGAGTTATTTATTTTGTTTATTTTCTTTGCCTAGAATTTTAGAAAACCACATTCATAATTTCTTTTTGCCTAGACATCAGTTTAATTCTAGAGTAGAGGTACTTTGTGTGATTTCGATATATCAATCCCTGTGGATACGATACTCGTACTTGCTTTATACTATACCTATTTTGTGTGGTTAAAAATAGTGCGATCACAGTTCTCCTGCTCCGGCAGTCTCTTGCTGCCATTGTTGGCTACTGATAAGCTTCCTTCTTTCTCCCTGGCTCTTGGTTACATTTACTACACTTGATGGGTTCATTGTTGATTGATTCGGTGATTTAGGCAATTTATTGTTATGCTATGATGTTGGCTGTTGTTGTTGGTTGTTGTTGTTGGTAATTTTCCAGTTTTGGGAGAAATGTTGGTGTTCGATTCATAGTTGGATTGAGGATATATATTGTGGTGTCCCTTATGCCTTGTGATTAAACATGCTTGATCATGATCTTATGCTTGAATGAAGGCAAAAATTACTATCTTGGGGCCTATGTGATTCGGTATTCATCCTATGTCATTTTTCATGCTTGCATGCTCGAATTTGTTGGTGATTTCGGTTCTAAACGGACATGCATTGGGTTCTTCTATTTGGGCAGCCTTCTAGCAATGATCTTGGTCATTTTATGGTGTATGCATGCTTTATTTAGCCTAGTTCCTAGAGAAACATGGAAGGCTTCACTTACTTGCTTAGATATGGGTTTGGAAATGGTGTTCTTGGCCTTGGTTAGGGACTGCCTTCTTGGTCCTTTCCTTGGCTGCTGCCTTCTCGGTTTCCTTTTCTCAAAGCCGATTGTTGGTGACCTAAAAATGTGGGTTTAATACCTTAGTGACCTAATATCATTTCTCATTAATCAAAGGAAATGGAGAGGCTCTTACTTGTGATTTTGAGGCTGGAAATCCTAGCTAGCTTCGGTTCTCTTCTCTCCCCTTCCTTGTTCTTGCTTCTAAGGTAGTGTGAGCTCTATGTTAGCTCTTGCATGTGTGAAAATTTGAATGGAAATGAAAGGGGATGCTTACCGTGAGCTCTTTGATGCTTAAGGTGCTGGAATTTCTATGCTCTCTTCCTTCTTCTCTCGGTTCTCACTCTCTATCTCTTTCTTGTTCTTGAAGTATATGAATGATTGAGTTGTGTGTGTGTGAAGGGAGTTGACTTGTTATATCCATTTGGTGTAGGTTCTTGGCTTGTCTCCGCCTTGGAGAGAGAGAGATGAATGGGGATTGGTGGGATTCTTTTCAAGGGATGTGAGCAGATTTCTTTGGAAGAGAAAAGGGAGAGAGAGAGAGAGAGAGAGAGAGAGAGGTTTGGTGTGCATGCTGTTCTCGGTAATACCCCAATGCAAAAAGGAGCAATGATGATGTTGGTTCCCTTCCTTAATCTTGCTTATGGGGGTGTTTAAGCCTCTAATTCTTTGGGTTAAGGACTAATCTGAGCTCCCTAATTGCTATGGAGAGAGAGAGGGACGTTGCAGGGGCTGTACTGCCGAGCCCTTCCATTTCTTTTATTTTATTTTGTATACATTATTGTACATTATTGTAATTAAAGTGTATTTTTATTTTTAACACATGTAATTTATTGTACTTGAAAATAATATCATGAGTATTTGGCCTTTATCCTTTATTAATTAAATTGGCACAACACATGGGCTTTTCTTATTGGGCCAAAACAATTCGTATATTAAATCGTGAAATGGGCCTTCGTTCTTTAAGCGGGCCTCGGCCCTTGAATAATAATTATTCATTTTGTTTTATCTGGCCTTTCTTAATACTTTAAATTCTTGTACGACAACTCTACTATTATTCATAGTTCTCGAATTTTTATTTTCCTAATTGTTAGTAATAACACTCTTAATACTTAAAAATAATGTCGAAGTTTTTATTACTCACTAAGAAAAACTGCGACTATTACAGCTTCCTCATCGTTGAATACCAAAAAGAGAAAAAAAATATGTCTCAAATGAACCAAACTCTACTTTGGCACTTACGATTGGGTCACATCAACCAAAAGAGGATTCAAAGGTTGATAAAAGAAGGTGTTTTGGATTTCCATATAGAACCTTTATCAACATGCGAATCATGTTTGGAAGGAAAGATGGTGACCAGACCTTTCAAGTCCATAGGATATCGAGCTCAAGAGCTCTAAGAGCTGGTTCATTCTGACTTGTGTGGACCGATGTCCGTTCAAGCTCAAGGAGGTTACGAGTATTTCGTCACTTTTATTGATGATTACTCGAGATACGGTTTTATCTACCTACTCCACAAGAAATCTGAATGTTTTGACAAGTTCAAAGATTTCAAAGCGGAACTGAGTTTCGAAAGTTCTTGTCAGATAATGGGATTGCATCTCAGTTGACTACGCCGGGTAGTCCCCAACAGAACGGTGTAGCAGAGAGACGAAATCGAACTCTTTTGGATACGGTTAGATCAATGATGAGTTATGCATCCTTGCTAATTTCGTTCTGGGGATATGCCTTGGAAACAACAGGTTATCTCCTCAATCTAGTACCTTCAAAGTCGACTGTTAAAACTCCTTCCGAATTATGGACAGGGCGTAAGCCTAGCTTGGGTCATATTCTGGTTTGGGGATGTCCAGCACACTTGCTGACAAAGGAGGCCGACAAATTGAGGTCTAAGACTGAGGTTAGGCTGTTTGTAGGATATCCAAAGGGAACGAAAGGAGGTTATTTCTATAGCCCTCAGGATCAGAAGGTCATTGTAAGCACTAATGCCCGATTCCTAGAGGAGGACTTTATTAATAACCATCGGACAAGGAGTGAAATAATACTTGATGAGTTGCGAGCATCAGCAGCAGCTAGTATTCTAGAACAGCTGAGAGTACAAGTAGAGATGCCACAAACTGCACCTATTTCCGACACTGTATCTCCACCGTTGCTTCGTCGCAGTGGGAGGGTTGTTCGTCAACCAGACCGTTTCATGTTCGTGGGAGAATCCACTGAATTGCTCTTGGGCATCGAACATGATGAGATCGACCCTTGGACTTATAAGGAAGCAATGGAGGACGAGGATGCAAATTCCTGGAGAGTTTCTATATATGGATTCGGAGATAGAATCCATAGTTAACATGGACGTGTACGACCTTGCGGAGCTGCCAGATGGGTTAAAACCCATCGGTTGCAAGTGGGTGTACAAGCGGAAAACAGGACCTGATGAGAAGGTTTTAGCCTTCAAAGCTAGATTGGTGGCGAAAGGATTCACTCAGAAAGAGGGAATCGATTATGATGAGACATTTTCGCCAGTTGCCATGCTTAAGTCCGTCAGAATACTCTTGTCCATGGCGGCACAGTTAGACCTAGAGGTTTGGCAAATGGACGTTAAGACTGCGTTCTTGAACGGGCACCTTGAAAAGGTAGGGACATTTATATGCGCCAACCAGAAGGTTATGTGAGAGATGGCCAGGAGCATCTCATTTGGAAGCTTAAGAAGTCCTTATATGGACTTAAGCAAGCATCCAGGTCCTAGAACATTCATTTTGATGGAGTGATAAAATCTTATGGTTTTATCTAGTGCATAAACAAAAGTTGTGTTTACAGGCTCAGTGCGGACGGAAGCGTGGTATTCTTAGTACTGTACGTAGATGACATACTTCTCATTGGCGACAATGTGAACGTGTTGCCAGGCGTAAAGGATTGGTTATCTGAACAGTTTCAGATGAAAGACTTGGGAGAAGCTGGTTACATCCTATGGATCAAGGTGATCAGAGATCGCCGTAAGAGGATATTAGGCTTAAGCCAAGCTTTATATATAGATACTGTGATTGCCCGTTTCAGCATGGAAAATGCCGAGAAGGGTTTTCTTCCCCTCAGACATGGCATTCCTCTATCCAAGGATATGTGTCCGAAGACACAAGAGGAAATAGAGGACATGAAGACTGTACCGTATGCTTCCGCGGTTGGGAGTCTCATGTATGCGATGCTGTGTACTAGACCGGATATCTGCTATGCGGTTGACATGGTGGCTAGATATCAGTCTAACCCTGGTCAGGGACATTGGACGGCCGTTAAGCACCTATTGAAGTATCTATAGAGGACAAGAGATCATGTGCTTGTTTATCGGTCCAATGAGTTAATCCCGATAGGGCATACGGACTCAGATTTCCAGGCTGATCGAGATGAGAGGAAATCTACCTCAGTCTATGTGTTTACCTTGGGACGTGGAGCTGTCACTTGGAAGAGTGTGAAGCATAAGTGCATCGCAGACTCTACCGTGGAGGCCGAATATGTGGCTGCTTGTGAGGCTGCTAAAGAGGTTGTGTGGCTCCTGAACTTCCTGAATGAGCTAGAGCTAGTTCCCAGTTTGCCCAGAGGTATCATATTATATTGTGATAATGCTGGAGCAGTTGCAAACTGCAAGAAACCTAGGGCTCACAAGGCAAGCAAGCACATAGAGAGAAATGATCGCACTATTTTCTACCACACAAAACAGGTATAGTATAGAATAAGCGAGTATCGTATCCACAGGGATTGACAAGTCGAAAACTCACACAATACCTCTACTAAAGAACTAACGTGATGTTTAGGCTTTTGGGAATTTAGGTTTTGTGGTATTTATAGACTAAGCAAATAATAAAAAAAACTCAAATAAATCAAGTAAGGAAATAAATAAATAAGGAAAACAACTAGTCAAATAAAACAACTTAGCACTCAAGCAATTAAACAAATAAGGTAAGTAAACAATTAAGGAAAAATGTTGATTTTAGGGAAGCCTACCTAATCAAACATATGCAAGCAATTAATGAATACAATTAACCAATTTAATCCAATCTAAATGTGATACATGAAAAATAACCTACACCCCGATGAAAGCAATGCAAGTCGTCACCTAATATGATCCTAATATCCTTTCGGACGCATAGATATCAAATTAAGTGCAAAATAGAACAAGTATCAATGATATAATCAACTAGGTTCAATTATGACACCCAAATCAATTATATGCAAACATATGATAATTGAAACTCAATTAAAACAAATCAAATTATCATACCATGTATTCATGAGATCTATTATGCAATATCCTATCAAGGCATATAAACATAACTATGCATACACAATTAGTGATCAAGTAATCATGCATGAGAATAAGCACCATGAAAACATGCATCTAGATTGGACGGCTAATTGTAAACAAAAACACTTACATAAATTCAATTAGGCATTCAATCCCTAAAATCAACTAAGGAATTTAGCTAGACATAATTGAAACAAACATAAACACAAAAGATTGAAAGAACATAATTAAAGAGTAAGAGTAAGAAAACTTGAACACAAACGAAGAACGTCGAATCTTGAATCATGCATAAACTTGAAAAGCTCCAATGTTGAATACAAGAATAAAAACTCCAAAGGAAAATATAAAAGTGCTAGAAAAATATGAAAGATGATAAGATGTTTTCCTTTACAATGCTAGGCTAGGAGTATATATAGGAGAAATTTACATAAGGAAACCTAAACCAAAAAGGAGTCTAATTAATGAAGGAGAAAAATCCCGGCTGGAACCCCCTCTCGACAGACCTCTCGATCGAGAGAGGTGTCGAGAGGTAGTGAAATAAGCTCTCGATCGATAACTGCGGCAGAATGTACCTCTCGATAGATCTCTCGATCGAGAGAGGTATCGAGAGGGCTTCTCTCGAACTCAAATCTTGAACTTCAAGCTACGATCTTCACGCCTTGTCTCGTCTCGGGGTTTTATCATCAAAATATACCTAAAAACGTAGAAAAACACCCACAAGCATAATATTGTCTAATATAATGAAAACCATATAAACTATAGACAATACTACACAATCGAGACACAAAATCGACTCTTTTTGGTTATAAAAACAAGGTAAATTTCACATATATCAAGAAAGTACCACCTCGTACGAGCAATCGTCGAAAGAGGAGAAGTAGAAGTGAAGAAAATCCCTTCAGCGGATAATCTGGCAGATCCATTCACAAAGAGCTTACCAGTCAAAGTGTTCGATAGTCACGTTGAAGGGATGGGACTGGAGCGCCTCCCACACTAGAAAACTTTGAGTATAAGTGGGAGAAGATGTGTAATAGATGCTAGATTGTAGACACTTTGCCTATTTGTCACATGATATACTAAAAGTTTGCTTTAGTATAAGTGGGAGATTGATAATTTTGTATACTATAAAGCAGGCCTTTTAGCTTGTATGCATGTGTTGTCCATAACCACTTACAATCTTCTATCTGATTAAGTATGAATTGATTTCCATGCACCAAACATCTATCCATTATCTCAAAGTTGTAGGCTTTATGGGTGTTGTAGATCACAGAAGACCATAGTTGCCGGTTCCTCTAGAGATATAAAAGGGTATCACAGTCGAGACAGTTCTGGATATAACTGTCAGTTTAGGCTGTAGTATAGGCTGCATAAGTAGCTTGTCTTGGCTACTTGTCTATGCTAGTACGTGCGTGTATGATAGGATCACACTGAGGTGCATTCTTCTATTCTGACCTATGTAGAAAGAATCAAGACCTCGGTGACTTAAGATGAACCTTAACTCTAGTTGAGTCCTAAGGGTGTATAGTTGTAGTCTGCTTCTTTAACTTACTATGGGTGAGAGTTCAGAGGATCTGTAACTCAATATGCTCCGTATCTTGAGAAGCAACTACAACTAGTACGACTCTTAGTGTAACTGCAACAGAGCACCGTATCTTGGTAGAACAGGTTGATCACATCCCCTGAGGAATTCATTAAGGATTATCATACCAAACCCTGCAGGTGGATTAAGTTCTGGTATGATGAATAAGGAATGAATGGTACTACTCAGGAATGATAAAAGAAGTTGAATAACATAAGCAGTCAAATGCTTTAAGTTAATCAACGGATGTGGGATATCTTAAGTACGGGGGTCGCTAAGTCTAATACTAGCCCTGAACTCAACAGGGGTAAAACAGGTAATTCAGTACTATTACTCTAGTGGAATGTTTTAGTACTTATGGACTAAATTATACTCTGGGCTGAGTATGGAGGATTTAGCCATTGGGAGGCCTCGGTTTTACCAGCTAGTAGATCCCTGATCTGGCCCAAAAAGCTCAATAGGCCACAGCATAAGGAATAAGTGGGCCATCACATAACTGGGCCCGGTTTGGGCTCAAGTTTGGCTCATGGACGGCCGGTCCATCTGTTGCAGGCCTGGCATGCAACTTAAGCCCAAGTCTAACTTGGTCTCTCCTATATATACCCCCTCAAAGTCTTGTTTGACCTAAGTTTTGGAATTTACAAGTGCACTCTAAATATTCCACAAGAAAGGGAGGCTAGGGTTTGGAGAGATACTGGGCGGCGCCGGCTTGAGCAAGAGTGACGACAGTTCCCGTTTTCGTGGCTGATTCCGAGGTTCGTTGTCCATCCAATGTCAAAATCGAGCAGGGATACAGATCAGAAGATCTATTCGCGAGTTCTCTTCATCCTAAGGTAATCGATCTGAACACCCTATGATTCTGCACTTAAATTCATAGGAGCATGATAGGTTTTATCGATAACTTAGATATCCAAAATAGATCCTCGGGATGAACCGATCTTCATTGATCTTGGTTCCTTCATCTAGGTGGTGCATGAGAACAAGGTCTAAAGGTGATCCAATCAACCTTTTGAATCTTGAGATTGAAGTACTTTGCCGAAGAAACAACGCAAGGAGGAGAAGAAGTATCCAAGCAAGACAAGAGATGGCACAAGCACCACCCAATGAGGAGCATATTCACCAAATGCAACAACAACTCGAGGATATGCAAGCTCAACTTCGGGCTCAAGAAGCCGAGAGGAATAGGCCACCACCTACGCCTATTAATGAGCTATTCCAACCCCTTGCACCACAAGGGTTAGTGAATGGCAGAAGAGTAGCAGCTTACAGTTATGAAATCAAGCCGGCTCTCATTAGTATGGTGCAACAAAACCAATATGGAGGAAGGCCACTAGAAGATCCCAACACTCACCTAGCTCAATTCCTTGACCTATGTAGTACCATAAAGATGAATGGGGTCTCGGATGATGCTCTCAAACTTTGGCTCTTTCCCTTCTCTCTAGGGATAAAGCGAAGATGTGGTATCACTCAATCAATCCCGAGCGTATTGAAAGATGGGATGAGATGGTGAAGAAGTTTCTTGAAGTTCTTTCCCCCGGGCATGACTATGTGGCTCAAGTCGGAGATTACTCAATTCCAACAACTTGATGGGGAGTCCTATGAGTCTTGGTAAGATTTAAAGAGATGTTGACGAAATGCCCAAACCACGGGTTTGATCAAGAGTCCAAGATTTGCTTCTTCTATAATGGATGTAATGGTGAGATGAAGAGACTCCAAGATGTCACGGGCGACGGAGCTCTAATGGGAAGAAGTATTGTATCCGCCTTAGCTATCATTGAGAGCATGGCTATGAACAATTATCAATGGCCAACGGAGAGGTCCATTTTGAGGAAAGTGGCTTCAGCTTCTACTACTCCCATTCCCCTTACTCCTCCTACAACTCCAACGGATCTCATAGCCTTGCTAGCGGCTAAAATGACCTCTATGAATAGCAAGATCGATGTTATGGCTCAACAAAAGGTGTAACCCACTCCTACGTTAGAAGAGCAATTCCGATTTGAGGATGCCATTTATATCCAAAATCAAAGGGGTTATCAAAATTCTCATCCACAACAAGGGGATTACCAATGGAATCCATATCCTCAAGGTATATCTAGGCATCCACACCTCAACTATGGAAATCCGAACAATGCCTTGCAAGCACCCCCCGGATTTACTACTCAAGGAGGAATCATTGTTGAGGAGAGGAAACCAAGTACCGATGAGGCTATATTCAAGGTACTCACGGCTATGCAATCTAAGATGGAGACAAATGACTTGAGAATGGAAAAAGCCAAGGCAAGCATTGAGTCTCAAGGTACTCAACTCAAAATGATTGAGGAGCAGGGGGGAATTGGCCACTATCTTGAGCAATCAACATCAACAAGGGCAATTCCCAAGTGCAACAATTGTGAATCCCAAAGAGCATTGCAAGGCTATCAAATTGAGAAGTGGAAAGGGATATGAAGGCCCGAAGAAGGTGAAGTAGTCAAGGTGTAAAGCCCCGAATTTTTATTGGATGTATAATTATTTATTAAGTTATTTAGCATATAAAACTAATATGGTCTTTGTTTGGGCTATAGCCCATGATTTAATTCATTTGTAAAGGCTCATATTTATAAGAAAAGACTCATAATAACCTATAAAATATTGCAGCCCATTTATTCATCACTTTCCCCTCATCGAAAATTGACGGCAAACATTCAAATTTTGAAAGTGCCCTTGTAAAACATTCCTTATAAAGGAATAAATATTTGGAATGATTCCCTTGATTTTAGTTTCCGTTTAGTTTGCATTTAATTGGGGTAATTACCTTTCATTGAGCACTCATCCAAATTAAAGACCCCAAAAGCTCTAGTATAAATAGACACCCCCTCCACCATATTTTTCTCACACCAATAGTAGGAAGAATCAAGATACTTGAGAGGTATCTCTTTCACAATTTTTAAACATTGTCTTTCTTGCTGTTCATTTTTCTATTGTCATCCTTTTTCTCTTGTTCTTTATTAGACGAAAGTCCACTATTTTCTTTTCATTATTAGATTGTACTTATCTTATTGTAGATGTGGGATTAACTAATTGATGATTAAATCCTATATCTATGGTCGACGATTTTCTCGTACCTCTCTGCCAAACTAAAAGAACTAATGGTAGTACATAATAGTGTGCAGTGCATGTTGTGAATTATGTTTAAAACAAATAAGATTATAATATTTTATTTTCATGGTTGACTTCATTAACATTGTATGTATGTATATCCTCTAAATAAATCTTCAAGTATTATGTATATTTATATTCCCTTTTAATGTCAGTAAGAAAGTAAATTTAGTATTTTTTTAATTCTTAAAATGTAAGGCCATTGAATCTTAAGAGTATGCATTTACTATTATTATTATTATTATTATTATTATTATTATTATTATTATTATTATTATTATTATTATTATTATTATTATTATTATTATTACTACTTAAGAAATTAGACCCCTTTTAAATGTATGTTAATATTTTCGTATAATACTCATAGGATCGGTGCACGAGACTCGAAACGTTAACTGCAGTTTGTGATTTTTCAAGCAAGAAGGGTTAAGGTGGGGTAACTGTTGCATTTATTGTATTTATCCTTATTATACGTTTTGCCCAATTAATACTTGTTATAAGCAGTAAGTCTTCGGGCTATGTCAGAAAAGCAGTTAGCCTTCGGCTATATCAGTAAAGCAGTTAGCCTTCGGGCTATATCAGAAAAGCAGTTAGCCTTCGAGCTATATCAGAATCAGTTACGGTTTATATACTTGTATTCTATTGTTGCAATTCATATAATTTGGATAAATGCACCCCCACTGAGTCAATAGTACTCACCCCTAAACTATTATCCCTTTTCAGGAGTAGACTCGGACGATGGGCAGCGTGGTGAATGATGGTGGTCTAAGGGAGGATTAATTTAAAAATAATAGTTGTTTTACATACATAATTATGAGACAGTTTATTTTTGTTTTCAAATAAATGTCATTAGATTTTCGCCGTTATATTCAGACTTTTAGTATTGATTTATTTTAATAAAGGAATAAAATAGGATTTAATGTACCAATTTAGGTTAAAAAATTGGGGCGTTACAGATGGTATCAGAGCGGGTCTACTTTCACAGTTGACTTGCAACTAAATAATTAAGACCATCATCGCCACTGCCGCATCGCTCCGAGTGAGGTAATAAGTTAATTTTATGTAACGTTTCATAATGTAATCATTCTGGGGTAGATCAAATAACATAGGTTAGGTATATATACATAAGTGTTTTATTTATTTATTCGTTTATCAGTTATTATTATTATTATTATTATTATTATTATTATTATTATTATTATTATTATTATTATTATTTTCTTTTCGTGGAACTTACTTTGGCAAAATTTGAATTTAGATGGTTAGCGAAATACTCAGAAATCACGAGCTCCAACAGGCAAGGCGTGTAGCGATTTACAGGGAAAAATTAGTTGAAAAGTTTCGAGAATTAGAATGGGACTACTCTTACCACTTTTCTGTTGATGGCCAATTAAGGATCATTCAATGTACGTGGGAAGAAATGCAAGAAGAGGAAATAGATTTCAACCCTATAACCGCTACCTTAATTGTGATAGCAGCTTAGCCTGAGTTCTTGAAGCCTTTAGCTTGGGAGATTGTCAGAGATATTTTTGAATATTCACCAGTAGTTCGTGGAATTATTAAATTTGAAGTTTTCATGTCTCGACTTATGGGAGAATGGAAAACTTTTGTCTTTGGGACAGCTCCATATGATTTTAGGATATGATGGACGACCATAAAACTTATAAACTAGACCTTGTTCTTATTTATGATACAATTATGACCACGACATTTAGTTATGACTATTGTTCTATTTATATACGCAGTTGTTTTTTTTTCCAAAAATCTAACTTTGTTTATGTAGATAGACTGTTAAGGCCACCCCAAAAACCTTTGGCGTTCATATGGGGGATCAAAATAGGTCATCAAGTAAGGAATATCTATGGCATCAAATCATGACCAAACCATGGAATGAAGACTTTGGTGTAGAGGATCAACTAGAGGTCCTCAAAGGCATGTGAATCGAGTAAATTTATCTTGGGGGAATACCTAATGATAACGAAGGAGTTATTAAGGTCATAGACACTATAGACCCAAATTTGAAGAATCTTGCTATAGAAGCCTATACGGAAACTTTTACTTATACCTCAGGCAGGTTGACAAGAACTCCTTATTTTGAAGAATTCATAGCATCACTCATCATAAAATGGAGGAGTCTCTCTTACGGGAAGAAGTCACTTGGAGCAGACCAAGGACCTACTACCCAGGTAGATAAGAGACTATTAGTAAGAAACACGGATGAATAGTATTCTAAATTTCTCCTTATCATTTCTCATAGATTAAGATCCAGGATGAGTGTTGGTCCCAGTTTGTTAATAGGAAAATATGTGGAGGGGGGGGGGGGGGGGGGGGGGGGGGGGGTGAATACGTATTTTGAAGTTTTTCAACTTCAAGTCCCTTAACTCAGAGTAACAAGTAAAGAGCTCGCTTGAAACTTAAGACCTAGCTGAAGCTAGATCTACAGTACGTAGCTTGCCTGCTTGACCGAAGTGAGCACTTGATCAAGAGGGAGTCTTTACTCGTATATGCGGAATTTGGTGAGCTAAAAATCTTTCCTAAGTATTTAAAATTTCCAGATTAGGTTTGTTTAGATGCAATATGCAATGGATAATCAAATAAGTAAGAGTTTAGGGTTAGAGAGATACGACACAGAGAATTATAATGGTTCGGAGATAACGCTCCTACGTCCACTTTGTTGCACGACGGCAACCGTTCTTTTCACTCAAGAACTTGAAGATTTCGGGCTCTTCAAAAGCCTGGTCAAGATCGAGCTTCACTCTCTTGGATCTGACAGACGCTGGGTGATTCCGGGTTCACACCAAAAACCTAACTAGACTGGAAGCTTCACTCGCTTCAGTCGAACAGACAGGGAGATTACGGGCTCTCCTTACAGCCTAGCTTCGATCGAGCTTTACACAAACGATGTAAGTGTGAGCCTGGATCTAAACTCTATGATCGAGGCTTCTTCAATCGAGGAAAGAAGGGCCTTGGATCGAAACAACCTAACGATGCCTCAAAAACCTAACAGACAGATTTAGGGTTTTTGGTTGACGAACACACTATGAAGAGCTCTTTACAGTAAGTGCAAAGATGGCTAGAGCTCTTCTTCTAAGCTTGGATATGGAATGGGCTTAGACTCTAAGTGTGAAGGTTGTGAAGACGAGTTCCGATGAACTGGAAACTCGGAGAACACTTGGAAACAAAGACTCGAAGATTTGCTCGAAGGCTTGGGAGTGTTTGTTTGCAGTAGGCTCGAATGCTCAAGTAGTGTTCTACCTCTCTTCGTCTTCATCCTTCACTATTTATAGGCGGAGAGATGGCCGAGATCCGTTGCTTGGTTGGTGGCCTTGTCCCTCCTCCTCTCGACAGTACTTGCGCAGGCTGGCACCTTTTCAGACGTCCAGTTTTGGCATTTTGCCAAAATTGGCTAACTTAAAAGGTTAACAGTAACTGGAGCGAGCCAGTACTGTTGCGGCGCCTTTGTCGGCCTGGCAGTCAACTCTTCCGCTCCACTCCGCTTTCGACACGTGGAGATCTTGTAATTAATGCTACGATCTCCTGTTGACTGGAGTTCAAAATATGGGCGGGAGTCGCGCTGTCGCTTTCTGGTAGGTAGTGGCTTGCTTCGCTTTGAAGTTGTAGCGTCTGCTTTAGTTGAGTCACTTCGTAGTCATTCTGTAGTGAGTCGCTTCGGGAGATAAAGTTCCCTAGTGACTGCTTTGGAAACTGATGACTAGAGTTGACTAGCTTTGACTTTATACTGTAGCGCTCGCTTCGCTTTGCTTTGGCTTTGAACTGTAGCGCTCGCTTCGCTTCGCCTAGGCAGACTCGCTTTGAATCTACTGTAGCGATCGCTTCGCTACACTATTCTTCGGCACGCTTCACTTCGGCTTGCTAGACTTGCTTCGCGTCAAAAAACACACTCAAGCGAGTGGTCTTCACTTGAAATTTTGAAGCCTAAAATCTAAGCAAAATAAAGAGCCATCCTAACAGAGTAGGCTTAGAAAAATTCTAACTTATCAACTACATCAAATGGGTCGCTTGGGAACAAAACGCTTTGGGGTTTTGGGATCAAATCAAAACACTAAGATATCCCTTATAGGTTCCCCCTTAACATATTCGTTCTTAACAATTCCCAACAATTTCCCCCTTTTTGATGATGCCAAAACCCATCAGACTTAGATAAAAAAAAATCTAGTCTATCTAACCGTGAAGGGAACTCCAAGCGACTGCTTCCTTTGCAGCTTCGTTTGTAATTTTCTTTTAAGTTCCTTCCCTTTTTTTTTCGGTTAAATTATTGAGTTTGTAGCAAAAAGTAAAGTCATTCACAAAGCGAGTAAATGACACAGAAGAGATGGAAATTGAAATGAGATAAATGAACATCAGTTCACAAAATATGAAGCTTGAAATTCAAAGATTTCCTGCAGCTTCATCCTTCTCCTCCTTCTCCTCTTCCTTCTTCTCTCCTTCATTAGCAATATCAACATATGCTGATAGTACTCTCGATTCCATAGAGCCCACGGTGTGAATGCTTGGCCTTCTCCATGCACTCTCCAGCTTGAAAGCTTCATCCACCTCCTCATCAATGACTCTTCTGTCAGGAACGTCCGTGCCTGGATGATAAGGCATGGGGAAGTCCTTCACTGCTGGTACCTTGACGACAATTGGCATGGGTTGAGCTTGTTCAGCCATGGTAAAGATTTTTCGTCGCAGTCTGTCGTCATAGGTGGCGAGAAAGTTGTTGAGGGCACTTATCCGAGAGCATTGATCCTGCAGCGGCACTACCTCCCAGTAATAGTAGGCCTTGATGAACAAGTCCTTGTAGTATAGCCACAGCTCGCGCAGATTACCCGGAATAAAGGCCTCGATTTCCCTGGCATCAGGATGCTCGTCCCTCCGCTTGGCCAACTCCTCTTCTGATCTCTTTGACAGTTCAGTCATGGTCTCTTTGAACTTCTTTCCTGTTTCGCCGCTCCACAATGGACGCTTTTCATTTAGTCGCTTACGAATGTAGTTTTGTTCGTCCATGCGGGGGTAGCGACCAGACTCAACCATTTCTTTTGTTGTCACGTCGCATGCATCAGATATGGCTTGTACTTCGCATGCTTCGGACTCATCTGGCATAAAAGGAATGAAGGCACTCCGCACTAAAGAGGACTGGATGAGTATCACTTCACTGAAGTGTTCCTCGATCCGTGCGTCAATTACTTGGAGTCGCCTGTCATTTATCCTCCTCTTCCTCTCGCCTTCGCTCCTCCCTTCTTCTCTTCCTTTCCTCTTTCTTTCCTCCTTCTCTGCCCTAGAAGCAACCGCTTGCTGGACCTTTTGGCGCTTAGCCTCGGGGTCATCTCTCTTCGAATCTGGGGCACAACTCGCTTTAATGGCTGCTTCGGTGGTGGGGGTGGTGGCATGTCTTTCTTAGCAGCACTTGAGGGGACGACTGCTGATGTAGTGAGTGCAGCAGTAGTCGAAGTGAGTGCAGCTGATGAAGCTGGCGCGGCGGCTGAAGCGGGCGCTTTGGGTGAAGCAGCCGCTTTGGAGCTAGACGAAGCACCTGCAGCAATAGATAATTCTGTTAGGTTAAAAAGGCGCTCCATCTCCCATGCCTTGGCAAAATCCTCCTCCACCTGCTTCCGCTTCTCCTCCTTCGTTATCACGGTCACCGGAGGATGCTGTGCGATTGAAGCACTCAACACTTTTTCCTGAAGCGGCCTGCTAGGCTCTTCGGGCTTTTTCAACAACTCCTCCTCCGTGAGCTTTGATTTGCCCTTCACTTCGCCCAGAGCCCTCGCTTCATCTACTACATCCTCCTTATCACCGGCACCACTGCCTCCCTCCAGCATTCTCTCAACTCCAATTCTGCTTCCTCCCGAACCTCCGACTCCTCCTAGCTCCATTTGTCCTTCCCCCTTTTTGGCATCATCACTGCCAGGGGTTAGGATGAGTGTTTTTCCAGAGATGGAATTATGAAGAGAGTTGACTGTGTTGAGGATGGCCTCCAACATCTTCTCGGCTTTTCCCACAGTGGGAGCCATCAGTTCGGCTGTTTTGATGGAGATTTCCTCCAACAAATATTCACATTGTTTCTCCCTCTCAACAACAGACGTCATCATCCTCTCCAAGGGTTCTACCTCTCTGAAGCGAGCCTCCAGCTCCGCTTCAACTTCCCTCCTTATATCCGCCTTCTCCTCTTGCAAGTTGAAGTACCAGAATTCCTGAGCCGCTTGAAGTTCAGCTTGCATCGTCTCAAGGCTCCTCTCTCTCTGGTTTAGAGAGAGATGGAATTCGGCACTTGCAGCAATCTTTTCCGTGTACGATTCACCCAGCTCCTTGACCTTTTCCAGTAGAAGAGTCAATTCAGCGTTTCGTAGGTCAATAGCCTGCGCACTTCTCCTCCGACTCTCCAGCTCCTTCTTATCAGTCTCACTCTCTTGCTTCAGTAGCTTCATTTCATTCCTGAGTGAATCGAGAGTCTTTTTAGTGCTCAGCAGCTCACTTCCTGTCCTTATCAACTCCTCTTCTCTCTTCTCATACGCCTCCTTCAACTTTTTCAATTCCTTCTCCAAATCTTTCTTCTCTTTGCCAATAGAGACAAGTTTGGCATTCACCTCCCTCAAGCGGCTCCTTTCCGCATCAAGCGAGCCCTTGAGTTCGGTGATTGTTGTTGATTGTTCTCCCACCAGCTTTACTTGCGCCTCCAGCGCCTTCTCTTTCTCCTCCAGCAACCTTTCCTTCTCTTCCACCGTTCCCTCCAACTCCTTCTTCTTCCTGTCAAAGTCTCCTCTAAGACTAATGACCTCCCCCGCCTTCTTCTCCATCTCCTCACTCATCTTTGTTATCTCGCTATGAAGGCTAGCGATCTCCGCATCCTTCAGTTCTACCTCCTCCTTATGCTCCCTGATCAGCTTCCTTTCATGGGATGAGGGCACTCGCTTTGGAACTATAGCGAGTGGATAGGCTTCTTTCACCTTTGCATCTAGCTTCTCCCAGAAGCTGGTCCCATCGAGAAAGGCATGGAAGCCGTTTTCGCCAATGAAGTTGAGAAGTTTGGCTTCCATTTGGATCAGTTCTTCTTCTGTGAATGCTTTGAGAAGCCTGAAGATTTTATAATACTCCGTTCCACGATAGGTGATGTACGTCAGGAAATCGACGACATTGGTGTAGAATATGTCTGACCATGGAACATTGGAGTAGCGGAGATTGATTGTCTCTGCGGCTTGCTCTCACTCCTTGACATAGCGTTCAAGAGCCTGTTTGTGTATGGTGAGGGCAGGAGGCATGAACTGTGGGATGGGGAGTTCACCAACAGTTTGGGCGGTATCGGCTGTAGCTGCCGATGTCGTGGGGGATTGGGATGAGGTTTCTTGGGTTTCGGATATTTGGACGGCTTCAGTGGGTGGTGGTTGTATGGTTTCGGTGGGTGGTGGTTGTATTGGCTGGGATTGAAGTGGTTGAAAGGTAGTGTAGGCAGCAGCTTGATCTGTGCTGAGGAATGGGATAATGGGGATATGAAAAGAAGATGCAGATTCTTCTTCATGGGGAGAGAGGGGGGTTATCTGTTTTAGTGGTTGTTGGGTTGATGAAGATTGAGGTTTTGGTATTTGGGTGGTGTGGGTTTGGATTTGGAGAGGGGGTGATTTGGCTTTGATTGGTGAAGGCTGGGGTTGAGTCACTTCAATGTCCTCAAGCGGCTTCTCCACCGCCTCGCCTTCTTGGACAAGCGAAGTGACTCGCTTCATCTTCTTGCCTCGCTTGGGCGCGGCTCGCTTCCCGGGTGAAGCGACCGGCCTCGCTTGGCTCACTTCGGCTTGCCTTTCGGCAACCGGTCTCGCTACGGGCACTTCTACTTCAAGAAGTCCCAAATCCATCAACGTTTTGGTTTTTCTGCACTTGTCATAGTAGATGGATTGCTTGTTGTAGACGATGGTGTCATCTTCCGGCCATGCTTTGCCCGGAAACTTCTTCTCCAAGGCAAAGGAAAGCCTTGAGAAGAACTTCAGTTTCCCCTTGCGGAGAATCTGGTCGGCGCTCCCCTTCACGAACGCAAAATCGGCAGCGGCTTCGTGAATTTGCTTGAGAAACCAACCGTGCCAATTGAAGTTGGTTCCAGTCAGGCTATCGACGATAACTGCGGTGGCGATCATTTTCGTCTCGGAGAGAGTATCCAGGGTTCCGATGTAACATGCGATACTCTTTGACAAGAGCTCGCAGACATGATTGAAGGGGGCCTTCAAGCTCGAACGGATACTGGCCTCCTTGAAATTCGGATCTGCTTCGGCGGTTGCAAAACAACCGTACTGAACTCCGGCCGAAAGACCCAAATCAAGCAGTGAGTCTCCTCCTTCTCTCGGCAAGTCGAACGCGCCGATGAGTTCACTCATATCCACCTCCACTGGCTTCCTGGTCTGTGGATCAGTGAATGAGGATGTATTCTGCTCCTTCCTCAAGTTCAGCAAAAGCTCACCCACCGCTTTTGCCAGTATTTTCGACGGAACTGCCGTCACAAATTTCCATAGACCGGCCGTGGTCACGGCTCTACGGAGAAAACCATTTTTCTCGATGATGGCTGGATCGAGATGAGGCTCGACATTAATGTGCTTGTCGATGAAAAGTTTTAACGATGAAAAGTAAGGGTTGAGACTCGTGAGTTGCAGAAGTTGCAGATCTAAGCACGAGAATGGAAATTTTTGAGGGCTGTGAAAGGTTCTGCAGTTCTGCATCGTCTCATATTTATAGAGTTATGTCTTGGCTGAAGTGGCAAGGGTAGGACGGTAATATTGCCGTAAGTCCTGTAGGTAGGCGGCGGACGTGCGGTGATGGATCTGATGTGTCCGGCGTCACCACAGTAAAAGTTAACCGCCACTTGCTCGGCGTCTCCACGTGGCATGCTACAATTGGCTTGTCGTATACGGCGCTAATCCAACGGCTACAGATTGGGGGCTGTTGAGATTCGATGATTGGATCTTCTCCGCCTTTTCCCGCTTCGAATTCAAGGTGTAGTCTACGCGCCCGATATTTCCGCCGTTCGTGAACCTGCATTAAATGCTCGGCAGAAAGTGAAATAGGCACTCAAGTGCAGACAGCTCATACTCACTTCGTGCCCGCTCGCTTCGAGTTGGGCCGCTAGGCTTTGACTCGTTTGAGAGGCATTCGCTTGAGTGACTGTTCCGCACTTGCTTGCGATGGCTAGCTTTGAGTGACGTAGCACTCGCTTGGCCATCTGAAGCGACTGGAATAAGAAAATGAATTTCTTTGCTTAATTTTAAAATGTTTCTGACTTACATACTTCGAGAATAAACAAGAGTGTTTTCCTCTTTGTATTTGTGTCAGATTCATTTCATATTTTCCACATAGCGAGTGAAGGTTTCTAGCACGCTTCAGCTCACTTAGTGTACTTAAAATTGAAACGCTTACCAGTCAATCTCACTTCGTAGGAGATTGATACCACTTGTTGGAGACTCCAT
The DNA here is from genome assembly GCA_029379335.1 of Thymus mandschuricus. Classification (NCBI taxonomy): domain Eukaryota; kingdom Viridiplantae; phylum Streptophyta; class Magnoliopsida; order Lamiales; family Lamiaceae; genus Thymus; species Thymus mandschuricus. Next base: position 41,005,196 of record CM057071.1, read on the forward strand.
TTTGTTGTTGAAATGGATAGCACTTGATGAGTCCACTTATTGATAATGCTTTGATGCTTGTTGATACCACCTGTAGAGAACTTCATCTTCTTGGCATTCATCTTCCTCTACGAATTAGAGAGTCCACCATCGAAGTGAATGAGGGAGGAAATGAATATAGTACACAAGCTTACTACAACCCAGAGGGGAGTTTCACATAAGTGTACATATTCACGACGAATGGGGGATGAGTACAAGTCCTTATCTCAGAGCAGAAATGGACAGGATGACAATGAGAATGCTCTGACAAGACAATCTCGTATTTTACGCAGAAGCATGTCACCAGCCCTGCAACCTTTTGTATAAAAAGGTAAACCTTCAAGCTTTCCTACAATCTAGAGAAAGAATCTGCAGTCGACTCGCTTTGACCCAAGCTAGGGCAAATTGAAGTGATGCAGAATTCGAGATAGCAGCATTCTTTGCTCGCTTTGGAAGTAGCTTGCTCCGAGAGTAAGCATTAGTTCCCCCTTAACCATATACTTAACAATTCCAATAAGTTGGTAGGGAACTTCTTCCAATACTCCACCTTTCTCCACCTTACTTCATTTTCTTCAAGCAAGTGAGATTTTGAAGTGGCTCGCTTGAGTTGGTGAAGATCCGAAGCGAGTGACATACAAGAGAACAAGCGGTCACTCCTTCGTGCATCCTGGAACTAGCATTCTTCACCAGGGTCTAATAACCCTAATTCTATGCATAGCTGATTGAAACGAGACTCAGCTAGAGGCTTGGTGAGGATATCTGCTCGCTGAAGATCGGTATGGATTTTCTCGAGCTTGATATCCTTCTTCTCGACATGATCACGAATGAAATGATGTCGAATTTCTACGTGCTTGCATCTGGTGTGAAGCACTGGATTCTGCGAAATACATATGGCACTGTTGTTGTCGCAGAAGATCGGAATTTCATTCGCTTCAACCTTGTAGTCCTTCAACTGTTGACGAAGCCATAGGATTTGAGAACAGCAGCTTCCTGCGGCCATGTATTCAGCTTCAGTTGTTGAAGTAGCTACGCTTGTTTGCTTCTTTGAGAACCACGAGATCAGCTTGCTTCCCAAGAACTGACACGTGCCTGACGTTGATTTCCTATCAACTCTGCACCCTCCATAGTCAGCATCTGAATATCCAGTGAGTTCCAAATTGTCCTCCGCTGGATACCACAGCCCCTTATTGACAGTGCCCTTCAAATATCGAAGAATTCTTTTGGCAGCTTCAAGATGGCTGTGCTTGGGGTTGCTTTGGAAGCGAGCGCAGACTCCGACTGCAAAAGCAATATCTGGCCTGCTTGCAGTGAGATAGAGTAGTGAGCCAATTAGGGCACGATAATCTGTAGGATCTACAGATTTTCCTCCTTCGTCTGGCTCCATCTTCCAGTTGGTATTCACAGGGATCTTCACCGCTTTAGCATGTTGAACACCAAACTTGGCAAGCATATCTCTAGTGTATTTGGCTTGGTTGATGAAGATTCCATTATCCTGCTGCTTTACTTGAAGACCTAGAAAGCAGCTCATCAAGCCAATCATCGACATCTCAAATTTGGTCTTCATCAGCTCTCCAAACTTCTCGCTAAGCGACTGGTTTGGTGACCCAAATATGATGTCGTCCACGTAGATCTGAACCCATAGCATATCATCTCCATGATTGATAGTGAATAGAGTTCGATCTATCTTTCTTTTGTGGAAGCCATTCTCCACTAGGAATTGAGATAGTGTATCATACCAAGCTCTGGGAGCTTGCTTCAACCCATACAGGGCTTTCTTCAAGCGATACACTTTATCTCCCTGCTCGAAACCCGGTGGCTGCTCCACATACACTTCTTCCTTGAGTTCACCGTTGAGGAATGCGCTCTTCACATCCATTTGATAGACCTTGAACTTCTTGGCTGCTGCATAGGCTAGAAACAATCTGATAGCTTCAAGCCATGCCACTGGAGCGAAGGTCTCGTCAAAGTCGATTCCTTCCTCTTGGCAGTAGCCTTTGGCAACGAGTCGCGCCTTGTTCCTCACTACGTTGTGGTCCTCGTCAGTCTTGTTCTTGAACACCCATTTGGTGCCAATAACGTGCTGGAATTTGGGACGATCCACGAGGTACCATACGTCGTTCCTGGTGAATTGATTCAGCTCCTCTTGCATGGCGATTACCCAGTTAGAGTCGGCTAGGGCTTCCTCCACGCTTGATGGCTCAATGTTTGAGAGAAAGCAACTGAACATGGCACTTTCTCCAAACACTTGACTTCTGGTCACTACACCCTTGGATGGATCTCCAATGATTTGACTTGGTGAGTGATCTTTGAGCCATGCTCGCTTGGATCCGCCAGCTTCATCTTCATCTTCTTCTTTGCCGCTCGCTTCATTATCTGAAGCGACTGGATTGGGTGCTTGGCCTGCACTGGCTTCAGGAATCTTGGGAGCAGCTTCGACTTCTCCTTTGGGATTATGCTCGCTTGAGTCCTTGATCTCATCATCTTCATCAAGCACGTCCCAAGTGAGTTGATTTGAGGGTTCCTTGCTTTGATCCTTTTCATTCGCTTGAGCCTGTTCCTGTGGAAGATTTAAAGAAGATTCATCAAATACGACATGGGGTGATTCCTCCACAATTAGGGTTTTACAGTTGAAATCTCTGTATGCTTTGCTAGACGTAGAGTATCCTAAGAATACTCCTTCATCAGCTTTGCTTTCAAAAGTTTTCAACTGTCACATCCCATTGTTGTGAATGAAGACCCTACAACCAAAAATATGGAAATAAGATATGTTAGGAATTCTCCCTGTCCATATTTCATATGGAGTTTTGTCGTGCCGTTTGTTGAGAAGTGTCTGATTCTATGTGTAGCACGCCGTGTTGGCAGCTTCAGCCCAGTACTTCATCGGAAGCTTCGAGTCTGCAATCATGGTTCGAACGGCTTCTTTGATGATTCGATTTCTTCTTTCAGCAACTCCATTCTGCTGAGGTGTTCGTGCTGAAGAAGTTTGATGTGTTATCTCATGCTCCGTGCAGTACGCTTCAATTGTAGATTTCAAGAACTCTATGCCTTTGTCGGAGCGGATGGTCACAATAGCTTGATTCTTTTCCACAGCCAATCGCTTGAGTAGTTGTGGCAGTTTGGTCAGTGTCTCCTTCTTGCTGAAGAGGAATACAACCCAAGTGTAGCGAGAGAAGTCGTCGACTACAACTAGAGTGTACTTCCTTCCATTTACACTAACTGGAGTAACTGGACCAAACAGAACCATGTGAAGCAGTTCGAGCACTCGCTTTGATGAAGCTTCTTCAAAACTGGCAAAGTGCTTCTTTGTCTGCTTCCCTCGTTGGCATGGTGAGCATGGATTGTCTTTGATGAAGACTTCATTTGGTATGCCTTGCACCAAACTCTTTCGAGCTAAGCGATTGATGGCTTTGAAGTTGAGATGGTTCAAATGTCTGTGCCATAGCCATCCAATTTCTGTAGTACTTCTTGCAACTAGGCAAGTTTCCTCTTTGCAGCTGTCCCATTGTGCTATGTAGACGTTTCTTTGCCTAATTCCAGTGAGCACTATCTGGGACGAGAGTTTGTTCTTCACAATGCACTTGTTGGAGATGAACTCCACCCTGTACCCCTTATCACAAAACTGTGAAATGGACAACAGGTTGTGCTTGAGTCCTTCCACATAGGAGACTTCTTCAATTGTGAGCTTTCCAACTTTCAGTGCGCCATATCCCCTGGTGCTTCCTCGAGAGTTGTCACAAAAGGTTACGTGTGGACCCTTCTTCTCTATATAGTTGTGAAGTAGAGCTTTCATGCCGGTCATGTGTCTTGAGCATCCACTGTCCAAGTACCATACTAGTTGACCCTCACTTGGCACGGGATCCATGGCGCTCACCTGCAATTAGACAGATTTTGGTACCCAAATCAGTTTGGGTCCTTGCAGGTTAGTTCCCTTAGGTACCCACACTTGCTTTACTCTCTTTTGAGATAAAGCTTGTGTCTTGGGCTTCTCGACCTTAGAAAACTGTGACTTCTGCCTTAGAGCAGTTTCACATGTGCAACAGTGTGTGCAAGAGGGGTAGCGGCTCGCTTTAGACCTACCTATGCTCTTCCCATTTTGCTTATATCCTGAAGCGACTCGCTTCGGATTAGCTCTGGGTTTAGAGGCTGCGGGTTTCTAGTCTGTCGAAGCGGCTCGCTTGGTTTCCTCGAAGCGGTCCAACTAGGGTTTTGACCCTGACTCGCTTGAGGAACCTTGGGAATCTGAAGCGACCCAATGGAAGCTTCAAAATCTTCCCCCCCCCAGCGTTAGTCCGGTTGGACCATCTCCAGTCCGGATAACGTGACACATAGACATTACTCCTCTTTTTAGGAGGTAGATCCTTTGTCTCTCGTGTCTTGGCTTGAGACTTAGAAGCTTCAACAGTTCTCCCTTTACCCTTGGATTGGTAAGACTTAGCATGTTGAGTGCTAGAGACTGTTGAACTTTCCTTGCCATTAGGATCTGCCCTTAAAGATATAGACATCTTCATAGGCTTCCTTTTAGGGTTCTCAGCCATTTCGCCTTTATCTTTGTTAGTGGTCGCTTTGGATGCAGTGGGCAATTCCAAAGTGACTGATGGTGTAGTGTGAGATGCACCAACAAAGATAGTCGGCTTGGAAGGTCCACCCTCATATCCAAGGCCAGCTTTCCTACCAAAAGGTAGTAGCGAACCCTCTAGTGCCTGCCTAGCATATGATGCTTTGTTCAAGTTGGCAACTAGAGCGGACTGGGTTTCATACCTTCCCTCCAAGCTTTGATGTCTAGCGAAGAGATCCTCGAACTTACTAGTCATAGCCCTTAATTTAAGTTTGACTTCGTCAAGCTCACGGGCTAGCTTTCGGTTCTCCTTCTCGCTTTGAGACAGAGCCTGTTTTACCAATTCGTGGTCGCTTGACAATTTCTGGTGCTTGTCAAACAACTCACTCCATGAAGAGGATTGTTCTTCCTCATTGACAGTGTGTGCTAGTGTAATTGAAGTTATTGAAGGATAGAAGAATACCTCTCCTGTTTCTTCGTCGGTGAGCGCCATAAATCTAAGATCCTCACCATCACTGGAGTTTGGATCTGTGAATGCATCTGAGTCGCTTGGTGGATCTTCAGTTGTAGCGACCGGCACTTCACTTGCTACGAGCGCTCGCCTTGGAGCATCCCTCTTGGCCTTCAATTCCTCGCGCTCTTTAGCACTGAGCTTTGGGCAATCAGATTTGTAGTGGCCCATCTTGTGGCAGTGGTAGCACTCCACATCCATCATGTCTCGCGGGATCGGCTTGGTCGTCTCTTCTCTCTTCCCTTTTCCTTCTCGAGCATCAGTGCTCTTCCCTTTGTATTGCTTATAGAATCTTTTGTACTTGCCCACTCGAGAGTTCATTTTGTTGAAGTTCTTTGATAAGAACGCAATGTGTTCTTCCAACTCTTCCCTCGTCATCTTGGCTAGCGACTGCTCACTTGGCCCTTCAGCAGCTTTGAATGCTACTCCTTTTGACGTAGTGGGCGCTTCATCCTCTTCGTCGAGGTTCATTCGATTCAGATCGAAGTCATGAGCTTTGAGTTCGGAGAACAGAATCTCCGGTGTGAGCTTTGATAGATCCTTGGTTGCTAGGTACAGCTCCTTCATAGTCTGCCACTTCCTTGTGAGAGCTCGGACAATCTTCAGGTTGACTTCCTTATCTGTGAGTTCCTTCCCAAGCGAGTTGAGAGTTGCAGTGATGTTGGTAACTCTCAGCTCGAATGCGTCGATGGATTCTCCTGGCTTCATTATCAGGCTTTCAAACTCTCGCATTTGAACGGCGAGCTTGTTCTCCTTAATTTTGTCTGTGCCTTGAGAAATGAGGGCTAGGGTTTCCCACATTTCTTTTGCAGTCGCGCACTTCCTTATCCTTGGTAAATAAGCGTCCGACACGGTGCTCTGCATCGTGTGGCGTGCGATCTTGTCGAGGTTGGCAACTTTGAAGTCATTTGGAGTATACTCATCCTTATCCTTCTCCACGTACTGTTGTCGAACGTGGGCTGGACGGCCTTCAGTGGCTGGAACATCCACAGATATGGCTTTCTTGATCTCGATTGGTCCATCTTCAATGACCACCCACATTCGGTCATGGATGGAGCACAGGAAGCTCTCGACTCGGAAGCTCCAGATTTCATAGCCTTCAATGGAAAACTGTGGAAGACTAGAAGCACTGTATATAGACATGGCAACAGTCAGTAGTATATGCAGTATGCGTGGGTGAGGTTTTGATGCATTTAGGAAAATAGGATCCGGTTCAGTGAGACAACGTGAAGCGAGTGGTGGCTCGCTTCAGGTATGCAAAGCAGAGGCTCGAAAGAACCGCTGCTCTGATACCACTTGTTGGTCCCGGTTTGTTAATAGGAAAATACGTAGAGGGGGGGGGGGGGGGGTGAATACGTATTTTGAAGTTTTTCAACTTCAAGTCCCTTAACTCAGAGTAACAAGTAAAGAGCTCGCTTGAAACTTAAGACCTAGCTGAAGCTAGATCTACAGTACGTAGCTTGCCTGCTTGACCGAAGTGAGCACTTGATCAAGAGGGAGTCTTTACTCATATATGCGGAATTTGGTGAGCTAAAAATCTTTCCTAAGTATTTAAAATTTCCAGATTAGGTTTGTTTAGATGCAATATGCAATGGATAATCAAATAATTAAGTAAGAGTTTAGGGTTAGAGAGATACGACACAGAGAATTATAGTGGTTCGGAGATAACGCTCCTACGTCCACTTTGTTGCACGACGGCAACCGTTCTTTTCACTCAAGAACTTGAAGATTTCGGGCTCTTCAAAAGCCTAGTCAAGATCGAGCTTCACTCGCTTGGATCTGACAGACGCTGGGTGATTCCGGGTTCACACCAAAAACCTAACTAGACTGGAAGCTTCACTCGCTTCAGTCGAACAGACAGGGAGATTACGGGCTCTCCTTACAGCCTAGCTTCGATTGAGCTTTACACAAACGATGTAAGTGTGAGCCTGGATCTAAACTCTATGATCGAGGCTTCTTCAATAGAGGAAAGAAGGGCCTTGGATCGAAACAACCTAACGACGCCTCAAAAACCTAACAGACAGATTTAGGGTTTTTGGTTGACGAACACACTATGAAGAGCTCTTTACAGTAAGTGCAAAGATGGCTAGAGCTCTTCTTCTAAGCTTGGATATGGAATGGGCTTAGACTCTAAGTGTGAAGGTTGTGAAGACGAGTTCCGATGAACTGGAAACTCGGAGAACACTTGGAAACAAAGACTCGAAGATTTGCTCGAAGGCTTGGGAGTGTTTGTTTGCAGTAGGCTCGAATGCTCAAGTAGTGTTCTACTTCTCTTCGTCTTCATCCTTCACTATTTATAGGCGGAGAGATGGCCGAGATCCGTTGCTTGGTTGGTGGCCTTGTCCCTCCTCCTCTCGACAGTACTTGCGCAGGCTGGCACCTTTTCAGACGTCCAGTTTTGGCATTTTGCCAAAATTGGCTAACTTACAAGGTTAACAGTAACTGGAGCGAGCCAGTACTGTTGCGGCGCCTTTGTCGGCCTGGCAGTCAACTCTTCCGCTCCACTCCGCTTTCGACACGTGGAGATCTTGTAATTAATGCTACGATCTCCTGTTGACTGGAGTTCAAAATATGGGCGGGAGTCGCGCTGTCGCTTTCTGGTAGGTAGTGGCTTGCTTCGCTTTGAAGTTGTAGCGTCTGCTTTAGTTGAGTCACTTCGTAGTCATTCTGTAGTGAGTCGCTTCGGGAGATAAAGTTCCCTAGTGACTGCTTTGGAAACTGATGACTAGAGTTGACTAGCTTTGACTTTATACTGTAGCGCTCGCTTCTCTTTGCTTTGGCTTTGAACTGTAGCGCTCGCTTCGCTTCGCCTAGGCAGACTCGCTTTGAATCTACTGTAGCGATCGCTTCGCTACACTATTCTTCAGCACGCTTCACTTCGGCTTGCTAGACTTGCTTCGCGTCGAAAAACACACTCAAGCGAGTGGTCTTCACTTGAAATTTTGAAGCCTAAAATCTAAGCAAAATAAAGAGCCATCCTAACAGAGTAGGCTTAGAAAAATTCTAACTTATCAACTACATCAAATGGGTCGCTTGGGAACAGAACGCTTTGGGGTTTTGGGATCAAATCAAAACACTAAGATATCCCTTATAGGTTCCCCCTTAACATATTCGTTCTTAACAATTCCCAACAATGAGGGTAGGAGGAAGTGCCCCAATGGGTCAACTAGCCTGTCATACCAATACACGTCAAGCAAAGTTGTTGGACCAATTTTATAACCTTGAGTGGGATTCTTCCAATGGAATGGGGCCACAATTGTTGATGATTTAGGACTTATGGAAAAAGATGAAAGCTGCAGGATGTACCCCAGACTCACTTCATGCAGCATAAAGAATTCAATCCATATTACCAGATTCAATATGAGTGGCGGCAATGGGGATCATTGAAGATATCACTATAGAGCGGCATGGGGATCACGGGATGCAGGACTCTCAACTTTGAGAAATTCATATCGAAACTCATAGAAATATGGAAGTACGATATTCTTGGATATAAATATGAGGTGCCTTCCTCTAGCAGGAAGACAAAGAAGGCTAGTAGTGTTTAGGAAGAATAATTTATTTTATTTAAGAAGGACGAAAGTTATATTTTTTTAAATAAAGGAGTTTTAATTTTTATCAATATATGTCTCCATAAATTGACTCCTTAGTTAGTTGTCTATGGCCTATGAGGACTAACAATAGGAATGACAAAACATTACACTCAACGGTAACAAGGATTGGGGCGTAAACAAGTGGATTGGGGCGTTACATGTGATGTTCTAGAACTGATTAACGGTGCAGGAGTCAAGTGATAACATTTGCATAGAGGAACAACAAAGAAAGATACAGAAAATGTTTTCAGGAGTCAGTCATCGGGCAAAGGAGGATGGAGGTAATAAAGTTGGGACAAGAAACCAAAACGACATTAAGGTATGAGTGTAGGTTTATTTAAATATCATATTATTACACTATATTGAGACAAGTAGCAAGGACATGGGCTAATGCCCCTTAGACCACACAACACAAGAGATTGTTGGTCCCGGTTTGCTATAGGAAAAATACGTAGAGGGGGGGGGGGGGGGGGTGAATACGTATTTTGAAGTTTTTCAACTTCAATTCCTTAACTCAGAGTATAAAGTAAAGTGCTCTTTGGAAATACTAAGACCTAGCCGAGGGCTAGATCTAAAGCAATCACGAATCTCTTGACCTAAGCTTAGAGCTTGATCAATAGTGAGACTTTACTCTTTGTGCGGAATTTGGTGAGCTAAAATCTTTCCTAAGTATTTGAAATTTCCAGATTAAGTTTGTTTAGATGCAGTATGCAATGAATAATCAAATAAATAAGAGTTTAGGGTTAGAGAGATACGACACGAAGATTTATAGTGGTTCGGAGATAACACTCCTACGTCCACTTTGTTGCACGACGGCAACCGTTCTTTTCACTCAAGAACTTGAAGGTTACGGGTCCTTCAAAAACCTGGTCGAGATCGGGCTTCACTCGCCTAGATCAAACGACAGACGTAGTGATTGCGGGTTCACTACACAAACCTAACAAAGACTGGAAGCTTCACTTGCTTCAGTCAAAACACGACAGGGAGATTACGGGCTCTCCTTACAGCCTAGTTTCGATCGAGCTCTACACAAACGATGTAGGTGCAAGCTTGGATCTAGACTCTATGATCGAGGCTTCTCCAATCGATGAAAGAAGAGCCTTGGATCGAGACAACCTAACTGACAACACTCAAAAACCTAACAGACAAAGTATAGGGTTTTTGGTTGACGACACACTATGAAGAACTCTTTACAGTAGATGCAAAGATTGGCTAGAGTTCTTCTTCTAAGCTTCGGATATATGAAGTGGGCTTAGAATCTAAGTGTGAAGGTTGTGAAGACGAGTTCCGATGAACTGGAAACTCGGAGAACACTGGAAAACAAAGACTCGAAGATTGCTATGAAAGCTGGGAGTGTTTGTTTGCAGTAGGCGCTCGAATGCTCAAGTAGTGTTCTCCTTCTTCACGTTGTGATCCTTCACTATTTATAGGCGGAGGGTTGGCTGAGATCCGTTGCTTGGTTGGTGGCCTTGTCCCTCCTCCTCTCGACAGTACTTGCACAGGCTGGCTACTTTTCAGACGCGCAGATTTGGACTTTTGCCGGAAATGGCTAAGTTCCAATTTCAACAGTAACTGGAGCGACCCAGTACTGTTACGGCGCCTTGTCGGCCTGGCAGTCAACTCCTCTGCTCCTCTCTTGAGTCGACACGTGGAGATCTCGTAATAAATGCGAAGATCTCCAGTTGACTGGAGTTCGAATTCGGAGCGGGAATTTGTGATGTCGCTTTCTGGTAGGTAGTGGCTCGCTTCGCTTTGAAGTTGTAGCGGCCGCTCTGAAGTGAGTCGCTTCACAGTCATATTTGTAGTGAGTCACTTGAGAAATAAATTTCCCGTGACGCTACTAAATTAAGTGTTGACTCGCGTTGATTCGCTTCGGCTTTTCTTTGTAGCGCACGCTTCGCTTCGCTTTAGTGGGTTCACTTGATTCCACTGTAGTGCTCGCTTCGCTTTGAACTGTAGCGCTCGCTTCGCTTCGCTTTGGTCTGTAGCGCTCGCTTCGCTTCGCTTTGGCAGACTCACTTTGAATCTACTGTAGCGATCGCTTCGCTTCGCTATTCTTCGGCACGCTTCACTTCGATTTGCTTGACCCGCTTCGCTTTGGAAAACACACTCAAGTGAGTGGCCTTCATTTGAACTTTTGAAGCCTAATCTAAGCAAAAATAAAAAAAGCCATCCTAACAGAGTAGGCTTTTTAGAAAAATTCTAACTTATTAACTACATCAAAATGGGTCACTTGGGAACAGAACGCTTTGGGGTTTTGGGATCAAATCAAAACACCAAAATATCCCTTATAGGTTCCCCCTTAACATATTCGTTCTTAACAATTCCCAACAATTTCCCCCTTTTTGATGATGCCAAAACCCATACGACTTAGATAAAAATAAATCTAGTCTATCTAACCGTGAAGGGAACTCCAAGCGACTGCTTCCTTTGCAGTTTCGTTTGTAATTTTCTTTTAAGTTCCTTCCCCTTTTTTTCGGTCAAATTAATGAGTTTGTAGCAAAAATGTAAAGTCATTCACAAAGCGAGTAAATGACACAGAGGAGACAAAATTGAAATTAGATAGATGAACAAGGCAGTTCACAAAAAGATATGTTTAGAAGCTTGAAACTCAAAGGTTTCCTGCAGCTTCATCCTCCTTCTCCTTCTCCTTTCCTTCTTCCTCCTTCTTCTCTTCTTCTACAGCAGCAGTATCCATGTAAGCTGATAGAACTCTTGATTCCATAGAGTCTACTGTGTGGATACTAGGTCTTCTCCATGCACTCTCCAGCCTGAAGGCTTCAGTTACTTCCTCATCAATTATTCCTCTGTTAGGAACGTCCGTGCCTGGATGATAAGGCATGGGGAATTCCTTTAAAGCTGGTACCTTGACAACAATTGGCTTGGGCTCTGCTTGTTCATCCATTGTAAAGATTTTGCGGCGCAATCTGTCGTCATAGGTGGCAAGGAAGTTGTTGAGAGCACTTATTCGAGAACACTCATTTTGCAGCGGCACTACCTCCCAGAAATAATAGGCTTTGATGAATAGGTCTTTGTAGTACAGCCACAGCTCGAGCAGATCTCTCGGAATGAAATCCTTGATTTCCCTTCCGTCCAGATGCTCATCCCTCCGTTTGGCCAACTCCTCCTCTGACCTGCTTGACAGTTGAGCCATAGTCTTTTTGAATTTTGCTCCCGACTCGCTGTTCCACGATGGACGCTTCGCATTGAGTCATTTGCGAATGTAATCTTGCTCCTCCTTGAGAGAATATCGACCAGACTCAACCATCTCCTTTGTAGTCACGTCGCATGCATCAATTATGGCTTGAGCTTCACATGCTTCGGACTCTTCTGGCATAAGAGGGATGAAGGCGCTGCGCACTAATGAAGACTGGATGAGTAACACTTCACTGAAGTGTTCCTCGATCCGTGCGTCGATCACTTGGAGTCGCCTTTCATTACTCCTCTTCTTCCTCTCGCCTTTGCTCCTTCCCTCTTCTCTTTCCTTCCTCTTTCTCTCCTCTCTTCCAGCTTTTGAAGCGACTGCTTGCTTGACCTTTTGGCGCTTGGCCTCGGGGTCATCTTGCTTAGAATCTGGAGCAGCTCGCTTCAATGACTGCTTCGGTGGTGGGGGAGGTGGCATGTCCTTCTTCGTAGCGGCACTAGAGGGGACGACTGCGGATGAAGCGAGTGCGGCAGTTGGAGCTAGTGCGACTGTTGAAGCTGGCGCGGCGGCTGAAGCGGGCGCTTTGGTTAAAGCAGCTGCTTTGGAACTAGACGAAGCACCTGCACCAACAGAAAGTTTTGTTAGTTGCTCCATCTCCCACGCCATGGCAGCATCCTTCTCCACCTGCTTCCGCTTTTCCTCCTTTGTCAACACGGTCACTGGAGGGTGTTTTGCAATTGAAGCGGCAAGCACCTTCTCCTAAAGCGGCCTGCTGGGCTCTTCAAGATTTTTTAATAACTCCTCCTCCGTGAGCTTCGTCTTGCCAAGAGCCCTCGCTTCATCTACTACCTCCTTCACACCTCCATCACTACTGCCTCCCTCCAACATTCTTTCAATTCCAATTCTACTTCCCCCTAAACCTCCAACTCCTCCTCCATGAAGTTGTCCTTCCCTTATTTGTCCTTACCCCTTTTTGGCATCATCACTGCCAGGGGTTTGGATGATAGACTTTCCAGAAAAGGATTGTTGAAGAGAGTTAACTGTATTGAAGATAGCTTGAAGCATCTGCTGGGTTTTATCCATGGAGGGCGCCACTAGTTCAGCAGTCTTGATGCTTATCTCTTCAAGCAGATATTTGCACTGCCTTTCTCTCTCAACAACCGACGCCATCATACTCTCTAATGGCTCTACCTCTCTGAAGCGAGCCTCCAGCTCCGCTTCGACGGCTTTGGTGATTTTCTTTGATTCTTCTTGAAGAGTGAGTTCCAAGTGATCCTTGGAAGCTTCAAGTTCTGCCTTCATCACGGCAAGTCTCCTCTCCCTCCGATTGAGAGAGTTGTGAAATTCGACATCTGCGGTGATCCTTACAGTAAGAGTCTCTTTTAGTCTTTTGACTTTCTCCAGTAGAGTGGATAATTCAGCATTTTTCAAGTCAAGTGCCTGCGCACCTCTTCTTAGACTCTCAAGTTCTCTCTTGTCAATAGCACTGTCTTCTTTGACTTCCTTCAACTCAGTTCGAAGTGAGTCAAGAGCCTTTTTGGTATTGAGGAGCTCGCTTCCCTTCATCACTAACTCTCCTTCCCTATTCTCCACCTTCTCCTTCAGCTCCTTCACTTCCTTCTCTAACACCTTCTTCTCTTTGACTAGAGCGATTAATTTGGCGTTAACCTCCCTCAAGCGGCTTCTTTCTGCCTCAAGCAAGCCCTTGAGTTCGGTGATGGTTTTGGTGTTGTCATCCACTAGCTTCACCTGCGCCTCCAGCGCCTTCTCTTTCTCCTCTAGAAGCCTCTCCTTCTCCTCCACCTTTCCCTCCAATTCCCTTTTCTTCCTGTCAAAGTCTTCTCTAAGACTGATGACCTCCCCCGCCTTCCTCTCCATCTCTTCACTCATTTTTGTAATCTCGCTTTGGAGACTAGCAATCTCAGCATCTTTCAACTCCACCTCCTCCCTATGCTCTCTGATCAGCTTCCTTTCATGAGAGGAGGGCACTCGCTTCGGAACTGTAGCGAGTGGATATGATTCCTTCACCTTTGCATCCAGCTTCTCCCAGAAGCTGGTCCCTTCAAGGAAGGCATGAAAGCCATTTTCGCCTATGAAGTTGAGTGTCTTGGCCTCCATTTGAATCAGTTCCTCTTCTGTGAAGGCTTTGAGGAGTCTGAAAATTTTGTAGTACTCCGTTCCTCGGTATGTGATGTACGTCAGAAAGTCGACTACATTGGTGTAGAACACGTCGCTCCATGCAACGTTCGCGGAGCTAAGATTGTAGCGAAGATTGATAGTTTCAGCGGCTTGCTCTCTGTCTAGGACATAGCGTTCGAGAGCCCGCTTGTGTACGGTGAGGGCAGGGGTTATGAATTGAGGAATGATGGGTTGTTCTCCTACAGTTTGGGCGGTATCGGCTGTAGCTGCCGATGTCGAGAGGGATTGGGTAGGTGATGAGGTTTCTTGGGTTTCGGAATCTGGATGGCTTCAGTGGGTGGTGGTTGGATAGTTTCGGTGGGTGGTGGTTGTATCGGCTGGGATTGAAGTGGGGTGAATGAAGTGTAGGCAGCAGCTTCATCTGTGCTGAGGAATGGAACAGTGGGAATGTGAAAAGAAGATGCTGACTCTTCTTCATGGGGAGAGAGGGGGGTTATCTGTTTTAGTGGTTGTTGGGTTGAAGAAGATTGAGGTTCTGGTATTTGGGTGATGTGGGTTTGGATTTGGAGTGGGGGTGATTTGGCTTTGATAGGTAAAGGCTGGGGTTGAGTCGCTTCAATGTCCTCAAGCGGCTTCTCCACCGCCTCGCTTTCTTGGACAAGTAAATCGACTCGCTTTGTCTTCTTGCCTCGCTTCGGCGCGGCTCGCTTCCCGGGTGAAGCGACCGGCCTCACTTGGCTCACTTCGGCTTGCCTTTCGGCAACCGGTCTCGCTACGGGCACTTCAACCTCGAGAAGCCCCAAATCCATCAATTGCTTGGACTTCCTCCATTTGTCGTAGTAAATGGATTGCTTGTTGTAGATGGTGACGTCATCTTCCGGCCATGCTTTGCCCGGAAACTTCTTCTCCAAAGCATAGGAAAGCCTTGAGAAGAACTTCAGTTTCCCCTTGAGGAGAATTTGATCGGCGCTCCCCTTCACGAACGCAAAATCGGCAGCAGCTTCGTGAATTTGATTGAGGAACCAGTCATGCCAGTTGAAGCTGGTTCCGGTGAGGCTGTCGACGATGACTGCTGTGGCGATCAGCTTCGTCTCGGAAAGAGTATCCAAGGTTCCGACGTAGCACGCGATACTCTTCGAGAAGAGCTCGCAAATGTGGTTGAAGGGGGCCTTCAAACTCGAACGGATACTTGCCTCCTTAAAATTTGGATCGGCTTAGGCGGTTGCAAAACGACCGTACTGAACTCCGGCCGAGAGACCCAAATCCAGTAATGAGTCTCCTCCTTCTCTCGGCAAGTTGAACGTGCCGATAAGCTCATTCATGTCCACCTCCACTGGCCTCCTCGTCTGTGGATCGGTAAAAGAGGATATGTTTTGCTCCTTCCTCAAATTTAGCAGGAGCTCGCCGACGGCTTTGGCCAGAATCTTTGACGGGACCGCCGTCACAAACTTCCATAGTCCGGCCTTGGTCACCGGCCTACGGAGAAAACCATTTCTCTCGATGATGGCAGGATCGAGATGAGGCTCGACATTGATATGTTTGTCGACCTCCGCGAGAAACTCCTCCA
The DNA here is from genome assembly GCA_029379335.1 of Thymus mandschuricus. Lineage (NCBI taxonomy): Eukaryota > Viridiplantae > Streptophyta > Magnoliopsida > Lamiales > Lamiaceae > Thymus > Thymus mandschuricus. The sequence goes on from CM057071.1 coordinate 41,020,724, forward strand.
TCGTCTCGGTGTTTTTCTTCTTTCCCATGGTGATTTTGAAAGAGTTTGAATGAGGTTTTAACAATGAAAATCAAGGGTTGAGACTCGTGAGTTGCAGAATAATTGCAGATCTAGCACGAGAATGGCAATTTTAGAAGGCTGTGAAAGTTTCTGCAGTTCTGCCTCGTCCCATATATATAGAGTTAGGTTATGGCTGACGTGGCAGGGGTAGATGGTAATAACGCCGAAAATCCTGTAGGTAGGCGGCGGACGTGCGGTGATGGATCTGACGTGTCCGGCGTCACCACAGTAAAAGTGAACCGCCACTTGCTCGGCGTCGCCACGTGGCCTTCTATGGTTGGCTTGTCGTATACGGCGTTAATTGAACGGCTCCAGATTGGGGGCTGTTGAGATTCGACGGCTGGATCTTCTCCGCCTTTTCGCGCTTCAAATTCAAACGTGTGAACACGCGCCCGTTATTTTCGTCGTTCCTGCACCTGCATTAAATGCACAGCGGAAAGTAAAATTGCACTCGAGTGCAGACAGCTCATACTCGCTTCATGCCCGCTCGCTTCGAGTTGGGCTGCTTGACTAGGGCTAATTTCTAGCCTAGCAATAATATCGAACAAGGTAAGTCCGAATGTCGAACCACAAGGAGTGAAATGGCGATAGCAAATCAAGTAGTCTATATCGTCTCCATTATACTATCTAAGCGCATGATCATGATTTGGTTTGTTTTCTAAACTAGGCAAAGAGTAAAGTGAAATGTAAACTCAACAATGTAAAGTAGACAAGACAAGCAAAATGCAAATGTAGAATATCAATAGTAAAAGGTATGGATCCAAGTGATTTCCAATATGGTGATGATGATAGTTTTAGAATCTAGGTGTTTCAAGCCAATTTAATCCACCTTGGATGGTTTCTTATATCATATATGCTAACCTACCTTACTAGGGTGATTAACAAGTGGATCAATAGAGCAACAAGTGCTTTCTAAGCCTTTAAATACCCTATCAACTCCAAATAGCACAAATTATGTCTAAGATAACCTACCAACTCTCATCCAACTCATCTAATTCTTTCTAGGAACTATAAGAGATGAAATCAAGTGATATGGGTATGGATTGATGCCAAGTGCTATGAAAGGAAGCTTCCTAGGCATTCCCTCAAACACCTTAGATGCACTCCTAGTGATCAATTATTCATGCATACAAATTAAAGTCCCAATCCATAGGCAATCCAAGGGGAAGGTAAATCAACATCCTAGAATCTAATTCCTATCATCTACATCAAATTATCCATCACTTGGAGCCATATGCAAACTTAGCTAGCCATAGATCTAGCAATCAAACCATGGAAAATAAGAGAAATCATAATAGAAATGACAAGGAAAGGAAAAGGAATGAAAAATCTTCAATAAATCTTCAATCTCCAAGCTTGATCATCCACAAATATTTGAAAATACCAAAGTAGAAAGAGGGAAAAATAGCTAGGGTTCTAAGAGAAGTTGTGCATATGAAATACAAGTCAAATTAGATGACAAATAAGGAAAATGTCTAGCTATATATAGTTTTTCCAAGCATTGGGGCTAAATTGCAAATACTAGAAACTTAAGTTGAGAAGGTGGGGTAAAATCTGTAATTTCTGGAAAGTTAATTGAGGAGTTGACTATCTCATTTCCGGTTGACCCGTGCAATTTCCGCCCACATTTCCAGTTTGCGCGCTCTCACGGTTTTGGCTCGTTCTCTCTCGTCCGACATCGGAAAATTAATCCGCAAAGTGCTACGGCTTCCTCTTTCGACCCTCTTCGACCTAGGCTAAGTCAAACTTGCCCAGAAAATTTCCACAGCACCTGAAATCAGCACGGAAACCGAGAGAAAAACGCAAAGCATATAGAAAAGGCATAAATGGTAAAAACCTATCATTTCTATTCATTTAAGCACACAAATCCGAACCAAAACACGCATCGAGACGCACTCTAAAGCATGCTAAATATGTGGTTATCAAACTCCCCCAAACTTAAGCCATTGCTCGTCCCGACAATGGAACGAACAATCAAAGAACATAAGCACATATGGGTATGCTAATCAAGATCATCGATGCCTCAAAATACTCACTCAATAAAGCATTTTCGAACATGGAACTCCCAAGGTGCATTTAACAATCCACAATCACACAACACTCTCAACCAAGAAATCAATCACTCAAGCATGATGAAACTCCAAACCTCTCTAGATGCAAGTGTATCACTCTTTCTCTCAAGTGTATGGTTAGAAGTTTACACTCATCGAACTCATGCATGCATTGCTCTTACCATAAGCTTGCCCTAAGTCTCAAGATCTCCATCGCTTGGTTGTGCACTCGAACTAAGATCAATTAGGTCTTTTATTTAGGCTTGTAATGTGGGGACATTGGTTTAGGTAGGGATTTTTAGGCTAAGTGACTAAGAAATCTTCTAAAGTACTTCACCCTTCTCTTCTCCACTCTAAGTATAGATTTCTCCATCTTCTACCTTCACCATTTCACCTCTTTACACTCTTTAATACCCAAGCTTGATTGAAGCTTCTAAATATTCATGAATGACTCCTTTATGCTCTCATAACACAACTAACCCTATTCAAACTTTTTCCTTTCTTTTCAACTCTTTTTTTTTTTTTTTTTTCTTTTCTCATCATTTTTTTTCCACTTTTTTTCTTTTGTGAGAATTCCATTCTCATCTCTTTCATTCTTTTTTCTTTTTCTTTTTTCTTTTTTTCTTTTTTCTTTTCACTAGAGCTCATAGGAGTATTCTCATCACAAAATGACCTCTTCAATCAAACTACTCCAACCTCGTTTTCTCACTTACTTCACAACCTCTCAATGGATTCCCTTAACCAACCTTCACACCCCTATCATCCGGTTCAAGAATAAAGGCTTTAAAGGCTCAAGGGGGACCACAAAGTTGACATTTCATTTGGTTAGTGTTTAGGGAATAATGAGGCTAACAAGTGAGGGCCTAAAATCATTTCTAAGTTCTCGTAGCACATATAGCAACCTCGATCGAGATTGAAGGCAAGTTCTAGAAGATAACAATGCAATACATGGCAAACTCACAAGAAAGAAAGAGAACGTTATTGATGCAACGTTTTGGCTCAAATCTCACAAGCTTTTGTTTAGAGTTCATGTGCCTAAGATCAATCATTCCTAGTTAATCATGTTATGCAATCATTTCATACTCAATACACACATGAGAAATCCCAAAAATATGATGCATTTTCCGCTCAAATCATCATCGACATCTCTCTTGAAAGCAAAGGAGCGATAACCACAATATCTAACCATGTGAACGAAAAGCACTGCAACTCAAGTGATGCTTCTAAAATGAAACTTGAAAAATTTTGCAAAATTTTCAAGTCAAGTTAGCATACATTTACACACCTATGAATCACTTGAATCACATTCCAACTTATTCACCCTCATGACATACCAAACACACTCAAATACATTCATCACTTTCAAGCATCCAAATCAAGCACAATCAACTTTATCAAGCAAATACAAGCTTATAAATCACTAAGCACACAACTTAATGAAAACCGAAGAAAGAAACGTAGTTTAAAGTCCTTATCTTACCCCCCTCCCCCAAACTTATTTTAGAAACAAAATCTAAAATGAGTTTGGAGGGAAGAATAATAAGGAATTTAAACTACACTCACAAAGGTCCAAGCTTTGGATGTATATCACATTCAATGCTACCCATTCCGGTACGCGCTCGATTAAGTTGAATGACCTCCCTTTCTTCATGCATTGCTTCTCTTTGTCACCCCCTAGCAACATTCAATCTCAATTCACAAATTAGTAATCACATATCAAAGCATAGCTCAAGGGGTGAACAATAAGCCCATGTAAGGGGATGATTTGAGATACCTTCCTCCTCATGTTCCAGCCCTAATTTGACAACTTATTTACACCAAAAAAAACAAACAAAAAAAAAATTACTCAAAACAATTCTATGTTGTAGAGGGTTGAAAGAGGAATCCATACCAAAAAACGGAATGCAATTCGGAGTTCGTATGAGGGAGAACGAGGCGAAACGGCGAGATTGCGCATAGGGAAGGAGGAGCTTTGGCGGTCAACGCCGAAGGAGGGCCGTTGACCGCCATTTTTAGCCTTGAAAACACCGGAAAATGGCGGCCTACGGCTAGGTGGCTGGCGGGTGAAATGGCGGGTGAAGCCTAGACCGCCATTTAAGCCGCCATTCTTGCTGACCTCCGTTTCTTGTCGGGCCCTCCCGGGCCCTTTCGGCCCGGGACAATGTCCTACCCCCTACTCTCGGGTCTTACGAATCCAATGCAATCGACGGAATCGAATTCCGACAAGTTTTGCTATTTTTTCTCGATTTTACCGTCGGACTGCGCAAAAGTAGAACTTAGACCCTCAAAATTTTTCTAAGTGTTGGAATACAAGAACTTGAAAATTCCCAAAATTTTTCTAAGGCATGAAATTGCCAACTTAAAAAAAACTCAAAATTTTTCTAAGGCATAAGAAAGCATCCAACACTTAGAAATTCCTTTCCACAACATTATAACCCACTCTCAACTTTTATTCAACTAAAACGACTAAACTTGAAGAAAGCAAGAAAATAAAGGATACGTGTTGGGGTGCCTCCCAACGAGCGCTTTGTTTAACGTCGCTAGCTCGACGATACCTCAACAGAGCTCATGGTACATCAAACGAATCCTTGCCTCGAAATTTGACGTCTCCACATTCGTCTTGAAATGGATCTCCTATCTTCCAAGGAGGCTTTGCTTCATTCATCCTTGTGCCTCCTCCATGAAACGGATACACAAGCCTCACCCGAGACTCGACCCCGATCTTGTAGCACTTCTCTTCACTCGGAATTGGCAATTCAATCTCAACTTCCGGCTCATGAAACATCGTCTCATCTCCATTAACTCGAAAAGTGAGGCTTCCGTCACACAATTCCTCCGAAACTTGACTTGTAGGCACGAAAGACAAACCAAAGATCAAAGGATCACCGTCATCCATTTCCTCCTTCCTTTCGTCTACATCCTCAAAGAACTTCACAACTTCTTTATGAGGGGTAACACCCCCAAAGTTAGCTTTCTCCTCATCATCTTTTTCAACACTTCCTAGAGAATCTTTAGGAATTACAGTATGAGAAATACCTTCATCCTTAGAGCTCCAATCTTGGAGTGGATTCTCTTCGGTGTTGTTTGGGAATAAATCATGCTCATGTTGAGACGACGAGAGAATTTGTGGGTCCATAGGAGACGAAGACTCTTGAGAGTCCAAAAGAGCTAGGGCGCTCAAAAGTTCATCACAAGCTTCATCGAGCTCGGAGTATGCGGAGTCTTTGAATTCCAAACGATCCTCTCTTTGAGATGGTGATACAACCCCTATGACATTGCACTCCTCAAAGTCATGATCCTTTGATTTCTTCATTGCATCATAGATCGAGATGGTGAGGGTCTCATTGTTGACTCGAAAAGTGAGACTCCCTTCATGTACATCAATCAAGGCTCTCCCGGTTGCCAAAAACGGTCTCCCAAGAATGAGAGGCATCTCTTTGTCTTCCGGCATATCAAGAACAACAAAATCTACCGGGAATATGAAGGATTCTACCTTCACTAGCACATCTTCAACAATTCCTTGTGCATAAGTGATAGAACGGTCCGCCATTTGTAGACAAACCGGAGTGGGACGAAGATTTCCAATGTCAAGCCTCTTGAAGATAGACAAAGGCATCAAATTAATCGAAGCTCCAAGATCACAAAGAACATTACCAAATTTTTGACCTCCAACAAAGCAAGGAATGGTAAACGATCCCGGATCCTTTTGCTTGAGAGGTAGCTTTCGTTGGAGAACCGCACTACACTCTTCACTCATATTGATGGTTTCAAGCAAATCAAACTTCCTTTTGTTAGAAACGGCATCCTTCAAGAATTTCACATACCCGGGCATATCTCTCAATGCATCCAACAAAGGAATATTAACTTGCACCTTGCTAATCATGGCCAAAAATCTCTTCATCTTCTCATCTATCTTGGGCTTTGGTAGACGATGGGGGAAAGGTGCCTTGGTGATGACATCCTTTGTAGGTAAAGGAACTTCCACCACATCATTCCTCTTAAGAAACTCCCTCTCAAGAATAGGATTTCTCACTTCCTCATTTTTTGTCTCAACCACGTGGTCTTCCTCTTCATATGGCAAATCCTCAACTAATGGCTCTTCATCGACATCCACAACTTTCTCTTTGCTTCCATATGCTCTTCCACTTCTTGTAAAGATAGCACTACAATTCTTCTTGGGATTCACCTCCGTATTGCTAGGGTATTGCCCTTGCTTGTGTTGAGAAGCAACATGGTTAGCCATTTGGCTCATTTGACCCTCAAGCATCTTGATGTGCTTGTCCATAGAAGAAATCGTGTTCTCCAATGTAGTGACCTTTTGCCCCGTTTGAGCAATGAAAGTGCTTTGTTGAGCGGCCATTTGTTGGATGATGCTTTCCAACCCCGGTTGAGGAGGCTTCTTCTCTTCAACAACTTGATGTGGAACACCAAATCCGGGAGGACAAGATTGAGGAGCATTGATAGCATTTTGCGGATTTCCATAGGAGAGGTTTGGGTGATTGTTGAAGGTAGGATTTCCATAATTTCTTTGAAAATTACCTTGATTCCAACGGTTGATGTACTTCACCTCCTCCTCATTTAAGACCTCATCATTCTTATACTTCTCAATGGCTCTTATCTCCATCATGTCTTTTTGGCCCTTCTCATAATCACTCTTTAGAGTAGTGATTAATGAAGTCAACTCATCATACCTCTCATCCGATAGAGAGGCGACCCTCTTTGTGGAAGTTCGTTCCATAGGCCATTGGTAGGCATGAGCGGCCATCTCCTCAATTATCCTCAATGCTTCCTTGGCATGCTTGTTCAACAAACAACCCCCCGCGGTGGCATCAACTACACTCCTTGTGTGAGAAGTGAGTCCACTATAGAAGTGAGTTACTTGTTGATCTTCACTCAAACCATGTTGAGGACATTTCCGGATGAGCTCTCTATACCTCTCCCAAGCTTCAAATAAGGTCTCATCCCCATGTTGAGAGAAATGAGAAATCTCCGAGATCATCTTGTGAGCCTTTGAGGGAGGGAAGTACTTTGCTAAGAAGGCCTTGCAAAGATCTTGCCAAGTGTGAATCTCCGACTTGTTCAACCCTTTGTACCAATCTTTGGCTCTATCCCTCAAAGAGAAACCAAACATCCTTAGTCGAATGGCATCACAAGGGACACCATTGAGCTTAACGGTGTCACATATCTCCAAGAAAGAGGTAAGATGTGAATTTGGATCCTCCAAGGGACTTCCTCCAAATTGAGCATTCATCACCATTTGAATCAAGCCGGTCTTCAACTCGAAATTGTTGGCATTGATAGTGCCCCACTCTCCTCCTTGATATTGATCCGTTGGAGCTTGATACATAAAGTTGATAGGAGGTGGTGGCGCCTCATTAGCCTTCCTCTTTTGCTCATCAATTTCTACTTGCATTTCTTCCATCCTTCTCATAATAGCCTCCATATTCGGGTTTTGATCACCCATTTCTTGCTCTTCTCTAGAATTCCTTCTTCGATGTCTTCTCTCAAATTGCAAGACAAGTGGCTCTACAAGTCTCCCCTTGGACCTTGTGAGCATGTACCTTCAAAACAAAAAGAGAGAAAAATTAAAAACAAGCTTAGATTAGTAACAAGTGACTAAACAAACTATTGAAATGTCTATCTAATCACTCCCCGGCAACGGCGCCAAAAATTGACTAGGGCTAATTTCTAGCCTAGCAATAATATCGAACAAGGTAAGTCCGAATGTCGAACCACAAGGAGTGAAATGGCGATAGCAAATCAAGTAGTCTATATCGTCTCCATTATACTATCTAAGCGCATGATCATGATTTGGTTTGTTTTCTAAACTAGGCAAAGAGTAAAGTGAAATGTAAACTCAACAATGTAAAGTAGACAAGACAAGCAAAATGCAAATGTAGAATATCAATAGTAAAAGGTATGGATCCAAGTGATTTCCAATATGGTGATGATGATAGTTTTAGAATCTAGGTGTTTCAAGCCAATTTAATCCACCTTGGATGGTTTCTTATATCATATATGCTAACCTACCTTACTAGGGTGATTAACAAGTGGATCAATAGAGCAACAAGTGCTTTCTAAGCCTTTAAATACCCTATCAACTCCAAATAGCACAAATTATGTCTAAGATAACCTACCAACTCTCATCCAACTCATCTAATTCTTTCTAGGAACTATAAGAGATGAAATCAAGTGATATGGGTATGGATTGATGCCAAGTGCTATGAAAGGAAGCTTCCTAGGCATTCCCTCAAACACCTTAGATGCACTCCTAGTGATCAATTATTCATGCATACAAATTAAAGTCCCAATCCATAGGCAATCCAAGGGGAAGGTAAATCAACATCCTAGAATCTAATTCCTATCATCTACATCAAATTATCCATCACTTGGAGCCATATGCAAACTTAGCTAGCCATAGATCTAGCAATCAAACCATGGAAAATAAGAGAAATCATAATAGAAATGACAAGGAAAGGAAAAGGAATGAAAAATCTTCAATAAATCTTCAATCTCCAAGCTTGATCATCCACAAATATTTGAAAATACCAAAGTAGAAAGAGGGAAAAATAGCTAGGGTTCTAAGAGAAGTTGTGCATATGAAATACAAGTCAAATTAGATGACAAATAAGGAAAATGTCTAGCTATATATAGTTTTTCCAAGCATTGGGGCTAAATTGCAAATACTAGAAACTTAAGTTGAGAAGGTGGGGTAAAATCTGTAATTTCTGGAAAGTTAATTGAGGAGTTGACTATCTCATTTCCGGTTGACCCGTGCAATTTCCGCCCACATTTCCAGTTTGCGCGCTCTCACGGTTTTGGCTCGTTCTCTCTCGTCCGACATCGGAAAATTAATCCGCAAAGTGCTACGGCTTCCTCTTTCGACCCTCTTCGACCTAGGCTAAGTCAAACTTGCCCAGAAAATTTCCACAGCACCTGAAATCAGCACGGAAACCGAGAGAAAAACGCAAAGCATATAGAAAAGGCATAAATGGTAAAAACCTATCATTTCTATTCATTTAAGCACACAAATCCGAACCAAAACACGCATCGAGACGCACTCTAAAGCATGCTAAATATGTGGTTATCACTGCTACGCCTTGACTCGCTTGAGAGGCATTCGCTTGAGTGACTGTTCCGCACTCGCTTGCGATGGCTAGCTTTGAGTGACGAAGCACTCGCTTGGCCATCTGAAGCGACTGGAATAAGAAATTGAATTTCTTTGCTTAATTTAAAATGTTTCTGACTTACATACTTCGAGGATAAACAAGAATGTTTTCCTCTTTGTATTTGTGTCAGATTCACTTTATATTTTCCACGTAGTGAGTGAAGGTTTCTAGCACGCTTCGGCTCACTTAGTGTGCTTAAAATTGAAACACTTACCAGTCAATCTCACTTCGTAGGAGATTGATACCACAAATTGAAGACTTCATGTTGAGTTAGATCTTCACTTAGCTTGTTGAATGCTACACGTTGAATTAGATCTTCATGGCATTCATCTTCATGGCATTCATCTTCCTCTACGAATTAGAGAGTCCTCCATCGAAGTGAATGAGGGAGAAAATGAATATAGTACACAAGCTTACTACAACCCGAAGGGAGTATCACGTAAGTGTACTTATTCACGACGAATGGGGGATGAGTACAAGTCCTTATCTCAGAGCAGAAATGGACATGATGACAATGAGAATGCCTGACAAGACAATCTCGTATTTTACGCAGAAGCATGTCACCAGCCCGGCAACCTTTTGTATAAAAAGGTAAACCTTCAAGCTTTCCTACATTCTAGAGAATGAATCTGCAGTCGGCTCGCTTTGACCCAAGCTAGGGCAAATTGAAGCGATGCAGGATTCAAGATAGCAGCATTCTTAGCTCGCTTTGGAAGTAGCTTGCTCCGAGAGAAGCATTAGTTCCCCCTTAACCATATACTTAACAATTCCAATAAGTTGGTAGGGAACTTCTTCCAATACTCCACCTTTCTCCACCTTACTTCATTTTTTTCAAGCGAGTGAGATTTGAAGTGGCTCGCTTGAGTTGGTGAAGATCCGAAGCGAGTGACGCACAAGAGAACAAGCGAACACTCCTTCGTGCATCCTGGAACTAGCATTCTTCACCAGGGTCTAATAACCTTAATTCCATGCATAGCTGATTGAATCGAGACTCAGCTAGAGGCTTGGTGAGGATATCTGCTCGCTGGAGATCGATATGGATTTTCTCGAGCTTGATATCCTTTTTCTCGACATGATCACGAATGAAATGATGTCGAATTTCCACATGCTTGCACCTGGTGTGAAGCACTGGATTCTGCGAGATACATATGGCACTGTTGTTGTCGCAGAAGATCGGAATTTCATTCGCTTCAACTTTGTAGTCCTTCAAGTGTTGACGAAGCCATAGGATTTGAGAACAGCAGCTTCCTGCGGCCATATATTCAGCTTCAGTTGTTGAAGTGGCTACGCTTGTTTGCTTCTTTGAGAACCACGAGATTAGCTTGCTTCCCAAGAACTGACACGTGCCAGAAGTTGACTTCCTGTCAACTCGGCACCCACCATAGTCAGCATCGGAATATCCAGTGAGCTCCAAATTGTCCTCCGCTGGATACCACAGACCCATGTTGATAGTGCCCTTCAAATATCGAAGAATCCTTTTGGCAGCTTCAAGATGGCTGTGCTTGGGGTTGCTTTGGAAGCGAGCGCAGACTCCGACAGCAAAAGCAATATCTGGCCTGCTTGCAGTGAGGTAGAGTAGTGACCCAATTAGGGCACGATAATTTGTAGGATCTACAGATTTTCCTCCTTCGTCTGGCTCCATCTTCCAGTTGGTATTCATAGGAATCTTCACAGCTTTAACATGTTGAACACCAAACTTGGCAAGCATATCTCTAGTGTACTTCGCTTGGTTGATGAAAATTCCATTATCCTGCTGCTTCACTTGAAGACCTAGAAAGCAGCTCATCAAGCCAATCATCGACATCTCATACTTGGTCTTCATCAACTCTCCAAACTTCTCGCTAAGCGACTGGTTTGGCGATCCAAATATGATGTCATCCACATAGATCTGAACCCATAGCATATCATCTCCATGATTGATGGTGAAGAGAGTTCGATCTATCTTTCCCTTTTGAAATCCATTATCCACTAGGAATTGAGATAGTGTATCGTACCAAGCTCTGGGAGCTTGCTTCAACCCATACAGGGCTTTCTTCAAGCGATACACTTTATCTCCTTGCTCGAAACCCGGTGGCTGCTCCACATACACTTCTTCTTTGAGTTCACCGTTGAGGAATGCGCTCTTCACATCCATTTGATAGACCTTGAACTTCTTGGCTGCTGCATAGGCTAGAAACAATCTGATAGCTTCAAGCCGTGCCACTGGAGCGAAGGTCTCGTCAAAGTCGATTCCTTCCTCTTGGCAGTAGCCTTTGGCAACGAGTCGCGCCTTGTTCCTCACTACGTTGTGGTCCTCGTCCGTCTTGTTCTTGAACACCCACTTGGTGCCAATAACATGCTGGAACTTGGGACGATCCACAAGGTACCATACGTCATTTCTAGTGAACTGGTTCAGCTCTTCTTGCATGGCAATCACCCAGTTAGAGTCGGCTAGGGCTTCCTCCACGCTTGATGGCTCAATGTTTGAGAGAAAGCAACTGAACATGGCACTTTCTCCAAACACTTGACTTTTGGTCACTACACCCTTGGATGGATCTCCAATGATTTGGCTAGGTGAGTGATCTTTGAGCCATGCATGCTTGGATCCGCCAGCTTCATCTTCATCTGCTTCCTTGTCGCTCGCTTCACCATTTGAAGCGACTGGATTGGGTGATTGGCCAGCACTAGCTTCAAGAATCTTGGGGGCAGCTTCGACTTCTCCTTTGGGATCCTGCTCGCTTGAGTCCTTGATCTCATCATCTTCATCAAGCACGTCCCAAGTGAGTAGATTTGAGGGTTCCTTGCTTTGATCTTTTTCATTCGCTTGAGCCTGTTCCTGTGGAAGACTTAAAGAAGATTCATCAAATACGACATGGGGTGATTCCTCCACAATTAGGGTTTTACAGTTGAATACTCTGTAGGCTTTGCTAGATGTAGAGTATCCTAAGAATACTCCTTCATCAGCTTTGCTTTCAAAGGCTTTCAACTGCGACTTCCCATTGTTGTGAATGAAGACCCTACAACCAAAAATATGGAAATAAGATATGTTAGGAATTCTCCCTGTCCATAGTTCATATGGAGTTTTGTCGTGCCGTTTGTTGAGAAGCGTCCGATTCTGTGTGTAGCACGCCGTGTTGGCAGCTTCAGCCCAATACTTCATCGGAAGCTTCGAGTCAGCAATCATGTTGCGAACGGCTTCTTTGATGATTCGATTTCTTCTTTCAGCAACTCCATTCTGCTGAGGAGTGCGTGCTGAAGAAGTTTGATGTGCTATGCCATGCTCCGTGCAGTACGCTTCAATTGTAGAGTTCAGGAACTCTGTGCCTTTGTCGGAGCGAATGGTCACAATAGCTTGATTCTTTTCCACCGCCAATCGCTTGAGTAGTTGTGGCAGTTTGGTCAGTGTCTCCTTCTTGCTGAATAGAAATACAACCCAAATGTAGCGAGAGAAATCGTCGACTACAACTAGAGTGTACTTCCTTCCATTTACACTAACTGGAGTAACTGGACCAAACAGATCCATGTGAAGCAGCTCGAGCACTCGCTTTGATGAGGCTTCTACGAGACTGGCGAAGTGCTTCTTTGTCTGCTTCCCTCGTTGGCATGGTGAGCATGGATGGTCTTTGATGAAGACTTCATTCGGTATGCCTTGCACCAAACCTTTCCGAGCTAAGCGATTGATAGCTTTGAAATTGAGGTGATTCAAGCGTCTGTGCCATAGCCATCCAATTTCTGTAGCACTTCTTGCAACTAGACAAGTTTCCTCTTTGCAGCTGTCCCATTGTGCTATGTAGACGTTCCTTTGCCTAATTCCAGTGAGCACAATCTGAGACGTGAGTTTGCTCATCACAATGCACTTGTTGGAGATGAAATCCACCCTGTACCCTTTATCACAAAATTGTGAAATGGACAACAGGTTGTGCTTGAGTCCTTCCACATAGGAGACTTCTTCAATTGTGAGCTTTCCAACTTTCAGTGCGCCATATCCCCTGGTGCTTCCTCGGGAGTTGTCACCAAAGGTTACGTGTGGACCCTTCTTCTCTATATAGTTGTGAAGTAGAGTTTTCATGCCGGTCATATGTCTTGAACATCCACTGTCCAAGTACCATACTTGTTGACCCTCACTTGGCATAGGATCCACGGCGCTCACCTGCAATTAGACAGATTTTGGTACCCAAATCAGTTTGGGTCCTTGCAGGTTAGTTCCCTTAGGTACCCACACTTGCTTCATTCTCTTTTGAGATGAAGCTTGTGTCTTGGACTTCTCGACCTTTGAAAACTTGGTGTACTGCCTAGAAGCAGCTTCACACGTGCAACAGTGTGTGCAAGAGGGGTAGCGGCTCGCTTCAGTCCTACCTATGCTCTTCCCACTTTGCTTATTTCCTGAATCGACTCGCTTCGGATTAGCTCTGGGTTTAGAGACTGACTTAGGATTTCTAGTCTGTCGAAGCGGCTCGCTTGGTTTCCTCGAAGCGGTCCAACTAGGGTTTTGACCCTGACTCGCTTGAGAAACCTTGGGAATTTGAAGCGACCCAGTGGAAGCTTCAAAATCTTCCCCCTCAATGTTAGTCCGGTTGGACCATCTCCAGTCCGGATAACGTGACACATAGACATTACTCCTCTTTTTAGGAGGTAGATCCTTTGTCTCTCGTGTCTTGGCTTGAGACTTAGAAGCTTCAACAGTTCTCCCTTTACCCTTGGATTGGTAAGACTTAGCATGTTGAGTGCTAGGGATTGTTGAACTTTGCTTGCCCTTAGGATCTGCCCTTAAAGATATAGACATCTTCATTGGCTTCCTTTTAGGGTTCTCAGCCACTTTGCCTTTATCCTTGTTGGTGGTCGCTTTGGATGCAGTGGGCAATTCCAAAGTAACTGATGGTGTAGTGTGTGATGCACCAACAAAGACAGTCGGCTTGGGAGGTCCACCCTCATATCCAAGGCCAGCTTTCCTACCAAAAGGCAGAAGCGAGCCCTCTAGTGCCTGCCTAGCATATGATGCTTTGTTCAAGTTGGCAACTTGAGTGGACTGAGTTTCATACCTTCCCTCCAAGCTTTGATGTCTAGCGAAGAGATCCTCGAACTTACTAGTCATAGCCCTTAAATTAAGTTTGACTTCGTCAAGCTCACGGGCTAGCTTTCGGTTCTCCTTCTCGCTTTGAGACAGAGCTTGTTTTACCACTTCGTGGTCGCTTGACAATTTTTGGTGCTTGTCAAACAACTCACTCCATGTAGAGGATTGTTCTTCCTCATTGACAGTGTGTGCTAGTGTAATTGAAGTGATTGAAGGATAAAAGAATACCTCTCCTGTTTCTTCATCGGTGAGCGCCATAAATCCAAGACCCTCACCATCACTGGAGTTTGGATCTATGAATGCATCTGAGTCGCTTGGTGGATCTTCAGTTGTAGCGACCGGCACTTCACTTGCTACGAGCGCTCGCCTTGGAGCATCCCTCTTGGCCTTCAATTCTTCGCGCTCTTTGGCACTTAGCTTTGGGCAATCGGATTTGTAGTGGCCCATCTTGTGGCAGTGGTAACACTGCACTTCCATCATGTCGCGCGGGATCGTCTTGGTCGACTCTTCTCTCTTTCCTTTTCCTTCTCGAGCATCAGTGCTCCTCCCTTTGTACTGCTTGTAGAATCTTTTGTACTTGCCCACACGAGAGTTCATCTTGTTGAAGTTCTTGGATAAGAATGCAATGTGTTCTTCCAATTCTTCCCTCGTCATCTTGGCTAGCGACTGCTCGCTTGGCCCTTAGGCAGCTTTGAATGCTACTCCTTTTGACGTAGTGGGCGCTTCATCCTCGTCGTCGAGGCTCATTCGATTCAGATCAAACTCGTGAGCTTTGAGCTCGGAGAACAGCACTTCTGGCGTGAGCTTCGTTAGATCCTTGGTTGCTAGATATAACTCCTTCATAGTCTGCCACTTCCTTGTGAGAGCACGGACTATTTTCAGGTTTACTTCCTTGTCTGTGAGTTCCTTCCCAAGCGAGTTGAGAGTTGCAGTAATGTTGGTAACTCTCAGCTCGAAGGCGTCGATAGACTCTCCTGACTTCATCACCAGATTTTCAAACTCCCGCATCTGAACGGCGAGCTTGTTCTCCTTGATTTTGTCTGTGCCTTGAGAAATGCGGGCTAGGGTTTCCCACATTTCCTTTGCCGTTGCACATTTCCTTATTCGTGGTAGATAGGCGTCCGACACGGTGCTGTGCATCGTGTGGCGTGCAATCTTGTCGAGGTTGGCAACTTTGAAGTCATTTGGAGTATACTCATCCTTATCCTTCTCCACGTACTGTTGTCGAACGTGGGCTGGACGACCTTCAGCGGCTGGAACCTCCACAGATATGGCTTTCTTGATTTCGATTGGTCCGTCTTCAATGACTTCCCACATCCGGTCGTGAATTGAGCATAGGAAGCTCTCGACTCGGAAACTCCATATCTCATATCCTTCGATCGAGAACTGTGGAAGATTTGATGCACTGTATGTAGACATAGCAAACTATCAGCAGTAAATGCAATATGCGTGGGTGAGGTTTTGATGCACTTAGGAAAATAGGATCCGGTTCAGTGAGACAACGTGAAGCGAGTGGGGACTCGCTTCGGATATGCAAAGCAGAGGCTCGAAAGAACCGCTGCTCTGATACCACTTGTTGGTCCCGGTTTGCTATAGGAAAAATACGTAGAGGGGGGGGGGGGTGAATACGTATTTTGAAGTTTTTCAACTTCAATTCCTTAACTCAGAGTATAAAGTAAAGTGCTCTTTGGAAATACTAAGACCTAGCCGAGGGCTAGATCTAAAGCAATCACGAATCTCTTGACCTAAGCTTAGAGCTTGATCAATAGTGAGACTTTACTCTTTGTGCGGAATTTGGTGAGCTAAAATCTTTCCTAAGTATTTGAAATTTCCAGATTAAGTTTGTTTAGATGCAGTATGCAATGAATAATCAAATAAATAAGAGTTTAGGGTTAGAGAGATACGACACGAAGATTTATAGTGGTTCGGAGATAACACTCCTACGTCCACTTTGTTGCACGACGGCAACCGTTCTTTTCACTCAAGAACTTGAAGGTTACGGGTCCTTCAAAAACCTGGTCGAGATCGGGCTTCACTCGCCTAGATCAAACGACAGACGTAGTGATTGCGGGTTCACTACACAAACCTAACAAAGACTGGAAGCTTCACTTGCTTCAGTCAAAACACGACAGGGAGATTACGGGCTCTCCTTACAGCCTAGTTTCGATCGAGCTCTACACAAACGATGTAGGTGCAAGCTTGGATCTAGACTCTATGATCGAGGCTTCTCCAATCGATGAAAGAAGAGCCTTGGATCGAGACAACCTAACTGACAACACTCAAAAACCTAACAGACAAAGTATAGGGTTTTTGGTTGACGACACACTATGAAGAACTCTTTACAGTAGATGCAAAGATTGGCTAGAGTTCTTCTTCTAAGCTTCGGATATATGAAGTGGGCTTAGAATCTAAGTGTGAAGGTTGTGAAGACGAGTTCCGATGAACTGGAAACTTGGAGAACACTGGAAAACAAAGACTCGAAGATTGCTATGAAAGCTGGGAGTGTTTGTTTGCAGTAGGCGCTCGAATGCTCAAGTAGTGTTCTCCTTCTTCACGTTGTGATCCTTCACTATTTATAGGCGGAGGGTTGGCTGAGATCCGTTGCTTGGTTGGTGGCCTTGTCCCTCCTCCTCTCGACAGTACTTGCACAGGCTGGCTACTTTTCAGACGCGCAGATTTGGACTTTTGCCGGAAATGGCTAAGTTCCAATTTCAACAGTAACTGGAGCGACCCAGTACTGTTACGGCGCCTTGTCGGCCTGGCAGTCAACTCCTCTGCTCCTCTCTTGAGTCGACACGTGGAGATCTCGTAATAAATGCGAAGATCTCCAGTTGACTGGAGTTCAAATTCGGAGCGGGAATTTGTGCTGTCGCTTTCTGGTACGTAGTGGCTCGCTTCGCTTTGAAGTTGTAGCGGCCGCTCTGAAGTGAGTCGCTTCACAGTCATATTTGTAGTGAGTCACTTGAGAAATAAATTTCCCGTGACGCTACTAAATTAAGTGTTGACTCGCGTTGATTCGCTTCGGCTTTTCTTTGTAGCGCACGCTTCGCTTCGCTTTAGTGGGTTCACTTGATTCCACTGTAGCGCTCGCTTCGCTTCGCTTCGCTTCGCTTTGAACTGTAGCGCTCGCTTCGCTTCGCTTTGGACTGTAGCGCTCGCTTCACTTCGCTTTGGCAGACTCACTTTGAATCTACTGTAGCGATCGCTTCGCTTCGCTATTCTTCGGCACGCTTCACTTCGATTTGCTTGACCCGCTTCGCTTTGGAAAACACACTCAAGTGAGTGGCCTTCATTTGAACTTTTGAAGCCTAATCTAAGCAAAAATAAAAAGAGTCATCCTAACAGAGTAGGCTTTTTAGAAAAATTCTAACTTATTAACTACATCAAAATGGGTCACTTGGGAACAGAACGCTTTGGGGTTTTGGGATCAAATCAAAACACCAAAATATCCCTTATAGGTTCCCCCTTAACATATTCGTTCTTAACAATTCCCAACAGAGATGAGCACAGTAATGACAGCATGAGTAATACTTGATCGACCCCGTTATCTTTCTTCGAGCATCCAACTTTGCTAGGTGAAGGAGAGTTACATATGGTAAAAGAAGAGGAAACACTTGTGATTAGACTGTATGTCATGAAAGGAAGTAGAACATGCGACGAGACAACTGGTGTAACAATAAAAGGTTAGTTCCACACTATCAAGTTTATCTAAGATAGATGCTAGAAGTTCCTTTTTTTTTTTTTCCTCCTTGTAGCACAGAAGTAACACCCCATAGAGAATACTCTAACCTCGTAACAATGTTGATGAAATAATCAGTTGTTAGTGTGCCATGCACAACAAGGTAATGTGCAGCTAGTATACGACGGGAATACGTTGTACCAGAAGCCATTAAGATCTTATACTTTTATTAGTAGCATCAACGTCATTTTCAAATTTTAGAAAAATGGGTTAGAATAAGGCGCATATCACTATGTTCCCAACTTTATCATTCGAAAGGTTAGAAATACTTCAAAGAAGGAAGATTGACAAAATATTCTTGAAAGTATTTCCAACAAAGGGAATATTTTGAATCTGTAAGAGCGGCAAATTGATACTTTGTTTCATTGGGCCCTTTGAAGTACTAGAAAGAGTAGGAGAGGGGCATACCGAATATCACTATCACCCAGCTTGACCTCGATACATAACATGTTACATGTTTAAGGAATCATATTCACAACCCGAGCAACAACGTGAATCACATTGGGCTAGAGTTAGACAAAGACTTAAGTTATGCGGAATATCCAATGTCTATCTTGGATAAGAAAGGTCACGTTCTAAGGAAGAAGGAGTTTCCACTAGTTAAAGCGCATAGTAGACATGACATAAATGAGGCCACTTGGAGAAAAGAAGTTAACATAGGTTTAAATATCCCCATCTAATAGATTCAGATCAGTAATTTCGAGGAAGAAATTTTTTAAAAGGTGGGAAGAATGTAAAACCCCGAATTTTTATCGGATGTATAATTATTTATTTAGTTATTTAGCATATAAAACTAATATGGTCTTTGTTTGGGCTATAGCCCATGATTTAATTCATTTGTAAAGGCTCGTATTTATAAGAAAAGACCCATAATAACCCATAAAATATTGCAGCCCATTTATTCATCACTTTCCCCTCATCGAAAATTGACGGCAAACATTCAAATTTTGAAAGTGCCCTAGTAAAACATTCCTTATAAAGGAATAAAGATTTGGAATGATTCCCTTGATTTTAGTTGCCGTTTTGTTTGCACCTAATTGGGGTAATTACCTTTCATTGAGCACTCATCCAAATTAAAGACCCCAAAAGCTCTAGTATAAATAGACACCCCCTCCACCATATTTTTCTCACACCAATAGTAGGAAGAATCAAGATACTTGAGAGGTATCTCTTTCAAAATTTTTAAACATTGTTTTTCTTGCTGTTCATTTTTCTATTGTCATCCCTTTTCTCTTGTTCTTTATTAGACGAAGTCCACTATTTTCTTTTCATTATTAGATTGTACTTATCTTATTGTAGATGTGGGATTAACCAATTGATGATTAAATCTTATATCTATGGTCGACGATTTTCTCGTACCTCTCTGCCAAACTAAAAGAACTAATGGTAGTACATAGTAGTGTGCAGTGCATGTTGTGAATTATGTTTAAAACAAATGAGATTATAATATTTTATTTACATGGTTGACTTCATTAACAATGTACTGATACGTATGTATATCCTCTAAATAATTCATCAAGCATTATGTATATTTATATGGGGCATTATTTGATATGTCCAATTTCAGCTTTTGAAAATAAATTTTGTCCACAAAGATAAGGTTCAATAAATCATGTCCATTTTTTATTTTTTAGGACAAATTTGCCCCTCAATTTGAATTGCGATTTTTTGTCAAAATTCCCACACGCGGGCGGCTCAAACCACAATTCCTCTTCCTCTGAAATCAAATTTTCTCTCTCAAAACCTCTCCCTCCCCTAGCTGTGTTCGCCGTCGCCGCCCAGCCGTTTGCCGTCGCCGTCGCCGTCGCGAGGTCAGTCTTCCGCCCTCGTCGTCGCCATAGCTCCCTGTGGAACCCTCTCTCTCAAACCCTCTCACTGAAACCCTCTCAAACCCCCTCTCAAACCCTCGCTGTCGCCTTCCGTTCGTCGTCTTCGCCTTCGCCGTCGCTTTCCAGCCTTCGCCGTCGCCAGAATCGCTGTCCAGCCTTCAACACTCCCTCACACCACACCGTCGTCGCCCCCCTCTCTCTAAACCTAGATGGCGGCTTCTTCTAGTTCGATTCGTGCCGCCGGGGACGAACAGCAGGTGAATGCCCCTTTAATTTGTGATTTTTGGGTTATAGGGTTTAGGGTTTTGGTTGTTAGCTGTTGAATTTTCAGATTTGAGGTTGTTAGGGTGAGTTTATGGTTTATGGTTGCTTGAATTTTGAGTTTGAATTTCTATGGTGACGATTGTTCTGCTGCTCGAAATTTAGCATTCTTGCTTCTTGCTTGAATTGGGGTCATCTAGTTGACTGAAGCAGTTCAGATTTCTTAAATTTTCTCTTATATGCATGCGAGAAGTCATGGTTGGAATTTTTCTACTGAAAAGTATAACTAAAGAAATAATAAATTTGGCCTTTGTGTCGAGCATGAAAATCTGTACTGTGAAAGAATAGCTTGGTCTACTTGGATTTAAATAACACTCTATCTTTAATGGCTTATTCATCTTATAGACGATAGAAAGCAGTCGTGCGGAGATTGAAGGTGAAGAAGTGATATTATCACAACTGCTATGTTTGAATATGCTATTTGTGTTACTTTGTTGTGGTTTCTGTTACAACACTTTCTACCATTTATTGGTGCACTATATATCCTTTTGACTTCCAGTACTTAGTGTTGCACAGAATTTCCTTTCTTCCTCATCACCTCATTTTCTTCCACTTCCCTGTTTCATTTCGTTTTAGTTTGTTGGTATCTTTTTGTCATATTATTGGGGCAGCGTCTGAAAGTTCGAAAACTGAGACGACTGGGTTAAGGGGAAAAGAGGGTTCATACATAAATAAAAGCTTACTTACTCTTGGCACTGTAAGACACATGACCATGTCTTTCTTTTTCACTCTCACCATGTTGGTCCAACATTTACTCTGTATAGTTCATACTATATTCTCGGTTACACTTGGCTAACATGGTCAACAATTTCATTTTTCCAGGTGATTTCCAAATTAACAGATCGAAAATCCACTCAGGTTAGTAATAATTGTATTAGATTGTTAGGAGGAGAAAATAATATATACTATGATTGTATAGTATTTTTTCTAACACACTGGTCTTGGAACTTCAACAAGTATTCATATTGTCATGGTTCTAGTATATCACCATGTTCGTATTTTCATGGTTCTAGTATATCACCATGTTCGTATATAATTGGTATTTGCAGTTGGAAGAAGAGGAACAAGCCAAAGCTGCTTTGATGGGAAGGATACAGAGGTTAACCAAGCTAATTTTGGTTTCCACAAAAACTACTACCCAACCAAATACTGTTGAAAAGACTAGCCACAGGCGGAGGCATTCATTTGGCGAAGATGATGTGTGCTAAAACTGTTATTATTACTGTACTAGACATCCGAGTTATTGCTAATTATCTTAGTTTAGTTATTTTTGTTAGAAGTGTTGTTAATTATGCACTAGACAGCAATTGATTGTTATCTTAGAGTACTCCTTGTGACAGAATAGTACACCTTAAGTTTCAAAGACTGATCTAATTTTCAATTCCCTTTTTGTTTGTGTTCCTTGCTTATGCAGTTAGCATATTTGCCTGATAGAAAGCGAGAGACCATTATTGATGATGCTGGAAGTATCGATTCAGAGATTTCTAATGATGGAAAGAGCGATACTGCAAATCTTGATGAGCTAGTCAGGGATTACAGAAGGAAAAGAAGGAAGGGGATGCTTGACTGGTTCAAACTGAAAGTAATTTTTTATCTGGCTTCTTCTGGCACGTGAAGTTGAAGCAGTTTTTTTATATATGTAATATAAATGCTTTACCCTATGATTGCAGAAGCCTGAAAATGTGGTTGGGACATCGCCAAATACTGAATGTGAGAGTTCTGGAAGTGGTTCTCCGGCTTCCTCATCAAAATCTTCACAAAACTGAGTTACATTTAGTGATCCAAAAGATGCACAGAGGAGGTCAATTAGTAGAAAAGTAGATAATGGTGCTAGGGCTGGTTCCTTTTCTGAGAGGACTCAAGCAGGTGATCTGTTCAGTGCAGCTATAGGTGTGGAACGTCTCCCACCGGTGAGATTTAGTTAGATATAGCTAATGCACATCCAATATCAGACTTTGTGGTCACTTTGTTCTACTTCCTTTCATTCATTTAGTTTCTCTAACCTTCTTGCTCAATGCACCCTGTCTTCAAACTGTAATTTTCTTTTTCTCTAACACACTATCAATGACCTTGTGCCATAACACCGTAGTCTTTTATTATATCAGACCAAATGGACCTCTTCCAAGAGCAGATAAAGATGTTAGCTGGAGAGGTTGCTTTATCCTCCAGTTCCCTGAAAAGATTATCAGAGCAAGCGGCTAAGGGTCCTGGAGATACAAAGCTTCTGGTTAGTCAATCAGATACGATACTCTGGATGACTAAATAAACCTGGTGGAGAAAGCATTAAAACTCATGCAGGTGAACAAATTGCGGCTTATGTTCGTATAGGAATTTGTTTTATAAATATACACTAATACACCCCTTCTCCTTTTCATGCTTTTGCACAAATTGATGATTTCGTATCCTACTCCATTGCTTTTATTATCTCCCAATACCTAACAAGTAACAATTAACAGTTCTTGAAGCAGGTGGAAATAGCAAGCTAATTATTGGAGAGAGATGTTCGGAGCTAGGGCAATGTTGAAGATCAAGGGTGCTATCAAGGGTGATCAAAGATGCGTGTATCATAGGAAACAACAACTGCTTCATCTAAGCAAGCGAAGTTGGGATTTTGTTCCAATCTTTTGATGGAAAAACTTCCTCTACTCAAAGACCTCCGTATCCTCATGGATGCTCTTAAATTCCCAAACAACTTTTGACACCAGAGGCTATACTACTGCTGCCCCTAGAAATGTTGGATATTTTGTAATATATGAACATGACACAAATATTTGGAATTATTACATTCAGTTTCTGTTGGATTATTGAATGCCGCATTACTATATACCTATGATAAAGATAGATCGTATGGAAAGATCCACTCTTGGTGGTTAGAACATTTTGCAATTATGTTTGAAAATAGTTACAGTAGTTCCAAGTGTTAATCAGAACTATATAGCATGGACGAAAGCACTTGGAACAATTGAAACTATTATGCTTAGTACACTTGAAACAATTGGAACTATTGGAACTATTATGCTTAGTACACTTGGAACAATTGGAACTATTATGTTTAGTACACTTGGAACAATTGGAACAATTGAAACTATTATGCTTAGTACACTTGAAACAATTGGAACTATTGGAACTATTAGCTTAGTACACTTGGAACAATTGGAACTATTATGTTTAGTACACTTGGAACAATTGGAAATATTGGAACTATTATGCTTAGTACAGTTGGAACAATTGAAACTATTATGCTTAGTACACTTGAAACAATTGGAACTATTGGAACTATTATGCTTAGTACACTTGGAACAATTGGAACTATTATGTTTAGTACACTTGGAACAATTGGAACAATTGAAACTATTATGCTTAGTACACTTGAAACAATTGGAACTATTGGAACTATTATACTTAGTACACTTGGAACAATTGGAACTATTATGTTTAGTACACTTGGAACAATTGGAAATAATTGGAACTATTATGCTTGGAACAATTGGAACTATTGGAACTTTTATACTTAGTACACTTGGAACAATTGGAACTATGTTTGCGAATAAAAAACTTAGAATACTTCAACTGTTGGAAAACAATTGAAATACCAAAAACTAAGTTTAGCTTCTTGCAATTGAATACATTACAGTTTGTAAACATTATGAAAAACATATATGCATACAATGAAATACCAAAAACTAAGTTTAGCTTTTCATTCACGAAAAACACAAAATGGTATCATATAAACATAATTGTTCATCATCCAAACAAATCTACTACAAAATCCCAAAATCACATGACCAAATCCCATAGTTCTTGTTCCGATTTCACCAAAACAAAAA
The DNA here is from genome assembly GCA_029379335.1 of Thymus mandschuricus. Classification (NCBI taxonomy): domain Eukaryota; kingdom Viridiplantae; phylum Streptophyta; class Magnoliopsida; order Lamiales; family Lamiaceae; genus Thymus; species Thymus mandschuricus. Next base: position 41,044,770 of record CM057071.1, read on the forward strand.
AGTAAAGTTGTCTTCCTCGCCGACTTATTGCTTGACAAGTGAAGTTGCTTCAAGCTTACCAAAGCACCAATTGCCGAAGGAAATGCTGTCAAATTGTCAAATGGTTCGCGTTTAATATCTCCCTCCTTCACAGTCACAGCAAAAAGCTTCACTTCCCTGTAATATACATAGCAAAATTTACTTATCAAATTCCACATAAGTCACTAAATTTCAACTTAACTACAATTCAACTAAAGAGAATGTTCTAATTCCAAATAACTCCTTCTCCAAGAGCAGCGACCCGAAGAGTTCATTTGATATGTCAAGGTACTAACTATCTTCTTCAAACATAGCATCATATTCTTGTCAAACATAACATAAATGAAAAACTAGAACTTGAGGGTGAAGGAGCCTACAAGAAGGTATATCTACTCTACCTATAAGAGATTAATAGTTCTTCAAATCCTATGAGAGACATGAAAGAGAGGGAGACAGAGGTAAATGAATCACCAATAGCAAATCCTAATCTGTTCGATGGTTTTTTGAGATCAGAACGAGCAAGAAATGTGCAGGCCTGCAGAAACAAATGTGTATCAAGGTGAAAAGACTTCAAGCGAACAAATTGTGTAGCTAGAAATGCGGAGGTTATGAACTATAACTGCCTTGATTAACGAGTTAATTTCTTTAGTTAGATAGTAACCTGATTTTCAACTTTCCAAATACTCCAGCAATGAGATCCTTTAGAACTTGATGATCTTGAGATAGGGACATCAGCTATGCTAGCTTGACTAACCAAATTTACTCTTGGGCAGGAAACAGACTTCCTGGTCTTGGCTATGGACTGTAAGTCCATCCACTTGAAAGTGTTTGAGAAACTTGTCACTTTGCTGCTGATACGTTTCTTTGAACACGGGATACGATACGTTGTTTAGGTCTAGTTTCGCTTCTGTAAATATCTGAATTCCTATGACATGCATCACCACACCATCATCACTGTGAATCGGCATGAGCCTAAAGTGGTTGATCAAAGGAGTACCGTCTTTCCTGAAGTTAAGGAGCTCCCCTTGAAACTCGATACCTTCATCAAGGCACCTCCGAATCTCGGACACAACTACTGGATCCACCAAAGGGTGTCGTCTCTTGGCTCGTGGATCTCTAAATTGCAGGAATCGGCTGAAAAATATTAAAATACAATGTCAATGTCAAGATCAATTCTTCATTAATCCAAGACTGATAAAATTTGAAGGATGAAAAACATTCATAATTTTTCGAGATTCGCCCAAAACAAGGTATTATGAGTATAGATCGGTAATTTTAACTGCACATATAACACCTCAGAACAGATAATAAGATAGCAGAAACAGTTTTAACTAATCAAATGTTCTATATGCAATTCAAGCAAGTTTTTCAAAGCCACAGTTTATACAAAAATCGAGAGACGTACGACACAATCAGATCTTAGATCAGATAATGTAAACAAACAAAATCTAACTAATCAAAGAGTTTATCTCCATCATTTCACGAAGCTGAAGCATGATGGTTGGTAGAAGATAATCAAATAAATACTGAGATTTAACATTAAAAAATACAGAGATTTAGGGAGAAAAATACAGAGATTCTGAAAGAGGGAGAGGAGATAAACAATGACTAAAAATCAAAGCTCTTTCCAGAAACAAGCCACGTAGTACACCATTTTCAATTTCTGAGGGAAAAAAATTTGCAGAATTCAGGAGAATATTCGCTCAATTCCAACTACGAAACACAATCAAAATCTCCACCAAAATTTTCAATCGTCAACGACGCAATTCCATTTCCAGCAAATCACAAAAAAATCTCAAATCAAGCACCACAGTACACATGAACAAGACCAAATCGGTTTAAAATTGATGACGAGAAACATTAATTTATTGGTATACTAGCCATTATCGATTTCAAAATCGAAGCAAAATAGAAAGAACAAATCAATAGAGAGAGAGAGAGAGAGCTATAAAATGTAATTACCTTTTCTCCTGAGTCGGCAACAGCAGGGAGCAACCAGCAACAAGGGAGCTAGCGCTGGGAATAGAGCTACTTCTGCCCGGAACGAACTGCCCAGAAGGAATTTCGGGAAACAAAAATTTGCCCAGATTCAATTCGCCGGAGTCGTCGCCGGAATAGCGCTAATTCTTCCGGAATCGAACCGGTATGTTTCGGTGCCCTAAAATGTTGCCGGAATCCTCCACCGGAAAACGTCCGAGAAAGATGAGGGAGAAAGAAGCAAGAGTTACGAGAGAGAGATGAGTTGCGAGAGAGAAGAATTGTAGGAGAGAGGAGGGAGACGAGAGGGAGAGAGAAGACTTAAGTATCAGCTGAAAGAATTCGCCCAATATTTTGAGCTCCAAACGAAAATTTTCAGCCCAAAAATCCGAGCTGAGGGGGGGGGGGGGGGGGGGAAACAGGTGTAAAATTTGGAGAAAGTGAGAAAATTTCAGGGGCATTTTCGTCCAAAAAACTAAAGTTTGGACATAATTTATGTAAGTTATCTTATCGGACGGAATTTATTTCCCGAAAGTCATTTCGGACATTTCGCATGATTGTGAGTATTTATATTCCCTTTTAATGTTAGTAAGAAAGTAAATTTAGTATTTTTCTTATTCTTAAAATATAAGGCCATTGAATCTTAAGAGTATGCATTTATTATTATTATTATTATTATTATTATTATTATTATTATTATTATTATTATTATTATTATTATTATTATTATTATTATTATTATTATTAAGAAATTAGACCCCTTTTAATAAATTAAGAATGTATCTTAATATTTTCGTATAATACTCATAGGATCGGTGCACGAGACTCGAATCGTTAATTGCAGTTCGTGATTTTTCAAGCAAGAAGGGTTAAGGTGGGGTAATTGTTGCATTTATTGTATCTATCCTTATTATACGTTTTGCCCAATTAATACTTGTTATAAGTAGTAAGCCAATGGGCTATATCAGAAAAGCAGTTAGCCTTCGGCTATATCAGTAAAGCAGTTAGCCTTCGGGCTATATCAGAAAAGTAGTTAGCCTTCGGGCTATATCTAAAAAGCAGTTAGCCTTCGGGCTATATCAGTAAAGCAGTTAGCCTTCGGGCTATATCAGAAAATACAGTTTAGCCTTCGGGCTATATCAGAATCTGTTACAGTTTATATATTTGTATTTAATTGTTGCAATTCATATAATTCGGATAAATGCACCCCCACTGAGTTAATAGTACTCACCCCTAAACTATTATCCCTTTTCAGGAGTAGACTCGGACGATCGGCAACGTGGTGAATGATGGTGGTCTAAGGGAGGATTATATTTAAAAGAATAGTTGTTTTACAAACATAATTATGAGACAGTTTATTTTTGTTTTCAAATAAATGTCATTAGATTTTCGCCGTTATTATTCAGACTTTTAGTATTTATTTATTTTAATAAAGGAAAAAAGTAGGATTTAATGTACCAATTTAGGTAAGAAAAATTGGGGCGTTACACAAGGTTAATGAAGAGGAGAGTTCTAGAAAGAAAGCTGAGGAACCCGCTCCTAAGTATGTGGCTGCACCCGCTTATGTGCCTCCTCTTCCATTTCCTCAAAGGTTTCAAAAGAAGAAGATGGAGGAAGATTTCTCAAGCTTTCTTGACATTTTCCGAAAAGTCAACATCAACATTCCTCTTCTAGAAGCATTGAGGAGGATGCCTTCATGTGCAAAGTTCCTCAAGGAGATTGTATCTAAGAAGAGGAACATTGAGGAGTTTGGCACGGTCAACTTGACCGAGGAGTGTAGTGTCGTCCTTCAAAGAAAATTGCCGGCTAAATCAAGGATCCCGGAAGCTTCACTATTCCTTGTGATATTGGGAAGGATCATTTTGGGAAAGCTTTATGTAACTTGGGTGCAAGCATCAACGTTATGCCCTTGTCGATTTTCAAGAAGTTGGAGATTGGAACGATAAGGCCAACAACCATTGCTATTCAAATGGCGGATTAGTTGAAGATATTCTAGTCAAGGTGAACAACTTTATTTTTCCAGTGGATTTTGTTGTGCTAGACATGGATGAAGACAAGGATGTCCCTTTAATTCTTGGAAGACCATTCCTTGCCACGGGAAGAGCTCTCATTGACGTTGCCAAAGGAGAGCTCACTCTTAGAGTCAATGAGGAGAGCCACACTTTTTAAATATACAAGGCCCTCAAATTTCATGAAGATGGAGAGGTAAAGGGAGTTAAAGAGTGCATGGCCCTAGACATAATCGACACATGTGTTCAAATCAGGGAGTTTCATGAATCCAAAGATCCATTGGAGGATTACCTCTTAGATTTTCCTTCATCTCTTTTCCCTAATAATGATGATGTCAATCTTCAGTCGATGAAATGTGCTAACACATTGAATGGTACGTGTGCAGGAAATTCCAAGAAGAATGAGACAATTCCTTGATCCAAGAAATGGAGAGCCCAAAGAGGAGGAGAAGCAAGAAGGTGATGGAATGAAGGGACCTTTTACCATTTCCACGTTGTTGATGAATGGAGCACTTGAATTAAAGGGAAAGTATGGTTCGACTTTTGTTGTCAATGGACAACGAGTGAAGTTTTTTTATCATCCCGAGCAAAGGGATGAACTGTTCGTCACCAATCTTCTCGATGCTTGAGCCATGGAAGAGTTGAGCTAACGACGTTAAACAAAGCGCTGGTTGGGAGGCACCCCAACGAGGTATCTTTATTTTTCGTATATCATTTCACTTTCACCGTCTTATTCTTTTTCATTCTTTCACCCTCTGTTTAGTGTCATTTTGTTAGGTTTTAGTCGTTATTTGTTATTCGTTTTTGTGTCGTTTTGGAGTCATTTTGTGTCTTTGTTGCTATGATTTGGGTATTTTGAGTTTCTTGATTGTTAGGGATCATGGGAGTCAAGAGAAGGGGAAAGAACGAGGAAAGAATGAAAAAGGGAGCAAAAATTGGATGATTTGCGCGGAGTACTTGGAGCGCTCGCTCCCTGGTGTTGGAGCGCTCGCTCCGTTGTCAATACTCAAGATGGATGTGCGTAGCAGCTTTGGAGCGCCCGCGCCCAGTGGATGGAGCGCTCGCTCCTGGTCAAAGTTAAGAAGGAAAAGACGCAGCTGTTTGGAGCACCCGCTCCCACTCTTTGGAGCGCTCGCTCCTTGTCGCGAGTTTTATTTTAGTTTCCTTGTTGGGATCGAACTCTTACTTTGTTATATATATATACCATTAGGGCACGAATTGGAGACACCTTTTATCTTCCGTTTTCACATCCGAATATTCTAGTTTTAGTTTTTATTGCTTTCGATTTGTTCCGGATCAGATTCTTCAGTTTTAATTCAAGTTCTTTACGTTCGTTCGTGTTCTTCGTTCTCGTTTTAATTCGTAAGTTATTTATTGATTTCCTTTCGTTTAATTAATTGCGTTCTTAGTTTCGTAGATTTAATTTCTTTAGTTCTTCGTTTAATTCTATTTGTTCGTTCTTGAGTTCGTAGCTTAGATTAGTTTTTCCAAAGTTCCTGTTCTTTCGTTTTCAAAGTTTATGTTTCTTCGATTCAAGTTCTTAGAGTTAACTTTATTTTTTCAGATTTTTAGATTTAATTATTCATGTCTAGGTTAGTTTTCATTTCTTTAATTGCTTTCGTTATTGCTTTCGTTTCGATTCTCGCCTAGGTAGTTTAATTGTTTTATTTTAAGTTTATTTCTTAGATTTATTTCTTACTTTCTAGATTAAGATTTTATTGCTTTGATTTGCTTGCTTTGATTTATTGCTTTGATTTATTTTATTGCCTAGGATTTAAAAACCAAAAAACCAAAAATATTCTTTACTTGCTTTCTTAGTTTATGTTGTTTTTACTACACAATTATTTGCCCTGCTAAGTTTTCCTTGAGATTCGACTTAGGTTTTTACTTGCTAGTGCTACGATAGGATTTTGTTCTATTGCAAATACTTTTTAGTGAAACACCCTCTATTCTATTCCCCTTCCTTTTCTTCCACTACCCAAGCATCAAATCTCTCAAGGTATGTACTTTCTTCCAACATCTTTGTATTTTCATATTCGTATATGAAAATCTGTGTTCTTGAGTTCATGTTTGGAAATGCATTGCTTGTTTATCTTATGATAGTATTATCAGGTATCCTATTTGAGGCTTTTGAGATGAATGTTATGTAGAGTGTTTATTGTGAGGGCGTTAATAGAATATCATGATAGTACTATTTACATGTTTGCATATGAATTGAGAGATATAGCATATTTAGGGGTTCCATTTTTATTTTGTGTTTAATGGTAAATATCACTGAATTAAATTTAAAAATGTAACCTCTCTACTTGTTATGATAGAAGGAAAGTTTGAAGAGTTGGCTTAGGATAGAGGTTTATTTTTACTTTTGTTTTGATTTTAAAATTTTACTTATTTCCAAATACCATATTTCCTTGTACGTAGGAACAATGAGCTCATCCAAAATTCAAATGGGAAGAAGATAAAGACGTATCAAATATATGGAGATTCTTCATGCTCAACATGCAAAGCGTTCACCTTCACCTTCGCCTTCCGGTTGAAGTTGTGAGCTCTCGATAAGTAAACCAAGCTTTCATGCAAACTTATTCCTCACTATGTCGGGAATAAGTTTGAGGGGTTGGAAGTTGGTTTGCTTATCCGGTCGTCCTACTTTTCCTCCTATCTTTCTTTCAAGTTGGATGTTGAGGATGAATTATGGTATTTGAGATATTTGGATCTTATTTTATTTTCATTCGGATTATGGTTTGTAATAAGGGATTTTAAAGTTTTTCTTGGATCTTGATCTTGATTTGTGTTTGCTTTGAGTTTACAAGATGAATGTGAGAAGTATTATAAATTAGTGTTGGGAGAATGTTGATATAAGCTCATGATGATTTTTTTTTTTTTTTAAATCTAAATTTGTTCGTGCTTGCGATGATTCCTTGTAATTAGTGAGACTTGTATCAATGGAACTAGAACACTTACTTCTTGTGGAATATGAACAAAAAAATTGTGTAGCCGTGAGAAGATTTGAGCCGAGACTATAGCATATTTATAGTCTAATTCCTTTCTTGTGTTTTTTTTTTTTTTTTTTTTTTTTTTTTTTTTTTTTTTTTTTTTTTTTTTTTTTTTTTTTATCTTAACAAGTATGACTTTTTGTAGAACTTGTCTTGAGTCTTCTTTGAGGTTGCATTATTGTGTTTGAAATTTAGAGATGATATGTGGCATTTTTCTTTGCTAGCCATTTTATCCATATACTTGTCCATTTACTCTATAAAATCCTAGTTAACCCTTTTGAGCCTCAGCCTTTTCTTTGATCTAGCCAAGGGGATAATTGGGTATTGGAGATGGATACGTGGAGAAAGTGTAAAGAGGTATGGTTATGTTATGGTTTGAATACTTGAGTATACTTCCATATGAGCTCTCGAGTTATTATCTCATAAACAAATGATTAAAAAAAACAGAGAAAAAAAAAAGAGAGAGAGAGAGAGAGAGAGAGAGAGAGAGAGAGAGAGAGAGAGAATTTGATGATAAGAGCCCATATTGATGCTCTTAGGAAATAAAAAATAAAAAAATAAAAATAAAAATAAGAGGAAAAAAAGGGGTTAGTGCACGAAGGAGCATTTACGAGGTAGTACTTGAGAAACTTTCAAGAGAGCATGGAAGAATAAAAGGGATGGAGTGATATTTTATTTTTGAAGAAGGTTATCTTTGGTTGGTTGATGTTTTGATTATATATTTAGTCTCATATGATTGGAGTTTTGGGCTTAGTAGGTTTTCTTGAGAGTTGAGAGCTCACTTGATTATTTCCACATGCCATAAGGTTCATTTTTCCTATTGAGGTATTATGTTCATGTTCCATTGATTTGAGTTGAGCATTGATTAGGGAATTTCACTTGCATGAGTGTTTTTAATTCTGAAGCTTAGTATATCAACATCACCCTTCCATGTTTGTAATTCTTCTTATTTTATCGTTGTTGCTTGAGGACAAACAACGATTCAAGTTTGAGGGGTTGCCAAACATGGTTTTCTTAGAGTCTATGGGGTGATATTGTGTCGTCTTATAGCCCCTAGTGCTTGTTTTGAGTGATTATCGTCGTTTTAAAGTCAAATTGTCGAGTCTTTCTTCTCGAGCTTAATTTTTCTTATTTTTACAGGAAACGAGAGAATATTGGACAAGGAAAGTGAGTCCGCGACGTAGCTCGGTTCAAGAGGAGCGCGTTGGCGAAAACAACGATCGAATAGAAGTTCGTACGAGGGAGAACGAGGCGAAACGGCGAGACGATGCACGGCCGGGCACCGAAGCACTCGGGCCGCGCACCGAGTTAGCGCCGCAAGGCGGCGACGAGCGCCCGCTCACTGGGCCACGAGCGCGCCCAGGTTCAGGGCGGGGCCTGCCCTCGCGCGCCAACATGGTCGTTGGCCTGCTCCGCGAGGGTAGCCCGCGAGGAAACTCCGCGCAGCCCGACTTTCTTCCGGCTTCGTTTTCGCCCCGTTTTCCTCCCGTTTTTCATTTTCGACCCCATTTTCTATTATTTTCACCCCCGAACTTAATTGCTACTTAGTCCCTCTATCCTAAAACCTATAAATACTAATTTTCAAACCTCATTCCTAGGTAAGCCTCATTATTTCACACACCAACACACTTTTTCACACACTAATCTCTACACTATCTCTTCACCCATCATCATCATCATCCACATTTGGGGTTTCACTTAGATCTTGAAGAATTGTTGGAGGGCAGAGTCTAAGGAGCAAGAATAGAAGATCAAGAGCTTGGATTTGATTCTAAAACCCATTTTTCTTAGTCACTTATTTATGTTCATCTTAGATTTGGTATTTGTGCTCATCATGAGTGTGATTAGCTAAATTCCTTTATTCTAGGGAGAAGGATATATTGATTTGTAATGGATTGATCTTATTTCCTATTAATGCATGATTAGTTAGATTTATCTCCTTGTGATCTTATTATGTATGAATGTTTTAATGTTTGATCACCATTGATGCATGCTTTAGACATTGAGTTGAGTATCGAGAGATGAGATTCGATGTTGGAAACCGATCACAAGGCATAATTGCTCGATAAACCGAGAGGGTGGGAGTAATTGTGAGGGCAATTGATCCTAGGAGCTTTTAGGAGTTATAGGCTAGAGGTTTATAGGAGACTATGACCATGGCTTGTAATCTACGGTAGTTGTCGTCCGAGATGAGGCAAATACGAATTAGAGATCGCCCTAGATAGAGATAATTGATTCATGTATTGATAGACTTAGGCTATATCCATTGCATTCCACCAATTCCAAATCCCTAGAATAACTTAACTCCATCGTTTCTTCATTTGTTCACTCTCGTTTACTTGTTTTTGTTCATGTGTTTGATTACTTGCATTAGTAGCTTAGGAACCCCAAAAATCTCGTTAGCTTAAATAGATCCGATAAACTTAGTAATAGTAATCACTATCATTTCTTTGTATTGATCCTCGTGGAAATACGACCTTACTTGCTATATACAATGATTGCCTGTACACTTGCGGTATACTAGCATCTTAAATATTTAGCTCGTCAATATACACATAAATAATTGAAAAAATGAATAAAGGAAATGCAAAAATAATTGAAAAAAATGAAATATATATATATATATATATATATATATATATATATATATTGTTAGATCTCTGGATCGGGAAATTAAACCCGACGTGAATCGAACATGCAACCTTGAAAAAATAAAAAATGAAATGTGAAAATAAAAAAATGAAAAAAAAATGTTAAAATAAAATGGAAACTGAACCCATGATTGCCTGTACACTTGCGGTATGTTAGCATCTTAAATATTTAGCTCGTCAATATACACATAAATAATTGAAAAAAGGAATAAAGGAAATGCAAAAATATTTGAAAAAATGAAATATATATATATATATAGGGAGCGGATCCAATAGAACCGTCCCTTAGGTGTTAACTGGGATCCAATCTACACCCTTAATCTAATATATATGGACGGTTTAGACATTTTAACAAATTATCATAATTATTAATATTATATTAACTAATTTAATTGTAGCCGTTGACACAAGGATAAATTTGTAAATGTGTTTCATTTAGCAACAATATCCACTTATATCGCAATGTGTATTGCGAATAGAAGACACGTCATTAATTTATTAAATAAATTCCTAATTTAATTTGTTTTGAATACTATTTAAATAATTAGTAATGCATGATTACTTTTATTTTACGATACTTGTTAATTTGTTGTCATCATAATGCTTATTAGTGTTTAGGTTATTGCATATTTAATGACTTTTTAATGCTATTTTATTTATTGGGCTATTGCTTACATTTATATTGAAATAATTTACTACTTATTTTGTACCATCAGGATGCTTATTATTCATAGAATCGTTGCTTAAGTCCACATAATGCTTAATTCCCAAAATTACAGTTTATTGATAATGCTTAATATACACCCACTTATAGCTTATTTTATATTATTGTGATGCTACTCTTTTTCTAAGTGATTCGTCTTATTATTTTATACCTTACATATAAATATAAAAGGAGCCATTTAGAATAAAATAGAGATAATATTATTTTTGAAGTATTGCTTATATTGACACAAATTTAGTGCTTATTAAATTTTCAATAATTGCTTAATTTTTTTACTAGTAATCATAGTGCTTAGTATTATTGTATTTAGTGCTTATGTTGTGTCAGTATGATGCTTAATTAGGAGCCGTTTGGTATCCATATACGTATATCAGATATGGGTATCAAAAGATCTCATACCCATACCATGTGTTTGGCATATCGGTATATGGATATCAAATTGATATCTTTGATATCCTGATATCCTCTCTTTTATCTCTTTTCATATACTGATTTTTATAGAGGTATCACTCATATCTCCATTGCAATAATAATAATAATAATAATAATAATAATAATAATAATAATAATAATAATAATAATAATAATAATTATTATTATTATTATTATTATTATTATTATTATTATTATTATTATTATTATTATTATTATTATTATTATTATTATTATTAACTAACAACTTATTTTGTTATTAGAATTAGAATTAAATAATAATAATAAATAAATAATTTTATTAATTATTATTATTGTTATTATTATTAACTAACGAATTATTATTATTATTATTATTATTATTTATTTATTTATTTATTTATTTTATTTTTAAATTCAGTTTTGATATCCTACGTCCGAATAATCTACACCAAACGCATATATCGGATATCAATTTCATACCTATACCTGATATCTGATACCCATACCCTTATCTGATATCTGATATACTAGTATATGGATACCAAACGAGCCCTTAATATTATTAAATTAAAATAATCAATAGTTAAAAACCTTAATTCTCATATTGAATGACGTCCTTTTAATTTTTAAAGGTCTGTGAATTTGCAAATGAAAGTGTTGATGATGATATGTAGATTTCTGAAAACAAGATCATCGATTGGAGGAAGAAAGAGAGATAAATCTTTTACAGATGTGCAGTTAAATTGAAATTCCTTGTTTAATGGAGATTGCGGTTATTGTATATAAAATTACCCCATTATCCTTCCAGTTTAAAATAAAAATAAATAAAAGTAATATAAAAAATAAAATCTCATTAAATAATAGCCATAGATCTATTTAAATAAATGGCTTAGATTAGATCCTAGTTACTACCTAGGAATATAGATCCTATTTGATCCATCACCTATATATATATATATATATATATATATATATATATATATATATATATATATATATAGATCGGGAAATTAAACCCAACGTGAATCGAACATGCAACCTTGAAAAAATAAAAAATGAAACGTGAAAATAAAAAAAATGAAAAAAAAAAAGTTAAAATAAAATGGAAACTGAACCCAACGTGAATCGAACATGCAACCTTGAAAAAATAAAAAATGAAACGTGAAAATAAAAAAATGAAAAAAAAAAGTTAAAATAAAATGGAAACTGAACCCAACGTGAATCGAACATGCAACCTTGAAAAAATAAAAAATGAAACGTGAAAATAAAAAAAATGAAAAAAAAAGTTAAAATAAAATGGAAACTGAACCCAACGTGAATCGAACATGCAACCTTGAAAAAATAAAAAATGAAACGTGAAAATAAAAAAATGAAAAAAAAAAAGTTAAAATAAAATGGAAACTGAACCCAACGTGAATCAATAAAAATGAACTGGATCGGGAAATTGAACCGAACATGCAACCTTGAAAAAATAAAAAATGAAACATGAAAATAAAAAAAATGAAAAAAAAAAAAAAAAAAAGTTAAAATAAAATGGAAACTGAACCCAACGTGAATCGAACATGCAACCTTGAAAAAATAAAAAATGAAACGTGAAAATAAAAAAATGAAAAAAAAAAGTTAAAATAAAATGGAAACTGGATCGGGAAATTGAACCCGAGGTGAATCGAACACTCAACATTCTGATCTGGAGTAAGACGCTCTACCATTGCGCCACGTATCCTTATTGTATAATATTTGGAACATTACTTTTATATTAAATTAATGTTGCTTTTGAATTTATTAATGCAAATTACATGAACGGCATGTGGGATGCTACCTCCTTCTGCAGTGCAGAAGGGGCATCAGAACCGCACATGTGGTATTTAGTTTCTTTTACTAAATTTATTTGTTTGCTGTGGTGGGTCCCACTAAACTGATGTCAGTTGCAACTTTTTATGTTTTTGTTTCTTTTTTCTTTTCTTTTCTTTGTTTTTTTTTAATTACTCCTATTATTTTTACGTTTGCGTTCATTTTTTTTTTTTTCCTTTTCTTTTTTGAACTTCTATTTATGTACTTATTTATGCTCTCGGTCTCTATTGCTTGCTCCTTTTTATTTTCTTCTCTTTATAATTCTTTCCCTTTTACATTTCATCATCTATGTATTTAAATTAAAATAATAATCTTTTCATCTCATATAAGATGACAAATCCTTTCTAAAATTATCCCGTACTAGACGGTATATTTCCTTTCTAAAAAGAAATAGACAACTTAAAATGATCGAAACATAAATTACAAAAGTTAAAAATGATCATAACTTGTAGTTTGGTTATTGATTTAACAATTTTTATATAAACTAAAGGTCTTAATACGTTATTTCATTTAAATTCAAACATCAATATTTTTAAAAGTTTAAATATATACTCCCTTCGTCCCATTGGTAAATGGGTAACTTTTTCTTGATACAGAAATTAAGACGAGAGTAATAGTTGTTGACAAAGTAGTGTAAATTGGTTTTAGTGAGTTAAAATTTTACTATTTAAGGTAACATCCCTTTGTCAATGAGACAATATAAAATGAAACTTATTCTTTACCAATAAGACGGAGTGGGAATTAAACAAGATATAAAGCTTACAACACACATAGATTCATAAACATTTTAATTATCATGCCCAAGGGAAAGGTGTTCGCTTTCGACGAGACTAAATGAGTAGTATTTATATAACACAAAAAGTGGTTTTCTTTTCTTGATTTTGCCTAACTGTACGTCACTCACAGTCAAATTTTCTTTGATATTCTTTGAATAAAGAGCGAGAAGACTAGAGTAGACATGAAAAAATTGATAAGAACAAAAAAATAAATAAAAAATCAACGATCTTGTTTTCAATTCTTCCACTTTGCATGTATATACAATTAAAAATTATCAGAAGAAAGAAACGATCGAAAAATATAAAAATAACAGTAATAAAAATTAATTATAACAACACTAATGACAATAATAATTGAATATTTCATGATTACATGTGATTATTTCCATCAATATCAATAATAATTGAATATAATTTCATAGTTTATCGATTTTACATATAAGCACCCCCTCATTTTTTATATCTTAATTTAATCGGCAAAGAAATTTCAATATTCACTCTTATATACCGATAAGTTAGATTTATTTCGTCATTTTTGCACTACATTTATTCTTATTCAAATAAAACCGATATGCTAGACTTTAAGATTAACCATAAACAATAAATCATATTGTGATTGCAAAAAATGATTTATACGCAATTGCAAAATGAATTAATGATTTATATGCAATCATCATTTATTTTTTATTGATAATATATTTATGATAATTGCATATATTTAATCCCTTTCTTCTCACTCCATTAGCCTAGTCCATTGGTACGGAGGAAATAATGCCACGGAGAGAAGAAAAAAAACCTTCAATTATTACATATATTTATTGAGGGAGAGCAAAAATAATAGTAAATTTATTGGTTAATAAAGGAAATAATGGTGATCATTGAAAAAAAAAACAAAAAATGAAAGAAATACACGTAAAAAAAGAAAAGAAAAAAGAAAGAAAATAAACATAAAAAGTTGCATGACATCAGTTCAATGGGACCCACCATAGTAAATAAATAAATTTAATAAAAGAAACTAAAATACACATGTACGGCTGATGCCTCTTCTGCACTGCAGAAGGAGTTAGCATCGCCCTGAATAGTGAATCTATCCAATATACTAAGATCGTTTTATATTAGGCACTATGCTTCGTCCCATTTCAATTAATTAGTAAGTTAAATATATGTGATGTATAAAATAATTAAGTAGACTAACACAAATGGAATAGAGACAAGTTTAAAATAATAAAATGAAACAAAGAAGTTATAACTTTATATTTTTCTCACATCGATATTCATTTTTCGTAAATTATAAATTTTATCAAAATTTTCTAGAGATTGGATTTATGCCAATTCGATCGATGCGGAGCCAAATTGAACACTTTACAGTATATAAAATGACTTCGTTGTGATCATTAAAAATCCAAGTAGAGAATAAATTTTACTTGCAATGAAAAAAATAACATTGTTTTGACAAGTTGATCCAAATTTAAGACCACATCATAGTCAGTTCCACTAAAATCAAATTTTGTTCAACTCCACTAAAATCAAATTTTCTGAGGATTGATATTTTCATCTTCAAAATGATGTTTTAAACTATTAAGTTTGTGCTGTATGCAGCCATGGGCTAAAAGGTTAATCACGAATTATGTATGATCCATTTTATAATACAACACATCAAAGGACAACCCTTAAAATAGCTATTTTGTTGTTGCAAACCTAAAAATTAGTCATTCACATAAATTAAAAAAAAAAAAAAAAAAGGTTATTGATATTTAAATACACGAATTTCGGAGGGACTTACGTTTTTTCAGATGAACTTTGAACCTTTGCATATGAATACACGAACTTTCAATTTTTTGCAATTTTTCAACAAATCTCAATTTCTCCCAAATCGAATCCGGCATGGCAAAATTAAATTTGACGAGACGATACAGTTGGTGTTTTCTTATCGAACGACCATTAAAAAATTGGGGGGGGGGGGGGGGGGGGGCAGAAATCCACATCATATTTCTCCTCACCCAACCTCTCTCCTTCTCTTCCTCTCTTCCGCGCCGGCGCCGCCGCTGCCACCACCTCCATGGTCATGTTACTCGCGTCGCATCAGCGTAAGATCTTCCCCCCAAATTCTGATTCTTTTTTCATGTTAATCGCGCCATTTTAGGTTTGAAGAATGCAAACTTCATATATAAGAGCAATGGTCACAATTGCATTTTGGGGGATAATTTTCATCCATTGCTATCTTCTGAAAATTTCAGTAGCCCGCAAGAAGTTCTTCAGCCGCTCCTCGATTCAACTTCTCTCAATCCTCCTCCTCTCTTCAACGGAACCACTAGGTAGTACCCTACGCTCTCTCTCTTGTACACACACAAAATCATGTATTTAAATCATGATCATTCCCCCAAAGATCGTGTATTTAAATGTCATTGTTACTAAACTATATCCCTAAGTTGTCTAATACACGAATACAAGACTTACAATACATGAATACAAGACTCCGACTCTTGAGTTGTCTATTACACGAATATAAGACTTTCATACACGAATACAAAACTTTAGTATTCATGTATTCTGAAATATACATTTTCCAGATTAAAAAAAAAAACAAAAAAACCAACTATGATAGTTCCATAATTCATTGACAAATTAAGAAACGAAGAAGACAATCAATAGATGATGCGACTATTCATTATTCGTGCATTTATGCAAAAAATCTGGTCGGCGGCCGTGGTGTAGTGTTTCATGAATACATAAGTTCAAGTAACTCGTGTATTCTAGAATACGGCTCGTGTATTGATAAGGTGATGGTTGAGCGGTAGCTCTAAGTCACAGAAGACGGCAGATCAGGAACGAGAGGGGGGCGGATCTATGGGGAGAAGAGAGATGACAGTGATTGTGTATCATTTGATGAATACACAAGTTGAATTCGATAAACTCGTGTATTCTAGAACCAAACCAGTCTCAATATATATTGATGCCCTATATTATTATTGATGAACCCTCGATTTGTTGCTCGGTGAGATTAGTTGTTTGTGTGAGATTTATGTGCGGAAATGAAGAACACGAGATTTACGTGGTTCGATCGTAAAGATCTACGTCCACGGGGAGAAAGAGGGAGGATTATGTATTCAAAGTAGCATCCGTGTGTACAATACAAATGGTTCTTCTATTTATAGTCGATGTTGACGCTGTTGGTTGGAGTGGAGTCGTGGAGATCATGGGTGCCGCTTTTCTCTCCATCAACCCACGTATTGGTGTTTAGGGCTCAACTCCCTGGGCCTGCATTTGGTGTGGGCTGGGCCGAACTGGTGTTGGGCCTGTCTTGATTGGGCCTACGCCGAGCTGGGCCTGTGCCGGGTGGGGTAGTTGGGCTTCCGAGGTAGTTGGGCTTTGGGCCTAGGGAGATGGGCCATTTCCTATCACATCCCCCAAAAAGACGTGGGGTGATTGAGTTGACGCGGGCAGTTTTTGCTTGCTTGCCTTTGTTGTGTTTTTACTTTGCGTACCCCCTTCGTAAACTCGGAGTTCGGGATAAGCCGAACTCTTCTTGGCGTACTCCCTTCGAAATCTTGGAGTTCGGGATAAGCCGAACTCTTCTTGGCGTACTCCCTTCGAAAACTTGGAGTTCGGGATAAGCCGAACTCTTCTTGGCGTACCCCCTTCGAAAACTCGGAGTTCGGGATAAGCCGAACTCTTCTTGGCTTACTCCCTTTGAAAACTTGGAGTTCGGTATAAGCCGAAGTGTGAGTTAGGTGTTCCGCCGAAGACGCGTAAAGCTGTCAGGTGCATTAAATGCGGGCGTTGGTGTCCCGATAAAGCAGGGATTGGACGGGTCCGTTCATGAAACGCTGTCGCATTTACTAAGCGTATTGAATACGCATTAAATCCTCCCCCCTTAATGTACCATGATTGGAAGAGAGAGAGAGATCATTCACTCCTTTTATTTGCAGAAACGAAACCCTAACTTTCAAATTCTCTGCACTGTTCATTATCGCCACCCTCAACTTCTCTGCAAATCTCCAAGAACCTGAACAGAAGTAAGTTATGTCTTCCTCTATGTCAATTTCTACTTCCCATTCTTCATCTGTACGGTCTGTTCCTGTTGCGACCGTTTCTTCATCTTCTACGGCGGCGAATTCTTCCGCTGCCGCATCATCTTCTTCCCAACCTGTCGTATTCCCCGACCATACGCGCCCGTGCGTCCGGTCGGATATCGGGACTGTCTATCCCGAAAAGGTGGAGTTCCCTATCGTTCCCGGCGTTGTCGGGAAAGCGGGGGAGTATGACTCTATTCTCTCTTCTTCTACCCTCCATAAACTTGCCGTAAAATACAAATTTCCTTCTTCTGCTCTTCTTCTTGTTCCCCGCGCCGGTGATAGGGTTTACCGCCCTCCCCGAGGTTATGTTACAATCTATTCCGACCATCTCAAAGCCGGTCTTCGCATTCCCTTCCCGGTCATTTACGCCGAGATTAAAAATGTTTTTGATCTCTCTCCCGCTCAAATTACCCCCAACAGTATCCATCAAATTACCGGACCGGGGGTTGAGTGTGCTCGGTTGAATATTGCTTATTCGGCCGAGACTTTGGGGGCCTTATTTAGTTTTAAGGATAGAAAACAGGGATGGTACTATATTGCATCCCGGTACAATTTTTGTTTGACCGTTCCCTCGAAGGTGCCAAACTGGCAGAAGAAAATTTTCTTCTGTCGGTTCGAGGGGGCCACCGAGGCCGCGTGGCATATGGGTGCCGTAAGGCTTTTGCCGAGGCGGAAACAAAATGCCGAGTTGGCGGGCCGGTTTGAGATTCTTGGCAAGATGCCAATATCGTTGGCCGAGCTCAAGTCGGCGAAACCGAGCCCCAATGATCCTTCCACTTCGGTGGATCCGGGGAGGGGTGAGGTCCCTTCCCTTTAAATCTGTCTTTATTTTCTTTTTATTTATTTATTTTTTTTTTGGTATTAATCCTTGTTCTGCTTGTCGCAGTGAATATGGTGAAAAGAAAGGGGCCCGCCAAGAAGAAGAGGAAGGGCGAGGCTTCCAGTGCTCTTGCCGACTTGAAAAGGCAGGCAACTAGGTCCTCGGAAAGGACCCGATCTGAGATCCCGAACCCCCGGACTCACGGCACTCCCAGTTTTGCTGCAGAGGAGGTCGATGTGGCCGGGACTCAAAAGTTGGCCATCTTCTCGGCCTCATCGGAACCGGATTTTGCTATCACCGGTGTCTGGCCGTCATCGCCGGTTTTCCCAGCGGTAAGATTTTAACCAACTTTTCATGTTATGTTATTCTTTTACACTGTACTGATGTGATGTTGTTTTTTGTAGAGCGCGGACTCCGCGCTGGATGATTACAATCTCGCCTCGGGCGTGATTGTAAAATTACTGCAGGGCTCGGTGAATAAATACAACCGAGTCACTGAAAAAGTGAAGAATCTGGCCAGTGACAAGGCCAAGATTACGAAGGAGTTTGCCGCCACCGTTGCTCGTGAGGAGCAGTTGAAGGAGCAGCTTGCTGCCACTGCTGCCGAACTTGCCGCCGTCAAGGAGAAAGCGGCGAAGAGCGAGGAGGAGCTGGCGGCTGCCCGCTTTCGTGAACAGGAGATCGCCGCCACGCAGGGTGGCGTTCTCCGATCTCTTGCTGAGAGGATGTTCCACAGCAAGAGGTTCAGTGCCCTTGTTAGGGACGTGACCGAACCTGCGAGCACCCGGGCCATTGCCGAGGTGCTCGATCGTGTGGCCGTTGATTTCCCCGATCTGGACAAGGGGAAATACGGGTACAAAATTATTGAGGACGACGAGATGCTCCGCATCTACTTCCGACAGCTAGTGAAATACTTCTGCCTTTCCGGTCGTTGAGCACCTTGCCGGGAAGAGCACACTGCTGACTGTAGAGGAGTTGTTGGATTGTCCCGTTGATCGGGACATGAAGTTCGAGGCCCTTCTCGGACCATTCAGGGAGGAATTGAAGACGTGTCCGGTCTCCCCGTACATGTCCGACGAGGAGGTAGAGGAGAGGAGGAGGATGCCGGGCAGAATGATGCCGAGGTGGAGGTTTCTAAGGCTGCCGAAGTGCAACAGCCGAACATCGAGGCCGAACCTTCTGGCGGGGTCAGTTGATCCCCCCTCCCTTGTAAAAATTTTCTTCTTTTTGTGTTTTTTGATCTATAAACATTTTGTGCCTCTGAATTAATGAAATGAACTTCTTCTCTTCAATTCTGAATGCGTTGTACTTTAATTTTGTAGAATAATCTCCATGCCGATCTGAGCATTTACATTACCGAATTGAAATGGCTTAATAATCTTCTCGACGCTAAGGACGTCGAAATTGCCCGGCTTGATAAGCGTGCTGAGCACCTGCGGAATGAATTTGACGCTAAATACAAAGCACTGCAAGACACGGCCGACTCTAATAAAGCTCGGTATCTTCAACTGAAGGAAGATTATGCGGATGCCAAGTTGATTGCTGAAGAGCATGCCGAGTATGAACGAGGAATACATGAGCTCGGAGGTAAAACCATTTCTGAAGTGGAGGCTGAAGTTCTCGAAGTAATGCGGCACGCGGGCCGAGAACAAAAATACCGCGGGCCGGATTCGTGGGAAGTGGCTGAGTATGTTGCCGAGATGCGGTATCTCGCCGGTCTCTTCCCTATAATTGTCTCTAGGCAGCCCGTACTGAAAGAGTGGCTTGATGCCTACCCGCAGATAGAAGCAGCAAAGAAGAATGCTTCCCGATTTCGAGCACTCAGTCCGACCGTGCCGTCTCGGCTCGTCAAAGACCGGCTAGATATGTTTTTGCCTCCTTCGAAACGTCCACCCATACCGAACCGTGGAGATGGCAACTACAGTGCTCCTCGGATTACGTACAGAGGCCAATCTTCTGGGAGCCGGGGAGGAGGGACAAGCCGAGGTGGAGGAGCTGCCCGAAATGGAGGGCAGGGTTCAAAGAAAAAAGAGAACATAAACATCGATAGGTTGCTTAATCCGCCCACCACCGGGTTGGCTAGTTATTTTTACTGTAGCAAGAAGCCGGACGGGAGTGGTCCCTCTGGCTGATGTGTAATATGTACACCTGCACAAAATAAGAAACACTTTGTTTCCGATATGTTAATATCAGTGGTTTTTTTTTTTTTTTTTTTTTTTTTTTTTTTTTTTTTTTTTTTTTTTTTTTTTGAAGTTTGGCTAATAGCCTTTTCCGAAGTGGCATTACTGCATTCGGCTTCCGAATTGACACTTGGGTCATTGTTCGGGTCTCCCAAAGTGGCCCGGGGGCCTGACTTCGGCTTCCGACCTGACACTTGGGTCTTCCCCCGGCCCTGGGATGGCTATTGCCTATTATTCGCTGCCGAGGTGACACTTGGATCTTATCGGGTTCCTGATTTACCAACCAGGTCGGGAGGGTGGTCCCCTATTCGTACGATTTTATTTTTGTTTTTTAACACTTGTCCTCGTCAGGATAGTGCATGAAATTAGAGTTAATGCGCATATAAGTGGAGTAATGCAAGACAATGCGAACACTCAAAAGATAGAAACTGCAAACTTTTCATTAAACTCTGAAATTTTTGAAAGATGGACTCGAATTTGACAAGGACTGAACTGAAAGACAAACCAAATACTTGGACGACAAACGACTAAAAAACAAGATTCTATCCTATATGATACTCCACTCCTATGCGTAATACCTCTTCAAATGGATAACATTCCACGGCCGCTGTATGGGCTCCCCGGACAAATTGGAAAGTCTATAGGTACCTTTGCCGAGGTCCTCGTCAACTCGGTAGGGCCCTTCCCATGTGGCTTTCAGCTTGCCGATCTTGCAAGCCTTGCTGACCTCGTTGTTTCGTAGGACAAAGTCTCCTATGCGGAATTGCCGACCTCTAACTCGCCGATTATAGTATCGGGCCATGAGTTGCTTGTACCGGGCTTCCTTGATGTAAGCAGTATCCCTTTTCTCCTCTAATAGGTCGAGATCCGCACGTCGGTTCTCGTCATTCACCTCGGAGATGAAATGGGTCGTACGCGGACTTGGCAGTCCGATTTCGACCGGGATAACGGCTTCTGTTCCGTAAGCCAAGCTATATGATGTTTCGCCATTCATGGATCGAATGGGCCCACAATGTCGATTCCCCATTGTGCGAACGACCAAGGACTTTGCATCGTTGCTAGCTCGCTCTGGGGCAGTCTTGTCACATTGGCATGCAACTGGCACTTCTCACATTTCTGCACCAGTTCGGTGCAATCTTTGAACATTGTAGGCCAATAATATCTCCATTTCATGATTTTCTTAGCTAGGGCCCGAGGTCCGATGTGGCTTCCGCAAGACCCTTCATGCACCTCGCGCATGACGTAGTCTGCCGAGGTGGGGCCTACGCACTTGAGCAGAGGTTGGAGATAAGATTTCTTGTAGAGGACATTGTCCAGAATGGCATATCTCAATGACTTCGACAATATCCTTCTTGCCTCCGTTTTGTCTTCGGGCAACTCCCCCCTCACTAAGTAGGCGAGTAGAGGCGTCATCCATGTCGGCTGTTGCTCCTCGTCTAAATCATTGACCTTGGCCTCTTCTATGCTCCTGTGCTGAACATCTTCAACCGGCGAAGAACCGGGCACCGCTGCCAGTTTGCTGAGAACGTCAGCTCGGGAGTTCTGAGTTCGGGGTATGCGTTCGAGCTGGAAGTAGGTAAAGGCTTCCTGCATACCCCGTGCTTTGGCTAAGTATCTCTTCATCCTTTCCCCCTTCGCTTCGTACTTTCCCAACATGTGATTTACAACTACTTGTGAATCACTATGTACCTTGATGGCGGTGACTGTCAAATCTGTTGCTATTCGGAGTCCAGCCAGCAGCGCTTCATACTCTACTTCATTGTTGGTGGTTGCAAACTGAAAACGAAGTGAATAGGTAAATTCCTTCTTTTCCTGGCTTATGAGGAGAATTCCGGCTCCGCTTCCCGTCTTTCCGGACGCGCGCCGTCAACATACATTTGCCAGCAATCTGGGGGCTCTGCTATGGTTGTACGAGCTGGAATTGGCGGTTCGGGTGCCGAGGTTGGGATATCAGTCATGGAGGTCACAACCAAGAAATCTGCTAGGGCCTGCCCTTTAATGGCTTGGCGGGGAGCATAAGTAACATCGTGTTCCCCCAACTCTATGGCCCACTTCGCTATTCGGCCCGATGCTTCGGGTTTTGTCAAAACATGCCGAAGTGGAGAATCTGTTCGGACTTGGATGGGGTGCGCATGAAAGTATGGGCGCAAACGCCGAGCAGCGTTGTCTAACGCCAGAGCGAGCTTCTCCAGTGGTTGATACCGCACCTCGGGTCCCTTGAGTGATCTACTTATGAAATACACGGGCAACTGACGCCCTGCTTCTTCTCGTACGAGTACCGCACTGACGGCTTCCTCCGAGGTGGCCAAGTATAAAAATAGTACTTCTCCTTCCTTTGGCACCAACAAGGTTGGCAAATTGTTTAGATAACCCTTCAGCTGGTTTAGTGCGAGATGGTGTTCCAGGCTCCAGTTGAACTCGTGTGCCTTCTTCAAGATTTTGAAGAAGGGTAACTGTTTTTCTGCAGCTTTGGAGAGAAACCTGCTCAGTGCGGCAAGACACCCGGTGAGTTTATGCACATCATTAATTGACTTCGGGTCTTTCATCTCCAACACCGCTTTAACCTTTGATGGATTTTCTTTTAGCCCTTCTCGAGAAATCCAACAACCTAAAAACTTTCCCGAGGTCACAGCAAAGGTGCACTTTTGGGGGTTAAGTTTTAAATTGACCTCGCGGAGTAGGGAGAGTACAGTTTGGAGATCGGCGACGCTAGTGCTCTCTTCGTTGCTTTTCACTACGATGTCATCAACGTAGACTTCCACTTCTTTTCCAATTTGTTCCTTGAATATCTTGTCTACCATCCTCTGATAGGTAGCTCCTGCATTTTTCAATCCGAATGGCATCTTGCGGTAAGCAAAAATGCCGAAGTCCGTAATGAACGCTGCCTTGTCTGCGTCCTCGGCATCCATTAGAACTTGGTAATATCCTTTGTATAAGTCAAGGAAGCTAAAAATCTTGTGGCCGACTAGAGAGTCCACCTTCTTATCGATGTCGGGTAGAGGGTAGCAATCCTTGGGGCAGTGCTTGTTGAGATCGGTGTAATCAATACACATTCGCCACCCTCCCCCAGCTTTCTTGACCATCACCGGATTCGCTATACAAGTCGGATAAGTGACTTCGAACAGGATTCCGGCATCCAGCAGTTGTGTCACCTCGGTCTTTATGACCTGATTTCGCTCAGCGACAAAAGAGCGTTGTTTTTGTCTGATTGGCTTGACCTCGGGGTCAATGTTGAGCCGATGTGTAATCAGCCGAGGTGATACTCCTGTCATGTCCAAAGGTGACCATGCGAAAACGTCTCTATACTCCTTCAAGAGCCGAATAACCTGCTCACGAAGATGTGGGAGCTCGGTAAAGCCTACTTTGACGACCTTGGCAGGGTCATCCTCGTATAACACCACTTCCTCCACTGAGCTATCCTCGGCAGCCGACGTCTTCTTCGACTCCTCGGAGTTCGGTAATTGCTATGCTTGGGGCAGCTGGGGCAGAGCCCCCTGCCCTTTGAGTGCCACGTGTAAGCACTCCCTTGCTACCCTTTGGTCACCTCGGATCACGGCTGTCCCCCCCTTAGTTGGAATTTTCAGAGCCAAGTGATAGGTGGAGCAGATCGCTCTCACTTCATTCATCCAAGTCCGACCTAGGATGATATTGTAAGGGGACTTGGCTTCCACCACAATGAACTCGGTCACGTCGGTGGAGCACATCGCCCCCTTCCCTATGGTGACTGGGAGTTCGTTCGTTCCCAGTGGATGGGTTTCTTCTTGGGCAAAGCTACGCAGAGGCCGTGTGGTTGGCATGATCTTGGACTTATCTAACCCCATATTGTCAAAGCAGTGCTTGAACATGATGTTCACCGATGCCCCGGTGTCGATATGTATCCTTCTGATGAGTTTATTGGCTACTACGGCCTCAATGACAATGGCATCGGAGTGCAGCACCATAGGGGTAACTGGGTCTTCGGCAGAGAAGGTTACTGCTTCCTCTTTCTTAAATCTCTTACTGGCTGGCTCCCTGTTCGGAAAGTTCCGTGCCTCATTCTTGAGAGATGACTTCGTCTGTCCCTTGGCGAGTGCGGAGATGGTAGCAACAACTCCATCATATTGATAATCTCCGTCCTCGTCGGCATCATCATCATTGTACTTAACCTTCTTTTCGGCTTCCGTACTGCAACTTCCTCCTCGGTACTGCCCTTTCTTCTTCTGACTTCGGGGGGCGTCTACTTGGTTGACTCCCGCACTTCGGTCCTGGTACTTCTTGAGTGGGCCACTGCGGACTAGGCTTTCGATGTCATGAGCTAGATTCCTGCAGTTCTCAGTCTCATGTCCATAATCATCATGGAATTGGCAAAACTTGTTCTTCGATCTTGGCTTGCCATCCTCTCTCATCGGCCTTGGTTTCTCGAAAAAGTTGGCATGTAATTCGAGAATCTCGGTCCTCGGCTTATTCAGCGGAGTGAATTGTGGAGGGGACCGTTGACCGGGCTGAGATGCGGGTGGGCCCCGTGGTGCTGGATTCTGCCGAGGTTCGAGGCGAGATTCTAATGGACCACGCTAAATCCGCTCCATCACACCTTTCGGAGGTGTGTCTTTCTTTTTCGAGGTCTCACCTCAGTCCACCTCCCTTCGACGCCTGGTTGCCTCATCGATCTTGGCGAACTTACCCGCTATTGCCCACAGCTCGGTGGTAGTTTGTGGTTCTTTTGCCAGGATCTCCTTGTAGAGGAGGTCCGAACTGATGGCATTCTGAAATGCCGAGATGATTAGAAGATCATTGGTGCAACGAGTTTGCAGACACTCCCTGTCAAATCGGGTCATGAAATCCTGGAGGGATTCACCATGGTTTTGCTTTACAGTTAACAAGTGGGCCGGGGTGTGCCTCACTTCGGCACGCTGGGAGAAACTCCTGGCGAACACATTCATCAGATCTGCGTACGACCTGATCGACCCGGCCGGTAGGCTATCGAACCATTCCCATGCGTTATCGATCAACAGCTCGGGGAACAACTTGCACATGTGAACACTCCCTAGATTCTGGTTTAGCATGCTATACTTGAATTGACTTAGGAAATTGCTTGGATTTCCTATCCCGTTATACGGTTTGATCTTTGGCACCGTATACCCAAAAGGCATGGGTGTATTGAGAATATCCTGAGAAAGCGGACTGATGATCCTGCCAAAAGCATCGAAGATTTGTGCACCCCTAGCTAGGTGTCCTTGGGGAGGTGCACCGTGGGGTGGCGCAGCGGCGTAGTTCGGCTGGACCACATGCGAGTTCGATTGAGGAATTCCCTGGGGCTGGCCTCGGATCTGTTGGAGGTGATGTCGCAAGTCATGCCCTCCAGGGCCGAAGTGAGAGACTCCTTGTGCCCCAATATACTGACTAAGGAACTCGCGTCCCGGAGCACTGGTGAGATAGTTTCTCAGCAACTCCTCGATTCCAGGAGGTGGAGGAAGTGGTGGGGCTGCCGAGTTCGATCGGATGACTGGGGAGAGACGAGCGGCTAAGCTCGATCGAATGACCGGTGAGGGACGTCGGGTGACCGGAGCCGTGTGCTGGGCTACGCCTGGCTCGAACAGCTCGCGTTCCTGATCTGTAGTGAGATCCTCCACGTGACCCTCCAGTGTTGCCTGATGAGCCTGAGGTCCTAAGCGCGAGCTCACGGGACTTCGGTGCGTCCGGGTTGGCTGTGCTTCCGGAGAAGGCGGTGTTGTTGTGCCTCCTTCAACATTTTGTTCGCCAGGATGAGAAATCTTCGGGATCTCTCCGGCTCCAGTTTGGTCGTCAACGGGGACATCGTGGTGCAGTTGTTCCTCGTGACCTGCCGTAGAGGCAGGTTCCTTCTGGTTGCCTCCGACGGCTTCGTCGGCGTCATGGAGTTCCTAGCAATGATCGGCGTCCGGGTGCCATTGACAGTAAATATGAGCAGCAAAAACAAGATTCAAACACATAATTTATCATTTCCCACAGATGGCGCCAGTGATGAACCCTCGATTTGTTGCTCGGTGAGATTAGTTGTTTGTGTGAGATTTATGTGCGGAAATGAAGAACACAAGATTTACGTGGTTCGATCGTAAAGATCTACGTCCACGGGGAGAAAGAGAGAGGATTATGTATTCAAAGTAGCATCCGTGTGTACAATACAAATGGTTCTTCTATTTATAGTCGATGTTGACGCTGTTGGTTGGAGTGGAGTCGTGGAGATCATGGGTGCCGCTTTTCTCTCCATCAACCCACGTATTGGTGTTTAGGGCTCAACCTCCCTGGGCCTGCATTTGGTGTGGGCTGGGCCGAACTGGTGTTGGGCCTGTCTTGATTGGGCCTACGCCGAGCTGGGCCTGTGCCGAGGTTGGGTAGTTGGGCTTCCGAGGTAGTTGGACTTTGGGCCTAGGGAGATGGGCCATTTCCTATCAATTATAAAATTATATCTTTTAAATTTTAAGAAAATATGTCTTATGATAATATTTAATTAAATATTAAAACAAATGTGCAAAGAAATTTTTTAAGAAAATTCAAAATTACTTGTAAAATATATAGTTAAAAAAAAGATTTAGTTTTGGAAGAGAAGAACAAAAAATGAAAAGACAAAAACAAAAAATGAAAGAAGTTGTCACGACCCCGACCCACTACGACTTGGCCAAGCAGGGTCGCGACGCAAGAAAATGAATAAAAGAAATAGGCATACAAGAACATGAGGTAAACATCGTGACGAAACAACACTAAGTGCTCGTTTGGTAGGGCATATATCATGGTCTTATTAAAGTTATCTCAGCTAATCTCACCTAATACAGCTGTTTGATAGCTGAAATTAGCTATCATACGGGCCTGTGATAAAAGTTCGGCCCGCACATAAATTACTGTTCCCTTTTAGTTAAGCTATCCCACCTCCCCCCTCTGTTTATACACTGTAGCTCTATGATAAACATATTTCATCCATTTTACCCTTCATCCTCTTCCTCCACTCTCACCCCAAAGCACATTCACTTTCGACACGCACCACACACTCCTTTTTCCTCTCTCTCTCACTCTCTCTCCTCTTATCTTTCTCTCTGTGCTCTCGAAACACAAATAATGCAGCACCACCAGAGCAAATGCAGAAATGCAGCAGAAGCAAGAAGGCTCATCAATGCAGAAATGGCAAAAACGACGGCAAAATCGGGGAAGTCGTGCACGATTCCTCGAATTGGCACGAGATGAGCGGCTTCGCAGACGACGACAGCGGGCACCACCATAGCTCTGCCGTCGATTTCAGACAAATCTACACCGCCGCTGCTACAGCTTCGATGGCGGTCGTTGCCGCCGCCTATCTCACCGCTGCAGATTCGTTTTGCATATTCCCTCCGCCGCGGTGCTCGTCGCGCCTCTCCTCCCGAATTTCTCAAAGAAGTCGCCGGCCGCCTCCATGGCTTTGCTGGGGCTGCTTTGAGACGTTAATCCATCCGCCGACGGATCTGCCTCCTCAGCCCCTTTTCCATTCCCTGGCCACCGCCTCCCATCCTCTGTGCTCTCTCTTCAAAGTTTTATTTTAGGGGAATTAAAATAGGGACAATTCAGTAATTTTATTTATTTTTATAATTTTTAATTTTTTTTATCATGTTGTTATTTTAACCACCAAACAAGTGATAAATACTCAAATTTAAATTTAATCTTGGTATTATCTTAGCTCACTATTCATCCCTCATTATTTTTTTCTTATCTCTCCTTATCTCATCCTATCTACCAAACAAGCACTAAGTTAAATTCAAAATACTCAACATTCGTCGAGAATGTTGGTATAAGATGTTGTTCGATACAAAAGAAGTACTGTCATAAGAAAAATACACAGAAGCGGTTCTGTCCCATCATTCGTCGAGAATGGATAAGGAAATGTTGTTCACCAAAAGAAAGTTCTACATGAAACAAGCGGAAGCTATTCAAGAAAGAGATCGTCGACTACGAAGAGCTCGACTCGTTGCAACGATACACAAAACAGCATCTCGTTACAACGATACACGAAATGGGCTGTGTGAACTTCGTAACGAACATTGCGGAAGAACGTGAGATGCATGTATGGAGACATGCACCACCAAGAGGCTTCAACACTCTGATACTCGACAAAAAGCTCCTCAGACTGCTCCATTTCCATCACGATGAACCTGCACACGGGAAATATGTACAGAGCTGAGTACAGAGTACTCAGTGGACACATGCCAAAACATTTTATTGTCAGCCATTAAGGCGAGACATAGGGGTTTTTTGGAAAAACCTATGCTCACAAAACATTTGAATTAAAAAGGCGCTTGCAAGCTATTTTCTGGTGTAATCCATCATATCTGAGCTGTGAGTGTATCCGGAGAGGTTGGCCACCCTCCCGGATACCTGACCGCGCCAACTTGCGTTAGCTAACGGTAAACTGAGTGCACTAACTCACCGAGATCTTGACCTCGGTGAGCCCGAATCGTTCCGATAAACTGAGGCATAAGCCTTCCCAGCACTACAAAAAACTACTAATTTACCGACCGAAAAATCGGTTGCTAAAATGAAAAATTCGGTCGGTAATTCACATTAGCAACCGATTACCGACCGACGTAAAAAGTCGGTAAAATCCTGGTCGGCAGCACTTTTAGCAACCGAAAAATTCGGTCGGTAAAATAGCAACCGAATAGCAACCGAATTTTTGGTCGGCAACATTCGGTCGGTAAAATAGCAACCGAATAGCAACCGAATATGTGGGTCGGCAATTTCGAGAATCGGTCGTTAGTCGGTCGGTAATTAGCAACCGAATATTCGGTTGCTAATTACCGACCGAAAAATCGGTTGCTATTTTTGTTTACGTGTAACAGAATTTCGGTCGGCATTCGGTCGGTATTTTATTATTTTTTTTACATAATTTTATTTATTTTTTCTGTTAATTTTTTTGTAACCTGCCCAAATCTTCATTTATGAATTCAACATCCAATATAAAAATCAAATTCAAAATAACAATATCATATCCAACATCACAATCCAAACACAATTCAAAGTCATTAACAAACTAAATTCAAACAATCTAAGATATTTCTAGTTAATCCAATGTAACTTAATTCAAACCAATTCAACAAGTCGAAATAAAACTAAGGGGGAGGGGGTCCTGACCAATGCCTCATAATATGCTCTAGCTGAGCCTTCATTTGTGCATGCTCTTCAGCTTGCTTCTGAAGTTGCTCCTCAAGCTCCTCTTGTTTTGTTTGACTTTGCAAGCGCTCCTCTCGCTCGGCACTTAACTGAGTTTGCAAAGAGTTGATCTGTTCCTCCATGTATACACTACTAAAGCCTGATCCTGCTGCTGAAGATGCAGATGATTGTGATGCTGTAGTATATCGACATCCTTGGCCAAAAAGTCTATTTTTCTTTTCAAGAGCCTTGACCACTCGTAGGTATATGGGGGAAGATTGTATGGTGTTAGTATAACAGGCCAAGAAGAATATTGTTGGCCTGATTGACCAAATGGCTGAAAACCATCTGTCGAAAGACCTAACCTTATGTTCCTAATTTCTGAGGCGAAATCTGGATAACTTTCATTCAAATGTTTCCAGGCAGGAGAATCTGCAGGATGACGTAGAACTCCATCATCAACAGATGATGCATGCCACCTCATTTCTTCAGCTGTAGCAGTAGAAGCATATAAGCGTTGTAGCCGAGGTGTTAGCGGGAAATAATACATCTTCTTATACGCAACTTTTTCTTTCCTACTGCTCCTGGAACTTCGGTTAACATTCTTGAAACGTGGATGTCCACAAAACTTACAATGGTCTAAAGAGCTATCTTCTTTCCAATAAATCATGCAGTGGTTTGAGCAAGCATCAATTTTCTCAACCGGTAATCCCATGGCACGCAATAGCTTCTTTGTACTGTAGAAGTTCTCTGTCACACAATTATCTTCTGGAACTATCTCCTTCATTAGTTGTGTGATCTGATCAAAACACTTCTCGGTCATGTTATTCTCAGACTTCAAAGTCATAAGTCGCGCAACTAGTGACAACTCCGAGTGGTTTTTACAACCAGGCCACAACTCCTTATCTACAGCATTCAACATGTCGTAGAATTTTTTCGCTTCAGGATTTGGCTCCTCTTCCATGTCTTCAAGATTATGTTGATGAGACATAGCAGCATCCATTACCATAGTGTGGTATGAATCAGCCTCATCTCTCATATCCCTTTCGTTATTCGATGGAGTTCCACACTCTCCTTGATATTTCCAAACATAGTAATTTGGAACAAATCCATTCTGTGCTATGTGGAGCCTCACTGTGTAAGGTGGCTGATAAGGTATGTTTTTACACCGTTTGCATGGACACTTAATTTTTTCCCCGTCCAAAAACGTCGGCTGATTAGAGGCGAATGCAATGAAAGATTCAAGACCATCTAAAAATTCTTTGGTTATTAAACCATTCGCACGACGCTTATACATCCACTCTCGATTTAGAGACATTTTGCTGAAAAGATTTTCCAAAGTTAATAAAAAAACTTAACTAACTTATCTAAACTTATTGCATTAATTTATCTCTACATCTATAGTTGCATGTTCTCCAAATAATTAACTATAGAAACGAAGATAGAATAACGAGGATGTTGGACTAGTAGTTATGCAGTAGTACTGTATGATGGAAACAGGTAGTGACTAGTAGTAGTTAATTAGTTGTGGTACGTAGAAATTAGTTTATATTCCCTAATGTTGAGGCACATATATATTATACATAAGATAAGTTTTTCTATAATCTGTCTATTTCAAACTGTCATCTTCTTATTATTTTCACAGAAATTAAAAGAAAAAGGCAATACTTACTTTTTCTGCTCAGCTTCCTTGTCACTTAACCCACTGCTCAATTTATCGAGACTTGTTCTTTTCCCACCCTTCCACAATCTGAATGTTTAGGGTAACAAAAACATATGGTGAGAGATTGACCATATGATAAAAGTACAAGCATTTTACAGATTTAAAACCAGTGCAAATCTACTTTTTCAGCATTTAACTTTTAAAAAACTACTTTTTCAGCATTTAACTTTCAAATATTAACATACCAAAGGTGCAGTATCAATTTCAGAAATCAACGACCTCCAGGATCTGTAGTCTTGCAGGCTGCTAGCAATTGTATTGTTAACTTTCTGGGAAAGATTGATGCCTACAAAAGCGCAAGAAGCAGTTAGATACCGAAATCCTGTCGTTTGATTAACAGCAGATACACAACCGACAAAATTTATGCATCTGAATTTAGGAAGAAAATCATCTTCCAATAAATGTTTTGAATGGATTTTCTTGACCATCAGAGCAGATATAGGATACAGGTCCGAAAATTTAAAAGTATTGTGACATCTTTCAGAGAGCTTTTTAATTATCACTTCATTAATAGTAAACTCATATCTTGGGGAATGATAAATGAACGTTTGGAAGATTATGATAATAGAAAGTCCTTGCACTATTTTCCACTGACGAGCAATATCCATGGTTAAAGAAGCAGATACAAGCCGTCAATAGACTCAATACTAATCCTAAACATCCTCCGCAGCAGAAAGGTTAGGAGAATTACATCAAAGTCAGTACGCACTTTGACCTTATTGCATAATTGCACAATGTAGCTTGATCAATTAAACAAAGGAGCTAGAAATTTAAGGTCAAACCTCCTTAATCACTCAAGAAACACACACAAATTATTACTATGCTGGATATATATATATATGCAATTAAAAAGAAGACCAGACCAGACCCTCCTTGATGAGAGAGAGAGAGAGAGAGAGAGGTGTCAAAGATCTGCACATATATCAACATTAACATGTACTTGATCAGGCTGTACTGGGATCATTCAGAATCTTGAAATTATATAATTTTTTTCATTTCAAACTCTTATAGAGAAAGGGGGAGAGAGCTAGAGAGAGAGAAGAACTCATGATAAAGCTATAACTATGTCAGATCAAGAATCTCTTAATTATACATGCAGCTTAAGAAGTTTCTCACAGATCAGAAAAGGAAATCAAGCAACAATAACCTCTCAAACTGTAAGAAACACATACATATCTGCAAATATCTATTGTAACAGGAAAAATAAGTAAAACTCTCTCTATCTCTCTCAATCACACACACAAACAAAGAGTCCAGGATGGAGTGAAGTATACCTGGGGACGAAGATCGTCGGCGTGAATAGATATGGAAGAGGAAGATGTTGGATTTTTTGCAGTTGTCTCTTCTCCAAATATATGTTTCTTTGGATTTGTACGAATAAAGCTACCTTCTTCCAATCCTCATAAGTCTAACCCACGTGCCAAATACCTTCCACAAGAAACAGTCATCCATCAAAAATGTGAGATTAGATGTAGCAATGCAATAAACTGAAATAATGGGGGAGGTGACAATGGAGATGGCGACGAGCTGATGCTCTGTACAAATTGAGATTAAAATTGAGATTAAAATTCTGCTTGAGGAGCTGTAATTTCTCAGCTTCGTTTGAATCTTCCGTACCTGGAAAATTCGTTGATTCGAGCATCAGACATACACAGAAAGAGTGTTCTGCGCAAAAGCACAATAATGCAGAAAAGTTTAATGTTCACCGTCGGATTTCGGCGGCGGCGGAGGCGGAGGCTGAGGCGGGTGTTGCAGTGTCCGCCGCCGACGGACCAGACCTCCTCGGCGTCGACGGTGGCAGTAGCGGGGGTCGACGGCGGCAGTAGCGGGAAATTGGAGGAAAAAATTAGGGCTCGTCAATTGCTCAATTTGAAAGAAAGGTAATTTAATACTTATTACACATTAGCGACCGAAATAGATTCGGTCGGTAAAATATATAATTAATAAAAAATAAAATTCAATTATCTTTAGCAACCGAAATAGATTCGGTCGGTAAAATAGCAACCGAAATTTTCGGTCGGTATAATTGGCGACCGAATTCGGTTGCTAATCGGTTGGTAATTAACGCGCCAACCTTTCGCGCCATGGTCGGTCGAAACGTAGTCGCTAATTCGGTCGGCAAGTTCTGAAATTTCAAGTAGTCGTAAATCGGTCGTAAATCAGTCGCTAATTAGCAACCGAATCAATTCGGTCGGTAAATCGGTCGGTAATTCTACTGTTTTTTGTAGTGCAGATAGATCTCATACAAAACAAAACTATTTTAAGGCATGGCAATTCTTTAAGAAAAGAATTATAGCATAAAGAAACATTTTAGTTTTTCTGAAAGCCCACCTTGCTTGCTTGCCTGATAATACTTATATAGCTCTGGGTGCTGCTTAGGCTCTGCTTGCTCCTTCGCATAACCTCGCTCAAAGAACGTGAAGTGAGTAACTTGAATTGAAATCGATAATCTTATCGATTTATGCGAAGGTTGTCTTTTAATCGAGGTTATAACTATCTTGTTCTGATAGCGCTATCGTGTGTACTCTTTAATGGAGAGCTTCTCGATTCTTGTTGAAATCGATCACCTCGATCGATTCTTGTGTCTTACTGTTTTCCATCCTCGACAGTAGTCGAAGGATGCTTGATAAACCATTAATTTAAGTTTCGTGATTTTATTGAGGGGTATAAATGATCTACACTTATAGAATTAATATACTGGCTTGACTTGTTATTAATCTGAGTTACAATTATTTAGGCCCGATAGAATTGTTAAGAGTCTAAGCCCAATTATTTATTCTCATTTATTCATCGTGTGCGGCCCTCATTTACGTGTTTAATTACTGGCCCTATTAAATATTTTGGCCCAATGGAAAATAAATCCCGGCCCATCTTTTAATTAGTTCTCGACCCAATTGAGTTATAAGTCTGGCCCATTAAAGTGAAAGTCGTCGGCCCAACTGAGAAATAATTCAAGCCCATCTTTTAATTCGTCGGCCCATTTATCGACTCGGCCCGTTATCTGACTCGTCGGCCCATTTGTTCAGCTCGGCCCGTTTATTTAATTCGGCCCGGCTCGTTTATTTAATTTGGCCCGGCCCGGCCCGTTTATTACTTGATGAACTGCAAAACAACCCCCCCCCCCCATCTCTCATTCTCTCTCTCGCGACCTCTGAACTATCTCTCTCGCTCTTCCTGCGGCTTCTGTCGCCGTCGCCTTGTCCGGCGACGCTACTGTCGGTGATTTCCTTCTCCCCCCCTGGTGAATTCGGTCGCCGCTCTCCCTCGTAGGAGCTTTTCCCTTTAATTTCCGAGTTGCTTGGGATTGAATCCCTAGTTCATAAATTGGGGAAAAATCGGGGAGGGGTGGATTTCCCGTCGGCTTCCGTTCCTCCGACGGAATCGTCGGTCGTGTTCCTCGTCTCGTCCCGCCGTTGTGTTTCCCGGCCAGAGGCTGTCATCCTCGCCGTCGTCGACCTCCGTCGCTGCTGTGCTACTGTCACGCTCCCGGCGGCGTCTGTGGCCGCGATTCGTCTTTGCCGGCGTTCGTTGTTCCTTGCCCTAGCCTTCGTGGCTAGGGCCTGTTACCGCGACCTCCATCGCTTCTCTCTCTCTGCCTCTCTCTGTCTCTCTCTCTCGGCGCCGGCGGCTATGCCGTCGCCGGTATCTCCCCTGCTTCTCCTCCTCGTCAAACCTCCTCCTTTTCTCTTTGCAGGTCTCCTCCCATGGTGACTTTTGGTGTCGAGGTGGCCTTGCCGAGAATGCCGAATGCTCGCCGGGGCTGCCGTGGTTCCGCCGTCGTCTCTTCACGCCTCCGGCAGGTTAAATCCTTCACCCTCTCCTCCATTTTCGTTTCTTAATTCAATTAGGAACTTTACTTGTTGATTTAGAGGGTTAAGGTTCAATTAGAGAGCATTTAGGGCTGTTTTTGCCTGGAGTGTTTTATGCCTCAATTGAAATCAATTTCCAGATTTTAGGATGCTTGAAATTGGTGTCTTTGTTGGCTTGAGGTGTTAGATTGGGAATTACCATACATGCAATATTTTAGGCCTTCTAGAGGGGGTTCCATGTGATCTAAACATGCCTTGATTTCGATTTTAGCCTCTAAAATAACATGCATGGCTTCTAGGTGATGGATAAGCTGCTTATGTTTCAATCTTGAGGCTTTAAACTATGTTTCATGCTCAAAAAGGGTGATGGAGTATTAGATTATGCTTCTTGTTGGTTTTTGGTGATTCATATGGGGTTGCATGCCTAAAGGCTTATAGCTCTTAGAGGAAGTGGTGAGAGGAGTCTTACTTGTGATTGTGGGATGTTGAAAATTGATTTCTTGGCTAGAATGGTGGCTGTCCCCTTTCTCTTTGTTGCTTCCTTCTCCTTGTTCCTTCTCTATATCAATGTAGCTTGAGACCTACCATTGCATGTTGATTTTCTAAGTGTTAGGGCCTTAATGCTCAAGCTAGAGAAGAATGTGGGGCTCTTTCTCACCTTTAGAACTGGAAATCGAGTCTCTATTTCTCAGATGAAGGCTGTCCTCTTCTAGTTCTTGCTTGAATATCCCCTCCCTCCTTCTTCCTTCACTCCTAGAGATATGGATTTGGTTCTCAAGTTAATGCATGTATATGTTAAGCCTTAGGGAGGAATGAGAGGGGTTTACCGAGTGTGTGTGGCGGCGTTTGGGAGGCTGCCGGCGGCTGTTTTCCGGCGGTACTCTTGCTGGAAAAATCGGCAGCTTCTCTCTCTCTCTCTACTTGCTCTCTAGTTCTCTCTTGTGTGTTTGTTTGGGGTGAGTGTTTGTAAATGATTGAGAGCTAACTTGTCTTGGTTTTGTGTAAGGGAATGGAGGCTCTTGCTTATGAGAATGGCTCCTAATCATTACATGGTGAGAGAGGAGAGAGTTGGATTGGGGAGGTGCCTTTCAAGAATGGTTCATGGAGGTGAAGAGTTGGGCGGCTAGTTCTAGCTCCCTCTTCCCCATGCACTTTTGTTCATGTTTGAACTAGTAATGATGTATTAACCTCCCCTAATTGTGATTAAGCATGGTTATCTTCCTTTTCTAATTATTGTTGAGTGGGATTAGTAAGAACTAATCCCAGATTTTGGTTTTAATTGATCTGCCGCCATTCTCCATTCTTTTCTTTTCCTTTATTCTTTTCTTTTTCTTATCTATTAATTGTAATAGAATATATTTATTTATTTTCCATGTATATGTGAATAATTATATCCACATAGAATATTATTGTGGGCTTAGAGCTATTATTCTTGGGCCTCTTAATTATTATTGAATATTAAACGAACGTGGGCTCTCGTTCTTGGGCCAAATAAAATCGAACAACTTCTCGAGAACTGGGCCCCTACAATCGAGTGGGCCTTGAAGATGTTAATTGGGCCTTGTAAGACTGTGTGGGCCTCGTGAAAGCTAAGTGGGCCTTGGCCCCTTTGAAGAAAAAAAAAATGATTCCTCGATTAGTTTTATTGGCCTTCTTTAATTAGTTCGATTCTGTTTCGGGCATGCTATTGCTACTAAAAGTGACGCTACTAATAGTAGTATTTAAAATTTTTATTTTACCATAAAAATGCTAATACTGCTCTCAACATTGCTTTTATTACTTATAATAATGCTGAAGTTTTTATTAATTACTACTAAAAACTGCGGCCATTACATCCTATACCCCTTACGAAATATTTCGTCCCGAAATTTACTTACCTTCTAAAAATAAATCGGGGTATATCTATTTCATTATGTCCTCTAATTCCCACATGGCTTCCTCCTGCCCGTGGTGTTTCCACTGCACCTTCACTAGAGGGATTTGCTTAGTCCTAAGCTGTTGAATTCTCTGATCTACTATGGCTTCGGGTTTCGTCTCGTAGCTCAAGTCGGGTTCCATAACTGTTTCCTCTTGTCGAATCATGTGTTTGGGATCAAACACGTATTTCCTTAGTTGAGATACATGGAATACGTTGTGAACGCTTCCTAACCTGTACGCTACGGTTCCGATTTTCTCCGAAATTTCGTAAGGTCCGATGAAACGGGGCCTCAGTTTGCCCTTGATCCCAGTCCTTTAGTGGGGGAAACTTTCAAGAAGACCTTGTCGCCTATCTCGAAGTGCAGTTCGGTTCTACGGTTGTCGGCATACGACTTCTGTCTGCTTTGAGCTTCTCGCATCCTATCTCTGATTCTTCGCACTATTTCAATCATCTCATCGACTGCTTTGGGACCTAAGCTCTTTCTTTCTCCAACTTCATCCCAGTAAAGTGGAGACCTGCATTTCTTTCCATACAATGCTTCGTATGGGGCCATTCCTATGGTCAATTGGTAGCTATTGTTATAAGCAAACTCAGCTAATGGCAAGATGTTCTCCCATTCTCCACCTCGGTCGAGTACTACTGCTCTTAGCATGTCTTCAAGAATCTGTATGGTCCTTTCGGATTGACCATCGGTCTGAGGGTGATAAGCAGTGCTAAAATTTAATCGAGTGCCGAGTTCTCTTTGCATACTCATCCAAAATTTTGAGGTGAATTTCACATCTCGATCTGATGTAATAGACAGCGGTACTCCGTGAAGGCGTACGATTTCTCGAACATACAGTTGCGCTAGTTTTTCAGAACCATAGGTGATCGGAATAGGAATGAAAGGAGTGCACTTGGTTAATCGATCTACTATTATCCAGATAGCTATGTTTCCTCTTCTTGTTCGGGAAAAACCTGTAACGACATCCATGGTGATATGTTCCCACTTCCACAGCGGAACTTCTAAATGTTGTAACTTCCCGTGTGGCCGTTGATGTAAAGCTTTTACTTGTTGACACATCAAGCAGCGCTCGACGTATGAGGCTATATCCCTCTTCATACCTTCCCACCAAAATTTTTCCTTCAGATCTTGGTACATTTTGGTGCTTCCGGGATGTGCGGTGTACGGGGTGTCATGAGCTTCACTCAAGATCTCATCTCGGAGCTCGTCGTTACGCGGTACGCACAATCTTCCCTTGAAGGTAATCGCATTGTCGGCCTCCTCTCGGTAGTCTCTTGTCCCATCCATTCTCACTCCCAGACGGATCTTTTCTAACATTTCATCCTTTCTTTGTTCATGGATAATCCTGCTTCTCAAGTCGGGCTCTATGGTGATAGTGGCAATAATTCCTTCGATGGTCCCAGGTGGAGGTACTATCTCTAATCTGAGCTTATCGAACTCTCGGATAAGCATCTCCTCAGACGTGAGAAGGTAGGCTAATTCTGGTCGAGTCTTTCGGCTCAAGGCGTCAGCTACAACATTAGCTTTGCCTGGGTGATAGTTGATGCTACAGTCGTAGTCTTTGACCAACTCAAGCCAACGTCGTTGCCTCATGTTGAGGTCTTTCTGCTCAAAGAAGTATTTGAGGCTCTTGTGGTCGGTGAAAATTTCACACTTCACTCCATAGAGATGATGTCTCCAGATTTTCAATGCATGTACTACCGCGGCTAATTCCAAGTCATGGGTCGGGTATTTCAGTTCGTGAGGTCAGAGTTGCCGTGAGGCATATGCTATCAATCGTCCATCTTGCATCAATACGCATCCGAGTCCATTCTTCGAAGCATCAGTGTAAACTGTATAACTTTTATCGGGCTCTGGAACTGCTAAAATTGGGGTTGTGGTTAATTTCTCTTTGAGTATTTGAAAACTCTTCTCACACTCTGGGGTCCAAACGAATTTGATCCCTTTTCGGAGTAATTGCGTCATCGGTCTTGCTATCTTCAAGAATCCCTCGATGAATCTTCGATAGTAACCAGCCAGTCTTAAGAAACTTCGGACTTCGTTCGGTGTTGTTGGGGATTTCCAGTTCTGCACAGCTTCTACCTTTGCAGGGTCTACCTTGATTCCTTCTGATGATACGATATGTCCTAAGAAGATTGCTTCTCTAAGCCAAAACTCGCACTTGCTGAACTTCGCGTAAAGTCTTTCCTTTCTGAGGGTTCCTAGAACCGTTCTCAAGTGTTCTCCGTGTTCTTCCTCACTTCTTGAGTAGATCAGTACGTCGTCTATGAAGACTAGAACAAACTTATCGAGATAAGGGTGGAACACACGGTTCATGAGGTCCATAAACACTGTTGGTAAGTTGGTGAGTCCAAATGGTACAACTACGAACTCATAATGACCGTATCGGGTTCGGAAGGCAGTCTTGGGTATATCACTGGGTTGGATTTTTAACCGATGGTATCCTGATTTCAGGTCTATCTTCGAAAATACACTAGCTCCTCTGAGTTGATCGAACAAATCGTCGATTCTACGCAAGGGGTACTTGTTCTTAAGAGTTAGTTTGTTCAATTCTCGATAGTCGACACACATTCTCATCGATCTGTCCTTCTTCCTCACGAAAAGGACAGGCGCTCCCCACGGTGACACACTAGGTCTGATGAATCCTAGCTCTGGGAGTTCTTGCACCTGAATCTTAAGCTCTTCTAGCTCCTTTGGAGCCATACGGTACGGTGTTTTGGACACCGGAGCTGCCCTTGGCTCAAGTTCGATGGTAAATTCTATCTCTCGGTCCGGTGGTAGTCCTGGTAGTGTTTCGGGGAACACGTCGGGAAATTCTCACACGATTTCTACATTCTCGACCTTCGTCTCTTCCTTGGTTTCTCCGTATAGGTGAACGAGATATGTTGGGTATCCCTTCTTGACTAACGTGGCAGCTTGAAGTGCCGAGATAATCGCCTTTCTCTGGTTCATGGAGATCCCGTAAAAGTCTGTTGGTCCCTCCCCGGGTGGGTGAAAAGAGATTCGTCTTTCGTTGCACAATATGGTAGCATGATCCTGGACTAGCCAGTTTATTCCTAGGATCACATCTACGTCTTTTAAGGTCATATCACTTAAGTTGTTTGCCGATAGCTTGAGGGATCCTAGTTCGAGTTCTAGGTTAGAGCAACAGTGCGTGAGAATCTTAGTTCCTCCTACCGGTGATGTGAGACCTAGTTCAACCTTCAATGCTTTTGCTTCTAAATTCAGTTCTTCTACGCATGCTTGGGATATAAAGGAATGTGAAGCACCCGTATCAAATAAGATTATCACAGGTATTCCAAGTAGTTGACCCATACCTGCTAGGTTTCCTGGGTTCTTGTTTGGCCGTTTCTGCTTAAGCGCGTAAGCCCTAGCGTTTTGCTGTTCCTGAAGGTGTTGTTAAAATTGCTGGCGCTGGGAGGGTAAAGGAAACGGCTGATGTAGCTGAGGTGGCTGAGGGGGCTTTGGCTGTGCCTGAATAGCACGCAACTGTTGGTTTTGACCAGAGGGTTGAGGTCCCATGCCTGTTCGGGGCTTCTGATTTGGGCAGTTCTTCGCAAAGTCGCCCTTCTGGTTGCAGACAAAGCAAGCGTCACTTCCAACTTTGCAGACACCTTCGTGTCTACGATTACATCTCGAGCATAGGGGGTTTTGGGTAGGACGATTTCCCGTCTGCGTCTGAGTCAAAGTAGGTCCAGGGTTTGGTAGACGTTGGGGTCCTTGCCATAGCCTCTTGTCGCGTTGGCCGCTCGGGTTTCCTTCCCACTTACGTTTTCCTTTGTCAGCCGAAGGTTGATAGTTCGATTGGGCCGGAGGATTTGCTGGGGCTAGTTTCTCAGTCGGCATTGCTGCCTCAACATCTAGGGCGCGGCTTAGTGCATCGTGGTACGAGAGTGTACCCAAACTCGCAAGATTCATCCGAATCTCGGGTCTCAGGCCGGCTCGAAACTTCTCTGCCATCTTTTCGTCAGTGTCGACTTGGTCGGGCGCGTAGCGAGACATGTCACCGAAAGCTCGGTCATATTCAGTCACCGTCATCCTACCTTGTCTGAGATTATAGAATTCGGCCTCTTTCTTCTTCCGATAACTCTTCGAAATATACTTATCATATAGCCTAGTCTTGAATTCCTCCCAGGTAAGGCCTGCCCGCTGTTCGGGGGTCATGATCTTCTGCTGAGCTTCCCACCAAAAGTCGGCGGATCCAATTAATTGGAATGTTACACAGGTTAGTCGTTCCCGATTTGTGCATCCTAAGAAATTGAAAATACGCTCTGGAGCGCGTATCCAGGTCTCGTCCTCTGATGGATCTCCCATCCCATTGAAAACGGGTGGATTCTGTTGAAGAAAAAGTTCTTCGATCCTTCGTGGCGGTGGTGGAGGCGGTGAAGGCGGTGGTGGAGGTGGTGAAGGCGGTGGTGGAGGCACTTTGATCATGTTCATCCTAGCTCCACCTCGGGGTCTTCCTCGCCTAGTTCTTGGCGGCATTCTGATTAACGATGATATAAGAATTTCAAATGGTCAATTTCACAAGAGTTTCTCGCATAGGTGATGGCGTAGGTCATGCTTGGTTTCCATTTATCATGCTATACAGTCTCGGTTTACATGCTATGTTGGGTTGTCGTAACATAATTCGAAGAAATGGTTTCGCAATTAGATATCGTAAATAGCACAATTAGGAAAAATCGCCTCATGGAGGTCTTAAATGTCATGCTGGAAGCGAAAATAAAACATGTCAAGTCGTCCTACGGTCCACCTAACACTTTGTGGCCCCGTACTATCACATCAAAACATAATACTTAAAATTGAAAGTTCTATCGCAAAACAGAGACAGGACGGTCTACGGGAATCCGTTGCTGACACTAGCTAAACTACTCTACCCCACTAAGGAACTCTCAGTGCTCAAGCACGACTCGGCGTCAGAGTCGGCGTCCGGTCCTCCGCCGAGGTCCTCGTCGGAGTCTGGGTCGACCTCTAGGTCTACGAACAGTCCCTCCTCCTCGGGCTCCTCTTCAGGGTCCTCCTCCTCGAGCTCCGGCTCTGGCTCGGGCACTGGCTGCGGCTGGGGCTCCGCCTCGTGCAACAACTCTTCGACCATCTGTCCAAGGTCGTCTAGGCGACCGCTGAGGTCGAGCATCACTCGGCAGTGCCTGTCGGTGCTCTGTCTCAACTCCTCCATCCACTTCTCGAAGTCGGAGGGTGTATGACCAGCGCTGCCGCTGCTGCTAGGCCCTGTCCCCACGGGCTAGTCTCGATGAGCTACGGGGCGAGTGGCGGGAGTCTTCGGCTGCTGTAACTCCGCCACTATACGAAGTGACTCCTCCGTGGAAGTCCCGGGGCCAAGTGGACGGGACGGCGAAGAACGGGGTGCCTCCCTCTCGGAGCTCGCGTCCACCATCGGGGCCTTGCCCCGGTCGGCTGTCGAAGGGCCTCCCTCGTCTGACAAGGAGGTGGGGCGACGGGTGCACTGAGAGCACGTCAAAAACGGGCCACCGGAGTCCCAGTCTCAAAGTCCTCACGGTCTCGACGACCGAGGACGGAAACGGGAGGTGTTGTCACGCCCCAACTTTTCTAAAGAAGACACGCACGAGTGAGGCGTGACTGAGGTTGGGGAAAAGAAGCGGGGAAAGAATGGGGGAAAACTTGTCTTATCTTAAATAAATAAGTTATTAATAATAGAACAACGTCCGAAAGATTTTAGGCCGCAACACCTTTGAAATAGAGGCTAACCTAAATAAAATTTGACAAGAGATATCCAACATATACATTCACATATCATAAGGATCGTTTAAGTTCAAATGGCGCCAACATAGTTATTAAGGATTGACTCTATACATGGAAAGAAGCTAAAGAGTCTTCTAGAAAGATACATAATAAGTTCAAGAAATATAATCTAGAGTTCAGCACAAATAACGAGAAACTAGCGGAAGCTAATACAATAGGAGAACCCTAGCCTCAGCTCTGCCCTGTCAGCACCGTCACTTAACCTGAAAACATTTGAAAAACATTTGGGCTAAGTACTAATGTACTTAGTGGGCTAACATTTGATATACATTCATAAAAGCAAAATACAGTTTATCCATTATCATAAGACATAACTTAGAAGTTTTGTAAAAGAAATGCATCTAAATATGCCAAAACATTATCATTTTCCTTTGCGCGCATTTGTCACACTCTACAATTACTCTTACTGTGATCCCGGACCTCTAGCCACTGTCGGATCCATTAACATTCATTTTGGATTTCGGGTCGGAACCCAGAGAATCCCAGTCGAAGATAGTATACGAGAGAGATCAACCAATCGATATACTATCGGGGTGTATACACAGTTCAAAGTTACTGTTTTAGACTGAACTAAGAACCTCGATCGATTAATTTCAGAGCGTTAAAACATGTAGAGCGCACAAAACATTTTATGGATAAACAGTTTTCTCATTTTGTAAATATCAGAGCATAACATAACTCAAAATATATTTGGAAAGTAAATAGCCCACCTTGATGGAATTATTCCGAAGATATAAACAAACTCGGTCCAAGTTACTTCTCTTCCTCAAAAGGTCCTAGAAGATAAGGCCTACACTTAATTGCTTTCCAAATCAACTCAAAGTATTAAGGATTAACTAAATTCTCGATTCACTATGCCCGGGTTTTAGTAACTAATTAAGAGAAATCCATTTTCCCTATTTATATCCCCTACATAACCATAACTCACTATTATAAATAATTGGCAAAACATGGAAGGAAGAAATCAGATTCAAGTAAATTAACTACACTTGACAACAATTAGCAGAGTAAGAGATTTAAATTATTTTATTAAATCTCTAAAATGTCATCACCTAAACATGCTCATCTTACACACACACACAAGATTATGATTTCAGCCACAATTGGTTTCTATACAAACGAAAGGGCTTCCTTTATTCAAGAATATTACCATTGTATCTAATGTATCTAACTACATGGGTAAAGAATCACGAAATAACTAAGTCATAGCTGAACAATCCTATGTCCTTCAATCTTTCAAATTAAAAGAAAATATACAGAAGGTGATTGAAACCTGAGTAATTAGTCCTTCTTCTATATGAAATATTAGTCTTCTTCTTCCTCCTCCTTCTGCGTCTGTCGTCCCTCTCTCTCTCACTGTGTATTTCACATTCTCCCAATCTCTCTCTCTATCTATGGTGGCTGACGGTGAAATGGAAAGGGGGAAGGGTAATTCACTCTTTTATTTAGTTAATTGTGTGGCAAGGGAATATGGTGAAGTGGGTAAATCCTAAGCCATACAATTTATTAATATAATACTCACTCTATATTTAGTCTAGCATTTTAGACTAGGTAAATAAAAGAATAAAGATATATATGTGTATTATTTCTTTTAATTGTTAATTATTAATAGCCCTCTTTTTCTTTTTTTTTTTTCTCAATCGTATGCGCACACACACTTTCATGACACATATATATGAACACAACTACATGCATATTATTTATATGCATTTTATATCCTTACAATTAATTTTTAAGTTTTAAGTAAAATATAATCACATAGTCACACTTGTATATACA
This sequence comes from Thymus mandschuricus, assembly GCA_029379335.1. Taxonomy (NCBI): domain Eukaryota; kingdom Viridiplantae; phylum Streptophyta; class Magnoliopsida; order Lamiales; family Lamiaceae; genus Thymus; species Thymus mandschuricus. Next base: position 41,089,402 of record CM057071.1, read on the forward strand.
TTTATGTATTTATTTACTTGTTATCCTCATAAGATCTATTTTTTTTGAAATAAAAATAATAATAATTTCTCCCATTGCTATTTGTCTAAATTTTAAGCTAAATCGAAACTTAGAGGGAAAATACGGGGTATTACAGGTGTCGGTACCTCTGTCACTGCCGGTACTCCACCCGGCTGAGGCTGCACTGGAGGTGGAAGGTCGGCCTCGGTAGCAAGACGTAACGGGAACTGGTGCGGTCCGTCGGGCGGCCTACGGTACACCGTGAACTAGTGCTGGAGGGCTGACAGAAACCCTCGAAAGTCGGCTACCAGGTCGAAGTAAGGGCGGTAGCACACAGTGAAGTCCAGAGAAAGAGTCCACGCCCACATCTGCCAACTGCGGGGCAGGTGCACGACCACTCTCGTCACGCCGTCGTATCCGGAAACCCCGGCGTACTGGTGGACCTCCTCCCAAAGCCCTCCAAAGTGAGCCAAGTACTCACCTATGTCGTGCTCTACTCGTCGTCGATAGTTCAGGTACGAGTCTAGGAGTAACGCAACCACGTCTGGGGTAGGCCTAGCTCCTGCCATCTACACGAGACAGCGAGTTCTAGTCAGGTTCTATTCAAAGGTTGGGATAGAAACAGTAATCGTAAACAAGTGGTAAAGGATTCATTTCTTCTATTCATATGATCTGTGGTCCAAGAGGTTCTATCTAGGTTATAACTATGTTTCATGCAACGGGAGAGTGATTCTACATTAACTAAGTCCTCGATTTAGAATTCAACGTTAAGTTACTCTTACTAATTTCTCGTTGGGTAAAGTCCGAGGCGGTCGGAAAACTCGCCTTGCATCCGTTATAAGGTCGACGACACCTCACTTGTCCCATATTTGAGACGTCGTTCTCAATTATAAATTCTAATCGCTTCCTTGCAAATCTTCTTCTTTGAACTGAAATACTTCTTGTCGCTTCTTTGATCCAACCTGTTACAATGAAAGAAAGGAAACCTGGTTTAAGCGAGCTAGGTTCTCTAAAAGTCATTGATCTCAACACTTTATGTGATCCCTACGAGTTGCCTCGTCTAGGTTCTCATAGTAATGATAAGCAACCTATCTTTTGGCCGTCCGTGATGTCATGGAGAGTCGAGCTTTTGTCGACAGCTTTAAGAAGTCTAGCGAAGCAAGTCTAGACTTTACGATGAAGAAGAAGACTCTTGGATTTCAGAGCGAACCTAGTGCTCTGATACCACCCTGTCACGACCCCGCCCCGCTATGACTTGGCCAAGCAGGGTCGTGACGCAAGAAAAGAAATAAAAGAAATAGGCATACAAGAACATGAGGTAAACATCGTGACGAAACAACACTAAGTTAAATTCAAAATACTCAACATTCGTCGAGAATGTTGGTATAAGATGTTGTTCGATACAAAAGAAGTACTGTCATAAGAAAAATACACGGAAGCGGTTCTGTCCCATCATTCGTCGAGAATGGATAAGGAAATGTTGTTCACCAAAAGAAAGTTCTACATGAAACAAGCGGAAGCTATTCAAGAAAGAGATCGTCGACTACGATGATCTCGACTCGTTGCAACGATACACAAAACAACATCTCGTTACAACAATACACGAAATGGGCTGTGTGAACTTCGTAACGAACATTGCGGAAGAACGTGAGATGCATGTATGGAGACATGCACCACCAAGAGGCTTCAACACTCTGATACTCGACAAAAAGCTCCTCAGACTGCTCCATTTCCATCACGATGAACCTGCACGCGGGAAATATGTACAGAGCTGAGTACAGAGTACTTAGTGGACACATGCCAAAACATTTTATTGTCAGCCATTAAAGCGAGACAAAGGGGTTTTTCGGAAAAACCTATTCTCACAAAACATTTGAATTAAAAAAGGCGCTTGCAAGCTATTTTCTGGTGTAATCCATCATATCTGAGCTGTGGGTGTATCCGGAGAGGTTGGCCACCCTCCCGAATACCTGACCGCGCCAACTTGCGTTAGCTAACGGTAAACTGAGTGCACTAACTCACCGAGATCTTGACCTCGGTGAGCCCGAATCGTTCCGATAAATTGAGGCATAAGCCTTCCCAGATAGATCTCATACAAAACAAAAATATTTTATGGCATGACAATTCTTTAAGAAAAGAATTATAGCATAAAGAAATATTTTAGTTTTTCTGAAAGCCCACCCTGCTTGCTTGCCTGATAATACTTATATAGCTCTGGGTGCTGCTTAGGCTCTGCTTGCTCCTTCGCCTAACCTCGTTCAAAGAACGTGAAGTTAGTAACTTGAACTAAAATCGATAATCTTATTGATTTATGCGAAGGTTATCTTTTAATTGAGGTTATAACTATCTTGTTCTGATAGCGCTATCGTGTGTACTCTTTAATCGAGAGCTTCTCGATCCTTGTTGATAACGATCACCTCGATCGATTCTTGTGTCTTACTGTTTTCCATCCTCGACAGTAGTCGAAGGATGCTTGATAAACCATTAATTTAAGTTTCGTGATTTTATTGAGGGGTATAAATGATCTACACTTATAGAATTAATATACTGGCTTGACTTGTTATTAATCTGAGTTACAAGTATTTAGGCCCAATAGAATTGTTAAGAGTCTAAGCCCAACTATTTATTCTCGTTTATTCATCGTGTGCGGCCCTCATTTACGGGTTTAATTACTGGCCCTATTAAATATTTCGGCCCAATGGAAAATAAATACCGGCCCATCTTTTAATTAGTTCTCGACCCAATTGAGTTATAAGTCTGGCCCATTAAAGTGAAGGTCGTCGGCCCAACTGAGAAATAATTTCGGCCCATTTATCGACTCGGCCCGTTATCTGACTCGTCGGCCCATTTGTTCAGCTCGGCCCGTTTATTTAATTCGGCCCGGTTCGTTTATTTAATTTGGCCCGGCCCGGCCCGTTTATTACTTGTTGATGAACAGCAAAACAACCCCCCCCCCCCCCTCTTATCTCCCATTCTCGCTCTCGCGACCTCTCTCACTCTCTGAACTATCTCTCTCGCTCATCCTGCGGCTTCTGTCGCCGTCGCCTTGTCCGGCGGCGCCACCGTCGGTGATTTCCTTCTCCCCCCTGGTGAATTCGGTCGCCGCTCTCCCTCGTAGGAGCTTTTACCTTTAATTTCCAAGTTGCTTGGGATTGAATCCCTAGTTCATAAATTGGGGAAAAATCGGGGAGGGGGAGGATTTCCGTCGGCTTCCGTTCCTCGGACGGAATCGTCGGTCGTGTTCCTCGTCTCGCCCCGCCGTTGCGTTTCCCGGCCAGAGGCTGTCATCCTCGCCGTCATCGACCTCCATCGCTGCTGTGCTACTGTCACGCTCCTGGCGGCGTCTGTGGCTGCGATTCGTCTTCGCCGGCGTTCGTTGTTCCTTGCCCTAGCCTTCGTGGCTAGGGCCTGTTACTGCGGCCTCCATCGCTTCTCTCTCTCTGTCTCTCTCTCACGGCGCCGGCGGCTATGCCGTCGCCGGTATCTCTCCTGCTTCTCCTCCTCGTCTAACCTCCTCCTTTTCTCCTTGCAGGTCTCATGCCGTGGTGACTTCCGGTGTCGAGGTGGCCTTGTCGAGATTGCCGAATGCTCGCCGGGGCTGCTGTGGTTCCGCCGTCGTCTCTTCAAGCCTCCGGCAGGTTAAATCCTTCACCCTCTCCTCCGTTTTCGTTTCTTAATTCAATTAGGAACTTTACTTGTTGATTTAGAGGGTTAGGGTTCAATTAGAGAGCATTTAGGGCTGTTTTTGCCTTGAGTGTTTTATGCCTCGATTGAAATGAATTTCCAGATTTTAGGATGCTTGAAATTGGTGTCTTTGTTGGCTTGAGGTGTTAGATTGGGAATTACCATACATGCAATATTTTAGGCCTTCTAGAGGGGGTTCCATGTGATCTAAACATGCCTTGATTTCGATTTTAGCCTCTAAAATAACATGCATGGCTTCTAGGTGATGGATAAGCTGCTTATGTTTTAATCTTGAGGCTTTAAACTATGTTTCATGCTCAAAAAGGGTGATGGAGTATTAGATTATGCTTCTAGTTGGTTTTTGGTGATTCAAATGGGGTTGCATGCCTAAAGGCTTATAGCTCTTAGAGGAAGTGGTGAGAGGAGTCTTACTTGTGATTGTGGGATGTTGAAAACTGATTTCTTGGCTAGAATGGTGGTTGTCCCCTTTCTCTTTGTTGCTTCCTTCTCCTTGTTCCTTCTCTATATCGATGTAGCTTGAGACCTACCATTGCATGTTGATTTTCTAAGTGTTAGGGCCTTAATGCTCAAGCTAGAGAAGAATGTGGGGCTCTTTCTCACCTTTAGAACTGGAAATCGAGTCTCTATTTCTCATATGAAGGCTGTCCTCTTCTAGTTCTTGCTTGAATATCCCCTCCCTCCTTCTTCCTTCACTCCTAGAGATAGGGATTTGGTTCTCAAATTAATGCATGTATATGTTAAGCCTTAGGGAGGAATGAGAGGAGTTTACCGAGTGTGTGTGGCAGCGTTTGGGAGGCTGCCGGCGGCTGTTTTCCGGCGGTACTCTTGCTGGAAAAATCGGCAGCTTCTCTCTCTCTCTCTACTTGCTCTCTAGTTCTCTCTTGTGTGTTTGTTTGGAGTGAGTGTTTGTAAATGATTGAGAGCTAACTTGTCTTGGTTGTGTGTAAGGGAATGGAGGCTCTTGCTTGTGAGAATGACTCCTAATCATTACATGGAGAGAGCGGAGAGAGTTGGATTGGGGAGGTGCCTTTCAAGAATGGTTCATGGAGGTGAAGAGTTGGGCGGCTAGTTCTAGCTCCCTCTTCCCCATGCACTTTTGTTCATGTTTGAACTAGTAATGATGTATTAATCTCCCCTAATTGTGATTAAGCATGGTTATCTTCCTTTTCTAATTGTTGTTGAGTGTGATTAGTAAGAACTAATCCCAGATTTTGGTTTTAATTGATCTGCCGCCATTCTCCATTCTTTTCTTTTCCTTTATTCTTTTCTTTTTCTTATCTATTAATTGTAATAGAATATATTTATTTATTTTCCATGTATATGTGAATAATTATATCCACATAGAATATTATTGTGGGCTTGGAGCTATTATTCTTGGGCCTCTTAATTATTATTGAATATTAAACGAACGTGGGCTCTCGTTCTTGGGCCAAATAAAATCGAACAACTTCTCGAGAACTGGGCCCCTACAATCGAGTGGGCCTTGAAGATATTCGTTGGGCCTTGTAAGACTGAGTGGGCCACGTGAAAGCTAAGTGGGCCTTGGCCCCTTTGAAGAAAAAAAATGATTCCTCGATTAGTTTTATCGGCCTTCTTTAATTAGTTCGATTCTGTTTCGGGCATGCTATTGCTACTAAAAGTGACGCTACTAATAGTAGTATTTAAAATTTTTATTTTACCATAAAAATGCTAATACTGCTCTCAACATTACTTTTATTACTTATAATAATGCCGAAGTTTTTATTAATCACTACTAAAAACTGCGGTCATTACAGAAGTAGGCCGAAAAAAGAAAAGAAAGCCAGAAAACACGAAATTTAAAGAAAAGAGGGGAGAGAGAGATAGACAGAGAGAGATTTGAGCTTTTAAAATAAATTGGGCTTGATATAGAAGAAAAAGGATTGTCAACTAATATTCTACTATAAGAGAGAATTAATTTGAGAATAAAAAAATTGGACTTTAAAAATAAATTGGGCTTGCTATTTTTTAGAAGCTCTATTTTTCTTGGGGCCCTGTTCTGTTGAACTTGTTGGGCCTGCTCATAGACGGGCCTGTCTAGAACATAGACTCGTGTATTGATGAGGAAGAGATGTAGATGGCGGCAACGGCAAAGCAACGATGGTGCAAATATATAAGGAGGCTCACCGTCGCTGGGAGGAATTTTTTTTATTTCTTTTCTGAAACTCACACGAAGAGCTAGGGAGTGAAGAAAAGAAGATGGATAATTTTATTTTTTTAAAATTTTGTTAACTTAATTTCATTATGGGTAAAAATGACTATTAACACAAAAAATGCCCACTTTCAAGGTTTTTCATTTTAATGATTATTTTTTTTTGTTTACAATATCAAAATGATTACTTCAATATATATTTCCCAAACTTCAAAAGTTTGCAATTAATTACGCGAAAAATATTTCATTGACAATTAGAACTGTCTATTCCCGTTTGGGTTTGGCCTTTGGGGCCAATAACAATCTGGCAATTTGAATTTTTCATTTTCGTTAACTAGTTTAATACCCGTCGAAAATCGACGAGTGCTAATTATTTTTAATACTTAGATGTTTTTATCAGTGAAATTTAATTTATTTTAAAATATTTTATACCATGATTCTCGATTTTTATGTACTTACAAACAATAGAAAGAATTTTAGAATACTCCCTCCGTCCCACACTGATTGTCCATGCATCCTTATTGGGACGTCTTATTTAATTGTCCACTTACCCAAAATAGACATTTTATACTCTCACATCTAATAGTATAATATAAACCCCTCTATATCTTCTTGCGTTGGTTACTATGTCATTTGTCTAGTGGACAATTGCGATGAGACTGATAAAGGGACAAATTCCTTTTTGGGACGTCCCACTGGTATAGCGACCTTTCCCGAAATAGAAAATTATAACCCAATAAAATTCTAACACATCACTTTAACCCACTACTCATCACTTTAACACACTATCATCACTCTCGTCTTAATTCCCGTGTCAAAACAAAAGGTCCCTATCCCAGTGGGATTGTAGGAGTATGAAGAACCAATTCAATGACGACTCATATCATATTTAAATCTTCGACTTTTAAAGACTTATAAGTCAATTTGCTGCCGAAAATGACAAAGCCAAGTTACTCGTGAAATATTAAAAAAATATTTAAAAGTAATACAAAAATACTTAAAGTAATTGAAACAATATGAAAATTATATAAGAAATCCGAATCAAAATAATGCTCAGCTCCTCTTCTACAAAGCTATTGGAGTTTGAGCATAGTCTTCCTACTGCAATTGACTCTCCTGTAAATTAAGAAAATTTAATCATAGAAAATAAGATCCAAATATAATAATTTTATGTATGCATAATTAATATTTATATTGATAATTTTAGAGCCTGTTGGGAACCCCTTGCAGTTTGATTTTGATGATGTTTATCGAAACCACACTTAGGCATATTTTACTTGTTTAGGGTCAAGGCCGATAGATCGACCTACTACCTGTTAGTGCAGGTCGATGCTCTCTATAGTTTAAATGCAAGTTTGATCCACTCTGTAAGAGAAAGGTCGTTTATCGACCTGCCTCATTCGGATCGAGCTAGCATATCTGCCTGTCTATCGACCTCCCTTTTCAAGCTTCCAGCCTGCTTTGACTTAGAAGATTTCAAGAGCTGGATTTCTATATCAAGGTCGATGCTCCGCCTTCATGGAGCTACAAGACCTAATCCTTGCCACGTGGTGTGCCAGCAAGGACGAATCTTCCCAACGGCTAGAAGTGAGTCAGCCTCCAACGGCTAGTGCCACGTCAGCCTGACTCCAACGGCTAGTTTTTCAAAACTGTCTATAAATACTTCAGCCATTATCGGATTCAAGCACGGGAAACTCAAGCTATCAACGCCAAACTCTTGCCAAAATCTCTCTCAAGTTCATATCCATTCAAGTGTTCGAAATTCCATTAGTTTCCCAAACACTTGACGAAGAGAGATTTTCAACTCCGATAAAAGCCACAACGACGAAGCGTTCACTGCTGCTTGTCGTTGATTCAAACAACTTCTTCTCCGACTAGTTCGAAGTTAGAAAGATTGTTTAGTGTTCTTCGTCATTATAGAGTGAGTCAAGCTCTGTAGTTTCGAGTAAGGTTGTTTGTACATTTTCTGTACGAAAGGTTGTAAGGGTCACGACCCAAAACTCGTGTCTAGATATATTCAAGTTAGAGTGTATTTAGAACTGATACTCAGTCAGTATAAATAAGAGAGAGGTTGAATCCAAAGGTAAAGGGATTCTCAGGTCGAGTCGACCTGACGTGGATGTAGGAGGATTTCTCCGAACCACGATAAATTGCGGTGTCTCTCTCCCCCTCTCTTTATTTATCGCTCTTTCAATATCTTATCAAACTGACGAGCATCAACCTGCATATCAAGCATCAACCTGCATTTCAGTATCGACCTTAGATTTTTCAAAGAGTAAATCAACCTCCACCAACTTCCGCATAAGCACAGTTTGATAAATCAAGCTTGTACCCAAACGAGCTTGATAGATCAACCTGTCTCTGATAAAGATCGACCTTGACAATCGACCTTTGATCGACCTGATTTTATAAAAGTAAAAAACGGTTGGTTATTGGTGTATTCCCCCCCCCCCCCCCCCCCATACACCAATTACTCTTTCCCGGGACCAACAAGTGGTATCAGAGCCGTGGTTCTTTTGACCGCTGCTTTGCATACTAAAGGTTTTATCAAACTTTTGGTCATTTTGTACCGATCCTTTAGAAAAATCTTTTCATTCATATCATATCATATTATTTGCTATGGAGGCTTCTCTTCTCAGGGTTTGTGAAGATTTCTCCATCCAAGGCTATGAAGACTGGAGCTTCCGAATCAAGATATGTCTCAAGGCACATCACGTCCTTATGTGGGATATCATCGAAAATGGCCCCTCCCCCATTTATGCAGCGAAGATCATCGTGGATGGAACATCCCCTGGGGAGGCCACATACGAAAAGGTCCTCAAAAATCCTCGCGACTATACAACCGAGGAAAGGAAGGAGGCCAGTCTCGATGACTACGCAAAAGGACTCATCTCAAGCACCGTAAAGGGCGTCTACCTTGCCAAGATTCGAAATCTTGAAACTGCCAAAGAGATGTGGGACACCCTCCTGTCCATCAGCCTGGATTCAGAGGAAATGAAGGAGAACAAGCTGTCCATGGCGTGCAGCAAGTTCGATGACTTTAAGATGGTCTCAGGGGAAACCATAGAAGCAATGAAAATTCGCTTCACAGAAATCATTCTCGAAGTCGCTGCAATCAACCCTCACAAATATACGCAGCGCGAGAAGAATCTAAAAGTGATGCATGCCCTACCAGCAAATTGGCACGTATACGCCGCCATGCATCCAGCCCGTTCGGACTTCAACTTCCTCACCACCGAAGATCTTTTCGACATCCTTGTCGGAAATGAATATGAGATGATCCGAATTCACGGATCAGCACAGCCTTCCACCAGCAAGAAGGCCGATGAAAAGAATGACAAGGAGGTAGCATTCAAGGCCGACTCAGCCTCTGCTGCTACCCCAAGCACGATTGACGAATCCATCGTCAAAAAGTTCGAGAAGATGACTCTCGACTATGCTCTTGCTGCTAGGCGAAATGAGAAGCTCCTAGGAAAGGTTGTCAAATACAAAAAGTTCTATCGTGACAACAAGCGAAATTTCTCAAACCGCAACCACGACCGCCCTGACAAAAAGGGAGAAGGTAAACCCTCAACCTTCAATTCTTCTAACACACCCGAGGGTGGTTGCTTTGGTTGTGGCAGGCTGGGTCACTACAAGACTGATTGTCCAGATCTGACAAAGGCCGAGAGAGACGAGCTCTGTGCAAAGCGCGATAAAAAGCTCAAGGAACAACGAGCTGCCATGATCGCCTAAGAATCAAAGGAGGCTCATCTCTCAGACAGCTCGTCAAGTGATGACGAGGGATACATCGCTTTCGACGAAAGTGATGATGAAGAATGTTTCGTTGGTGAGCACCAACAAAACGAGGGATCTTCAAAGGTAGATCCTCAACCCATTTCACTTTCTTTTTCTGACGATGAATGTACAGAAGGTGAAGACCTATCCGAGGCTGTGTCTTGGGAAGAAATCAAGAAACAGCTCGATGACTATGCCGACCTCGTGGAAACACTCAAGAGGTCGTTGAAGGCAATGCTGAGCTGATGAACAAAAATGAAAAATACAAGCTAGCATTAGAAGAAAGATTCTCTCCTTATGATGAGGAAAAAGAAAGGGAGATCGAAACCCTAAAGTCAAAAGTTGAAGAATTGACTTTCCGGGTCAAGGAGTTCGATACTAGGGCGCTCGAGAAGGACGAGTCCCTCAAAACCAAAGATGCCGAAATTCACAGCCTTACATCAAAGTTGGCTGACTTGGTTGTTCGACATGAGCTCCTTGTGGAAAAGGAAGGAAAGCTTCAACTCACTTTGAGTCAGTTGAAGAAGAGCGGAAAGAAATTGGAAGAAGTCCAATCCATGCAACGCAATCCGCGCGATCACTCTGGTATTGGATTTAATGGAAAATCCAAGGAAAGCAAGATCAAAGACTGCGAAATCAAATTCGTAAAGGCGCAGTCAAAATCAAAGAGTGTTCGGAAAGCTCATCAAGCTCTTCCAGATAAGATGACCAAGCTGAAGAATCCAGTTCGACAACCCCAAGCCATTCTCTTAAAGCAACACAAGAAGGAACAGCCTGTTCCTCAAAAGAAAGAGAGTCGACCTGCCCAGCATCGTCGACCTGCCCCCTCCCATCAAAAGCAGGCTGTTAATCCAGGGCGATACCAATGCCAGTACTATCAAAGGCCGTATCACCCTCAGTTCTTCTTTCCTGCTCATCAAGGTTGTCACTGCCACTATCCTCAACAGTCGAACTTTCAAGACTGGCAGTATCAACCTGGTCTTCATGAAGAGCAGTATTATCAGCCTCATCGCCCTCGCTCAAAGAAATCCAAGGCTCCCAAGCCCAAGACCGCCACTGCCTCGTCCTCAGCCTCGGATAGAAGCAGACCGGCGAAACAAATCTGGGTCCCAAAGGCCGTTCCCGCAACCGACGTAGCACCCAATCTCAAATGGGTTGCTAAGCTTAACTAATTGCAGGTTGGGAAGGCTCAAAGAAGGAGCCAAGCAGATCGTGGAGCTGTATGGATCATTGATAGTGGATGGTCCAAGCACATGACGTGTGACAAAACGCTACTATCAAACTATCAAGATCGAGACGGGCCACTTGTAACCTTTGGAGGAAATTCAAAGGGTCTCACAAGAGGCCAGGGCGATCTAAAAGTTGGTAAAACAACTATTTCTAACGTCTCGTATGTTGAAGGTCTTAATCATAACTTATTCTCTGTGTCGCAATTCTGCTCGAGTGGTAAACGAGTAGAATTCACTGCTAACAAATGTCTCGTGAAAAATGAGGAAGGAGAAATACTTCTTACCGGAATTTTGCAGGATAGACTCTATATAGTTCAATGGACAGATTGGATAGAGACCTGCCTGATCACAAAGGCTGATTCCGAGACAAGCTGGCTATGGCACAAGAGGTTGAGTCACTTGAACTTCAAGGCCATCAACAAGCTCGCACGCAACAAGCTGGTGAACGACCCGCCAGATCAAGTATTCGATCGCAAGAAAGAAGAAACTGTATCCAAGTCACATTTGTAAAGCCTGTCAAGCTGGAAAGCAAACAAGATCATCCTTTCCAAGTGTGACGGCACAAGTGTCGAATCGAATTCTTGAGCTTCTCCATCTCGACCTCTTTGGTCCAGTCACTCCCTTGAGTATAAACGGTAGAAAATATGCTCTCGTTATTATAGATGATTATTCTAGATTTACGTGGGTTATTTTCATGTACAAAAAGAAGGAGACTTTGGAGAAGCTACCCGCGTTGCTGAGCAAGCTGTGCAATCAAAAGGAGAAATCTATCATCTCCATTCGATCCGATCGAGGCACCGAATTTATCAATGCGATGATCGAAGAATATTGCACAAAGAGTGGAATTCATCATCAAACTTCAGCTGCACGCACACCTCAACAAAACGGCGTAGTGGAACGCCGTAACAGGTCGATGAAGGAAGCAGCTCGTACCATGTTGGATGAAACCAACCTTCCGAAGAAGTTTTGGGCAGAGGCCGTTAACACAGCCTGCTATACCCAAAACAGGTCGATCATCACTACCCGACATGGAAAGACTCCATACGAGCTGTGGAACAACAAGCTCCCCAGGTTAAAGTATTTTAAAGCTTTTGGGTGCTTGTGTTACATTCATAACAATGGGAAATCTCAATTAAAAACTTTCGATAGCAAGGCCGATCCAGGAGTATTTTTAGGATACTCGGAGGTTAGCAAAGCTTATAGAGTTTTTAATAAGAAAACCCTAGTTGTGGAGGTAACACCTCATGTTGTGTTTGATGAATCTACTTGTCTGTACAGAGAGTCAAGTACAGGTACAGATCAGTCCGTTACTAACAGATCGTCTAACTCCCCCATTGACGACCTGCTAGTGTGGACTCCAAATGATCTAGAGGAAGAGGATCAATCTGATCCAAAGGTCACACAGCAAGGGGGAAGTGATGCAAATGATACATTGGACTTGAATACATCAGCCGGACTTAACCAGGCTGATCCCCCTTCCTCAGTTCCCCAAACTGAAGCTGTTAACGACCTTACATCACAAATCGAGCAGCTCGATGAAGCAATGAAGCAGCTCGATATTCAGCCCGTTCAACAGCAGCCTGACCAACAGCCCGAGCAACAGCATGTTCCCACTGATCAACCTTCAACTCACCCAGAGTTTGACGAACCCATTAATGAGCCCGATCCAATCATTTCAAACGAAGAAAGAGCTCGACGCAGACGTTGGATCGATGCTCATCCAAAAGAGCTCATTGTTGGGAACCCAAACCAAGGAGTGCGAACAAGAAGGACGATTAGTGAAAGTGCTCTATTAAGCTGCTATCTCTCTCGAATTGAACCCAAAGATGCAATTGAAGCTCTTCGTGATGCTGACTGGATTCAAGCCATGCAAGAAGAGCTCAATGAATTCAAGAGAAATGAAGTATGGTCTCTAGTTGATCGTCCTTATCATCAGGGCATCATTGGAGTCAAATGGGTTTACAAAAAGAAGAGAGATGCCTCTGGAGAAGTTGTCAGAAATAAAGCCCAATTTGTAGCAAAGGGTTACTGCCAACAAGAAGGAATCGATTATGATGAGACGTTTGCCCCCGTTGCAAGATTAGAAGCTATAAGGCTGTTTCTAGCTTATGCCGCTCATCAACGATTCAAAGTCTACCGGATGTATGTAAAAAGTGCGTTCCTCAATGGCGTTCTCGAAGAAGAAGTCTATGTGGAACAGCCTCCTGGATTCGAGGAGGGTGATTCAAGCAAAGTCTACAAACTTCACAAGGCCGTCTACGGTCTTAAGCAAGCTCCTCGAGCTTGATATGAGACGGTATCATCCTTTCTCATCGAATCGGGATTCAAGCGTGGTTCAGTCGACAAAACGCTATTCACTATCAAAGTGAATGAACATATCCTTTTAGTACAAATTTATGTTGATGACATTATTTTTGGATCTAAATCCCCCATTTTATGCGAAAAATTTGGTAACCTCATGACAGAAAAATACAAAATGTCTATGATGGGGGAAATGAAATTCTTTCTAGGGTTGCAGGTCAAGCAGTCCGATGAAGGAATCTTCATTAGTCAAACAAAATACGCACACGAGCTGGTAGATAAGTTTGGTGTCAAAGACAGCAAGCCCGTCAAAATACCGATGCTCTCTGGTGGGAAGATCGACCCGGATCCCGAAGGAAAACCTGCCAACATAACACTGTACAGGGGTATAATTGGTTCATTACTTTATCTAACTGCGAGTCGACCTGATATCACTTTTGCAGTTGGAGTGTGTGCTCGATATCAAGCTAATCCGAAGGAATCCCACTTGGAAGTAGCAAAGAAAATTCTTCGATACATCAAAGGAACCACAAATTTAGGTCTTTGGTATCCTTGTGATGATAATTTGCAGCTTACAGGTTATTCAGATTCTGATCATGCAGGGTGCAAACTCGATAGGAAATCTACCTCGGGTACTTGCCACTTTCTCGGAAACAAGCTGATATCGTGGTTTTCAAAGAAACAAACTTCAGTAGCCACCTCCACCACAGAGGCCGAGTACATGGCCGCAGGGAGTTGTTGTGCACAAATCTTGTGGATCAAACAACAACTCAAAGATTATGAAGTTGAAGTCAGTGAAGTGCCCATATTCTGCGACAGCTCGAGTGCTATCGCCATTACTCAAAACCCAGTTCTTCATTCAAGATGCAAACACGTGGATATTCGACATCACTTTATTCGTGATCACGTGGAAAAGAAGAACGTGGTTATCGAGAAGATACACACTGATATTCAACGAGCTGATATCCTAACCAAACCACTGGCCGAAGAAAGATTCAAAATGCTGTGTGGAAAGTTAGGGTTATTAAATGTTGAGTCATCAGGACGTTCTTGACTCAACAGGCCGATCGTGACTCAACGGGCCGTTACTCTTAACAGGCCGTCACCATTTGAACAGGCCGTTTCCCTCAACAGGCCGTTCACAAGTCAACAAGTCGTTAGCGGATCATCAGGCCGTTTCTCTCAAACAGGCCGACATCCTTCCTACAGGCCGATTCAAATGACAGACCATTCTCCATCAACAGGCCGTCGTCTAAATCTACAGATCGACCTGTGTTCCTCGAATTGAGGGGGAACACTTGCCCAAAATGATTCATCATTTGAGGGGGAACAAAGGCCGATATTATAAGTCCAGGCCGTTCCATTTCGCCAGGCCGATGTCATAAGTCCAGGCCGTTTTATCTCGCCAGGCCGACATCACAAGTCCAGGCCGCTCATTTCGACAGGCCGTTCTCTGCCACAAGGCCGATATCATCAATCCGATGTCAACCTTAATGCTACCCGCATTAATGAAGGGAGAATCAAAAGGGCAGTATCACCCTTTTTTCTTATGACTTCTTTAATACGCATTGAATTTTCTATTAATTATTGATATTTATTTCTCAATGTGTTACATTATTTAAGGCCTGTTAGGTTGCAGAAAATAAGGAAAAGGGGAGTAATGATTACTATTTTTGCAACACATCTAGTCAAGTGTCAAATATTGACACATTGACCAATGTTGCATTTAATTCCCTACGACTTTTCTGAAAAGCACATATATATACGCACGTTTCTCTTTCTCACGCGCGGATGTGAACCGCTTCACATTCCACGCGCTTTAATCGTGTGGACGTGGGTGAGAGGGAAAACTTTAACCCTTTCAAATTCGAACGATCTCAACCGTTCAAAATTTCTATATATGTCACGTTGATTTCTTTCGAAATATTACCTTCTTCATCATATTTGCATCCCTAATTTTTCACTCCCTAATTTTACTCTCTAAATTTTTCACGCTCTACATTCTCACTCTCTGCACCAAATCACAAGCCGTGGTTTGTACCGTTTCGCCGTTCTTGCTTCCATTTTCTGTCAAGTTTCTCTTTATTTTACTAATCTGTTTCTTACAATGGCAGAAAAATCGACATCATGATGGATTTGTATACTAGAAAGCAGGCCTTTTAGCTTGTATGCATGTGTTGTCCATAACCACTAACAATCTTCTATCTGATTAAGTATGAATTGTCATCCATGCATCAAACATCTATCCATTATCTCAAAGTTGTAGGCTTTATGGTGTGTTGTAGATCACAGAAGACCATAGTTGCCGGTTCCTCAAGAGATATAAAAGGGTATCACAGTTGAGACAGTTCTGGATATAACTGTCGGTTTAGGCTGTAGTATAGGCTGCATAAGTAGTTTGTCTTGGCTACTTGTCTATACTAGTACGTGCGTGTACTGATAGGATCACGGTGAGGTGTATTCTTCTATTCTGACCAGATGTAGAAAGAATCAAGACCTCGGTGACTTAAGATGAACCTTAACTCTAGTTGAGTCCTAAGGGTGTATAGTTGTGGTCTGCTTCTTTGATTTACCATGGGTGAGAGTTCAGAGTATCTGCAACTCAATATGCTCCGTATCTTGGGAAGCAACTACAACTAGTACGACTCTTAGTGTATGTAATGGCCCGCAAATTCGATAATCTATAAATCTAAGTTATGATAATAAGTCACGAGTAATACTCATATTTATAATTATCAAGTATGATAGCATGTTATTAAACGAAGGCAATCTTAATTAATTTACATTATGGGCCAAGCCCATCGGTTCATGATCGAACCGTTAGATAACAATCGAACCAAACATTCGATCAATACATTGAAAAAAAAAAAAACAGTAAATTAATAACAACCCACATGTCAATAATAATAATATCATGAATAAATAAATGATTATACAAATTAAAACAGATAATTAAGGGAATACATGTATGTATTCGTTGCTTGAATCAAAAGAAAGACAAAAAAATAGAATAGCAGAAAAGGTGGCAGAGAAGGGAGAAGGGACAGCAGCAGCAGAGGATATTCTTCCAGTTTTCCAGCTTCATTCTTCACCCCTACACCTTCTTGAGCCACAAGAAAAACAAAGATGCAGCAGCAGAGAAGGGGCAGAGAAGTGACAGCAGCAGCAGAGGATATTCTTCCAGTTTTCCAGCTTCATTCTCCCCCCTTGCACCATTCTTGAGCCCCAAGAAAATATCAACTTGTCCCTCAACTTGCCACCTGCAAACTGAAAGGATAGGATTAGAGAAGAAATCAGAAATAAAGGACTCTATCTCTTACACCTAGCTAGACTTGCAGTAATCAAATAATACATCTAACTATTACATAAGGAATGAATTAATACACATTCAATGTATTGTTAATGCACAATTTCACAACCAAGAAGAAGTATAAATACCCCAACATAAACCATAAATCAGTTTTCTACTTCACACCCTTCTCATCACTCAAAAGAAATAGATTTAAGAGAAGAAGAAGAGGATCTAAGGAAGAGGAAGGGAAAAGCTAGCAACCACAGCCCTTCTAACATCTAGTAAGCATATTATCACCATTTTCAAATTAAACATCAATAGGAAGCAAGCATGCTAATTTTCAGATTCGATTTCAATGGAAGCATGCTAAAAATTGAACTCTTGATTTAATAATCAACCAAGCATGAGCTCCTAATGAACTACTAAGCTTAAGTATATTTCGACACACTCTATGAATCATAGATACAATAAAGCATGATTACTAAGTAGTTAAAACAACGTTCATGCTCATATGTTAAGGAAATAAAACCTACAAGCCCTACTGCCTCTATCTCTATTAATTACCTCTAACTTCAATTGATTTAAATCATGGAATTTAAATTTAATAACTATGAAATCAGACTTTTCTATGCATAAAACGAAAGACGAAGATATATATGCACATAAAAGTTAGAAGAGCAGTCTGCCGGGGCGGCAAAGGCGGCCCCGAGTCAAGCTTCGACGGCACTCTCCACCGCTGAGTAGCTGCTGTCCCAAACCCTGCATAAACAAAGAAATGTTAAAACCTTAAAATATATATATGAATGCCGAGAGAGTGAGAGTTCAGAGGGAGGTCTCCGGCGACGGCGTTCCCCGACGGGCGTTCCAGCGCCGGCGTCTCCCGGCAGCGCTCCCGGAGCCCTGCAAGCGGGGAAGAAGAGAGTTAGACAGAGGTTTAGAGTCGTGGAGAGGAGAGGAGGAAGAACGGGAGAGCGAGGGGACGACGTGGCCAGCGACGGCGAGCCTCGCCGCCGGCAACGGCGGCGTCGACTTCAAGCTGTCGCGTCCAGCCCGATTTAGAGGGAGTCGGAGAGCAGAGATAGAGAGAGGAGAAGGGATAGAGAGAGACGGGGGAAGGAACGGGAAAGGAGAAGGCGAGGTGTCCGGGGACGGCGGCAGCTCTCCGGCCGACTGGACAGTCCGAGAGGGAGAGGGAGATGGGGCGGATGGCTAGGGCTCGTGAGGGAGATGAGATTTGGGGAAAATAAGAGTGAGGGAGAGGATTTGTGTTTTTATATTTAGGAGTAATCAGTTGGGCCGGGAATGGGCTCAGGTTGGGCCGATTAAATTACGGCCCAACTGTTTAATTTTTTTTAAATACTTCGTATGTTAATACCATAAAATTTAGACGAGGAACGTTATAAATTACCGAGAA
This sequence comes from Thymus mandschuricus, assembly GCA_029379335.1. Classification (NCBI taxonomy): domain Eukaryota; kingdom Viridiplantae; phylum Streptophyta; class Magnoliopsida; order Lamiales; family Lamiaceae; genus Thymus; species Thymus mandschuricus. Next base: position 41,107,290 of record CM057071.1, read on the forward strand.
ATATTTTATTTATTTAAGTAAAATAACTCGACTAATTCGAGCCTATTAACGAAGCTCGATAAATTTTCAAGCCTAAAATAGCCTATTTAATTCATGGAAATGAATTATATTATAATGTTGGGTTTAATAATCCAATAATATATATATATATAACTTCAAATAAATTATTATTCGAAGCTTATGAGGATAATTAACGGCTATCACTAGCCAAGGAGAATCATTAACTCCGATTAATAATCTCACGATATATTAACGGAACGATAGTCGAAACGAGAAATTAGGAAAAAGGGATAGAATATTCCTTTATTAAGAATTATTAAATTCTTTAAGAATAGAAATTCTTATAGCTTCGCTTTTAAATAGGTGGGAGTCGATCGGAAGGCGAACGACACGATCCTATTTGAATCCAGCTCTTTTTACGCTATTTAAGGTGGGCTTTCTTCCAAAGAAAAATGAGAATTTATTTAATTAAGTTCTAGTTATTTTCAGCTTGTCATGCCATAAACATTTTTGTTTTGTGTATGACACCTATCTGAATTGGCTTCGCCAATTAAGTTAATCGATTTCGGGTCCTTGTTAAGACTTGCTATCTTGCTTGGACTAGTGTACACAGGACCGTGAGTCATCTTCAGGGTTGGCCGGTCAGGTGTCGTGTGAGGTGGCCACCTCCTCGACACCACAGTTTCAGATATGGTAGATTACGAAAGAACTTAGCATGCATGCACTTTTAGATCACAAGAACAGTTTTAGTAAGCATGGGCTCTTTTCAATAAAACCCCTATGTCTTACAGTTGAATGGCTTGACAATTATTATGTATAGTTTTCGGCATGTGCCCACTGAGTACTTTCGTACTCAGCCCTGCATGGATTTCTAAATGTGCAGGTTGAGCGAGATGATGTGAAGTGGCGAGTGGAGCTTTTGTCGTTATAGATTAGGACTCTCGGTAATACGTGTCTTCATACATGTATTCAAGTATTCTTCCGCTGTGCAAACTCTTGAGCTTTCGAGAATTGTTTCAAGTCATGTAATAGATTATGACAAATATCCTTGTATTCTCATTTGAGATCCCGAGTTGAGACGTTCAATGGTATAAAGTGTTGTTCAAATAGTTATACGAGTCATATTCCACACACAATCTTATACCCCCTTTCTTTCCCCTACTCTTAATTCCCATCCCTAGTCATGGTTTCCCGGCTTAACTATCCTTAGTGAAGTCCGGTCGTGACAGTGTAACTGCAACAGAGCACCATATCCTGGTAGAACAGGTTGATCACATCCCCTGAGGAATTCATTAAGGACTATCATACCAAACCCTGCAGGTGGATTAAATTCCGGTATGATGAGTAAGGTATGAATGGTACTACTCAGGAATATAAAAGAAGTTGAATAACACGAGCAGTCAGAAGCTCTAAGTTAATCAACGGATGTGGGATATCTTAAATATGGGGGTTGTTAAGTCTAATACTAGCCCTGAACTCAACAGGGGTAAAACAGGTAATTCAGTACTATTACTCTAGTGGAATGTTTTAGTACTTATGGACTAAATTATACTCTGGGCTGAGTATGGAGAATTTAGCCATTGGGAGGCCTCGGTTTTACCAGCTAGTAGATCCCTGATCTGGCCCAAAAAGCTCAATAGGCCACAGTATAAGGAATAAGTGGGCCACCACTCAGTTGGGCCCAGTATGTGGCGCCAACTATGCTCATGGGCGGCCAGCCCATAAGTTGCAGGCCTGGCCTGCAACTTAAGCCCAAGTCTCTCTTGGTCTCCTCTATATATACCCCCTCAAGGTCTTGTTCAGACCTAATGATCAGAATAATCGAGTGCACTTAATATTCTGAACAAGAAAAAGGAGGCTAGGGTTAGAGAGAGAGAGACGCGCGGCCGGGCAGCAGTTTTCGGTGGGGATCCCGTTTCCGTGGCTGATTCCGAAGATCGTTGTCCATCCAACGTCAGAATAGAGCAGGGATACAGATCAGAAGATCTATTCGCGAGTTCTCTACTTCTTCAGGTAATCGATCTATAAACCCCCTATGATTCCGCACTAAATTCATAGGAGCATGATAGGTTTAATTCGATAGTTAGATATCCGAAATAGATCCTCGGGCGAACCGATCTTCACCGATCAGATATGGTTCCTTCAGTTGGTATCAGAGCCAAGGATCAGATTTTCGGCTCTATCTGAGTAATTATCGATTATTATGCATGTTAGATCGATTAGGATGTCGCTTTTCGTGGTGTTTGTCGTTTTTCGGGGCCGATTTGGCAATCTATGTAATTTTTGATCGCGAGATAATAAGGTGCGATCTAGAATAGGATTAGATAGATATTTCTTTTGTTTTTCGTTTGTATCTGCTGCATGGAGACGAGGAACACGAAGAACGAGGAGACGAACACCGATGGACGACCGCCGCACGCGGCGGCGCGTGAGAGCCACGCGCCAGCGCACGCGCGCGTGCAGCCGCCCAATGGCGTGTCTCCTTCATCTCCGGTGATCGACGGGGCTCCAGCAGGTTGCTGGAGCCTGCACGTCGTCAGGGAGGGGCGGAGCAGGTCGGGAACGGCGGCGAGAAGTGCGGCAGCGTGAAGGAGAGCCGCGGCGGAACCCTAATTAGGGCTCGACGCCTCGGCAGTCATCTCCAGGCTGCATGATTGCCGGAGACGACGACCACGGAGTCCGGTGATGGACTCCACGTGGTCGCCGTCGTTGATGGTGGCAGCAGGCGGCGCCGGAGCGAGCAGCAGCGGCGGCAGAACCCGCGAGGGTTTCAGCCGCGGGTTAACGCGGCTGAAGGCGACGGCGAGGGCGGCGGAGGTAGCGTCCAGGGAGGCGGAGCACACCGGCGACATCAACACCAGCAGCAGGAGCCGCGGCGGACGTCGCCGGCGGCAGAATCGGCGGCAGCAGGCGGGGGGTTTCCGCGGCGGATCCCTATCAAGGGATTCACGCCGCAAGCTTCGCCGGAGAGGGCTGCCGGCCGTGTCACCGGCAGGGATCGACGGCCAGCAGCAGCAGCGGCGCCAGGGAGGCGGAGGCGGGCGGCGGCAGGGCCTCACGCCGTCGGCTGCGGCGCGGGCAGCCTTGCACGCCCGTGCCCTAGCCCGTGGACGGGCCTAGGGTTTCCAACCCGGCCCGTTCGCGTTTACGGGCTGCCTCCAGCGTTCGGGCTCGGACCCAGTCGCGAATTCGGGCCGTGTTAGGTCGGTTTCGGGTTCGTGGGCCCATAAGAGTGAAACGAGCGCGGTTTGGGCTTTTTCGAGAGAATTGGGTCACGTGGTGTGGGCCCAATCTCGGTTAGAGAAGCCCAATGGCAACGAAAATTAGAAAATAAATTATCTAAATAATTTATTTATTTTCGGGGAGAAACGGGAGATCAACTCGGAGGACTTATTCAAGACCGAAGCCTGTTTCGGATTTTATTATTTAATGTAATAGTTTAGACGGGTCGTCACACCACGAAAAGCGAGTCTTATTTTTGTTTTTATCTCGTATTTTCTTAAGCATGCTATGGATGCAATTTATTATTATAGCATGTCTTGCCTGTCGAGGTGATTAAATTGCGCTTAGTCGAGCATGTTTTAGGATTGTCAATATAAGCATGTTTTAAATTTTCTGCGAGCATGGTTTATTTGCTGCGTTTAGAAAAATTATGCTTAGGATTATGTGACAACGTGATCTAGCATGTCGACAACCTTTTGAAAGAAAAATACTAAGCAGATAAAAACGTTTTTGGTATAGAAAATGTTAAGACCTCCACAACTAACCTTAAGGTGAAGTTTGGTACGAGTGTGTAAACGTCCACACGAACGTGGCTTGCACATCGTATCGAACGAGTTCGCCAGACTTAGGGTTTCTTAACAAAAATGTTCTAACCAAAATGAGAAGTGGGAGCTTTTCTGAGTAAACGTCCACACTAACGTGGCTTACTCGGAATAGTAACTACGGTTTTCTCTGGAGTTGGTTTTTGAACAAAGATAGCTTAAGGAAAATAGTGTTTTTTCCAAGTTAGGCTAAGATTGTGGTTAAAAGCTTAGATATTAGTTAGAATACAACTCCCCAACGGAGTCCCTTTTCTAATCTAATATGGTCTAGTAAGGTTCAACTGTTAGCTCTATTTGCCATAAGGATAGGTTGGCAAGATAAGTAGAGTTAAAGATCCGAGAATCTGGTCGAACAGTGGGAGCGTAAACGTCCACACGAACGTGGCTTGCGATCTGCACTGTTTGGGCTGTTGAAGGTTTCGAAATTATTGGTTTATCAAAAGGTTACAATAATTTTCGTTACGAATTGATGCATGATCTTTTCTTACTTGTGTCTACGTGTTTATTGCTTTTTCAGATATGACTTTAGGCCCGTTGATAAACATTCTCACTTCGAGTCCTCTCACGGATTCCAGCTACATGGAGTGGAGGAAGAATCTCGATGCTGTCCTAGCTGTAGGCGAGTATACTGATATGCTCGCGAGTCCAGCTTCTCCTATCCTTACTGATTCGGCATCACAAGAAGAGAAAGAGGTTCATAAGATTTGGCACAAGAAAAATGATGAGGCTATGAAAATAGTCTTGTCGTCTGTGTCAGATGGGATGTAGTATATGATTAAGCATATGGTGACTGCATATAGCATGATAGAGACTCTGGAGTCCTTCTTGGTTGATGAAGTGGTGCCGAAGGCCGAACCAGTTGCAGAGTTTATTCAAGCTGTGAATAAAGCAACAGGAGTTACTCTGACGCATGAGGACGTTAGAAAGATGGTTCGGAATGCAAGGGGAGCTGCGAAGGTGCCTCTCGGTGTTGTAAGGAAATCGAAGTTCAAGGGCAAGTGCTTCATTTGTGGCGAGAAAGGACACTGGAAGGCTGACTGCCCTCTAAAGAAGAAGAATTCTGGTACGTCATTCACGTTTGTAACTGAAACATGCTTAGCTGCAAGTTCTACCCAGACTTGGGTAGTAGATACGGGAGCAACTAACCATGTATGTTACTCCTTGCAGGGGTTTCTGCAGACAAGGGAGCTGAGTGATGACGAGATTACCATCTCCATGGGCGATGCATCGAAAGTTGCAGCTGTCGCAGTTGGAGATATTCATTTATCGTTTGATAGTACTGTTTTGGTTTTGAGAGACGTTTTGTATGTGCCTGCTTTTAGGCAAAACTTGATTTCTGTTTCGAAACTATTTATTTACGGATATTCAGTTGTTTTTGATAGAGGCGTTTCTATCATGAAAGACAATGAAGTTATAGTTTCTGGCACATTGTCCCGGTCTCTCTATTTGTCCTATGAATGATTCTTCTTCTTATAATGCTTCCTCATCATTGAATACTAAAAAGAGGAAGAATCCGTCTCAAACGAACCAAACTCTATTATGGCACTTACGATTGGGTCACATCAACCAAAAGAGGATTCAAAGGTTGATAAAAGAAGGTGTTTTGGATTTCCAAATAGAACCTTTATCAACGTGTGAATCATGTTTGGAAGGAAAGATGGTGACCAGACCTTTCAAGTCCATAGGATATCGAGCCCAAGAGCTCTTGGAGTTGGTTCATTCTGACTTGTGTGGACCGATGTCCGTTCAAGCTCGAGGAGGTTACGAGTATTTCGTCACGTTTATTGATGACTACTCGAGATACGGTTATATCTACCTGCTCCACAGGAAGTCCGAATGCTTTGATAAATTCACGGAATTCAAAGCGGAAGTGGAGAAGAGTACGGGTAGAAGTATCAAGTCACTTCGCTCTGATAGAGGTGGCGAGTACCTCGGAACTGAGTTTCGAACTTTCTTGTCAGAAAATGGGATTTCATCTCAGTTAACTACTCCCGGTACTCCCCAACAGAACGGTGTAGCTGAGAGACGGAATCGTACTCTTTTAGACACAGTTAGATCGATGATGAGCTATGCATCCTTGCCAATTTCGTTCTGGGGATATGCCTTGGAAACAGCAGGTTATCTCCTCAATCTAGTACCTACAAAGTCGACAGTTAAAACTCCTTCCGAATTATGGACAAGGCGCAAGCCTAGCTTGGGTCATATTCGGGTTTGGGGATGCCCAGCACACGTGCTGACTAAGGAGTCCGACAAATTGAGGTCTAAGACTGAGGTTAGGCTGTTTGTAGGATATCCAAAGGGAACGAAAGGAGATTATTTCTATAGTCCCCAGGATCAGAAGGTCATTGTGAGCACCAATGCCCGATTCCTAGAGGAGGACTTTATTAGTAACCATCGGACAAGGAGTGAAATAATGCTCGATGAGTTGCGAGCATCAGCAGCAGCCGAAATTCCAGAACAGCCGAGAGTACAAGAGGTTATACCACTAACTGCACCCTTATCCGATACTGTATCTCCACCATCGCTTCGTTGTAGTGGGAGGGTTGTTCGTCAACCGGACCGTTTCATGTTTGTGGGAGAATCCACTGAACTACTCTCGGGTATCGAACATGATGAGATCGACCCCTGGACTTACAAGGAAGCGATGGAGGACGAGGATGCAGATTCCTGGAGAGTTTCTATGGATTCGGAGATAGAATCCATAGTTAACATGGACGTGTACGACCTTGCGGAGCTGCCGGATGGGGAAAAGCCCATCGGTTGCAAGTGGGTGTACAAGAGAAAGAGAGGACCTGACGGGAAGGTTTTAGCCTTCAAAGCTAGATTGGTGGCGAAAGGATTCACTCAGAAAGAGGGAATCGATTACGATGAGACATTTTCGCCGGTTGCCATGCTTAAGTCCGTCAGAATACTCTTGTCCATGGCGGCACATTTAGACCTAGAGGTTTGGCAAATGGACGTCAAGACTGCGTTCTTGAACGGGTACCTTGAAAAGGGTAGGGACATATATATGCGCCAACCAGAAGGCTATGTGAGAGATGGCCAGGAGCATCTCGTATGGAAGCTCAAGAAGTCCTTATACGGACTTAAGCAAGCGTCCAGGTCCTGGAACATTCGTTTTGATGGAGTGATTAAATCCTATGGATTTGTCCAGTGCTTAAACGAAAGTTGTGTTTACAGGCTCAGTTCGGACGGAAGCGTGGTATTCTTAGTACTGTACGTAGATGACATACTTCTCATTGGCAACAATGTGAACGTGTTATCAGGCGTAAAGGATTGGTTGTCTGAACAGTTTCAGATGAAAGACTTGGGAGAAGCAGGTTACATCCTAGGGATCAAGGTGATCAGAGATCGCCGTAAGAGGATGTTAGGCTTAAGCCAAGCTTCATATATAGATACTGTGATCGCCCGTTTCAGCATGCAGAATGCCAAGAAGGGTTTTCTTCCCTTCAGACATGGCATACCTCTATCTAAGGACATGTGTCCGAAGACACAAGAGGAGATAGAGGGCATGAAGACTATACCGTATGCTTCCGCGGTTGGAAGTCTCATGTATGCAATGCTGTGTACTAGACCAGATATCTGCTATGCGGTTGGCATGGTGGCGAGATATCAGTCTAACCCTGGTCAGGGACATTGGACGGCTGTTAAGCACATTTTAAAGTATCTCAAGAGGACAAGAGATCATGTGCTTATTTATCGGTCCAATGAGATGATCCCGATAGGGTATACGGACTCAGACTTCCAGGCTGATCGAGATGAGAGGAAATCTACCTCAGGCTATGTGTTTACCTTGGGAGGTGGAGCCGTCACTTGGAAGAGTGTGAAGCAGAAGTGCATCGCAGACTCGACCATGGAGGCCGAATATGTGGCTGCTTGTGAGGCTGCTAAAGAGGCTGTGTGGCTCCTGAACTTCCTTAATGAGCTAGAACTAGTTCCCAGTTTGCCCAGAGGTATCACCTTATATTGTGATAATGCTGGAGCAGTTGCAAACTGCAAGGAACCTAGGGCTCACAAGGCGAGCAAACACATAGAGAGAAAGTACCATCTCGTACGAGCAATCGTCGAAAGAGGAGAAGTAGAAGTGAAGAAAATCCCTTCAGCGGATAATCTGGCAGATCCATTCACAAAGAGCTTACCAGTCAAGGTGTTCGACAAGCATGTCGAAGGGATGGGACTGGAGCGCCTCCCACACTAGTAAACTTTGAGTATAAGTGGGAGAAGATGTGTAATAGATGCTAGATTGTAGACACTTTGCCTTTTGTCACATGATATACTAAAAGTTTGCTTTAGTATAAGTGGGAGATTGATGGATTTGTATACTAGAAAGCAGGCCTTTTAGCTTGTATGCATGTGTTGTCCATAACCACTAACAATCTTCTATCTGATTAAGTATGAATTGTCATCCATGCATCAAACATCTATCCATTATCTCAAAGTTGTAGGCTTTATGGTGTGTTGTAGATCACAGAAGACCATAGTTGCCGGTTCCTCAAGAGATATAAAAGGGTATCACAGTTGAGACAGTTCTGGATATAACTGTCGGTTTAGGCTGTAGTATAGGCTGCATAAGTAGTTTGTCTTGGCTACTTGTCTATACTAGTACGTGCGTGTACTGATAGGATCACGGTGAGGTGTATTCTTCTATTCTGACCAGATGTAGAAAGAATCAAGACCTCGGTGACTTAAGATGAACCTTAACTCTAGTTGAGTCCTAAGGGTGTATAGTTGTGGTCTGCTTCTTTGATTTACCATGGGTGAGAGTTCAGAGTATCTGCAACTCAATATGCTCCGTATCTTGGGAAGCAACTACAACTAGTACGACTCTTAGTGTAACTGCAACAGAGCACCATATCCTGGTAGAACAGGTTGATCACATCCCCTGAGGAATTCATTAAGGACTATCATACCAAACCCTGCAGGTGGATTAAATTCCGGTATGATGAGTAAGGTATGAATGGTACTACTCAGGAATATAAAAGAAGTTGAATAACACGAGCAGTCAGAAGCTCTAAGTTAATCAACGGATGTGGGATATCTTAAATATGGGGGTCGTTAAGTCTAATACTAGCCCTGAACTCAACAGGAGTAAAACAGGTAATTCAGTACTATTACTCTAGTGGAATGTTTTAGTACTTATGGACTAAATTATACTCTGGGCTGAGTATGGAGAATTTAGCCATTGGGAGGCCTCGGTTTTACCAGCTAGTAGATCCCTGATCTGGCCCAAAAAGCTCAATAGGCCACAGTATAAGGAATAAGTGGGCCACCACTCAGTTGGGCCCAGTATGTGGCGCCAACTATGCTCATGGGCGGCCAGTCCATAAGTTGCAGGCCTGGCCTGCAACTTAAGCCCAAGTCTCTCTTGGTCTCCTCTATATATACCCCCTCAAGGTCTTGTTCAGACCTAATGATCAGAATAATCGAGTGCACTTAATATTCTGAACAAGAAAAAGGAGGCTAGGGTTAGAGAGAGAGAGACGCGCGGCCGAGCAGCAGTTTTCGGTGGGGATCCCGTTTCCGTGGCTGATTCCGAAGATCGTTGTCCATCCAACGTCAGAATCGAGCAGGGATACAGATCAGAAGATCTATTCGCGAGTTCTCTACTTCTTCAGGTAATCGATCTATAAACCCCCTATGATTCCGCACTAAATTCATAGGAGCATGATAGGTTTAATTCGATAGTTAGATATTCGAAATAGATCCTCGGGCGAACCGATCTTCACCGATCAGATATGGTTCCTTCACATCAATGGCAGGAAAATCTACATCCGGCCGCAAGGAAATGCAGTGGGCAGAGATCGAAGAGTACTTGAAGGCTCGCATCAAATTCGAGCCCTATATGGTGCGTGAAAACTTCGGTTTTCGCGATCTAGATTCCATGTTCGCTCTGGTGGAGACCTGCTTTCCGTTCCACCAAATTATCTCCACCAGGACGGCGAAGCAACTCACCAAGATTGTGAGTGCCTTCTTCTACAACTGGAATGAGGGCGATTCCGTTTCCATCCACACTGTCTCCCTCGGAACCCAGAATGCCATTCACACCATCAACATTCTTGACGCCGTGAAGGTTGCCTTCGGTATTGGGGAGGGAGGGACGATGCAGCTCTCGGAAATCTCTCGAGACCAGTTGCAGCTGGTTGCAGACCGTGTCCTTATTGAGCAAAGGCAGTACGTGTCAATATCCTTCAAGAGGAACGAGCTCCGCCCCAAATACCGCCTCTTAATGGACTTCGTGCAGAAGTGCTTCCTAGGGCACATTGGGAATCACGACCAGGTCACCCCATTGAAGTTTCAGATAATGGCGGCCGTGATCCTCGACCTGCCCATTAGTTGGGCCAAATTGCTAGTCTCCCTGCTCTGGGATGAGGCCAGGCAGATCGTTTGCGAGATGGAGGGAGAGGCCGTGGTGGACGTGCATCTCCACAATGAGAAAAGGCCGATTCGCCTTGGGACGAAGGCGACCTGCATTGTCATTTCCTTTTTCAAAAATAGGAAATGGTCTAATGAGCCGTCCTTCCCCCACCTATTTATTCCAAAAGATCTCCACCAAATGGAGATGGCGATTGGGGTGGCGCCGCAGATTTACTATGGGTCGCCAGACCATGTTAGGGCGCACCTCACCAAGACCGGCGAATCCAAGGTCGGTTGGAGGATTCCAGCTCGACCCATTCAAAAGAAGAGAAAGGCCGACGTCGATCTGGTTCCCTCTCGCCCTGCCAAGAAAACTCCACCTGTGAAGAAGACTCCTCCACGGAGGACGCAATCGGCCTCCACTGAACCTCCGGTCAGGCCTCTTCACCGGATTCTTCCCGTGGAGTTCGAGGAATCTGCACCTCGCAGGGAGCCATCGCCCTCCTCATCAGCCGAACGGACTCCATCTCCAGTCCGTTCCGCCATGGAGCCATCAACCTCGCAGCAACGGCCTGCATCTCCCCGCCCGCAGGTCGTTGTCATTCCCTCTCCAGCGAGGTCACCCGAAGTCCAGCGTGCTGGCTCCGTGGAGATCCCAGATCTCACGGCTGAAGATTCCCAGCCTTCCCCCTTTCGGCATGTGCCCGTGGAGGAAGACGTCGTGCTGCCGATCCAGCCCTTCTCCGAGCAGCCCGTGTCTGCTGCTCAATCCCAGGTGGCCTCCATGAAGGCCGAGGCCAGGCTGAAGGTGATCGACCTGATGCCGGGGATTGCTCATCTCCCCAAGTCCCTCGACCTTGCTACTCACCTCCAGTTTTATCTGGTTTGTAAGTCGAGTTACTACTATGTTTTCGGGGCCTTGCTGCAGGTCACCACCCTCGAGGAGCTGAAGATCGAGGAGTTGGCGCTGGAGGAAGAGTTTGGCTTCTTCAGTGTGGAGGATGCAGCCGCAAATTTCCGATCCCTTGTGCTGCAGCGCATGAAGGTCGAGGCCAAAATTTTGGGCATCGACCTTCGCCCCCTCTACACTCACTCTCGCGCCCTCTACAACTCCGCCGCCGATGTTGGAGACGAGTTTGATGCAATTCAAACTCCGGAGCAATCACCGCCAAGGAATGAAGGTGGTGATGAAGCTCTGATTACTGCTGAATCTGCTCCCGACGCATCAAAGTTCGATGCGGAGACCGAGCTCAACACTCTTTCTGCAAAGCTCGAGTCCCTCGCCATCAGCGTGCCGGAGCAGATCAAGCAAGCCATCGCGGAGGCCCGGGTCGATATATTGAAGGAAGCCAGGACCCAGGCCGATGATGCTGCCAGGGAGCGGGTGACGAAGTTCGCTGTCGACCATCTGAAGGAATATACCGACAAACTTCTGCCGACCCAGCTCGAGGCACTGAACATGGCGTCCCGTGACTTGATCGGGGATGTGAAGGAGGACGTGGCCAAGGTCGATCACCGTGTGACCGACCTGACTACATCAATCACCAATTCGGCATCGGCCTCCAACACACAAGTAAACGGCATCCTGGATACTCTCACCAGCCTGCTGAATGGGCACCAGCACCAGCAGCTGCGAGAGGCCGTAGGCAAGCTGCAGGAGGAGGACGCTACACTTCTTTCCCTCATCAGGACCCTTTCTGATGATGTCGAAAAGGGGAAAGAAGAAATAGCCGCCGCCGCCGCCGCCAGGAAGAAGAGGACCTCCAAATCCAAAACCCCTTCATCTTCCTTGGCTCCTCCCCCTCCTCCTCCGCCTTCGCCTCAAAAGAAGCCTGATTCCCAGGCCGCGGCCTCCAAGTCCGTCTCAAAGGCCGTCGCCTCCCAGGCCGATCCCATAGCTGCTGCCGCTGCTGCCGAGGCCGCCGCTGCCAAAGCTCGATTGGCAAAAGAGGCCGAGCTAATATCTGCCATGCATCTGGCCCGTGCGACGCCGGAGCAGGCCATGAATCCTGTAGAGCAGAAGCGCTTTATGGTGGAGCGCCGGGCTGCTGAAGCGAGAAAGAAGGCTGAATCGGACTGGGTCAGTGAGTCGGCCTCCGAACTTATTTTGGATGCTGGAGTCCAGCAACAGGCCGTTGAGTGGCTAGATGAGCGCCAGAACACCCTGCTGCGGGAGCTCAACAGCTGCTTCATCCTCCTCCACTACTGGATCAATGACCCCTCTCTTCCTGAAGATGCCGATGATGCATATGCAGCCTACATGCTCAAATTTCCTCACCAAGATTTCGTTGGTGAACTGCGAAAGAAGGCTGCAGAGGCCGGTGCGATCTTAAGGGCTCCAGTCAAGCAATATTTCACGCCCCTGCTTATTGGCGGTTCAGGCTACCTTGATTATTCCCGAATCGACCGGTACATCGCACTGACCGCCATCGGCCTGAACGTAAATGTCTCGAATTCCGATCCCGCATATTGCAGAATTAGGGATGGAATTTACGCAAGTATGAAGGCGAAGTCCAGGGAGCAGATCCAGGAAGAGCGTATAGCAGCCCGTGCCCAGCAGAAGTAGTTGATAGATGATTTTGTATCTTTTTATTATTCATTTAAGTTCGGTGCTTGACTTGTAAATTCCAAATGTAAAGTACGCTATCGAGCTGAATGAAGCAAAAATCATATTTCTACCTGACGACAATATCTCTTTGTCCAGGCATCTGCCTTTACTGCTTTATTTTATTTAATGTCTCTAACTGCCTTTCTTATAATTCCGTATCAACCTTCATGGTTAATCGATCTTTCATCGCTTTATATCTTAGGAATTATTTGTAAAGTGTATGGTTTTGACATCATCAAAAAGGGGGAAATTGTTGGGAACCCCTTGCAGTTTGATTTTGATGATGTTTATCGAAACCACACTTAGGCATATTTTATTTGTTTAGGGTCAAGGCCGATAGATCGACCTGCTACCTGTTAGTGCAGGTCGATGCTCTCTATAGTTTAAATGCAAGTTTGATCCACTCTGTAAGAGAAAGGTCGTTTATCGACCTGCCTCATTCGGATCGAGCTGGCATATCTGCCTGTCTATCGACCTCCCTTTTCAAGCTTCCAGCCTGCTTTAACTTAGAAGATTTCAAGAGCTGGATTTCTATATCAAGGTCGATGCTCCGCCTTCGTGGAGCTACACGACCTGATCCTTGCCACGTGGTGTGCCAGCAAGGACGAATCTTCCCAACGGCTAGAAGTGAGTCAGCCTCCAACGGCTAGTGCCACGTCAGCCTGACTCCAACGGCTAGTTTTTCAAAACTGCCTATAAATACTTCAGCCATTATCGGATTCAAGCACGGGAAACTCAAGCTATCAACGCCAAACTGTTGCCAAAATCTCTCTCAAGTTCATATCCATTCAAGTGTTCGAAATTCCATTAGTTTCCCAAACACTTGACGAAGAGAGATTTTCAACTCCGATAAAAGCCACAACGACGAAGCGTTCACTGCTGCTTGTCGTTGATTCAAACAACTTCTTCTCCGACTACTTCGAAGTTAGAAAGATTGTTTAGTGTTCTTCGTCATTATAGAGTGAGTCAAGCTCTGTAGTTTCGAGTAAGGTTGTTTGTACATTTTCTGTATGAAAGGTTGTAAGGGTCACTACCCAAAACTCGTGTCTAGATATATTCAAGTTAGAGTGTATTTAGAACTGATACTCAGTCAGTATAAATAAGAGAGAGGTTGAATCCAAAGGTAAAGGGATTCTCAGGTCGAGTCGACCTGACGTGGATGTAGGAGGATTTCTCCGAACCACGATAACTTGCGGTGTCTCTCTCTCCCTCTCTTTATTTATCGCTCTTTCAATATCTTATCAAACTGACGAGCATCAACCTGCATATCAAGCATCAACCTGCATTTCAGTATCGACCTTAGATTTTTCAAAGAGTAAATCAACCTCCACCAACTTCCGCATAAGCACAGTTTGATAAATCAAGCTTGTACCCAAACGAGCTTGATAGATCAACCTGTCTCTGATAAAGATCGACCTTGACAATCGACCTTTGATCGACCTGATTTTATAAAAGTCAAAAACGGTTGGTTATTGGTGTATTCCCCCCCCCCCCCCCCCATACACCAATTACTCTTTCCCGGGACCAACAGAGCCCATTGAAAATCGACGAGATTCGATTATTTTTAATTTGAAAAAAAAAAAAATAGAAGCAAAATACATAATTATAATAAAATAGGTTTAAAGGGGAATATTTTGATGATAGGTGCATTTTTATGCCATCGAAATTCGATACGAATCACTTTATAACATTATTTTAAAGTAAAATATAAATGAAAAGTATTAAAATATGTCAAGCCACCCGTTGTTTATTTTAATAAAAAGAAAATGTCGTTATATCAAAATAAGTTAAGATGTCTGTTTCAAACCACCACGTTGATCGACATGCATACATGTCAATTCCTACATCCGTCATTCTTATCTATCTAAAATACATATATTTGTAAATATTAATTATATAAAATACTATGATATATTTCAATATCACACAGTATATATCTTATATCTAATTTTATATTGTATACTATTATCTATGCTTATCATATAAGTATTAGCTTAATTATAAATTTAAAATTAAATTAGTAGAAGAATACATAATTATATAAATTTGCCTGATACTCGTGTTTGTAAGAAAATAGTTTAAAAGGGAATATTTTGATGATAAATGCATTTATCTCCCGTCAAAATTCGATACGAATCACTTTATAATGTTATTTTAAAGAAAAAAATATAAATAAATTTATTAAAATATGTCAAGCCGTCCGTTGTTTTTTGTAATCAAATATAAAAGACCGTTATTTATTTTAATAAAAAAAAATGTCAAAGAGGGTCTCAAATAATTATATTGGTTTTATCTCGTCGTGTGATTATATCAGGACATATGTTAATTGTGATAATGTAGGTTTATAAGAGTGATATTTAAAATAAAATATTTTTATCGTAATAAAAAGAAAATGTCAGTTATATTAAAATAAGTCAAGCTGCTCGTTGTTTATTTTAATAAAAAGAAAATGTCAAAGAGAGTCTCACGTAGCCCAATGTTTATTGTAATAAAAACAAAATGTCGTTACATCAAAATACGTCAAGCCGCCCATTGTTTATTTTAATAAACATAAAATGTCAAAGAGAGTCTCACGTAGTCCATTGTTTATTGTAATAAAAACAAAATATCAATATAATGTCTCCCGTTACTCGTTTTTATAAGAAAATAGGTTTAAAAGGGAATATTTTGATAATAGGTGCATTTGTATGTCGTCGAAATTTGATACGAATTACTTTATTACGTTATTTTAAAATAAAATAAAAATGAAAAATAAAAAAATATGTCAAGGCACCCGTTGTTTATTTTAATAAAAAGAAAATGTCGTTATATCAAAATAAGTTAAGATATGATGCCCGTTTTGAACCACCACGTTGATCGACATGCATACGTGTCAATTCCTACCTCCGCCAATTCTTTATTTATCTAAAATACATATATTTGTAAATACTCCCTCTGTCCCACTCTATCAGTCTCATTTGCTATTTTTGTTTGTCCCAGTTATTAGTCTCATTTCCTAAAATGGTAAAAAAATATTTGGCCACAATTCACTTTCTCTCCTCATAATTAATTACAACCACATATTCTCCACTAGGGGTGTCAACGGGCGGGTAATATCCGGTCCGGACCCGTTCAAAAAGCTACGGTTCCGGATCCGGGTATCACCCGTTACATTTAGGATCCGGCCCGGCCCATACCGGAGACTACAATTTGAACGGGTCCGGGTCGGGTAATTATCCGTGTGTAATTTGAAACCCATGGATCCTTTGATTACCCGGTCCGTAATTACTTGGGTCGGATAATTACCCATGGGTAATTTAAAGTGAAATTTTATAAAGATAAAAAATTATAAAAATAAAAATTCTAGAGAGAAAAAATGATGAAAATGAAATTTTAGAGAGAGAGTGTTGAGAGATAAAAATTTTAGAAAGATAAAATTATGAAAATATAAATTTCTAGAGAGAGTGATAAAAATAATTTTTTTAGAGAGAGAAAGCGACGATTAAAATTTATATCGAGATTTTTTTTTAAGAGAGATAAATTTATGAAAATATATATTTTTAAAGAGAGAAACTGACGAAAATAAAATTTTAAAAGAGAGAACGTGACGAGAAAGAAAATTTAAGAGAGATAAAATTATGAAAATATAAATTTTTAGAGAAAGAAAATTTTAGAGAGAGAACATGACGAGAAAGAAAATTTTCGAGAGTTAAAATTTTGAAAATATAAATTTCTAGAGAGAAAATTTTAGAGAGAAAACGTGACGAGGAAGAAAATTTAAGAGAAAAACAACTTAGAGAGAGAATGTGATTGAGGAGAAATTTTAGAGAGAGAAAGTAATTAAATAGATAATTTTAGAGCAAGCATGAAAAAAAAAATTCAACCGGCCGGGTCGGATCTCTACCAGTAACGAACGGGTGGGTCCAAACCGGACCGAATACATTCGGGTATTATTGGGTCGGTTTGGGTCCGGGTCTAGACCCGCATAATTTTGTATTAACGGGTAATGAGCGAGTCCCAGTCCAGGCCGGGCCGGGTATTGCCCGCCCATTGACACCCCGATTCTCCACTCATGACAACAAGGCAAACCAAGTATCAAGAAATCAAGTGTGAAAACTCTCAACAAAGAAACAAAGAGCATGTACTGATTCTGCTCATAAGGCTCAATCCTCACAATTTAAGTAGGCTCAATAAAGTGATCAACTTTGCATTTTTCTCATCCAAGAACACATATGGGCATATAACATACATATTTTTCATGAAAGAAAACAACCATGCATTCTCAAACCAATCTTAATTCTCACCACTTAAATCATTCATCTCACCTCTGCCAGATACTTAAAAAAAAAAAAAAAAGGAATGACAGTTCTCTCACACTTAGACAATATGATACGAGTATTGAATTTTAATTATTTGTCGTTGGGCTTAGCCCGTTTAATTATTTGGGTCGTTCTTTTCGGGTTTTCTTGTTGATTCTTTCCCGAATCGTAGGTCGAATCAACCCTAAGTATTTAGTATAAATAGGTGGATTGTATCTTATATCATTATCAAGAAATATAATACAGAAACCCTATTTTATTTTGCCGTCTTTTACTTTTCTTTTCTGCCTCGTAATCTGGCGTGAACGACGAGCAAGGTTCTCGCGTCTGCCGTTGTATATTTTTACTTCTTTTCGTTCGTCTTGGTAGAGGAAATTGCCCATCCTCTATCAATTGGTGCTTTCATTGAGAGCCTCCAAAGTGGAGTCTCTTTGAGGGGGCGAAAACATCGATTTCTCCGCCGTCATCATCTATGGCGTTGTTGTATTTCCCATCTACACAAGTCGCCATGGAGTATATTCTCTCCAGACTACAGCGAATAGAAGCCCGACTCGATGAATTGGACCGACTTGAGGCGTGGGACCTCCGCTGGACCATAGCACACGAGCCGCCACACCCGGACCCATTCCCATTCGTCACCTCTCCCGCGATGCCTCCGCCATGGGTGCTGCATCAACACCCACCACCCACGGCTTCTGATATGGTACAACCGCCGCTAGGTTACCGGCAGCCGAGCCACGCACCCCGGCCATCGTTGGTGGATCCCCACGATCCGTAGGAATCTCCATGGCAGCCGAGCCACGCACCGCCGTCTCTCACGGATTCTGTACCGTGCCCCATGGCAGAAGAGGCGGCAGACTCCAAAGGACTTGGCGCCTCCGAGAACCCAGACCCTAACTTCGTCTATGCGACGAGTGGCTCCGGTATCGGTGACGGCGACGCCAACAACGCCGCTCAAAGCTCCGCCGCCAATATTAACGACGATGAGTTCGAGAAGACATTGGAATTCACCGACGCGTTGATGGTCCATGACTCGAAAATGGCGAAGGAACGCTACAGCCGTACCCTAGAAATCGAGATAGATAAAATTGGTGAGCTTGCGCCTGCTTGTGTATCTGAGTGTGCTTTTGCTTACTACAAATTCGGATGGGCCTTTGTTGTACCAAGCCCAAGAGGAGGCAAATCATTTTCATTTTACACCAAATAAAAAAAGGTGAAGGCCCATGGAAAAAAAGGTTGAAATCACGAGAAGTTTCCCGACACTTGGTTAGTTTCGGCCTCTACGACTTGCTGAAGTATATAAAGATCTCCACCTTGAGGACAAGGTGATTTTCAAGGGTGGGGGAGTTGATACGAGTATTGAATTTTAATTATTTGTCGTTGGGCTTAGCCCGTTTTAATTATTTGGGTCGTTCTTTTCGGGTTTTCTTGTTGATTCTTTCCCGAATCGTAGGTCGAATCAACCCTAGGTATTTAGTATAAATAGGTGGATTGTATCTTATTTCATTATCAAGAAATATAATATAGAAACCCTATTTTATTTTGCCGTATTTTACTTTTCTTTTCTACCTCGTAATCTGGCGTGAACGACGAGCAAGGTTCTCGCGTCTGCCGTTGTATATTTTTACTTCTTTTCGTTCGTCTTGGTAGAGGAAATTGCCCCATCCTCTATCACAATACAATGTCCTTATTGTGTAGAAAGAAAAAAAAAAAAATCCCCCATCGTAACGGACTTAGAACATAAAGATAAAAACAAAAATGATAAGAAAATAGAAAACTTCCCTGAATAGTATCATCATCGCATGTGAAGGGATTTCGGATCTGATCGCACTATTTCTACCACACAAAATAGGTGTAATATAATGAAGCACGAGTATCGTATCCACAGGGATTGATGTATCGAAAACGCACACACTACCTCTACTAAAGAACTAATGTGATGTTTAGGCTTTTAAGAGTTTAGGATGTGGTATTTATAGACTAGGCAAATAATAAAAAGAACTCAAGTAACATATAAGGAAATAAGTGATTAAAGAAATAAATAGTCAAATAAAACAACTTAGGACACAAGCAATTAAGTAAATAAGGAAAGTGAACAATTAAGGAAAAGTGTTGATTCTAGGGAAGCCTACCTAATCAAAAATATGCAAATAATTAATGAATACAATTAACCACTTTAATCCAATCTAAATGTGATACATGCAAATATAACTTACACCCTAATTAAAGCAATGCAAGTAGTCACCCAACGAGATCCTAATATTCTTTCGAATTGTAAGAATCGAATCAAGTGCAAAATAGAACAAGTACCAATAATATAATCAACTAGGTTCAACTAAGACACCAAATCAATTATATATGAACATATAACAATTCAATTATCAATCAAGAAAATCAAACTATTATATCATGCTTTCATGAGATCGATTATGCAATTATCCAATTAAGGCATAAACACATAATTATGCATACACAATTAATGGCCAGTTAACTATGCATGAGAATAAGCACCATGAAACATGCATCTAGATTGGAAGGCTAATTGTAAACAAAAACACTTACATAAATTCAATTAGGCATTCAATCCCTAAAATCAACTAAGGAATTTAGCTAGACATAATTAAAGTAGACATAAACACAAAAGATTGAAAGAACATAATTAAAAAGTAAGAGTAAGAAAAACTTGGAATTGAATCTTGAACACGAAGAACTTCGAAACTTGAATCTTGAATAAACTTGAAAAACTCCAATGTTAAATACAAAACTCTAAAATAAAAGTGTGCTAGAAAATATGATGTTAGGGTGCTTGATAGGTTTTACAATGCTAAACTACGAGTATATATAGGAGAAATTTACATAAGGAAAACCTAGACCAAAAAGGAGTCATAATTAATAAAGGAGAAAATTCCCGGCTGGACACCTCTCGACAGACCTCTCGATCGAGAGGTCGATCGAGAGGGTACAATCTTTGCTCTCGATCGAAAGCTGCGGCAGAAGGTACCTCTCGACACCTCTCTCGATCGAGAGGTCGATCGAGAGGCCTTCACTCGAACTCAAATCTTGATTTTCAGCTTCGATCTTCACGCCTTTTCTCGTCTCGGGGTTTTATCATCGATTTATCATCAATTTATGCCTGAAAACACATAAAAACACCTACAAGCATAATATTGTCCCATATACTAAAATCCATATAAAACATAGACAATACTATAAAATCGAGACACAAAATCGACTCTTTTTGGCTATGAAAACAAGGTAAATTTCACCTATATCAAATCCCCCAAACTTAAACATTGTTCGTCCCGAACAATACCAAAACATAAACAATAGACTCTAGCATTGTGAACTATATAGGCCTCAAAAACTTTTCAAAACCAATACTCATGATCATGATCAAAACTATGCATACAACCTTAGCATCAATAACACAACCTATCCAACAAATTCGAAACATGTCAATCTATCAAAGAACACTCTCCAAACATGTGAGATTATGTATATAAGTGAACTCTCAACTCTCTCAAAGAAAAGATGTAATATAATGCACATCATGGGGTTCACTCAACATCAATGTAATGCAACATGTTTACCATAGGCTTGCCCCTAATCTCAACATCTCCACCTAATGTAATATTCACAAACTAAGATCAAAAAGGTCTTTGTAAAAGCTTGTAATGTAGGGACATTGGTTAAGGTAGGAAATATATAGGCTAAGTGACTCAAATTGCTCCAAATCATCAACCTCTTTTCAACTTCACCCAAAGTATAGATTTTACTCCATCTTCTACCATCCAACACCAACTACAAAACTCAATATCAAGATGCAACATATACAATCCAAGCTAACTATCCCCTTATGCTTATTTTTGTTTATTTTTTTATTTTTTATTTTTTTTTTCTCTAGAGCTCAACTAATGAATGTTCTTTCTAACAATGAACAAAGGCTCTATATTTCTTTTCTCTCTTTTTTTTTCTATTTTTTTTCTAAGCTCATAGGGATAGCTAACTATACTTAATCAAGCATCTCAAATTCTTTTCTTTTTCTTTTCATACCACTCCAAGATAACCTACTCAACTCCTTCCCACATCATCAACTAACTCCACTAAAGATACCCTTATCCATCCAAACCTCCTATCATCCAAGTTCAAGAAAGAAAGGCTCATAACAAGGCTCAAAGGGGGTAAACAAAGATAATGATCAAGGTTAGTGTATGGGAATCATGTGGCTACGAAAGAATGGCCTAATATCATCTCCTAGTTCATAAATATACTAAGGTCTTGACGGAGAAATAGGGCAAGTTCTAGAAACAATGAAGCATACATGATCACTCAATCAAGAAAAATAGGCATCAATATGCACCAATAGCTCAAAACTCACGGGCTCAAACTAACTAGTTCCCGACTTCATGACATGCTTCAATTTCATCAAATAAAATCGCTTCGCTTCGCCAAGGTTCCATGCATAATAAAGATCATGAATTTTCTCCAAAAATCAACAAACATTTTCTATCATTGGCCAAATTCACAACACTATCATCACATGCTTACTTGACTCAATTTAAACCTAAGACTCAAAACAATAAAAGACTCTAACATACCCCAAAATAATACTAACAAATAAAAGACTCTCAAAGCAAGAAAACAATAAAAGTAATTAACTTAGACACTCTTTCCCTCCCCCAAACTTATTTCAAAGCATAGCAACGAAATAAGTTTAAAGAAAAGAAGTAGGCTAAGTTAAAAACTGACCTTATTGAAATGGCGGTGGGAAGGGAGGGTTGTCGGGGTTATTGGGGTCGAATCGTTGATGGCTCTCCGGGTAGTGAGGATAGAAATAGTGCATCTCATGCACCATCCTATTGTAATTCTCCAAGTACGCTCGTTCATCCTCACGCCTCTTCGCCTCCTCTTCATCATCACCACCTTCGTCGGGTCTTGGACCTCCCTCAGCCCACATAAGCTCCTTGTGTTGAGGAGAATCCATCTTTCCGTTCCCTCTCCGCAACTTCTCGTTCCCGATTACCTCAGTCAAATAGCTGTTCGGAAGCGGAAAGAGATAAATGCCACTCATCCCATGTAACTTGAAGAACCACCCAGACGTGTCATACGAGATCATCCTTGCAAGCTCCAACGTCCGTCTATCTACAAAGATGGACGTAGATACGGGCTGCTCTCCAATCGGAATGTTGAAGTGTTGGGCAATGGGAGTGACGAAAGCTCCTATCCCGATCTTTTGCCCCCCGAACAAGTATGCTTGGCTCTCCATATGATCGACGAGGTAAAGGGCTGCATTTTGTGAATGTCCTCGCAAGGAAGTCCAAATAAGGTGAGCGTCGGTGGCAAGGAAGGTGCCGGAATCATGACGGGAGTGAATGGTGCACGAGATCAGCCTATGAAAGTAGCGAATCGTGGGATTCCGAATTGAGGTGGCCTTTGCTTTCGCCGGGTTGTAGGATCTCGTTCTTTCCTCCTCAAAATCCACGAAGTGTGCCCACAAATCTTGCAAATCCGGATGATTGTTGCCAATATATTCACCACGCTTGTTTCCTCCAATGATGTCGTTAAGTTGATCCATATCAAGCTCTCTCGGTTGACCACCAAGTTGGAAACGAATGACATGGGGCACTTGGTTGACTCGCTCCACTACCAACGTTGAGAGGAACTCCACCGTGAGAATGTGGTAGGTGAAGTGATTCCCTTGAAATATGTTGGTGAAGCCTCCTCGTTGCATCAATTGGGTGATCTCATTAGCTATCCCCATCGCTGCCACCGTCTCTTGATGTAGGAAACGGCAATGCTTGTGCTTGAGTTGCACAAGGTGGGACCATCTCCTCTTTGACTCCGCAGTCGTGAGCTTGAGTTTGAACGCCTTGGGCTCCAAACTTGAGGGCATCAACCTCGCCGGCGGTATTCTAGTCTCCGGGATAGTCTTGTCATTCTTCCATGTCTCCTTTCCCTTGCTCGAAGAGGTGACCTTTTCTTTTCCTTTGCCTTTGCCCGAAGAGGTTGAAGCGACATTCTTGCCCTTGTCTCGTGCCATTTTTTAGTACCTAAAAGTATCACAAATCAATACAAGGGATGCAAGAATAAAGAAATTTAAATCATCTTCCCCCAAACTTCAACCAAGCTCAATTCTCCCCCATTATCAACTCAATTTCATCACCAATTTATACAATTACCACAATACTCCTCCATAATCATGAACTTATAATCACAAAATCTCAATCTCGTGTATATAGATACCAACGAATCTTCAACAATTCATAGACAAATATAAAGACTCATTCGATTATCAATACACAATTATCTCCGCCTTCATCCATGAATTCAATTCATACAAATAATTCAATGAATTCCATGAATCCAATCTATCATGCTCAATCTAATACCCAATCTATCAATTCAACAAATTTAACCATCAAAATTGAATTTCAATCGGTCAAAACATGCGAAATCATGTAAAGAATCAAGAATTGATAACAAGAGAGCAAGAAATCGAGTACCTTTTGACGAATCGAAGAAAGAAATCGAGAGAATTTGTGTGTTATGAGAGAATGGTATGTGAGTTGTGTGCAAAAGGTGTATTTAAAGGAGTAGATAAACCTGGTCAAAGTCGGAATGTGCGCCGTCAACGACCCTCTCGATCGACCTCTCGATCGAGAGACCTGTCGAGAGGTAGCTACTGGAATCTGAAATTTGACCTCTCGATCGACCTCTCGATCGAGAGAGGTGTCGAGAGGTGCTGCACTGTACGTTCTGACCTCCCCTCTCGATCGAAAACACGGGGGTCTCGATCGAGAGGCTTCACGTGACACACCTGGGAAATTAAAAATTCAAAACCTCTCGACCGACCTCTCGATCGAGAGAGGTGTCGAGAGACCCCTACTGTATGCCAAACTTTCACCTCTCGAACGACCTCTCGATCGAGAGAGGTGTCGAGAGGTCCTGCTCGATTTTGTTTTCTACACAACTTTTCAACATTTGTTAGTATATTAAGGGGCTCGACTCTAAAATATGAAATTTGACTCAAACCTACGAAAAATAAACTACCTAAGACTCTAAAACGTAAAACGAAACAAAGTAAAAAACGGGATACGAATATTGGGTTACCTCCCAACAAGTGCTACGTTTTACGTCTTTAGCCCGACGATACCTCCTTTCTACTTTGGATCATCGAGGTAAGTGGCCGCTTTCTTAGGGAATAGAGGCATCGGCTTGAAGTAGTGCTTGAGGCGATGTCCATTCACTACGAATTTCTCACCATCGTTCTTTAACACCTCGAATGCACCATTCTTCAAGTCCTTGTAAATGACGTACGGCCCCGACCACTTACTTTACAATTTTCCTGGAAATAAACGAAGTCGAGAATTAAAAACAAGAACATCATCACCAATTTCAAACTTACGCTTTTTGATGCTCAAGTCGTGGAATCTTGCAGCTCGTTCCTTGTAGATCCTCGAATTTTCGAATGCTTCGTTTCTCCATTCATCAAGTTCCAACAAGTCGTCACATCTTTGGCCCATGGCTTCCTTGAACTCGAAGTTGATCCTTCTCGTCGCCCAATAAGCTTTATGCTCCAACTCCATTGGTAAGTGGCAAGACTTGCCAAATAGCAGTTGATATGGCGATCTCCCAATTGGTGTCTTGAAAGCCGTCCTATAGGCCCAAAGTGCGTCATCCAAATACTTCGCCCACTCCTTTTTGTTGGTGACGGTTTTCTCCAAGATTTGCTTGATCTCTCGATTAGCTAACTCGGCTTGACCGTTTGCTTGAGGGTGGTAGGGCGATGTGACCTTGTGCTTGACTCCGTATTTTGCAAGAAGCGATCCCAACCAACGATTGTTGAAGTGGCTCCCCCCATCACTAAGCAAAGCCCTCGGAGTTCCAAACCGAGTCAAAATATTTCGCTGGAGGAATTTGATCACCACCTTCGAATCGTTGGTTGTAGTCGGAATGGCCTCGACCCATCTAGAAACATACTCCACCGCAAGTAAAATGTAGGAGAACCCTGGAGACTTGGGAAAAGGACCCATGAAATCAATCCCCCAAACATCGAAGAGCTCCACTTCCATGATAGTTCGTTGCGGCATCTCATCCCTCTTCGTGATATTCCCCATCCTTTGGCATCGATCACATGACTTGATGAACTCATGGCAATCCTTGTAGATCGACGGCCAATAGAAACCACTATGAAAGATCTTTAGGGCGGTTCGATTCGCTGCAAAGTGTCCCCCATTCGGAGCGCTATGGCAATCTTCGATGATCTTCTTCCATTCCGATTGTCGAACACATCGCCTTATGACTCCATCGGCACACCTCCTATACAAGTATGGATCATCCCAATAATAGAACTTACAATCGTGGAGGAATTTCTTCTTTTGGTGAGACGATAGATCCTTGGGCAGATGGTGGATCACCAAATAGTTGACAATGTCGGCGAACCAAGGTATCAAATCGTCCATCTGAAAAATCTGCTCATCGGGGAAGCTCTCCTTGATTTCAATTTTCGAATCCTCTCCTTCCACGGGCTGCTCGAGTCTCGAGAGATGGTCGGCCACCACGTTCTCGCATCCTTTCCTATCCTTGATCTCCATGTCGAACTCTTGAAGAAGCAAAATCCAGCGAACTAACCTTGGCTTCGAGTCCTTCTTGTTGAATAGATAGCGAATGGCGGCATGGTCGGTGTGCACAATCGTGTGAGATCCCACCAAATAAGGTCTAAACTTGTCAAAAGCGTAGACCACAGCAAGTAACTCCTTCTCCGTGGTGGTGTAATTCCTTTGAGCCGAGTCCAACGTCTTACTAGCATAGTAGATCACTCGGAATAGCTTCTCCCTTTTCTGCCCCAAAACTGCTCCTACCGCCCAATCGCTTGCATCGCACATGAGCTCGAACGGGGCACTCCAATCCGGCGACACCAAGACGGGAGTAGAGATAAGCGCCTTCTTCAATGTCTCGAAGGCTTCCAAGCACTCATTATCGAACACGAACTTGACATCTTTCTCGAGCAATCCACACAACGGCTTTGTGATCTTTGAGAAATCCTTGATGAATCTCCTATAGAAGCCGGCATGTCCTAAGAAACTTCTCACCGATTTGACATTGGTTGGCGGTGGCAACTTCTCGATGGCTACAACTTTGGCTCGATCCACCTCCAATCCATATGAAGACACCTTGTGACCTAGTACAACTCCTTCTTGAACCATGAAGTGGCACTTCTCCCAATTGAGAACGAGGTTCGTCTCTTCGCATCTTTGAAGTACCGTGGCAAGATTCTCCAAACATTGATCAAAAGAAGGACCAAAGACTGAAAAATCATCCATAAACACCTCCATGATATTCTCAATCAATCCATGGAAGATGGCCATCATACACCTTTGGAAAGTGGCCGGTGCATTGCATAATCCGAACGGCATCCTCCTATAAGCGAAGACTCCATATGGGCATGTAAATGCCGTCTTGCGTTGGTCCTCCGGAGCGATGGCGATTTGATTGTAGCCGGAGTATCCGTCGAGGAAGCAATAATACTCATGGCCAGCTAGACGATCAAGCATTTGATCTACGAACGGGAGGGGAAAGTGATCTTTCCTTGTTGCTTGTTTTGAGAAGACGATAATCAATGCACACTCGCCATCCCGTGACGAGCCTTGTCGCGATCAGCTCGCCTTTCTCGTCGTTGATGACCGTCATGCCTCCTTTCTTTGACACCACTTGAGTAGGGCTCACCCACTCACTATCCGAAATAGCATAGATCATGCCGGCATCAAGCAACTTCAGCACCTCCTTCCTCACAACTTCTTGCATGGCTGGGTTTAATCGCCTTTGGGGTTGGACTCTTGGGCGATGGCCTTCCTCGAGCAAGATCCTATGCATGCAAATCGTAGGACTTATACCTTTGATGTCGGCAATCGTCCATCCAATTGCAGATTTGTGCTCCCTTAGCACCCTCAATAGCTTGTCCGTGTTTGCCTCCGTGAGATGAGAAGATACGATCACCGGGTACGTCTCTTCTTCTCCTAAGAACTTGTACTTGAGGTGCTCGGGTAATGGCTTCAATTCCACCTTAGGGGCTGCATCCTTCTTCTCTTCCTCTTCGAAAAATCCGTCGTCCACCTTCTTGTTGATGTCAAGATATGAAACCTCCTTGTGGTGACTCGATGGTCGATTAGCCTCCAACTGATTGAGATACTCGAGTATCTCATCGCAAGCTTCATCCAATTCCTCGTAGGCATAGAGAGAATTCGAAATACAATGGTTAAGTGCCTCCTCCGAAGTAGGTGGTGTCAATGTCTCGATGGAGAAGATATCCTCACGTTGATCGTCGGGTCTCTTCATAGCTTCGTAGATAGAAATTTTCAGTTCCTCCCCGTTGACTCGAAATGTGAGGTCTCCATCTTGCACATCGATCAACGCTCTCCCCGTTGCTAAGAATGGCCGCCCCAAGATCAATGGTTGATTTGTATCCTCGGGCATGTCCAAGACTACGAAATCTGCCGGAAAGACGAGGTTGTGCACTTGAACGAGAACGTCCTCCACTATCCCCCTTGGATAAGAAACTGATCGGTCCGCCATAAGTAGAGAGATGGTGGTTGGCTTCATCTTCCCGATCTTGAGCCGGTTGAATATAGGGAGAGGCATCAAATTTATGCTAGCACCAAGATCGCATAGCACATTTTGGAAGATTTGATCACCAATCTTGCATGACAAAGTGAATCTTCCGGGATCCTTTTGCTTCAATGGTAGCTTCCTTTGGATCACCGCACTGCACTCCTCCGTGAGATTGATCGTCTCGAACTTCCCCCACTTCTTCTTCCCTGAAACCGCATCCTTGATGAACTTCATGTGGTTGGGCATGTCTCGGAGAGCATCGAGAAGTGGTATGTTGATGTTGACCTTTTGTAGTATCTCCATGAAGCGTTGATACTTCTCGTCTTGCTTCGTCTTGGTCAATCGTTGCGGGAAGGGGGCCTTCGGAGTGTAAGTCGGGAGTTGGTGCGGCTGCTGGGCCTCTCGACCGACCTCTCGATCGAGAGAGGTGTCGAGAGGTCCCTTCTGACTTTGGGTTTTGACCTCTCGATCGAGAGAGGTATCGAGAGGCTCCATTTGAATCTCCTCGTCGTAGACCTCTCGATCCTCCTCTCGATCGAGAGGGGTGTCGAGAGGTGGTTGCTGACTTCCAGTATGGACCTCTCGATCGACCTCTCGATCGAGAGGGGTGTCGAGAGGCCCTCGCCTCGGCTCTTGGATCCTCGTTTCCTCGAGCACTACGTTCTTGAAGTTCCCGACTCCTTTCTTCTCAGCTTCCAAGGATGGATTTGTGTATGTAGTGCCGCTCCGAAGCTCAATAGCATGAACGTGATGGTTGTTCTTCGGGTTTTGCTCCGTGTTGCTTGGGAATTGGCCGGGCTTATGGACTCCTCCTTGAGCGTTGGCTATTTGACTCATTTGCGTCTCCAACATTTGCATTTGTTTGGTCAACGCATTGATGCTACTCGCCAAGTTGTTGGTTGATGTACTTTGAGTGAGCTCCAACGTCCTCAACTTTGCATCTTGTTGTGTCATCCTCATCTCCGATTGAGCCATATATTGCCGAATCAAATCATCGGTTGATAATTCCTTCTTGGGTTCTTGGATGACTCCGTTCTCAACATGGAAGCCGGGAGGTGGTTGCAATGCGTTGCTTGGATTGGCATAGGAGAAGTTCGGATGATTTCGGTTGTTGGGAACATATGGTTTCTTGTACCCTCCTTGGTAGTTCGAACCTCCTTGTCCTCCTTGCCCTCCTTGCCACTTGTTTCCTTGATTCGGTTGCCACTTGCCCCCTTGTTGCACAAAATTGGCATCTTCCTCTTCGGTTGGGTTTGCTTGATCATCCGTAATAGCATCGCACCGAAGTACTCCTTTCTTGATAGAATCCAACTCATTTGCTGTTTTTGTATACTTCTCCATCAAGTCCTCGTAAGCATCGATCCCAATGTTGGCAACTCTCCTTCTTCCAAGCCGTCGATCGGTAGCCTCTTCATAGCTCGAATTTACGGTCAACTCAATAATCTCCATAGCCACTTCATACTCATTGTTCAAGAATCCTCCCTTCGAAGCGTAATCGAGCTCCTTCCTACACAACTTGTTCAAACCACGATAGAAGCATGTGATTTGATCCTCCTTACTAATCCCATGATTCGGGCATGCTCGGAGTAACTTCTTGAATCTCCCCCACGCCTCATAAAAGTGCTCATCCTCATATTGTTGAAATTGGTTGATCTCATTGATAAGCTTTTGAGCCCTCGAAGGTGGGAAGAACTTGTTGAGAAACTTTGTGCACATCTCAGCCCAAGTAGTGACCTCCTTCTTGTCCAATCCATCCAACCACTCTCTTGCATCGTCCTTGAGAGACCACACGAAGAGACTAAGCTTGAGGTAGTCCGAAGATACTCCATTGGCCTTGTATGTAGCACATATGTCCAGAAATTGCTTCAAGTGCGCGTTGGGATCCTCCGCCGGTGATCCTCCGTATTGATTGTTTTGCACCATGTTGATGAGGGACGTCTTGAACTCGTAGTTGTTAGCTTCCGTGGTCCCCCATCCTCCTTGCTGAAATTGGTCCACGACTGGTTTGAACCGATCGTTCAAAGTCCTCCTCACTTGATCCGCCATTGAATTGAAACTCCTTGGTGAATCGGGTGGTGAAGAGAGGGGTGTATCGACCTTCTTTGCCTCCTTTCCTCGCCTCAATGCTCGAAGAGAGCGCTCTAACTCCAAGTCTATAGGAATAGGATTTATCCCTTTAGACCTTGTGGTCATGCACTACCTAAAACCAAAGAGAAGAAAAGAAAAACGTTAGATCAATAAACCGAAAACAGAAAATAAAAGTGCCTAAATCACCTATTAATTCTATTTCAAAATATGTGTATGAAATCTAATCAATCCCCGGCAACGGCGCCAAAATTTGATCGCACTATTTCTACCACACAAAATAGGTGTAATATAATGAAGCACGAGTATCGTATCCACAGGGATTGATGTATCGAAAACGCACACACTACCTCTACTAAAGAACTAATGTGATGTTTAGGCTTTTAAGAGTTTAGGATGTGGTATTTATATACTAGGCAAATAATAAAAAGAACTCAAGTAACATATAAGGAAATAAGTGATTAAAGAAATAAATAGTCAAATAAAACAACTTAGGACACAAGCAATTAAGTAAATAAGGAAAGTGAACAATTAAGGAAAAGTGTTGATTCTAGGGAAGCCTACCTAATCAAAAATATGCAAATAATTAATGAATACAATTAACCACTTTAATCCAATCTAAATGTGATACATGCAAATATAACTTACACCCTAATTAAAGGAATGCAAGTAGTCACCCAACGAGATCCTAATATTCTTTCGAATTGTAAGAATCGAATCAAGTGCAAAATAGAACAAGTACCAATAATATAATCAACTAGGTTCAACTAAGACACCAAATCAATTATATATGAACATATAACAATTCAATTATCAATCAAGAAAATCAAACTATTATATCATGCTTTCATGAGATCGATTATGCAATTATCCAATTAAGGCATAAACACATAATTATGCATACACAATTAATGGCCAGTTAACTATGCATGAGAATAAGCACCATGAAACATGCATCTAGATTGGAAGGCTAATTGTAAACAAAAACACTTACATAAATTCAATTAGGCATTCAATCCCTAAAATCAACTAAGGAATTTAGCTAGACATAATTAAAGTAGACATAAACACAAAAGATTGAAAGAACATAATTAAAAAGTAAGAGTAAGAAAAACTTGGAATTGAATCTTGAACACGAAGAACTTCGAAACTTGAATCTTGAATAAACTTGAAAAACTCCAATGTTAAATACAAAACTCTAAAATAAAAGTGTGCTAGAAAATATGATGTTAGGGTGCTTGATAGGTTTTACAATGCTAAACTAGGAGTATATATAGGAGAAATTTACATAAGGAAAACCTAGACCAAAAAGGAGTCATAATTAATAAAGGAGAAAATTCCCGGCTGGACACCTCTCGACAGACCTCTCGATCGAGAGGTCGATCGAGAGGGTACAATCTTTGCTCTCGATCGAAAGCTGCGGCAGAAGGTACCTCTCGACACCTCTCTCGATCGAGAGGCCTTCACTCGAACTCAAATCTTGATTTTCAGCTTCGATCTTCACGCCTTTTCTCGTCTCGGGGTTTTATCATCGATTTATCATCAATTTATGCCTGAAAACACATAAAAACACCTACAAGCATAATATTGTCCCATATACTAAAATCCATATAAAACATAGACAATACTATAAAATCGAGACACAAAATCGACTCTTTTTGGCTATGAAAACAAGGTAAATTTCACCTATATCAGGATCCGCGTCCGGTGTGGGCATGCTACTCAGCAGAATTGTTGCAGCTTTGGTGAAGGTGATATGGCTTAAGTATTGGAACTTTTCTCCTTTTATTTCGGCCTTTGAACTATGAACCTGCCAATTTCGAAAAAAAAAAAAAAAATCAAGAATTTATCAATAAGACAAATAATTTAACTTTTTTTTTCATTATTAAAGAAATGAAAAGAAAAGAAGCAAACAAACAAATTAATAAATAAATAAGTAAAAGAGAGATGCTCTCGTTTATACCATTGTTTGTCTTCCTAGTATTTTTTGTTTGAGCACAACACATTGGCTATGTTGTTTTTCTTGTAGAGCTACTCTCGAACATAAATGGAGGTTAATAGGTGAATTGCTTGTGTATTTTCAGTTCTATATGCCTTTTTTTCCTAACTTTTTATTTAACATACCTATACACTCTAGCCCCATTACAACCCTGAAAAAGACCTATTGATTTGTGCATGAATTTCTTGATAGGAAATGACCCATCTCCCTAGGCCCAATACCACCACCTCGGCAGGGGCCCAAGCATCACCTCGGCACAGGCCCAACAAAGGCATTCCGGCCCAACGGCAGCTCGGTCCAGCCCAACACTAATCAGCCCAAATGCAGGCCCAGGGAGTTGAGCCCTAACTAGCAGAACGTGGAGTGATGGAGGCAGAAACGGCCACCACCCACGATCTCCATGATCCCACGTCCATCACTCCCATGATGGACGGTAGAGTTAGCTATAAATATTGAGTCTAATGTATTGTAACGCACTCATGCTATTCTGAATACAAACTCTCTCTCTCGATTCTCCCGTGGACGTAGATCTTCCGATCGAACCACGTTAAACCCCTGTGTTCATTTACTTTTGCACTCAAATCTCACAAACACTTTCTCACCTTCACCGAGCAATGAATTTAGGACTCATCACTGGCTCCGTCTATGGGAACAATAAATTCGTGATTCGATTCCCATTTTCGTTGCTTAAAACCACCATCCATGGCTCCCGGAAGACGATTGCTGCGGGGATCCCGAAACTCTGGTAGCGCCCAATGACGTCGCCGGAGTCAGAGCAGGCAGCATGAAGAACAGGTCGCGGTGGCGGCCCACGAAGAGCAGCCACACTTTGACGTTCCCATCGACAATTTAGTCCAGAACGAAGAAGTTCCCCCCACCGACGAGCAAAATCTTGGAGAAGGCGTTGCCGCACCACCGCCACCATCACCTCCTCCAGTGCAGCAGGCTCAATCACACTGAGGTCCCATAAGCTGGTGCTTAGGACCTCAGGGCTATCAACAAACTCTAGAGGGACATGTCGAGGACCTCACTGCGGATCGGGAACGTTAGTTGTTCGAGCCCGGGGTTGTGCAACGCCCGTCCCCGGTCATTCGACCTAACCCCGCAGCTCCGCCACCTCCACCACCTGCCAGGATCAAGGAACTGCTAAGGAACTACCTCGCCACGACCCGAGGTAGAGAGTTTCTGAACGAGTACGAAGACGAATGGAGAGCTCCTCATCTCGGTGCCGGGAACCGAGTTGGACCAACTGGAGTACCTGGTGGGCAAGATCTGCGGCACCACCTTCAGCAGATCCGAGGTCATCCCCATGGAGCATCCCCTCCACCACCACCACATTATGTTGTGGCACCTCCGCCTCCCTACACGGCCCTGCCTCAGCACCTCGCAGGTGGAACACAGATTTTCGACGCATTCGGCAGAGTCATCAGCCGGCTCTCGGAGGACATACTCAACACACCCATGCCATATGGGTACAAGGTGCCGAACATCAAACCTTACAATGGGATAGGCAATCCCAGCAACTTCCTGAGTCAGTTCAAATACAGCATATTGAACCAGAATCTGGGGAGTGTCTACATGTGCAAACTATTCCCCGAGCTGCTGATCAACAATGCCCGGGAATGGTTCGACAGTTTGCCATCCGGGTCCATTAGGTCATACAATGACCTAATGAATGCTTTCTCTCAAAGCTTCTCCCAGCATGATGAGGTACGGCGGACACCGGCACGCCTACTTACTGTGAAGCAGAACATAGGTGAACCCCTCCAAGATTTCATGACCCGATTTGATGGGGAATGCCTGAAACCCGATGTACCAACGACCTCCTTATCATCCCGGCGTTCCAAAACGCTATCACCTCAGATCTCTTGTACAAGAAGATACTAGCTAAGGAACCACAGACCACTACGGAGTTGTGGGCAATCGCGGATAAGTTCGTAAAGATCGACGAGGCCACCAAACGAAGGAGAGAGGGAGATCGAGGCGACACCTCGGACAAAAAGAAGAAGGATGATGCGCCTCGGAAAAATGTGATGGAACGCAATCAGCGCGGTCCGCTGGAGTCCCGCCTTGGACCTCGGCAAAACCCTGCATTGCCCCCACTAGGTCAGTTTGCTCCCCAGCCTACTCAGCGACCTGCACCACAGTTTACCCCGCAGACGAAAGCCAGGACCGAGATCCTCGAGCTGCATGCTAACTTGTTCGAGCGACCTCGGCCAATGAGAGACAGCGGCAAGCCGAGGTCAAAGGACAAGTTTTGCCACTTCCATGAGGACTATGGGCATGAGACTGAGAACTGCAAGAATCTGATGTACGACATCAAAAGTTTAGTTCGCAGCGGCCCGTTGAAGAAGTACCAGGACTGGAGTGCGGGAGTCAACCAATTTGACGCCCCGCAAGGTCAAAAGAAGAAAAGACAGTACCGAGGTGCTAACTGCAGCACTGAAGTCGAGAACAAGCCCAAGTACGAAGACGATGCTGACAAAGATGGAGACTATCAATATGATGGGGTCATTGCCACGATCTCCGGACTCGCCAAAGGACAGACAAAGTCCTCTTTGAAAAATGGAGAGCGGACGCTCCCGAGTAGAGAGCCCATTAACAAAAGGCTCAAGAAAGAAGAAGCGGTCACATTCTCCGAAGCGGACCCCGTTCCTCCTATGGCCCCGCATTCGGATGCTATCATCATAGAGGCGGTTGTAGCCAACAAACTCATTAGGAGGATCCACATCGACACCGGAGCATCTGTTAACATCATGTTCAAACGATGTTTCGACCAGATGGGGATTGACAAGTCCAAAGTAATGCCGAAAACTCGGCCGTTATGCAGCTTTGCGCAAGAAGAAACACATCCGGTGGGAGTGGTGGAGCTCCCACTTACTGTTGGAAAAGCCCCGAAGAGTTTTACCGAAGTCACGGAGTTCTTCATGGTGGATGCCAAGTCCCCCTATAACATCATTTTAGGGCGAACTTGGCTGAACACTGTCAGGGCAATCTGCTCCACGTATCACCTCGCACTGAAAATCCCTACTAAGTGAGGGGTTGCCGTGCTCCGAGGTGATCAGAAAACAGCAAAAGGAATGCCTTCACGTAGCACTCAAAGGGCAGGGGGCCTCACCCCAGCTGCCCCAGGCATAACAATTACAGAACTCCGAAGAGCTGAAGAAGACATCACCTGCCGAGATCAGCGCGGTGCAAGAAGTGGT
This sequence comes from Thymus mandschuricus, assembly GCA_029379335.1. Lineage (NCBI taxonomy): Eukaryota > Viridiplantae > Streptophyta > Magnoliopsida > Lamiales > Lamiaceae > Thymus > Thymus mandschuricus. Next base: position 41,142,272 of record CM057071.1, read on the forward strand.
GTTGCACGAAGATGACCCCACCAAGGTCGTCAAAGTCAGTTTTGCCGAGTTTCCACATCTTCGTAAGCAGGTCATTCAGCTCTTAAGGGAGTACAGAGACATCTTTGCATGGTCCCCATTGGACATGACAGGAGTGTCACCCCGGCTGATCACACACAGACTCAATATTAACCCCGAGGTCAAGCCTATCAGATAGAAGCAACGCTCTTTCGCCGCCGAGCGAAATAAGGTTATTAAATCCGAGGTGACACAACTACTAGACGTCGGCATCCTATTCGAGGTGACATACCCAACTTGGATAGCGAACCCAGTGATGGTCAAGAAAGTAGGAGGGGGGTGGCGGATGTGTATCGATTACACCGACCTCAACATGCATTTCCCGAAAGACTGCTACCCCCTCCCTGATATCGACAATAAGGTAGACTCTCTAGTCGGCCACAAAGTGTTTAACTTTCTTGACTTGTACAAAGGGTACCATCAAGTATTAATGGATACCGAGGACGCGGCCAAGACCACCTTCATCATGGAATTTGGCATCTTTGCGTACCGCAAAATGCCATTCGGTCTTAAGAATGCTGGAGCCACTTATCAGAGAATGGTGTATAAGATATTAAAGGACAACATCGGCAAAGAAGTCAAAGTCTACGTGGATGATATAGTGGTGAAAAGCAAGGAAGAAGGCACCAGCATCACCGACCTCCGAACTGTGCTCTCACTGCTCCGAGAGCTCAACCTGAAACTTAACCCCCAAAAGTGTACTTTCGCAGTGCCGTCGGGAAAGTTTCTAGGTTGTTGGATTTCCCAAGAAGGGTTGAACGCCAATCCTTCCAAAGTTAAAACTGTGATGGAGATGAAGGTCCCGAGATCAATCAATGATGTGCACAAGCTCACCAGCTGCCTCGCCGCGCTGAGTAGATTCCTCTCCAAAGCCGCAGAAAGACAGCTACCCTTCTTTAAGGTTTTAAAGAAGGCGCCCGAGTTCAGCTGGAGTTCAGAACACCATCTCGCACTTGATCAACTAAATCAATATCTCGGTAACCTGCCTACCCTTTCGGTGCCAAGAGAGGGAGAAGGGTTGTTCCTATATCTAGCCACTTCGGAAGAGGCCATCAGCGCGGTGCTTGTACGGGAGGAAGCAGGGCGCCAGCTCCCGGTATACTTTATAAGCCGGTCCCTCAAAGGACCCGAAGTGCTGTTGGAAATTGTTAAGGATAACATGTTAAGGGTGATAGATCCGGGTTGGAGATCCACAACAATTGAGTGATTATTCATTGTATTCACAAGGAACATTCATGGATAAGGCATTAAAGCGGTAAAGAGCAAGAGATTTATGTGTGCATAGAGCCATAGATGAGCATTTCGCATAGAACATGATTCATGTGGTAATGACATGCAATAGTTGAGCTATGAGCAACGGATAAAGGGCGTATTCAGCCATAAACTAGTAAGATTCATGGAGCTTTAAACTCATATAAGTAGGTAATGAAGAAACAAGGTAGGAAAAGGGGAGAAACGAGGGGCGAGGGGCTCCGTTGAGCCTCATTCCCCTTTAAGTGATGAGGGTTTTACCTTAAGTTCAAGGTAGTGTGTGTAAGAAAGAGATTCTTCCCTGCGCCGAGAAGAATAAAGGGATGTGAAAGTGAACTCCGGCTTCCCGGGAGAAGGTTTGGCCCGCCTTGGCTTGCCTGAGCTCAGAGGAGCTCGAGAGAGAGAGAGAGTATGGAGTTGGATGGAACAGTATGCTAAGGAGCGTGTTTGTTCGTAAGAGAGTGAATTGTCCCGTGATGGGTGCATTCGTCTAGTATTTATAGGTATGTTGAGGATGAAAAGTGAGTATTCGTGCGAAGGAAGGACAGAAAAGGGAATTCCGACGGAGGCAAAGTATCCTTCGTCATGAATGTGGTGGTCCTCACTCTATATTGAGTAGAATCACGCGGACCGTATGTTAAGAAGAACCTTGAGCTTCGCTGAATACTTATGGGATCTGATCAGATCCTCTCAGCTTTGCAGACGCTTACAGACCCTATAGGGCTTCTGGGAATAGTTAAAACCCCACGGCTTCTACATGCAATATGGTTCTTGATTGTGCTGAGCATTTAATGCTCATGAAATCTCTTTGATGACATGCTTTATATGCAGAACAACTTCCATTGACTCCTATCGGGATTATTATCAAATAATCTTAATAATAATGACGGTAAGGCTTGTTTCACCCAGAGCTTATCATTCCATTTCTTCTTGATAAGATTTCTACGTTCACTGTGGCTTCTAGTATGCCGTAGCTCCAGAGTTGAGGAGAGTAGATATTCTTATCAACTCGGGTTATTTGGGCATTACAGTTGATATTAATCCCTATCAGCTACTCCCCCCCAGGTCCAGAAGCACCGGTATGAGGGCTTCTGACGAGCGTTTTGGCGGGAAAATGAATCTTGCTTCAGCCATTGCCCCTCTCTCCTTTTTTCTTTGTTTTTTTTTTTTTCAGATGCCTGATGGCGTGAGAAGCCGAAACGACGGTTATCTTCCCGAGAATAGAGCTAGACCTATTCCTCACTTCTCATCATTATTCCTTCCTTCGGGGTGGAAGAACACGAGACTATTTAAAATATATTTTAAAAATATGCCCTATTACTACCTTGTTTTATCCTCAGGTGAAAAGGGCACTTCCTTTTTCCGAAACGTCGTGGGGCGATAAGTAAGAAACCACTCCACTCTTTCTTTTCAACTTATTCATCTTTCTCTCTGCATTGTACCCTAGAAAGAAGAGGGCGATATTGTGAATCATCAGTCGTTCTCAGCGACTACTTTGACAATTACCCTTCTGTTCAGGTATTCCTTTATTCTACTTTTGTGTGTTCTTGCACAGCTTTGTTTTGAACTTCTTTAGGGCAACATTTACCCCTTCCCCTGTTCATGTCTTGGGGGGACATCACTAGCTCTGGCTTTACGGGATTGTGATAATGATTGTGTTGGTCCCGGTTTGTTAATAGGAAAAATACGTAGAGGGGGGGGGGGGGGGTGAATACGTATTTTGAAGTTTTTCAACTTCGAATCCCTTAACTCAGAGTAACAAGTAAGGAGCTCGCTTTAAACTTAAGACCTAGCTGAAGCTAGATCAACAGTACGTAGCTAGCCTACTTGACCGAAGTGATGACTTGATCAAGAGGGAGTCCTTACTCGTGTATGCGGAATTTGGTGAGCTAAAATCTTTTCCTAAGTAATTAAAATATCCAGATTAAGTTGTTTAGATGCAAGTGCAATGGATAAACAAAGTAAAGAGTTTAGGGTTAGAGAGATACGACACGAAGATTTATAGTGGTTCGGAGATAACGCTCCTACGTCCACTTTGTTGCACGACGGCAACTGTTCTCTTCACTCAAGAACTTGAAGGTTACGGGTCCTTCAAAAACCTGGTCGAGATCGGGCTTCACTTGCCTGGATCTGACGAACAACGCAGTGATTACGGGTTCACTACTAAGACCTAAACTGGACACGAAACTTCACTCGTTTCTGTCCGAACAACAGGGAGATTCCGGGCTCACCTTACAGCCTAGCTTCGATCGAGCTTCACACAAACGATGTAAGTGTAAGCTTGGATCTCAACTCTACGATCGAGGCTTCTTCAATCGATGAAAGAAGGGCCTTGGATCGAAACAACCTAACGACAACACTCAAAAACCTAACAGACAAGTATAGGGTTTTTGGTTGACGACACACTATGAAGAACTCTTTACAGTAGATGCAAAGATTGGCTAGAGTTCTTCTTCTAAGCTTCGGATATATGAAGTGGGCTTAGAATCTAACTGTGAAGGCCGTGAAGACGAGTTCCGATGAACTGGAAACTCGGAGAACACTTGAAAACAAAGACTCGAAGATTGCTAGAAAGCTGGGGAGTGTTTGTTTGCTGTATGCGCTCGAATGCTCAAGTAGTGTTCTCTCTTTTCTTCGTCTTCATCATTCACTATTTATAGGCGGAGGGATGGCTGAGATCCGTTGCTTGGTTGGTGGCCTTGTCCCTCCTCCTCTCGACAGTACTTGCGCAGGCAGTAGCTTTTGCAGGTGCCCAGTTTGTCTCTTTGCCGAAAATGGCTAAGTTACAAACTTAACAGTAACTGGGGCGAGCCAGTACTGTTGCGGCGCCTTTGTCGGCCTGGCAGTCAACTCTTCCGCTCCACTCCGCTTTCGACACGTGGAGATCTCGTAATTAATGCTACGATCTCCTGTTGACTGGAGTTCAAAATATGGGCGGGAGTTGTGCTGTCGCTTTCTGGTAGGTAGTGGCTTGCTTTGCTTTGAAGTTGTAGCGTCCGCTCTGAAGTGAGTCGCTTCAGGATCATACTGTAGCGGGTCTCTTCCGAAACGAAGTTTCGTAGTGACCGCTTTAAAAAGTGTTGACCCGCGTTGACTCGCTTCTGCTTTTCTTTGTGGCGTTCGCTTTGCTTCGCTTTGGTGGCTTCACTTGACTCCACTGTAGCGCTCGCTTCGCTTTGCTGGTTTCGGCACGCTTCACTTCGGTTTGCTAGACTCGCTTCGCTTTGGAAGAACACACTCAAGCGAGTGGCCTTCACTTGAATTCCTGCAGTCTAAAGCTAAGCAAAATAAAGCCATCCTAACAGATTTAGGCTTAGAAAAATTCTAACCTATTAACTACATCAAAATGGGTCGCTTGGGAATAGGACACTTGGGGTTTTGGGATCTAATCAAAACAAGTGACTTTGTTTATCAAATATCCCATGTAGTTCCCCCTTAACAATTTAGTCCTTAACAATTCCCAACAATTTCCCCCTTTTTGATGATGCCAAAACCCAAAGGCTAAGATTTAGAAAATTCCAGCCTATCTAACCGTGAAGGGAACTCCAAGCGACTGCTTCCTTTGCAGTTTCGTTTGTAATTTTTCTTTTAAGTTCCTTTCCCTTTTTTTTTCGGTTAAATTATTTGAGTTTGTAGCAAAAAGGTAAAGTCATTCACAAAGCGAGTAAATGACACAAGAAGAGACAGAAATAAAGGTGAGATAGATGAACAATGCAGTTCACACAAAAATATGTAAGGAACTTGAAACTCAGAGGTTTCCTGCAGTTCCTTCCCAGTCATCCTCCTTTCCTTCTCTCGTCACTTCCCTTCTTCCTTCTTCTCCTTCTCTTCTTTATCTGCCTCCAAATCCTTTGCAATCATTTCTTCGGGCATGGTGTATGCACTGAAAACCCTTGCTTCCATCGAATCAACACTGTGGATGCTTGGTGTCCTCCAAGTTTCTTCCAGTTGGAAGGCTTCATCCACCTCAGCGTCGATGATGCTGCGATTGAGGATACTGGTGCCAGGTAGGAATGGCATGATGAATTCCTTCTTGCCTGGTACCTTGATGATTAATGTTGTAGGCTCTCCAAGCTGTGCGAGAGCGAAGACTTCTTGCCTAAATTTCTCATCATAGACACTAAGAAAGTTGTTGAGCACAGTGACCCTTGAGCATTCAGTCTGCAATGGCACTACCTCCCAATAGTAGTATGCTTTGATAAATTTCTCCTTGTAGTGAAGCCATTGCTCGAGTAGTTCGTCAGGAATGAACTGCTCGATCTCACGGGCATCAGGGTGCTCATCTCTGTGCACAGCCAACTCCTCCTCCGACCGGCTGGACATCTGTGCTATGATCGTTTTGAACTTCTTTCCTGACTCGCTGCTCCAGGAAGGAAGCTTCTGGTTGAGTTGCTTGCGGATGTAATTGCGTTCTTCTCTGAGAGGGTAGCGGCCAGAGTCAATCATTTCTTTCGCAGACTTGTGACATGTATCGATCACAGCCTGACTTAGGCATGCATCGGATTCTTCTGGCGTGATTGGAACAAAGATACTTCTGACCAGGACGGACTGGATGACTTTCATTTCATTGAAGTGTTTCTCAATTCGTTCGTCAATGACTTGCAGTCGTTTTGTCCTTATCCTCTTTTCCTTCTCTGCCCTTGGAACAACTACCTTCTCAACTTTTTGGCGCTTGGTCGCTGAATCATCTTTCTTAGTTTCTGGAGCAGTTCGCTTCACCATTTGCTTTGATGATGGGGGAGATGAAGTGGGTGCTTCGTCTGAAGTGGGCGCTTGAGAGCTTGAAGTGCCTGCAAGAGTTTTCAAGCGCTCGATCTCCCAAGCTATAGTCTCGCTCGCCTCTGCTAGCTTCCGCCTTTCTTCCTTTGTTAACACAGTGACTGGAGGATGTCGAGCAATGGAAGAGGCAAGCACTTTATCTCCAAGTGGCTTGCGGGGTTCTTCAGGCTTTTTCAGCGGTTCCTCCACAGTGAGCTTTTCTTTGCCTTTCTTTGCAGACTTCGCCTCTCTCTCCTCTTCTCCAGTACCACTACTCTCCTCCAACAATTTCTCTACTTCAACAGCTCCAATTACTCCACCTTGTGGCTCCAAGAGATTGACATTTTTCAGTACCATCCCTTCCCCCTTTTTGGCATCATCAAAACCAGGGGTTGGGACGATTGTCTTTCCAGTAAGAGACTTGTGAAGTACCTCAATCTTGTCAAGTACAATATGAAACATCTCTTCCGTTCAAGACGCGAAGACTTGCTTTTCCGGCAATTCAGCATTCTTCAAGTCAAGAGCCTGTGCATTTCTCCTTAGACTTTCAAGCTCTCTCTTGTCAATGGCACTCTTTTCTTTGACTTCCTTCAATTGGGTTCGAAGTAGGTCAAGAGTCTTCTTGGTACTGAGGAGTTCGCTTTCTTTCATCACCAACTCTCCTTCCTTATTCTCCACTTTCTTTTTCAGCTCTTTCACCTCCTTTTCCAACGTCTCCTTCTCTTTACCAACTGTGACAAGTTTGATATTCATCTCTCTCAAGCGACTCCTTTCTGCGTTACGCGAGTTCTTGAGATCATTCACTAGATTTACTTGTGCCTCCAGCACTTTCTCCTTCTCCTTCAACTCCATCTTCTTTTTGGTGATCTCGTCTTGTATACTTAAGATCTCTGCGTTCTTAACCTCCATCTCCTCTGCGTGATCCCTCATTAGCTTCTTCTCATGCATGGTTGGGGTGTGCTCAGGGACTTTAGCGTTCGGATAGGCACGCTTTACTTTTGCGTCTAGCGTATCCCAGAAGCTGGTTCCAGTGAGAAATGCATGAAAACCATTCTCACCGATGAAGTCCAGGAGCTGCCCTTCCATCTGTATGAGGTCTTCCTTTGAGAAGGCCTCCAGAAGCTTGAAGACTTTGTAGAACTCTGTGCCGCGGTAGGTGACATATGTCAAGAAATCGACCATCTTGGTGAAGAAGTCATTTGACATTGGCACTGAGGGATATCGAGTTCTGAGGGTTTCAGCTGCTTGCTCTCTGTCTCTCTTGTATCTTTTGAGAGCATTCATCTGTGTGGTTTTGGAGATTTGGAACTGAGGAAGCATGGAAGTATGGGCGGTATCGGCTGTTCCCGCCGATGTTGAAGGGGGTTGGAAAGGTGTAGCTTCAGGGGTGTCAGGGATATGGGTAGTTTTAGTAGGTGAGGATTGAGATTTGTTAACTTCAATGTCCTCAAGCGGCTTCTCCACAGCCTCGCTTTCTTGGACAGGTGAAGTGTCTTGCTTCACACTCTTCTTCCCTTGCTTTGCAGCCACTTGCTTCAAAGATGAAGCGGCTTGCTTTGCTTGGGAAGCTTCAGCTTGTGCTTTCACAACTTGCCTTGCTGCGGGCACTTCTACAACTAGAAGTCCCTGATCCATTGGGATTTTTGTTTTCTTCCACTTTTCATAGAAGATGGTGTGCTTGTTGTATATGATCGTGTCAGATTCCGGCCATATTATCTCTGGATACTTCATTTCCAGTGCGACAGACAGCCTTGAGAAGAATTTCAATTTTCCTTTGCGCAGAATCTTATCTGGAGTTCCTGGTACGAAAGCAAAATCGTCAGCAGCTTCGTGGATTTGCTTGAGAAGCCACCCGTGCCAGTTAAACTTTGTTCCAGTGAGGCTGTCGATGATCATGGTGGTGCCGATCAGCTTCGTCTCTGACAGCGTGTCGAGGGAACCGACATAGCATGCAATGCTCTTCGTAAAGAGTTCGCAGATGAGATTGAACGGTTCCTTCAGACTTTTGCGAATGTTGGCCTCCTTGAAGTTCGGATCTGCTCCAGCGACTGCAAATCGGCCATACTGCACTTCGGCTGAAAGACCTAGATCTAGCAGAGAATCTCCTCCTTCTCTTGGTAGATCGAACACCTCGATGAGTTTACTCATATCAACCTCCACCGGCTTCCTGGTTCGTGGATCAGTGAAGGAAGATGTATTTTGTTCCTTCTTCAGATTCAGCAGAATCTCTCCAATGGCTTTCGCCAGAATCTTCGTCGGTATCAAAGTTACAAATTTCCATAGACCGGCCGTGGTCACGGCTCTACGGAAGAAACCATTAACTTCGACGACAATAGGGTCGAGATGGGGCTCGACGTTGATGTGCTCGCCAACTTTCGTCATGAACTTCTCCATCGTTTCTGTACTCTTCTTCTTGCCCATGGTGAATTTGAAAGAAATTTGAAGAGAATTTTTACGATGAAATAGAAAGGGGTTGAGACTCGTGAGTTGCAGAAGTTGCAGATCTAAGCACGAGAATGGAAATTTTTGAAGGCTGTGAAAGGTTTGCAGTTCTGCCTCGTCCCAAATATATAGAGTTAGGTCTTGGCTGACGTGGCAGGGGTATTCGGGTAAAATCACTCCTAGGGTTCTGTGCGTGGGCGGCTACCTCCGGTGATGGAACTGACGTGTCCGGCGTCATCACTGGAAAAGTGAACCGCCAATTTCGCTTGACGTGGCCACGTGGCTGTTGATGATTCGTCTCTGCCAACAGTAGTCAATCCAGCGGTTGAGATTTCGAGACGGTTCAGATTCGACGGCTGGATTGAGTGCGATTTTTCCCGCTTTCCTCGGCTTTGACGTCCACGCGCCTGTCGTTTCTTCCTCTACGCGCCACTGCATTAAATGCTTGGCAGAAAGTGAAATAGGCACTCGAGTGCAGACAGCTCATACTCGCTTCGTGCCTACTCGCTTCGAGTTGGGCCGCTTGGCCTTTACTCACTTGAGAGGCACTCGCTTGAGTGACTGTTCCGCACTCGCTTGCGATGGCTAGCTTTGAGTGGCGAAGCACTCGCTTGGCCATCTGAAGCTACTGGAATAAATTTCTCTGCTTAATTTAAAATGTTTCTGACTTACATACTTCGAGGATAAACAAGAGTGTTTTCCTCTTTGTATTTGTGTCAGATTCACTTCATATTTTCCACGTAGTGAGTGAAAGTTTCTAGCACGTTTCACCTCACTTAGTGTACTTAAATTTGAAACGCTTACCAGTCAATCTCACTTCGTAAGAGATTGATACCACAATTTGAAGACTTCATTAGGTTTGGACTTCATGTTGAACCCACTTGTTGGTATGTTCATCACTTGTTGTGTGTCCCATCTTCTTGGCGTTCGTCTTCATGGCATTCATCTTCCTCTACGAATTAGAGAGTCCTCCATCGAAGTGAATGAGAGAGAAAATGAATATAGTACACAAGCTTACTTCAACCCAGAGGGGAGCTTCACGTAAGTGTACATATTCACGACGAATGGGGGATGAGTACAAGTCCTTATCTCAGAGCAGAAAAGGACAGGATGACAATGAGAATGCTCTGACAAGACAATCTCGTATTTTACGCAGAAGCATGTCACCAGCCCTGCAACCTTTTGTATAAAAAGGTAAACCTTCAAGCTTTCCTACATTCTAGAGAATGAATCTGCAGTCGGCTCGCTTTGACCCAAGCTAGGGTAAATTGAAGCGATGCAGAATTCAAGATTGCATCATTCTTGCTCTCTTTGGAAGTAGCTTGCTCCGAGAGAAGCATTAGTTCCCCCTTAACCATATACTTAACAATTCCAATAAGTTGGTAGGGAACTTCTTCCAATACTCCACCTTTCTCCACCTAACTTCAGTTTCTTCAAGCGAGTGAGATTTGAAGTGGCTCGCTTGAGTTGGTGAAGATCCGAAGCGAGTGACGCTACGAAAAGCTAGCGACCACTCCTTCGTGCATCCTGGATCTAGCATTCTTCACCAGGGTCTAACAACCCTAATTCCATGCATAGCTGATTGAAACGAGACTCAGCTAGAGGCTTGGTGAGGATATCTGCTCGCTGGAGATCGGTATGAATTTTCTCGAGCTTGATATCCTTCTTCTCGACATGATCACGAATGAAGTGATGTCGGATTTCCACGTGCTTGCATCTGGTGTGTAGCACTGGATTCTGCGAGATGCATATAGCACTGTTGTTGTCGCAGAAGATAGGAATTTCATTCGCTTCAACATTGTAGTCCTTCAACTGCTGACGAAGCCATAGAATTTGAGAACAGCAGCTTCCTGCGGCCATATATTCGGCTTCAGTCGTTGAAGTGGCTACACTCGTCTGCTTCTTTGAGAACCATGAGATCAGCTTGCTTCCCAAGAACTGACACGTGCCCGAAGTTGATTTCCTATCAATTCGGCATCCTCCATAGTCAGCGTCTGAGTATCCAGTGAGCTCCAGATTGTCCTCCGTTGGATACCACAGCCCCATATTGATAGTGCCCTTCAAATATCGAAGAATTCTTTTGGCAGCTTCAAGGTGGCTGTGCTTGGGGTTGCTTTGGAAGCGAGCACAGACTCCTACTGCAAAAGCAATATCTGGTCTACTTGCAGTGAGATAGAGAAGTGACCCAATTAGGGCACGATAATCTGTAGGATTCACAGATTTTCCTTCTTCGTCTGGCTCCATCTTCCAGTTGGTATTCATTGGGATCTTCACAGCTTTAGCATGCTGAATACCAAACTTGGCAAGCATATCTCTAGTATACTTCGCTTGATTGATGAAGATACCATCATCCTGCTGCTTCACTTGAAGACCTAGAAAGCAGCTCATCAAGCCAATCATTGACATCTCATATTTGGTCTTCATTAGCTCTCCAAACTTCTCGCTAAGCGACTGGTTTGGTGACCCAAATATGATGTCATCTACGTAGATCTGAACCCATAGCATGTCTTCTCCATGGTTGATGGTGAATAGGGTTCGATCTATCTTTCCTTTGTGAAATCCATTTTCCACTAGGAATTGAGAAAGTGTATCGTACCAAGCTCTGGGGGCTTGCTTCAACCCATATAGAGCTTTCTTCAAGCGATACACTTTGTCTCCTTGCTCGAAACCCGGTGGCTGCTCCACATACACTTCTTCCTTCAATTCACCGTTCAGGAACGCGCTCTTTACATCCATTTGATAGACCTTAAACTTCTTGGTTGCTGCATAGGCTCGAAACAATCTGATAGCTTCAAGTCGTGCCACTGGAGCGAAAGTCTCGTCAAAGTCGATTCCTTCCTCTTGGCAGTAGCCTTTGGCAACGAGACGCGCCTTGTTCCTTACTACGTTGTGGTCCTCGTCCGTCTTGTTCTTGAACACCCATTTGGTGCCAATGACGTGCTGAAATTTGGGACGATCCACGAGGTACCATACGTCGTTTCTGGTGAACTGGTTCAGCTCTTCTTGCATGGCGATCACCCAATTTGAATCTGCTAAGGCTTCTTCTACGCATGTCGGCTCAATGTTTGAGAGAAAGCAACTGAACATGGCACTTTCTTCAAACACTTGACTTCTGGTCACTACACCCTTGGATGGATCTCCGATAATTTGACTTGGTGAGTGATCCTTGAGCCACGCGCGCTTGGATCCGCCAGCTTCATTTTCATCGTCTTCCTTGTCACTCGCTTCACCGTCTGAAGCGACTGGATTGGGTGCTTGGCCTGTACTCGCTTCAGGAGTCTTGGGGGCAGCTTCATCTTTTCCTTGGACCTTCTGCTCGCTTGAGCCTTTGATTTCTTCTTCATCCTCAAGTATGTCCCAAGTAAGAGTGTTGATGGGTTCCTCACTTGACTTTCCGTCTTTAGATTGATCCTGTTCCTGTGGATGACTTAAAGAAGATTCATCAAATACGACATGGGGTGATTCTTCCACTATTAGGGTTTTACAGTTGAATACCCTGTAAGCTTTGCTTGATGTGGAATATCCTAAGAATATTCCTTCATCAGCTTTGCTTTCAAAGGCTTTCAACTGTGACTTCCCATTGTCATGGATGAAGACCCTACAACCAAAAATATGGAAATAAGATATGTTAGGAATTCTCCCTGTCCATATTTCATATGGTGTTTTGTCGTGTTGTTTGCAGAGAAGTGTTCGATTCTGCGTGTAGCATGCTGTATTGGCAGCTTCAGCCCAATATTTCATTGGAAGTTTTGAGTCTGCAATCATTGTTCGAACAGCTTCCTTGATGATTCGATTTCTTCTTTCAGCAACTGCATTCTGCTGTGGTGTGCGTGCTGAGGAAGTTTGATGTGCTATGCCATGCTCCGTGCAGTAAGCTTGAATGGTAGAGTTCAAGAACTCTGTGCCTTTATCGGAGCGGATGGTCACGATAGCTTGATTCTTCTCCACAGCCAATCGCTTGAGCAGTTTTGGTAGCTTGGTCAGAGTCTCCTTCTTGCTGTAGAGAAATACGACCCAAGTGTAGCGAGAAAAGTCGTCGACTACAACTAGAGTGTACTTCCTGCCATTTATACTAACTGGAGTGACTGGACCAAACAGATCCATGTGAAGCAGCTCGAGCACTCGCTTGGAAGAGGCTTCTTCAAGACTGGCGAAGTGCGTCTTTGTCTGCTTCCCTCGTTGGCATGGTGAGCATGGATGGTCTTTGATGAAGACTTCATTTGGTATGCCTTGCACCAAACCCTTACGAGCTAAGCGATTGATGGCTTTGAAGTTGAGATGGTTCAAGCGTCTGTGCCATAGCCATCCAATCTCTGTAGCACTCCTTGCTACTAAGCATGTCTCCTCTTTGCAGCTATCCCATTGTGCTATATAGACGTTCCTTTGTCTTATTCCAGTAAGCACAATCTGGGATGTGAGCTTGCTCTTCACAATGCACTTGTTGGAAATGAATTCCACCTTGTATCCTTTGTCACAGAATTGTGAAATGGATAACAAGTTGTGCTTAAGTCCTTCCACGTAGGAGACTTCTTCAATTGTGAGTTTTCCAACTTTCAGTGCGCCGTACCCTTTGGTGCTTCCTTGAGAGTTATCACCAAAAGTAACGTGTGGACCCTTCTTCTCAATGTAGTCTTGAAGTAGAGCTTTCATGCCGGTCATGTGTCTCGAACATCCACTGTCCAAGTACCAGATTTGATGACCCTCACTTGGCATGGGATCCACGGCGCCCACCTGCAATTAGACAGATTTTGGTACCCAAATCAGTTTGGGTCCTTGCAGGTTAGTTCCCTTAGGTACCCACACTTGCTTCACTTTCTTTTGAAAGGAAGCTTGTGCTTTGGGTTTCTCGACCTTCGAAAACTGTGACTTCTGCCTTAAAGCAGCTTCACATGTGCAGCAGTGTGTGCAAGAGGGGTAGCGGCTCGCTTCAGACCTACCTACGCTCTTCCCATTTTGCTTATATCCTGAAGCGACTCGCTTTGGATTAGCTTTGGGTTTAGAGACTGACTTAGAATTTCTAGTCTGACGAAGCGGCTCGCTTGGTTTCCTCAAAGCGGTCCAACTAGGGTTTTGACCCTGACTCGCTTGAGTAACCTTGGAAGTTCGAAGCGGCCTCTTTGGTCCTTCGAGTTCTTCCCCCTCAATGTTAGTCCGGTTGGACCATCTCCAGTCCGGATAACGTGACACATAGACATTACTCCTCTTTTTGAAGGGGAGATCCTTTGTCTCTCGTGTCTTGGCTTGAGGCTTAGAAGCTACAACTGGTTCCCCTTTACCTTTGGATTGGTAATTTTTAGCATTGTGAGTGCTCGGGATAGTTGTATTTTGCTTACCCTTAGATTCAGTCCTTAAAGATATAGACATCTTCATTGGCCTTTTCTTAGGGTTCTCAGCCATTTTGCCTTTGTCTTTGTTAGTGGTCGCTTTGGATGCAGTGGGCATTTCCAAAGTGACTGATGGTGTCGTGTTTGAAGCACCAACAAAGACAGTTGGCTTGGAAGGTCCACCCTCATATCCAAGTCCTCCCTTTCTACCAAAAGGTAGAAGAGAACTCTCTAGTGCCTGTCTAGCGTATGATGCTTTATTTAAGTTGGCGACTAGAGTGGATTGGGTTTCATACCTTCCCTCCAAGCTTTGATGTCTAGCGAAGAGATCCTCGAACTTACTAGTCATAGCCCTTAGATTAAGTTTGACTTGGTCAAGCTCAGTGGCTAGCTTTCGGTTCTCCTTCTTGCTTTGGGACAAAGCTTGTTGCAGCACTTCGTGGTCACTTGACAGTTTAACGTGCTTGTCAAGCAACTCACTCCATGTTGAGGAATTGGGTTCCTCTTGGTGAGAGTGTGCGAGTGTAATTGAACTAGATGGGGGATAGATGAATACCTCTCCAGTTTCTTCATCGGTGAGCGCCATGAGTCCAAGATCCTCTCCATCACTGGAGTTGGGATCAGTGAATGCATCTGAATCGCTTTGTGGATCTTCAGTTGAAGCGACCGGAACTTCACTTGCTACAAGCGCTCGCCTTGGAGCATCCCTTTTTGCTTTCAGTTCTTCTCGCTCCTTCGCACTCAGCTTTGGGCAATCGGATTTGTAGTGGCCCATCTTGTGGCAATGGTAACATTCCACTTCCATCATGTCTCTCGGGATCGGCTTTGTCGTCTCTTCTCTCTTCCCTTTTCCTTCTCGAGCATCAGTGCTCCTCCCTTTGTATTGCTTGTAGAATCTTTTGTATTTGCCCACTCGAGAATTCATTTTATTGAAGTTCTTGGATAAGAACGCAATGTGTTCTTCCAACTCTTCCCTCGTCATCTTGGCTAGCGACTGCTCGCTTGGCCCTTCGGCAGCTTTGAATGGTACTCCTTTTGACGTAGTGGGTGCTTCATCCTCTTCGTCGAGGTTCATTCGATTTAGATCGAATTCATGAGCTTTGAGTTCAGAAAATAGAATCTCTGGTGTGAGCTTTGATAGATCCTTGGTTGCTAGATACAGCTCCTTCATAGTTTGCCACTTCCTTGTGAGAGCTCGGACAATCTTCAGGTTGACTTCCTTATCTGTGAGTTCCTTCCCAAGCGAGTTGAGAGTCGCAATTATGTTTGTAACTCTCAGCTCGAAGGTGTCGATGGACTCTCCTGGCTTCATTATCAGGCTTTCAAACTCCCGCTTCTGAACGGCGAGTTTGTTCTCCTTGATTTTGTCTGTTCCTTGAGAAATGAGGGCTAGAGTTTCCCACATCTCCTTCGCTGTTGCGCACTTCCTAATCCTTGGAAGGTAGGCATCCGACACGGTGCTCTGCGTCGTGTGGCGTGCAATCTTGTCGAGGTTGGCAACTTTGAAGTCATTTGGAGTATACTCATCCTTATCCTTCTCCACGTACTGTTGTCGAACGTGGGCTGGACGACCTTCAGCGGCTGGAACCTCCACAGATATTGCTTTCTTGATTTCGATTGGTCCGTCTTCAATGACTTCCCACATCCGGTCGTGGATGGAGCAAAGAAAGCTTTCGACTCGGAAACTCCATGTCTCGTATCCTTCGATCGAGAACTGTGGAAGATTTGATGCATTGTATGTAGACATAGCAAACTATCAGCAGTAAATGCAATATGCGTGGGTGAGGTTTTGATGCACTTAGGAAAATAGGATCCGGTTCAGTGAGACAACGTGAAGTGAGTGGGGACTCACTTCGGATATGCAAAGCAGAGGCTCGAAAGAACCTGGCTCTGATACCACTTGTTGGTCCCGGTTTGTTAATAGGAAAAATACGTAGAGGGGAGGGTGAATACGTATTTTGAAGTTTTTCAACTTCGAATCCCTTAACTCAGAGTAACAAGTAAGGAGCTCGCTTTAAACTTAAGACCTAGCTGAAGCTAGATCAACAGTACGTAGCTAGCCTACTTGACCGAAGTGATGACTTGATCAAGAGGGAGTCCTTACTCGTGTATGCGGAATTTGGTGAGCTAAAATCTTTTCCTAAGTAATTAAAATATCCAGATTAAGTTGTTTAGATGCAAGTGCAATGGATAAACAAAGTAAAGAGTTTAGGGTTAGAGAGATACGACACGAAGATTTATAGTGGTTCGGAGATAACGCTCCTACGTCCACTTTGTTGCACGACGGCAACTGTTCTCTTCACTCAAGAACTTGAAGGTTACGGGTCCTTCAAAAACCTGGTCGAGATCGGGCTTCACTTGCCTGGATCTGACGAACAACGCAGTGATTACGGGTTCACTACTAAGACCTAAACTGGACACGAAACTTCACTCGTTTCTGTCCGAACAACAGGGAGATTCCGGGCTCTCCTTACAGCCTAGCTTCGATCGAGCTTCACACAAACGATGTAAGTGTAAGCTTGGATCTCAACTCTACGATCGAGGCTTCTTCAATCGATGAAAGAAGGGCCTTGGATCGAAACAACCTAACGACAACACTCAAAAACCTAACAGACAAGTATAGGGTTTTTGGTTGACGACACACTATGAAGAACTCTTTACAGTAGATGCAAAGATTGGCTAGAGTTCTTCTTCTAAGCTTCGGATATATGAAGTGGGCTTAGAATCTAACTGTGAAGGCCGTGAAGACGAGTTCCGATGAACTGGAAACTCGGAGAACACTTGAAAACAAAGACTCGAAGATTGCTAGAAAGCTGGGGAGTGTTTGTTTGCTGTATGCGCTCGAATGCTCAAGTAGTGTTCTCTCTTTTCTTCGTCTTCATCCTTCACTATTTATAGGCGGAGGGATGGCTGAGATCCGTTGCTTGGTTGGTGGCCTTGTCCCTCCTCCTCTCGACAGTACTTGCGCAGGCAGTAGCTTTTGCAGGTGCCCAGTTTGTCTCTTTGCCGAAAATGGCTAAGTTACAAACTTAACAGTAACTGGGGCGAGCCAGTACTGTTGCGGCGCCTTTGTCGGCCTGGCAGTCAACTCTTCCGCTCCACTCCGCTTTCGACACGTGGAGATCTCGTAATTAATGCTACGATCTCCTGTTGACTGGAGTTCAAAATATGGGCGGGAGTTGTGCTGTCGCTTTCTGGTAGGTAGTGGCTTGCTTTGCTTTGAAGTTGTAGCGTCCGCTCTGAAGTGAGTCGCTTCAGGATCATACTGTAGCGGGTCGCTTCCGAAACGAAGTTTCGTAGTGACCGCTTTAAAAAGTGTTGACCCGCGTTGACTCGCTTCTGCTTTTCTTTGTGGCGTTCGCTTTGCTTCGCTTTGGTGGCTTCACTTGACTCCACTGTAGCGCTCGCTTCGCTTTGCTGGTTTCGGCACGCTTCACTTCGGTTTGCTAGACTCGCTTCGCTTTGGAAGAACACACTCAAGCGAGTGGCCTTCACTTGAATTCCTGCAGTCTAAAGCTAAGCAAAATAAAGCCATCCTAACAGATTTAGGCTTAGAAAAATTCTAACCTATTAACTACATCAAAATGGGTCGCTTGGGAATAGGACACTTGGGGTTTTGGGATCTAATCAAAACAAGTGACTTTGTTTATCAAATATCCCATGTAGTTCCCCCTTAACAATTTAGTCCTTAACAATTCCCAACAGATTGCGACGCTAATGTGGTTGATGTTTCGTCCTTGGAATTATTACTCAGTTATTAAGATTTATAGAGTTTGGATTTATCTCCATTATTTACACCTCTCCATCTATTGTTATTTTGTGGCGATTATCTCTGCCTTGCAGCTATGGATTCTATCAAACTGGGTGTGGGGCAAAAAGCTCGCGAAAAGCTATTGCAAATGATGGAGCAAACGAGATCTGGCGACTCCTCTCCTACCTTATCGAGGGGCAACGCTTCTACCAGGAACCTACGGGCCTTGAGGGTTGTAACCCTTCCCAAGAGAATCCTCGGGAGGTAGAGATCGGTAGGCCTCGATTGAAGCCTTATTTCCCTCACCTGATAGCTTCTGATCGATCAACTTCATTTCCCCCTATTTTCGCTGATGGGGATGTTGGTGTTTCCACTCCTGTTTCTCCAGTACCTTATTCCTCTTCTCCTAAGAGGAAAAGTGAGTCATCTCCGCTCTTGGCTAGGAAGAAGGGTAAGGTGTCGGAAGGTTCTCCTTCCGTTCAAGAGTTAAGTTTAGAGCAATTGCGAGAGCATCTTTCTCAATCTGAGAAGAGCAGAGAACAGCTCCAGGCTGAGATCCACCAACTTCGGGGATTCTTGCTAACCAGAGAGGAGCACACACTTTCTCTCTCTGAGCGGATAAAAGAACTTGAGAGAGCTCTAAAGGCTTCGTCCAAGATGGTAGAGAAACTAATGGACATTCAAGTAGCGGAAATAGCGCAACTGACACTCAGCTATGAGCGGGAGCTAGGACAGGCCCAAACATCCTCATTTACTCAAGGGAGGAGAGAAGGGATAAACCAGGGTATTTCTTCGGGAGTTAAAGATTGCAGGTCTAACCTACTGATGACTCCTCACGGTCAGGCCTTCCTAGACTTCTTAATCAAGCGTTTGCCTGAGGCCTATCTCCAATCCCATGATTTTTGGCCGCGTATGTTCGAGCCTCTAACCGCATGGACAGCTTCAGCTATCCTTGAGTGCTGTAAGCAGTTGGGGATTCCAGAGCGGGCCACTGCTATCAACGCCGGGGCCATAGTAAGAATGTTCGACACAGAGCCTGAGTCCCTCCGGAGGGGTCGTCCCCTTCTTTCCACAGAGCCGTGGTATATGCCTGCGTTGATAGAGGCAGCTCAAATTCTTCGTCAGCCTGCTAGGACCATTGAGAATCTCCCTTCTTGGGAGGCGCCTTTATTCCCTCTTTTTCCTCATAACTCCATGGTTATGAGGTCTATTCGGAAGGTTCTTGACCAGGTATTTTCTTGTTTCTTCGTTGCCTGTTTTATTTTTGAAATTTTATCCGCTTATTATGGAATTTTCTTCTCCATTAGGAACTAAGAGGAAAGAAGGCTTCAGGTCCATCTACCGGTAGGGCATCTGCCTCCTTACTACCCATTTCTGAAGAGGTAGGAGATGATTCTAATGAAGGAGGTGCTCTACGGGCTCCCGCGGCCTCTCCCAAAGGTGGTCCCTCTACTTCCTTTGCTTTGGCTGCTATCGAGGAATGGGCTTCTTCCTCTCACTCATCCAGCTCTGAGGATTTAGCTCCTCTTCCGAATCCTTTGCCTTAATTTCATTGCTTTGGATAAGATGTTTGTTGAACAATCTATTTTTAGGTGTTTGTGGTGGGGTGCTTTTTATGACCCTGAAACCGTGCTATTGGAGCATAAACAATTACTATTTTTTACTTGGGCCTGCTGTTTCTTCGAAGCCCTGTTTATAACATGCTTCTGTTATTTCTTATTCAGCTTAGAATGTTATTTATAAGGGCTTTACTTTTTACCCTGTTTCTACCTGCTGAGGTATTCTAAGGTGGTGAAGTAGAGATATTCCCAGTATTTTTAGGGTGATGGGACAAAATAGTAGGATAATGGCAACATTTTGAAATAGCATTTTAAGCTAATGGGATATGGGTATATGGGTATCCCCTACTCCCCCCTCCCCCCCAAGTGAGGTGTAAGGGTCTGAAGGAATTACACCTCATTTGAGGGCTAAACACATACGAAATAGCTACTTTAAAGATAAAGAGGTATGATCCAATGTTTCATACATCAGTTAATCATGGAATAAGAGTTTTTCAAAACGAATAGGGGGTGACAGCCCATCATACTTTCTTTTTGAGAGTAATTCTCAATTTTCCCTGCATATTTCGAGGGTGATAACTTTTCCTTTGCCTGTTGTCTCCTCGGCATCTTCCTGGTCTAGCTCTTCTTTTACACTTTTGACTTTAGCACTGGCCTGGGTTATCAACGCTTCCCACTGCCCTTTCACCATTGGGGCATGGCACCTGCCTGTGGCTTCAGCTTCAGGCCCTTTAGTTTCATTTATCCGTTGAAGCAGTTGTTTGACCGGGTCCTGGGATATCATCAGTTCCTCAGGAGGGTTGTTGCTAGTGATCAGCAAGCATTCCATGGAAGTGGAAAGGTTCTGACCTTCTCCAGCTGGAGTTGAGGTTTTAAGTCTTTTCTCCTCGAGTTTCATCTCATCCCCTTCGGTGGCGGTTTCTGCCGTCGGCCTTTTCTTGGCCTCTTCTGCTTGAACCGATTGGACATAGCATTTTCACGAGACCTCTTGATCTCCCGATATTTGCCCTACCTGATTTCCCACGGGGAATTTCATCATCAGATAGTAAGTGGAAACCACTGCTTGAAACGGGTTTAATGCAGTTCTTCCCAGAATGATGTTATAGGAAGATGGCTGTCGCACCACCAAGAAGGTGGCTGGTTTTGACACTCGTGTAGGCCCTTCACCCAGAGTGAGCATTAAATCAATTGATCCTAGCGACATCACCGGGTCTCCTGAGAAACCGTGCAGTGCCGTAGCTACTCCATTCAATGGCTTTTGGAGGCTCATTTGGTTGAAACAACTTTCAAATATAACATTGACTGCGGCCCCTGTGTCTACAAAGACCATTTGGACCTGGTACCTTTCTATTTCCACTGTGATGACTAATGCATCATCATGCGGATGAATTACTTTCTGGTTATCTTCTGGCCCAAACGAGATTTCTGGTGGAGGTAGGCCTGCTTCGACCTTCCAGACATGCCTTTCATGCATATGCAATTCCCTGGCAGATGCTTTCCTGCTTCTGTTAGAGTCTCCCATGGTTGGCCCTCCATATATCATTTTAATAACGCCTTTGGGTTCTGGCCCTTGGCTGGCATCAGTTGCTTTTTCAGGAGCTTCATTGCGCTTCTTGTTTTGTTCTGTTTCCCTTTTAACATATTCCAAGAGTTCCTTCCTGGATTAACTTTTCAATGGCAATTCTTAGGTTCCTACAATCATTGGTCATGTGACCAAAGTCATTGTGGAACTTACCGAATCTTTCAGAAGGTGGATTCCTTGGCGGTTGCCTATGTCCGGCAGGGATCTGAATTCCAGGTTTCCTCAGGACCACTTCGAGCAGATCAACCGGTTGCTTGATTAATGGGGTGAAAGATCTTAGAAACCTTTCATTCTTATCAGTTTTCTTAGCATCTGGAGCCGGTCTTTTTCTTTCTTCAGGCTTCTTTTCTTTTTGAAAGGCCAACTCAGCCCTCTTGCTGCTCAGAGCTTCCTCCATATGGATGTACTTTTGGACTCTCGTCAGTAATTCTTCAAAAGAAGTAGCCTCTTTTTTAATGAGGGAGGCAAAGAACTGTCCTGGCTTCAGGCCATCTACACAGGCGTGCACTTTTAATTTTTGCTCTACTCCTGGAATTTCCAGGACGGCTTCGTTGAAGCGTGTCATGTAGTCTCTCAGACTTTCGTTGGCACCCTGTTTTATGGTCGTCAGATGCAAGGAGTTCCGAGTAGTTCTTTTAGCACTGACGAATTGCTATAGAAAGACCTCTTTCAGGTCCATGAAGGAATGTATGGAGGCCTTTGGCAACTGCTTGAACCAGTGTTGAGCAGTTCCTGACAGAGTTGTAAGGAATACCCTACACTTAACCCCTTCCGAGTACTGATGCAGGAGACATAAGCTTTCGAACTTCATCAAGTGCTCTTCAGGGTCTCCCTTCCCTTGATACTCGCAAGAGATTGTTTTGAAGCTTCTTGGGACAGGGTCCGTTTGGATGTCCGCTGAGAATGGGCTTTTCTCGTCAATATATAAGGGAAAGAGTTCTGATTTGTCTCCTCCATTCTTATTGTTTGAAGAAAGTTTTGGATTCTTTCCTTCCTTCGGATTGCGGAACTCTTTCTCGCTTGTTTCCACTTCTTTTGAGGCCCTTTCCATGGCCTGATTTTGTTCCTTCAGTTTTTTGACTTCTTTTGTTAAGAGATTCATCTGCTCTTGCTGTTGGGCATATTTCTTGGCCCATGCATTTTCAGTGTTCTCATTGAGATTTCCCTCAAGTTCTTCAGGACCTTCCTCATCTGGGGATTCCCAATCAGTAGAAAATCCCTCTTCCTCTTTGGCAACTGTCGGAGGCAGCCTTGAGACTAGCTCTTGGGTTACGCCTTGATGTATAGGCTTTTGCTTATGCATTGCGGGAGTGCTCTTACTTCCTTCCCCTTCCTGGGTCTCGCCCAAGGGATCTGTGTTCTGAGGATTTGCCCCTAAAGCGTGGAGTCTTTTTTCAACAGCCCCTTCTAC
The DNA here is from genome assembly GCA_029379335.1 of Thymus mandschuricus. NCBI lineage: Eukaryota > Viridiplantae > Streptophyta > Magnoliopsida > Lamiales > Lamiaceae > Thymus > Thymus mandschuricus. The sequence goes on from CM057071.1 coordinate 41,164,407, forward strand.
CGCTCCTTCGATAAGGGCTTTCATTTGCTGAAGCATAGCTGGAGAAAACTGAGCTTCCATGTTGACACTAGCCTCTGTCAGCATAGTGCTCGTTCCTTTCTGTCCTACCACATAATTTTCCGGATTCCCGGTGGCTTGACCGGCCTCCTTGGAAATGGCATCTGATGTAACATTCATCCTTATAGGAATCTGCAAAGGTTTAAGTACGTGTAGAGGATTAATTCCAGATGCTCTTTGAGAGAGACTTGAAGTATATGTAACTAGCTATTAACAAGCTTTCTGCATTTGAGCATTATTTATAGTGGTTTCAACGTGTATGGCTTATTTGCTATAAGGCTCTTAAAGGGGGTGGCTCTGCCAATGTACGGTGAAGGTAAGTAACGACTTAAAGATAGAAGTCTAATTATGATAAAGGACTTTGACATAGTTTCCTCCCTTTGACATGAGGCATCTGATCATATGAGATTTAGTTACGACCCACTGCTGATTTAGCAGATCTTGTTGCAATCGTTAACCATTCGAGGCGGCTTTAACAAGCGTGGTTTACTTAGTATAAGGTTTCTCAAAGATGGCTTTCGCCTTCAGGGAGTTGATGTCAGCGACATCTGTCTTTACGAAATCTATTTTGCTAAGTTGTCTGTCTTCCTAAGGCTTTCCTGGTGAGGCCTCTGGGAGGGACCTGATCAGAAGAGAAGGTTATTAAGAATTTGCGTGGCATCTTATTTTATTGAGCTTAATATGATATGCCTCGGCCGTATAGGCCCTTTTTATCACTAGCACCTATTTTATAGGACTTTCTTATTAAGATATTCCCTGTTAACCAAGGATTATGAGAGTGATATCCCCTATGTGGGATTTATGAAAACATTACTTATCGGATCGAGCTTACGAGAACTTGGCCTACTTTGTAAAGCTTACAGAGGCACTGACTATCAGGTTAAGCTTATGAAAGCGATATCTTCCTTAGAGGTTTATAAAGGTGTTGTTCATCGAGTGGAGTTTTTTGAGAACACCACTTGTAAAGCGGGATTTAGGTGAGATTTTACCCACTGGAATGCAATGGGTAAAACTTATAGGAGCGATATACAAGAATGTCGCCTTTAGAGCAAGGCTTAGGGGTGCACTGCCCATTTAATGAGACTTATAAGGAATTTTGTCTATTGTGTGAAGTTTAGGAGGATGTTGCCTACTGAGTAAGGCTTGGGAGAAGTTCTGCCCATTGCAAGGGGCTTGCGAAGGAGTCGCCCATTGGATAGGGCTTTGTAGAAGGTTCTGCCCATGGAATGGGGCTTACGAAAGAGGTGCCTATTAGATAGGGCTTCGTGAAAGGGTTGCCTACTAAGTAGGGCTTATAAAGTGTTCTGCCCATTATATGGGGCTTAGGATGATATTGCCTGCTAAAAAGGGCTTTTTGAGGAGGGTTGCCTATTAAATAGGGCTTACGAAGGGTTCTGCCCATTATATGGGACTTATGATGAGGTTGCCTACTGTGTAGGGCTTATGAAGGGTTCTGCCCATTATATGGGGCTTACGATGATGCTGCCTACTGTGTAGGGCTTCTGAGGGTTCTGCCCGTTATTCGGGGCTTATGAGGGATGATATTGCCTGCTAAATAGGGCTTTTTGAGGAGGGTTGCCTATTAAATAGGGCTTACGAAGGGTTCTGCCCATTATATGGGATTTATGATGAGGTTGCCTACTGTGTAGGGCTTATGAAGGGTTCTGCCCATTATATGGGGCTTACGATGATGCTGCCTACTGTGTAGGGCTTCTGAGGGTTCTGCCCGTTATTCGGGGCTTACGAGGGATGATATTGCCTGCTAAATAGGGCTTTTTGAGTAGGGTTGCCTATTAAATAGGGCTTACGAAGGGTTCTGCCCATTATATGGGACTTATGATGAGGTTGCCTACTGTGTAGGGCTTATGAAGGGTTCTGCCCATTATATGGGGCTTACGATGATGCTGCCTACTGTGTAGGGCTTCTGAGGGTTCTGCCCGTTATTCGGGGCTTACGAGGGAGTTGCCTGTTAAACAGGGCTTCTGAGAGGAGGTTCTGCCCGTTATTCGGGGCTTACGAGGGAGTTGCCTGTTAAACAGGGCTTCTGAGAGGAGGTTCTGCCTCCAGATGCGGGCCCCCTTCATCAATATGGATGGGGTAACCTTAGCATCCTTCGGCTCTCCATTTTCTTTAGTGTTTTTATTACTTCATGGGTTTTGGGGTCATGGCAATTCAAGAGCATTCGACTAGCCTTAGTGGGGATGCTCATTTTGCAATCACCAGTCCTTTGCAACTTACAGATGGATTTCATATTGAGCATATAACAGACAGGATTGTATGCTCACCAAGTACACAAGGTGAGGCGAATGTATTTTGAGATTGCTGCAATTTGTGACCCGTCTTTCCTCTGGATCCTTCACAACCTTAAGTTTTTGACAAAACAACAACAGATTAGCCATCACAATTCATGTCATGAAAGAGATGAGGCCTTGAGACTGCTTCTAATCGCTGGATCCATGAATTACAAGCAATATAGCTGCCACAAATTCATGGTATACATACTAAAATTCTCCAGGAATAATATAAATCTCGCATTCAGTATACATTCCCTTGATTAGATAGCCATCATTCTAAGTGATCATCGCGACAGGGCAAATGAAAAGGCAAGTTTATGCGCATATCATCAGAATCAACTAGAACTTCGGAGATAAACAGGGGATTGGCCCATTGAAACCACGGGTTTTGACAGTGCTTACAGATATCAGTGTTTAATTCACATTTAAGGAGAGGAGATTAGCCTCTCAAACACAAGTTCCCTTTCAATCAAAGTGTTTATCACAATTTCCGTTTCAAAGGGAGCATAATCTTAAGATTATATCACACTCAACAGCTCGTAACCGAGGAGAGCCTAGCAAACGTTAAACAACAGCATATCCATCTAAGTTTCCGCTAGCTAGACCACAAGCAGGGCATTCCCAATTAATGTAACATAATATTTCCTCACATTCTCCACATAAGGACATAATACAGAGAAATTGCAAGCAACATTACAACAGCGAGTTAGAATTTCGCATAAAAAACAGGGGAAATCAACGTCTCAACTCAAGATGTATTCCCACAGACGGCGCCAGTTGATAGATCCGGGTTGGAGATCCACAACAATTTGAGTGATTATTCATTGTATTCACAAGGAACATTCATGGATAAGGCATTAAAGCGGTAAAGAGCAAGAGATTCATGTGTGCATAGAGCCATAGATGAGCATTTCGCATAGAGCATGATTCATGTGGTAATGACATGCAATAGTTGAGCTATGAGCAACGGATAAAGGGCGTATTCAGCCATAAACTAGTAAGATTCATGGAGCTTTAAACTCATATAAGTAGATAATGAAGAAACAAGGTAGGAAAAGGGGAGAAACGAGGGGCGAGGGGCTCCGTTGAGCCTCATTCCCCTTTAAGTGATGAGGGTTTTACCTTAAGTTCAAGGTAGTGTGTGTAAGAAAGAGATTCTTCCCTGCGCCGAGAAGAATAGAGGGATGTGAAAGTGAACTCCGGCTTCCCGGGAGAAGGTTTGGCCCGCCTGAGCTCAGAGGAGCTCGAGAGAGAGAGAGAGTATGGAGTTGGATGGAACAGTATGCTAAGGAGCGTGTTTGTTCGTAAGAGAGTGAATTGTCCCGTGATGGGTGCATTCGTCTAGTATTTATAGGTATGTTAAGGATGAAAAGTGAGTATTCGTGCGAAGGAAGGACAGAAAAGAGAATTCCGACGGAGGCAAAGTATCCTTCGTCATGAATGTGGTGGTCCTCACTCTATATTGAGTAGAATCACGCGGACCGTATGTTAAGCAGAACCTTGAGCTTCACTGAATACTTATGGGATCTGATCAGATCCTCTCGGCTTTGCAGACGCTTACAGACCCTATAGGGCTTCTGGGAATAGTTAAAACCCCACGGCTTCTACATGGAATATGGTTCTTGATTGTGCTGAGCATTTAATGCTCATGAAATCTCTTTGATGACATGCTTTATATGCAGAACAACTTCCATTGACTCCTATCAGGATTATTATCAAATAATCTTAATAATAATGACGGTAAGGCTTGTTTCACCCAGAGCTTATCATTCCATTTCTTCTTGATAAGATTTCTACGTTCACTGTGGCTTTTAGTATGCCGTAGCTCCAGAGTTGAGGAGAGTACATATTCTTATCAACTCGGGTTATTTGGGCATTACAGCTGATATTAATCCCTATCAAAGGGGGAACTCAAATGGGACGCTTTAAAATAAGTGTATATGTTTTGATTTGATCCCAAAACCCTAAGTATCCTATTCCCAATCCTATTCTCAAGCGACCCTACTTGATGTAGAATAGGTTAGAATTTTTCTAAGCCTATACTGTTAGGAAGGCTTAATTTTTGCTTTAGATGCTTAGGTTTTAGACTGCAGGATTTCCAAGCAAAGGCCACTTGCTTGAGTGTGTTTTCCAAGCGAAGTGAGTCTACTAAAGCGAAGCGAAGCGAGCGCTACAGTAGAATCGAAGCTAGTCTACTAAAGCGAAGCAAAGCGAGTGCTACAGTAGAATGCAAGCGAGTCTACTAAAGCGAAGCGAAGCGAGCGCTACAGTAGAAGTCAGAGCGGGTCAACAATTACTAAAGAAAATACTTGAAAATTTATTTTCTAAGTATATGCTACAGTATGACCCGAAGCGACTCACTTGAAGCGGACGCTCCAAATCTGAAGCGAAGCGAGCCCCTACCTAACAGAAAGCGACAGTTCAATTCCTACTCCAATTTGAACAACAAGTTCGAACTTCAGTTAAGAGAAGATCAATGCATTTATTGCGTATCTCCACGTGTCGATAGAAGAGAGGAGCAACGGAGTTAACCACCAGGCCGACAAGGGCGCCGCAACAGTGCTGGACCGCTCCAGTTACTGTCACAATTGGCTCTTAGCCATTTTCGGCAAAGAGACAAACTGGTGCGTCTGAAAAGCAGCAGGCCTGTGCAAGTACTGTCGACAGGAGGAGGGACAAATCTACCAACCAACAACGGCTCTTGCCCATCCCTCCGCCTATAAATAGTGGAGGTAGAAGATGGAGAAGAGAAGAACACTACTTGAGCATTCAGCGCATACAACAAACAAATGCTCCCAGCCTTCGAGCAAATTTCCGAGTCTTTGTTTAAGTGTTCTCCGAGCTTCTGTTTCATCGAAGCTCGTCTCCGCAACCTTCACACTCTAGGTCTAAGCCCATTCCATATCCAAGCTTAGAGAAGAACTCTAGCCTTCTTTGCAGTCATTGTAAAGAGTTCTTCATTAGTGTGTTCGTCGAAAACCAAAAACCCTAACCCTAGTTTGTCTGTTAGGTTTTGTGTTTGTCGAAAGGTTGTCACGATCCAAGACTCTATTTTCTTCGATAGTAGAAGTCTCGATCATAGAGTCAAGATCCAAGCTAGCACAGTCCTCGATTGTGTGAAACTCGATCGAAGCTAGGTCTGTGTAGAGAACCCGTAATCTCCCAGTTTGGACTAAAGCGAGTGAATCTTAGTCCAGTTTAGGTTTTATGGTGAACCCGTAATCACCCAACTGTTGTCAGATCCAAGCAAGTGAAGCTCTATCTTGACGTTGGTTTTTGAGGAGCCTGCAAGTCCTCAAGGTTCTTGAGTGAAGAGAATCTGTTGCCTCGTGCAGCAAAATGGACGTAGGTGTTTCATCACCGAACCACTATAAACCCTTGTGTCGTATCTCTCTAACCCTACTTTCATTTGTTTACTGTTTTGATTATACATATTGCACAACATCGTAAACAAACCTAAACTGAGTTTTTAAATACTTAGGGAAATATTAGCTCACGAAATTCCGCATTCGAGTAAAGCCTCACTCTTGATCAATCATTCGTTTAGGTCAAGTAGTTAGCTAACACTGTAGATCTAGCTCTCGGCTATGTCTTAGTATTTGAAGCGAGCGCTTTACTTGTCACTCTGAGATAATGGAAAAAAAATTTGAAAAACTTCTACACACGTATTCACCCCCCCCCCCCCCCCCCCTACGTGTGTTTCCTCTATCAAACCGGGACCAACAAGTGGTATCAGAGTAGGGGTTCTTTCGAGCCACTGCTTTGCATACCTGAAGCGAGTTCCCTCGCGCTTCACGTTGTCTCACTGAACCGGATCCATTTTCCTAAGTGCATCAAAACCCTCACTCACGCATACTGCATTACTACTGACGTTTCATCAAGTCTACCTACAGTGCATCGAATCTTCCGCAGTTCTCTATTGAAGGCTACGAAATATGGAGCTTTCGTATCGAGAGCTTTCTATGCTCCATCCACGACAGGATGTGGGAGGTCATAGAAGAAGGACCCATCGAGATTAAGAAAGCCATCTTTGTGAACGTTCCAACCGTCGAAGGCCGTGAAGCTCATGTCAGACAAGAATACGTGGACAAGGCGAAGGAAGACTACTCTTCCAATGACTTCAAGATCGCCAATCTAGACCGCATCGCACGCCACACAATGCAGAGCACTGTGTCGGACGCTTATCTTCCAAGAATCAGAAAGTGCACCACAGCGAAGGAGATGTGGGAAACCCTAGCCCTCGACACGAAACCCTAGCCCTAATCAGGGCCGGTCCTGTACTTCAGAAGGCCCTAGACAAAATTAAAAGTGGGCCCTTGAGAAATGAAAACTATACATATATGTATCAAAAATGATATAACATACTCTTGTAATAAAAATAAGTTGAAATAAAGAAAAAACTTCTTATCTTATATAAATATAACACGTCGCTTAATTTTAAAAGCACAAGTTGTATTTGTCCAAGAGTATGTATAAATCATCTTACTTGTAATCGATAATATAGGCGATTTGTTCAACCTGCCTTGCAGCATAGTTGATCGTACATACTAGCTTTATCCTAATCAATTTCAACTATGTAAAAGATATTTCAGGCGAATAATCCGTATGATGAAAAAAATCTTTTAGGAAATACAAGCATTTGAGAAGTAATAAATTTCACTCCACTCACCTCAATAAACGATGGACATAAGAAGATAAAATAAAATTAAGAAGCAATAAACTGTAAATATTGAAAATTAAAAATAACGTGTCTAAACAAATAATGAAGTAGAAAGTCATTTTGAATTAAATAATCTGATTCAATAAATGTAGAAAATTGTAAAGCGTGTCGTGAATATATATAAAGTATAAAATAACGAAATGACCGAAACTCCTAGGTATGTAGAAAATATTTATGGTCATGAATATATATAAAGTATAAAATCACGAAACGACCGAAACTCGTAGGTTCATACGAAAAATTATGGGCCCCAATGATTTTGGGGCCCTAGGCCCAAGCCTCTTGGGCCTTACATCAGGTCCGGCCCTGGCCCTAATCTCCCAGGGCACTGACAAGATAAAGGAGAACAAGTTTGTCGTGCTAATGAGAGAGTTTGAGGGTCTTACAATGATGTCTGGAGAATCAATTGACGCCTTCGAACTACGCGTCACCAACATCATTGCCACTCTCATCTCACTTGGCAAGGAATTCATGGACAAAGAAGTAAATATCAAGATCGTTCGAGCTCTTACACGAAAGTGGCAGACCATGAAGGAATTATACTTGGCAACCAAGGATCTATCGAAGCTCACACCAGAGATCCTGTTCTCCGAGCTCAAGGCTCAAGAATTCGATTTCAATTGAATGAGCCTGGATGACGAAGACGAAGGTCCTACGTCATCAAAGGGAGTCGCTTTCAAAGCTACTGAAACGCCAAGCGACCAGACGATTGCCAAAATGTCAAGAGAAGAACTGGAAGAGCACTACGCGTTCTTATCAAAGAACTTCAACAAGATGAATTCACGCGTGGGGAAATACAAGAGGTTTTACAAGCAATACAAAGGAAAGAGCACTGATGCTCGTGATGGAAAAGGAAAGCGAGAAGAAACATCAAAGCCGATCTCAAGGGATATGATGGATGTGGAGTGCTATCACTGCCACAAAATGGGCCACTACAAGTCTGACTGCCCCAAGCTGAGTGCCAAGGAGCGTGAAGAATGGAAGGCAAAAAGAAAGGCTCCCCGGAGAGGGCTAGTCGCTAGTGAGTCACCAGTCACTTCAAATGAAGAAGCCTCAAGCGACTCAGATGCATTCACGGATCCAAACTCCAGCGAGGGAGAGGATCTGGGATTAATGGCGCTCACCGATGAAGACACGGGAGAGGTATTTTTCTATCCGCCTATTGATTCAATTACACTGGCACACACTCACGAAGAGGAAGTTCATTCCTCGACATGGAGTGAGCTGCTTAACAAGCACCACAAATTGTTAAGCGGCCACGAAGTGTTGAAACAAGCTATGTCTGATAGCGAGAGAGAGAACCGAAAGCTAGCCACTGAACTTGATAAAGTCAAGATTAATTTACGGGTTATGACTAGTAAGTTCGAGGACCTCTTCGCTAGGCATAAAAGCTTGGAAGGAAGGTATGAAACCCAATCCACTCTAGTTGCTAATCTAAACAAAGCCTCATACGCTAGGCAAGCACTAGAGAGCTCGCTTCTACCCTTTGGTAGAAAGGGAGGCCTTGGATATGAGGGTGGACCTTCCAAGCCTACAGTCTTTGTTGGTGCTTCTAACACAACACCATCAGTTCCTTTGGATGTGCCCACTGCCTCCAAAGCAACCACTAACAAAGACAAGGGCAAAGCATTTGAGAACCCTAAGACGAAACCCATGAAGATGTTTATATCTCAAAGGGAAGAATCTAAGGGTAAGCCTAGTTCAACAGTCCCTAGCACTCACAATGCTAAAGCTTACCAATCAAAGGTAAAGGGGAAAATGTTGAATCTTCTATGTCTCAAACCAAGACACTAGAGATAAAGGATCTTCCTCTCAATAAGAGAAGTAATGTCTATGTGTCACGTGAGTCGGATTGGAGATGGTCCAACCGTACTTACGTTGAGGGGGAAGTGTTTGAAGCACCCAAGAGGTCGCTTCAAACCCCAAAGGTTTCTCAAGCGAGTCAGGGTCAAAACCCTAAGTTGACCGCTCAAAAGAAACCAAGCGAGACGCTTGCGAAGACTAGAAACCCTAATTCAGTCTCTAAGCCTAAGGCTAATCCGAAGCGAGTCGCTTCAGGATATAAGCATGAAGGCAAGAGCATGGGTTGGTCTCAAGCGAGTCGCTTCCCCTCATGCACACACTGTTGCACATGTGAAGCTGCGTTCAAGCAGAGTTCACAGTTTAAAAAGGTCGAGAAACCCAAAGCACAAGCTAACTCTCAAAAGAGAGTAAAGCAATTGTGGGTACTTAAGGTGACTAACCTGCAAGGACCCAAACTGATTTAGGTACCAAAACTTGCCTAAATGCAGGTGAGTGCCATGGATCCCATGCCCAGTGAAGGTCAACCAATATGGTACTTGGACAGTGGATGTTCAAGACATATGACGGGCATGAAAGCTCTACTTCAAGATTATACAGAGAAGAAGGGTCCACATGTAACCTTTGGTGACAACTCTCGAGAAACCACCAAGGGATACGGCGCACTGAAGATAGGAAAGCTCGGAATCGAAGAAGTTTCCTATGTTGAAGGATTGAAGCACAATTTGCTATCCATTTCTCAGTTCTGTGATAAAGGATACAAGGTGGAGTTTATCTCCAACAAGTGCGTGGTGAAGAACAAGCTCACATCCCAGATTGCGCTCATTGGAATAAAACGAATGAATGTCTACGTTGCGCAATGGTAAAGCTGCAAAGAGGAGATGTGCTTGGTCGCTAGAAGTGCTACTGAAATTGGATGGCTATGGCACCGACGCTTGAGTCATCTCAATTTCAAGACGATCAATCGCTTAGCTCGGAAAGACTTGGTGCAGGGCATACCTAACGAGGTCTTTGTCAAAGATCATACATGCTCACCATGCCAACGAGGCAATCAGACGAAGAAGCACTTCACCAGCTTAGAAGAAGCATCTTCCAAGCGAGTGCTCGAGCTACTTCACATGGATCTGTTTGGACCAGTCACTCCAGTAAGCATCAATGGAAGAAAATACACTCTCGTTGTGGTCGATGACTTCTCTCGCTACACTTGGGTTGTATTTCTCTTTAGCAAGAAGGAGACGCTATCCAAACTGCCACAATTGCTCAAGCGTCTTGTTGTGGAGAAGAATCAAGGGATCGCCACCATTCGCTCTGATAAAGGCACAGAGTTTCTAAACTCTACAATTGAAGCATACTGCACGGAGCATGGGATAGCACACCAAACATCTTCAGCACGCACACCCCAACAGAATGGAGTTGCTGAAAGAAGAAATCGGATCATCAAAGAAGCTGTTCACATTATGATTGCAGATTCGAAGCTTCCGATGAAGTATTGGGCTGAAGCTGCCAACACCGCATGCTCACACAGAAACGGACGCTTCTCAACAAACGCTTCGACAAGACACCATATGAAATATGGTCAGGGAGAATTCCTAACATTTCCTATTTCCATATATTTGGTTGTCGGGTCTTCAATCATAACAATGGAAAGTCACAATTGAAAGCCTTTGAAAGCAAAGCGGATGAAGGAATATTCTTAGGATATTCTACGTCTAGCAAAGCCTACAGGGTATTCAATTGTAAAACCCTAATTGTGGAGGAATCACCCCATGTTGTATTTGATGAATCTTCTTTAAGTCTTCCACAGGAACAGGTTCAAGCGAATGACAAAAATTCAAGCGAGGAACCCATCAATCCATTGACATGGGATATGCTTGAAGATGAAGAAGAAGTTAAAGATTCAAGCGATCAAATTGCTCAAGAGAAGGTCGAAGCTGCCCCCAAGACTCAAGAAGCGAATGCACGCCAAGCACCCATTCCGGTCGCTTCAAATGGAGAAGGAAGCGAGCCGCTTGAAGAAGAAGCAGAAGCTGGTGGATCCAAGCGTGCATGGCTCAAAGATCATTTACCAAGCCAAATCATTGGAGATCTATCCAAAGGCGTGCTGACCAGAAGGCAAGTGATTAGAGAAAGTACTATGTTCAGTTGCTTTCTATCCAACATCGAGCCAGCAAGCGTGGAGGAAGCCCTAGCTGATTCAAACTGGGTGATTGCCATGCAAGAAGAGATGAACCAATTCACCAGAAACGACGTATGGTATCTTGTGGATCGTCCCAAATTCCAGCATGTGATTGGCACCAAGTGGGTGTTCAAGAACAAGACGGACGAGAACCACAACGTCGTAAGAAACAAGGCTCGACTCGTCGCCAAAGGCTACTGTCAAGAGGAAGGAATCGATTTCGATGAGACCTTCGCCCCAGTGGCCAGGCTTGAAGCCATTAGACTATTTCTTGCCTATGCAGCGGCTAAGAAGTTCAAAGTCTATCAAATGGACGTCAAGAGCGCGTTTCTCAATGGAGAGCTCAAAGAAGAAGTATATGTGGAGCCGCCGCCGGGTTTCGAGCAAGGAGATAAGGTGTATCGATTGAAGAAGGCTCTGTATGGATTGAAACAGGCGCCTAGAGCATGGTATGATACACTATCTCAGTTCCTAGTGGATAATGGATTCCACAAAGGAAAGATAGATCGGACTCTCTTCACCATCAATCATGGAGAAGATATGCTATGGGTCAAGATCTACGTGGACGACATCATATTTGGATCACCAAACCAGTCGCTTAGCGAGAAGTTTGGAGAATTGATGAAGACCAAGTATGTGATGTCGATGATAGGCTTGATGAGATGCTTCCTATGTCTTCAAGTGAAGCAACAAGATGATGGGATATTCATCAATCAAACGAAGTATACTCGAGATATGCTTGCCAAGTTTGGTGTTCAACATGCTAAAGCTGTGAAGATTCCGATGAACACCAACTGGAAGATGGAGCCAGACCTAGAAGGGAAGTTTGTGGATGCTACAGACTACCGTGCTTTGATCGGATCCCTTCTCTATCTCACTACAAGCAGGCCGGATATAGCGTTTGAATTTGGAGTGTGCGCTCACTTCCAAAGCAATCCCAAGCATAGCCACTTTGAAGCTGCCAAGCGAATCCTTCGTTATCTCAAAGGCACCGTCAATATGGGGCTATAGTATCCTGAAGAAGATAATTTGGAGCTCGCATGATACTCCGATGCTGACTATGGATGTTGCCGAATTGATAGGAAATCAACTTCGGGCACGTGTCAGTTCTTGGGAAGCAAGCTTGTCTCATGGTTCTCGAAGAAGCAGACAAGCGTAGCCACTTCAACAATTGAAGCCGAGTACATGGCCGCCGGAAGCTGTTGTTCTCAAATCTTATGGCTTCGTCAGCAGTTGAAGGACTACAGAGTTGAAGCGAATGAGATTCCAATCTTCTGCGACAATAATAGTGCTATATGTATCTAGCAGAATCCAGTGCTTCACACCAGATGCAAGCACGTGGAAATCCGACATCACTTCATTCGTGATCATGTCGAGAAGAAGGATATCAAGCTCGAGAAAATTCATACCGATCTCCAGCGAGCAGATATCCTAACCAAGCCTCTAGTTGAGTCTCGCTTCAACCAGTTATGCATGGAATTAGGGTTACTAGACCCTGGTGAAGAGTGCTAGATCCAGGATGCACAAAGTAGCGGATGCTTGCCGATAAGCATCCCTCGCTTTGGATCTTCGCCAACTCAAGCGAGTCGCTTCAAAATTCACTCGCTTGAAGAAGGAGAAATAAGGTGGAGAAAGGAGGAGTGTTGGAAGACGTTCCCTACCAACTAACAGGATTGTTAAGGCTATGGTTAAGGGGGAACTATTGATTGCTCTCGGAGTGATCTACTTCCAAAGCGAGCAAGGAAAGCTGCTACCTAGCCTAGGATTCCTAGCAAGTGGATATAAACACTTGGAAGTACCTTTTCTAGTAAAGGTTGTGGGGTCTTGTATCGGGCCTTCCCACGTAAAATCGGTGAAAGCTTAGGCAGGGCTGGCACCTAGACCTTGCGTCATCTTCCCATCTTTCCGCCAAAGAGGAGCATGCCTTCTCATCTCCTTCGTCGTGGATAATCACTCACTTATTACTCACTCTTCATTGATTTGAGCTGCCGGGTGTTTATTCATTCTTCTCCCACCCTGAATATTGCATCGCTTCAATTTTCCCTATTTTGGGTCAAGCGAGCTGAATGCATATTCATTCTGTAGATCTTAAGTGGAGAGCTTGAAGGGTACCTTTTACATCAAAAGGTTGCAGGGCTGGTGACATGCTTCTGCGTAAAACTGAGAATGTCTTGTCAGAGTTTCTCATTGTCATCCTGTCCTATTCTGCTCTGAGATAAGGACTTGTACTCATCTCCCATTCATCGTGAATAAGTACATAAAAGTGAATCTCCCCTCGGGTTGAAGAAAGCTAGTGTACTTTATTCATTCTCCCCCCCATTCACTTCGATGGAGGACTCTCTAGTTCGTAGAGGAAGATGGAAGAGATGAATGCCAAGAAGATCATGCTTGAAGAGATCTACATACGTGGTATCAATCTCCTACAGTGTGAGATTGACTGGTAAGTGTTTCAATTCAAGTACACTAAGCAAAATGAAGCGTGCTAGAAACCTTCATTTTCTATGTGGAAAATATGAAATGAATCTGACACAAATACAAAGAGGAAAACATTCTTGTTTATCCTCAAAGTATGTAAGTCAGAAACATTTTAAATAAAGTCAAAGAAATTTAAATTTCTTAAACCAGTTGCTTCAGATGGTCAAGCGAGTGCTTCGTCACTCAAGCGAGCCATCACAAGCGGGTGTGGAACAGTCACGCCAAGCGAGTACTTCGCAAGCGAGTAAAAGCCAAGCGGCCACACTCGAAGCGAGCGGGTACGAAGCGAGCGTATGAGCTGTACACACTCGAGTGCAATTTTACTTTTCTACTTTGCATTTAATGCAGTTGAAGTACAAGGCGAAAATTTCAGGCGCGTGGTGTACACTTCAAATTTGAAGCGGGAAGCTCGCACAAGATCCAACCGTTGAATCTCAACAGTTTATAAATCTCAGCCGTTGGATCTACGCCGTTTGAACAAGCGAATCGCGGAAGGCCCCGTGGAGTGCCAACTCACTTTGACGACTCACTTTTACTATGATGACGTCGGACACATCAGTCACGTCGCCCATAGCCGCCGCCCCTACTCAGAACTTTCGGGGAAATTACCGACTCACCCTCGCCACGTCAACCAAACCCTAAATCTATATAAGGGTGTCGATGCAGTCCTGCAGAAGCTTTATCACCCCCCTAAATTTGCTATTCTTGTGAATGCTCTGTAACTCTCTGCAATTTTCACGTGTCTCTTTAAATCTTCACTCAAATCTCTTCAAATATTCAACCATGGTGAAGAAATAAGCAACCCAGACCATGAAGCAGTTCCTAGCCTCTCTTGGTGACAACATTAACGTCGAGCCCTATCTCGACGAAAAGATTGTGGAAGCCAATGGCTTCTTCCGCAGGGCTGTGACCACGGCCGGCTTATGGAACTTCGTCACCGCCAGACCAACTGCAATACTGGCCCCGCATGTAGCCCAATTTTTGCTCAACCTAAAACCAGGCCAAACTTCATCAACAATCACAGATCCCGTCGATGGAAAGTTGGGGGAGGTAGATCTTGCCAAAGTTGCTGACGTTTTCAATCTACCGAAAGAAGGAGTGGATGCTCTTTTGGACCTAGAATTGTCAGTCGACGTCGAGTTTTCTCGGTTCGCCGCCGACAAGAATGCAGAGTTCAAGGTGAAGGGCAGCAATATGAGGACTGACCTGGAAAAGCCTTTCAACCTCATCTGCAAACTGTACACCAAGTTAGTGGTGTGCAGTATCGGAACCTTAGGAAAGGTTTCCGATACGAAGATTTATGCAGTCACCGCCATTGTCGATAGCTTGACCGGAACGAAATTCAACTGGCACAACTGGTTCATCAACCAGATTCACGACGCTGCCAAGGATTTTGAGTATGAGGAAGGAAGCACCGAAGAGATCGTTCGGAAGGGGAGGCTTCGCTTCTTCGCAAAGCTCTCGTATGCATTTGAACAGATGTTCCCGAACAGGAGGTGGACGAATACTGCAGAATACAAGAAGAACAGTGTCTTCTATGACCTGTACAAAACCAACAAAATCATCGTGGACAGAGGAATCTTGGAGGTGGATGTGCTCCTTGTAGTTCCTGTCGCCGAAATGCGAAGTGGGAAAATGTCCAATCGAGCCGCTTCACCTGCGAAGCGAGCGGCTCCCAAGCGAGCGAAGAAAGTGAAGCGAATGTGGAAGTTGATCAACCCCAACCCTCTCCAGCCAAAACTCAAACCATCCCCCAAGCCTCACCCTCTCAACATCAAATTCCCCAACCTTCAACCGCTTAAATCCAAACCCATCAACCCCAAGAACCACAAACTTCAACAACTGCTCAACCCCAACCCGAAGCTTCCACCACCCAACTCCAAACTTCTCATCACTCCTTATACGAGGAAGAATCTGCTTCCTCTTTCCCCATTCCAAACTTACCTTTTCTTCATACAGATCTTGATGCCGCCTACACACTTTATGAACCTACCCAACAAACCCAACAACAAGCACCCACTCAAACAGTCCAAGTTTCAACACCAAACTCTCCCACCGAAACAGCCGACACCACCCAAACTGCTGACACCGAAATTACCATTCCAGCACCTACAAAAGAGGCAGAAGTGCTCAACTTTATTGTAGTCAACGGATTCCATGTATTCATCAACACGGCCAGCTACTGGGAGATGCTCGATGCCAAAGTGAAGCGAGCGTATCCAGACGCTGTCATCCCAGAGCGAATGTTATCTATGCATGAACAGAAGTTGTTGAAGGAACATGAGGCGGATGTAGAGGTGAAGGAGCAGGAGATTGCCAGTCTTCAAAGCGTGATCACTCGGAAGACTGAGGAGTTGGAGAAGAAGGTGGAGGAGGTCAAGAATCTGCGTGCAGATTTTGACAAGACAAAGACCGAGTTGGAGGCAAAACTCGAGGAGAAGGCGAAGTTGGTGGATGAGAAGGAGAAGTTGTTGGAGGAGAAGGTCAAGCTAGTAGAGGACAAAGAGAAAAATATTGATGAGCTCAAGCAGTCGCTTGAAGCTGAGAGGAATAGATTAAAAGCTGTCAACTCCAAGCTAGCTACTGTGGAGGAAGAGAAAAGGAAGGTGACTAAGGACCTAGAAAAAGAAGAGAAAGGTTGTGGAAGAGAAAGATGAGGAACTGATCAAGCTCGGGAGCGAGTTGACCAGGACCAAGAAGGCACTCGACACGCTTGAAAAGGAGTCAAAAATCCTAAAACTCGAGCATGAAGAGGAAAAAGGTGAATTGGAATGCAGGAGGAAAGCAGGAAAAGATGTAGCCCTCAAGCAAGCCCAGCTTGCTGTCGAAATTGATAGAGCACAGAAACTGGCAGGTGATTTTGCTGTCAAGATGGCTGGTGCTGCTCAAGTGAATGTGTCGTTGAACAGAAGAGACAGAGCTATTGCCACTGCTCTGGCAGAACTTGAAGCTGCCCAAAGCCACTTCGGATTAGTCCTGCAAGAGGAGCGCCGGAAAATTCGCGCAGAAACTGAAGCGGAGTTGGATGCTCGCTTCAAGGAAGTGGAGGCACTGGAGAGCATGATGGCTTCAGTAAAAGAAAGGGAGAAGCAGTGTGAGTATTTGCTCAACGAAATTAGCGCAACGACTGCAGAATTAGTACTGGCACAGGAGCACGTTTTCGCAGAACGAGCTGAGCGGATGCTTCACGCTGTCTACAACAAGTTCGATGACATTTACCAATCCATCAGCGGAAAGGTAGTTATCACCACCCCGACAGTCTTAATGATGCCAAAAAGGGGGAAAACATTGAAGAAAGAACTGAAGAAAGAAGGGAAGAAGGAGGAAGTGGAGAAGGTGTGAGAAGGATCGAAGCTGGAAGCTTGGTCCTAGGGGGAAGTGGAGTTGGTGAAGGAAGTGGAGGACAGGAGGAGGAAGTCGATGAAGCTAGGGCTGAATGAGCAAGGAAGATAGGCAAAGACAAAGTGACTGAAGAGCCCCGCAAGCCGCTGGCCGGGAAGCTGCTAGCCTCCTCAGTTGCCGCTCATCCTTCTAGGCAAACTGAGCTGCAGATTGCGGCGGATGAAGCTCTAGCTCTTGCCTTGCAGCAAGAATTTGAACTGAAGAGAAAGCCACTGCAAGATGTGTCTTCTTCCCAGGCAGGCGCTTCAAGTTCATCACTATAAGCGCCCGCTTCAGTTGCTGCCCTCACTTCAACTACTGTTGGCGCCGCTTCAGCCAGTCAAGCGATTGTGCCTATAGAAAAGAAGCAGCAGATGCCACCACCTCCAGCACCAAAAGCTCCATTGAAGCGGACTGCACCTGAACTGAGAGAAGAGGATCCCGCGGCCAAGCACCAAAAGATCAAACAGTCAGTCGCTTCAAGATCTGGTCACTTGGAGAGAAGGAGGAAGAGAGGAAGAATGAAGTCGAGAAGGAGAAGAGACTTAAACTCAAGCGAGTTAAAGTCATAGATGGCCGGATTGAGTCCCACTGGAATGAAGTGAGGCTCATCCAGTCTGCTATCTCTCGGAGTTCCTACATTCCCTTCATGCCTGAAGAATCTGAAGCGTGCCTAGCTCAAGCCATGATGGACACTTGCCGGGTTACCATCAAGGAAATGGTGGACTCCAAGCGCTACTCTCAAGATGAATGTGAGCTAATCCGCAAGCTTGTCAATGAAAAGCTGCCTCATTTCAACTCTGCAGCGAGTGCCAAATTTCATGTAGTCATGAAGGAGCTGACCAGCAGAACGGAGGAGGAGCTGGTTGTGCGAAGAGGAAACCATCCCGATGCTCGAGAGATCGAAGACTTCATCTCCAAAGATCTTCTTGAAATGTGGCTCATCTGCAAAGAGAGGTTTATCAAGGCCTACTACTTCTGGCAAGTAGTGCCTTATCAAGATGAGTGCTCAAGACTGGATGCTCTCAATAATTTCCTGTGCTACTACAATGAAGAGTTGTGGCGGAAAATCTTCACACAGGCTGAAGAAGCAGATCCTAAACTCTCATAGTCAAAGTACCCGCAGTGACAGACTTTCCTATGCCGTTTCTGCCAAACTCAAGCGTTCCAAACAGGAGGATTATTGATGAAGAAGTTGATGAAGCCTTGAGGATGGAAAGCAGCTTCAGACCGAACAAGTACAACATCAAGTCTATGGAAGAGAAGGTTTTTTCTGCCTACTACCTGTAAGAAGAGAAAGAGGAGGAGCAGAAGATCCTTAAATACCATCTATGTTATGAACTGCTTGTTCATCTATCCAAATTTAGTTTCTGTCAAACTGTGTCATTTACATGCTTTGTGAATAATTTATCCTTATGCTACAAACTCACATACTAACCGGAAAAAAAAAAAAAAAAAAAAAAAAAAAAAAAAAAAAAAAAAAAAAAAAAAAAAAAAAAAAAAGGAAAAGGAACTTAAAAGAAAATTCTAACGATTCTGCAAAGGAAGCAGTCGCTTGAAGTTCTTTCCACGGTTAGCTAGGTTAGAAAATCTATTTTTATGTTGGGTTTTGGCATCATCAAAAAGGTGGAAATTGTTGGGAATTGTTAAGGATTTCATGTTAAGGGGGAACTCATAATTGGGAGGCTTTTTAAATTATAGTGTATATTTTGATTGGATCCCAAAACCCCTAGTATCCTATTCCCAAGCGACCCTAATTGATGTAGAAATAGGTTAGTATTTTTCTAAGCCTAAAATGTTAGGAGGGCTTTTTAGTTTGGTTTAGTCGCTTTGATCTTAGACTGCAGGAATTTCAAGTGAAGACCACTCGCTTTGAGTGTGTTTTCCAAGTGTAGCAAGTCTAGTGAGCCGAAGTGAAGCGTGCCGAAGTATAGCGAAGCGAAGCGAGCGCTACAGTAGATTCGAAGCGAGTCTGACAAAGCGAAGCGAAACGAGCGCTACAGTGACAAGCCAAAGCGAGTCAACACGAGTCAATGATTACTAAGCAGTTACTCGGGAAAATTTATTTTCCAAGTACTCGCTACAGTATGACCTTGAAGCGACTCACTTGGAGAGGACGCTACAGTTCTAAAGCGAAGCGAGCCCCTACCTAACAGAAAGCGACAGCACAATTCCCACTCCAATTTGAACGTCGAGTTCAAACTCGAGTCAACTGAAGATCGCCGCATTAATTGCAAGATCTCCATGTGTCAAGTGAGGAGAGGAGTAGCGGAGTTGACTGCCAGGCCGACAAGGGCGCCGCAACAGTACTATCTCGCTCCAGTTACTATTATGTTTGTAACTTAGCCATTTTCAGCAAAGAGCCAAAATTGCGCATCTGAAAAGTAGCCAGCCTGTGCAAGGACTGTCGAGAGGAGGAGGGACAAGGCCACCTACAAAGCAACGGATCTCGGCCATACCTCTGCCTATAAATAGTGAAGGATGAAGACGAAGAGAAGTAGAACACTACTTGAGCATTCAGCTCCTACTGCAAACAAATACTCCCAGCTTTCAGCATACTTTCGAGTCTTTGTTTCCAAGTGTTCTCCGAGTTTCAGTTCCGTCGAAACTCGTCTTCACGACCTTCACACTTAGAGTTCTAAGCCTACTTCATATCCAAGCTTAGAGAAGAGCTCTAGCCATCTTTGCATTCACTGTAAAGAGCTCTTCATTAGTGTGTCTATCGAGAAACCAAAAATCATAACCCTAAGTTCTGTTGTTAGGTTTTGTGTGTTCGTCGAAAGGTTGTTTCCGATCCAAGGCTCTACTTTCCTCGATAGTAGAAGCCTCGATCATAGAGTCTAGATCCAAGCTTACACTTTCCTCGATTGTGTAAAGCTCGATCGAAGCATAGGTTGTAAGGAGAACCCGTAATCTCCCTGTCATCGGATTGAGGCGAGTGAAGCTTCAAGTCCAGTTTAGGTCTTGTATGGTGAACCCAAAATCACCCAGTCTTTGTCAGATCCAAGCAAGTGAAGCTTGATCTTGACATAGGTTTTTGAAGAATCCGCAATCTTCAAAGTTCTTGAGTGAAGAGAACTAGTTGCCTAGTGCAATAAGTGGACGTAGGTGTTTTATCACCGAACCACTCTAAATCGTTGTGTCGTATCTCTAACCATAATCTCTCTATTTTCTGCTTACTGTTTGATTATTCATTGAACAAGCATTTAAACAAACTTAAACTGAAGTTTTCAAATACTTAGGAAAGATTAGCTCATCGAATTACTGCATCTTGAGTAAAGTCTCACTCTTGATCAAGCTTTCGCTTAGGTCAAGAGACTAGCTTATACTGTAGATCCAGCCCTCGACTAGGTCTTAGTTTCCAAGCGAGCACTTTACTTGAAACTCTGAGTTATTGGAAAAGAAGTTGAAAAACTTCAAAACACGTATTCACCCCCCCCCCCCTCCCCCCCTCTACGTGTTTTTCCTCTAACAAACCGGGACCAACAACTCTTTTTGTGAAACAAAACTTCCTTTTTGGGGTTTTTATGCCACAACAATCGAGATGCATTTATGTGAGGACTGGACGTGAGAAGCAAAAAGCCACGACTGGGCATGGAATGTCGTGTCCACCCGCTCATGCACAACGTTTCGCCTCCCACGCGCCTGGAAAAGGTATGCGCATTCAAATTGCCACTTTTAAAAAGTGGATGACGGCACACCTCTTCAATCCTGGTCATTTGATCAAACAGATCGAGGTCGTTCCCCTCTGCCTATAAATAGGGGACCTTCTATCTCTCTAAATGTCATTATCTCCATTATTCACCATTGTTATTTTTTTTCCTCTGCAAACTTACTATTCAAATTCCAAACCCTAACAATTCCTTTGTTTTTACAAGGAAAAAACATGACTGCCGATGAACAAACCTCCACCTCCGTTCAGATCACCATCAAGTGGGAAGAAGCCCACAAGTTCTACGACTCTCTCGTTGTTCAGGAGCCCGATTTCATTTACGATAATCAAGGCCACTCCGGTCTTGACGACGTATTCGAGAGAATGAAGATATGCGGCCCTTCCACCGCATCATCACCACGAAGCCGGCAAGATTTCTGCCCCGACAAGTTCTGCCTTCTACGCATTTTGGAATGAAGCCGAGAACGATTCTCTTGACTTCATCTCCGTTCGTGCTTCCAACAACGTCATTGCCGACAAATCATTCAACCTCCTTGAAGCCATGAAGAAAGCCTATGACTTGGAGGATTCCGGCAAAGAGGCGTTTCCCGATATGCATTCTCAACTTATGGAGGAGTCATTCCAAGCTATGACTCTCTCGACAATAGGAAAACAGCCCTTGACGTATGATTTCAAGGGAATGCAATGAACTCATCTCAAACCGGAATTTCGTTTGCTATTTGACGTCATCCACAAGGTCCTTCTCTCGTAGAAAGGGACAAATGACAGACTGATCCACGACAAATTCAATATTATGGTCGTTGTCTACCATAACCTCCTAGTGAATTGGGGAGGCTGTTAGTTCTTGGGATAAAGGTGGAAGCAAGGAAGGTCAAGACCTCATTTAATAGTGAGGGTGACATGGAGCTGACTGTGCAGAGAAAGATAAACTTTTGCTCGAAGATCTCGCTGATCTTCCAGTCCGTTGATGACCGTGCTAAATGGGCAGATTCAGTAGCCTTCAACGAATCGATCAAACTCTCGTCGAATTAGCGATAGTTCAACATGTCGCTGGGTATTAACGAAGCTTCTCTCATAACATCTGATCTACGGATCATGCCGTTTCTTGAGGCTATGGCGAGGTCCAATCCAAAGTGGAAGGACCCACGTTAGATAGCCAAGGGGGAACCTGCTGCATACCCCCAGCTCAAGAAATCTTCAGGATCATCCTCCA
The DNA here is from genome assembly GCA_029379335.1 of Thymus mandschuricus. Classification (NCBI taxonomy): domain Eukaryota; kingdom Viridiplantae; phylum Streptophyta; class Magnoliopsida; order Lamiales; family Lamiaceae; genus Thymus; species Thymus mandschuricus. Next base: position 41,186,196 of record CM057071.1, read on the forward strand.
CCAAGGGAAAGGAGAAGTTGGTGGAGAAACCAAAGAAGAGTAGTGTGAAGGATGTCGAGGAGAGGCCTTCGACGAAGCAGCGAGTTGGTGCTGCGGTGGTTAGCTCATCCTCTCCTTCCCAGATGATCTCTCTTCCTTCAACAACAGCAAGCCTATCTATTACTACTGTTGAAAAAGTACAACAACCTCTCTCCAAAAAAGTACAACAACCTCTCTCCAAGGAGCAACTAGATGTCACCACCGAGGCGGATGAAGATGCTCCGCAGGGTGGTCTTTACTCTTTCGGCCAGCCGCTCATCAGGTCTTCGACATTTCTTCCATCCATATCATATGATGATGATGACGACGATGATGATACCAGCCTCTATCTGAAGAAGGTTGAGGAAGATGAACGTAGGCTGATCAAAGAGCAAGCTCTTCAGCTCTACGATGATATAGAGTTCGTGGCGAAAAATGTCGTTGATGAACTTTTGCCAGGGATCTCAATGACCCCAGTGGCTTTTCGTATGGCCACCCGCCTTCGTTTGTTCTTGGACATCAAGAATGTTGATTATCATGTGATGTAGTCCCTTGTTCGTGCTGAAGGATCTTGACAAACTGAAGGTGGAGGAGGCCTTTCTTAAGGATGAGTTTCAATACTCATATATTTCAGAAGCTCATTTGAGTTTTCGCAAGCTAGTCCTTACCTCCATGAAGGTAGAAGCTAAGTCCATGGGTGTTGACTTGAAGCCTCTCTACCTAGAAGAAGTTGAATTCTACAATTATGTTGTCCTAGAAAACGAGAATGGACTGAGTCAAATCTGGCAGAATATCATGACTCCAGTCCGTTCTGTTAACGTGGAAGAGATGTTCAATGATGGAGCAGATGAAGAGGAGAAGGAAGAAATCTTGGAAGTCTTCCTGCCCACCAGTCAGCTGGGCTATCTTATTTCCAAAAAGACGAACCAGGTTGTTGAAGATATCAACACCCGTTTGTCTGATCTAGAGAAGCGGCTGGATGCAAGAGCTGGTCAGCTGGAGGATAGGCTGACTAAATTCGTGGATGATGTTTTGTCCAATCTCAAACCACGGATGAAAGGCTGTCAAAAGAAGTGAGCGATGTCACATCAAAGGCTGTTGAGACAGCCAAGGAAGTTGCAGAAGCTGCCGTCTCCAAGCAGATTGGTGACTTCACCCAGGTCCATCTTAAGGATCACGTCAAGGGATTTCTTGGTAATCTTATCAAGGATGAAGATGTAGCTTCCAACAGCGATCTCCGAGCATCTAACAGGGTGGTAAAAGAGGTGGAAGAAAAGCTGTCCACCTTGAACTCTCTCATAACCACCTCCGCATCTGCAGCAAACCTTCGTGAAGCCGCTGTAAGTGGAGACATCTCTGCCCTCTATTCTTCTCGAGAGTCCCTCACCTCCCAGGTCGAAGCCCTCCAGGCTGAAGTGAAGAACCTCGATGGCATTCTTAAGACCCTTTGTGATGATGTCAAAAAGGGGGAAGGTGTGAAGGAGAAGAAAGGGAAGGAGAAAGCAGAGAAGAAGCAGAAGAAGAAGGAAAAGAAGAAATCCAGGGAAGGATCTACCTCTGAAAGGCCGTCTCAATCCCCCTCATTTGCCGATCAAGCAGGAGGTTTTGATCAGCAAGGTGGTTCCTCAACAGGCACTGCGGATGAAGCTCGCCGCATTACCCAGGCCGTATTGATGGGTGCAAATGTTGAATAGGCTGTTGATCCAAATGTTCAAAAGAGGATCCAAGCTGAACGGAATGTTGAACTCTTAATGCTCGGTGCTGCCAAGGCCGATGCCTTGAGGAAGATGAAGAAGGATGAGAAGAGAGCTTATATTGCTCAAGCAGAAGTGGATCGTGACATGAGGTAGAAGCAAACCAATCTCTCTCATCTCAATCGAAAATACTTAAAGAGGAAAGCACAGGATGCACTTGAAGGAAGAGACTGGCTAGGCAAGGAGCTGCAACCTCAATGGGAAGAACTCACCAGTTCCTTCATTCTGCAACACTACTGGATCCAACTCTCTCCTTACAATCAAGAAAATCATGGCGAGGCCTTCTGTTTGGTGTCTAAATGTTCGGTTTTTAATAGTCTTTTCGTGTCCGTTTTTATATTGTTATCGTATCTTTTCATTTGTCTTTGGCTATGATTGGGTTGTTTGGAGTTTTTGGTACTTGTAGGATAAAAAGGACAGAAATGAGAAGAAAATGAGAAGAAAGGTTGTTGAGCAATCATTGACCTCTGGTTCTAACCTCTCATGATTTTATTGAAGATTCATTTTGGATGTAATGAAAGCATTATATCTAAGAGGGGTTTGATAGGAGCACGTAGGCGAAAACGGAGATCATTTTGGAGTTCGGACGAGGAAGATACGGCCGAAACAAGAAAGTCGCGCGCAATCATCCAGATTGAGTTTTGGACGATCGGCCAGATACTTGGCCGATCGGCCAAGTTTCTCGACTCGCGAAAATTCAGAAACTGATCTGGACGATCGGCCAGATTTGGCCGATCGGCCAAACCCTCGATTTCTAGCTGTCTTTTCCTTGTATAACTAGGTTTTCATACCTAGTATAAATACTCTTACATTAGGATGAATTTAAGACATCTTTATCATTGTTTAGCTTTAGTTTTTCGCATTCCATACTTTAGATTTATTTTCCTTTGTTCGATCCGGATCGCTACTTCGTTCGTTTTTAATTCAAGACAATTTCTTTTGTTCGTGTTATTCGTTCTTGCATTCAATTCGTAAGTTCTTTATTGCTTTCTTTTTGTTTGATTAATTGCTTTCTAGTTTCGTAGATTTAATTATTAAGTTCTTAGTTTAATTCGTTCGTTAGTTTTCAAGTTCTTAGTTAGATTCGTTTTTCTCAATTTTCAATTTCCTTAGTTTTTCAAGTTCTTAAAGTTAGATTTATTTCCTTAGATTTTTAGATTTAATTTTCTTTATGTTTAGATTCGTTTTCTTCGTTGCTTTCGTTATTGCTTTCATTTCAATTTCATGCCTAGGTAGTTTAATTGTTTTCGTTTAATTTCTCTAGATTAATTAGTTTAAGTTTATTCTTGTTTTCTAGATTATATTATTTACTTGCTTTGATTTAATTGATTATTTATTTTATTGCCTAGGATTTAAACCAAAAACCAAAACCAAATTCTTTTACTTGCTTTCATAGATTTAGGCTAGTTTAGGACTTGATTGCTACACAGTTATTTGCCCTGCAAAGTTTTCCTTGAGACTCGACATTGGGTTTTTACCTTCTGAGTGCTAGGATAGATTTTGTTCTATTGCGAACACTTTTTGGTGAAACAAATTTTGGCGCCGTTGCCGGGGAAGGCTTTAGGCTATTTGATTGTGTGGTTTCATTTTTCTTTTATCTATCTTTTTATTTATTTTCAGCTCGTTTATTCTTTTTTCCACCGGTGCTTTTGATCCATTTGTTGAGTGTTGTGTATGCTAGGTCGACGATGTCTCTAAAAGAAGTTGACACCTCACATCGACGACATCAATAGGAAGAAGGCGCTCTTAACCGCGAAGAAGGAAGAAGAAGATGAGAGCTCGAAGCAATGGCACAAAATAAATGGAGAAGTCGCACAGTGGATGTGATCAAAGCGAGCCAACAACGTCCTCACACCTCACCCACCCCAGCTGTCCATCTCTTATCTCTACCGAAACAATGTGATCCCTGAAGTTTCAAATTAGATTTTGTTTTGGATAATAGAGATAGTGCGCCGGGTATGTTGGATTTGGGAGCAGCGGTGAACTTGATGCCATACTCGATTTTTGAGAGAATGGGTTTGAGGGATCTTAAGCCCACCAATTTTTGCATCGAGCTAGCCGACGGTTCTTTGAGTCGTCCCTTGGGGATTGTTGAAGACGTTGCTTTACTTGTAAGAAGTATTCAAGTTCTTGCCGATTTCATTGTGCTTGACGTGGGGCAAGGAGCTAGGAGTGACAGAGGTCATCTTCTCTTGTTAGGACGACCTTTCATGGCTACTACTCAAACTCGAATTGACGTTGGATCCGGCACATTAAGCATGGCCGATGTAGGAGGTTCAGTAACTTTCTCAATTTTTGATAATTATTCTTCTAGTTCTAATTCTTTTATCCAAACATGCTCGTATGTGCATATTACTAACGATTTGGATGAGAAAAAGATTGAGGAGAATTTTCAGGTTGCTATGCATGAGGAAGAAGCCATTATTGATGAGTTTTTGAGCAAATTGGATGATGAAGAGATTGTGGAGGAGTTTTTGAGCAATGTGCAAGACATGGAGGATCACAATCGTCATATGGAAGAGTCGGTTTTGAGCTCACAACATGAGGAAGAAATCATGGACAACTTTCTTGTCAATCTCGACAAGGAAGCACTTTTTGTGGAGGATCCATCATCAAGTTTTGAAGATCATGATATTGCTCACATGGATTTTCACACAAGTGTGGGGGAGATAAGTGTCCAAGATAACCCTCTTTTCGAGTTCCAAGCCCAAGAGAAAGAAGAGTCCACCTTTGCATCGAGAGTCGCATATGGATGGTTAAAGATATTGCTCGTTGCAACAGATTTTGGGTGAGAATTTTTCTCGTCAAGCTAACGACGTTAAACAAGTGCTTGGTGGGAGGCAACCCACGTAAAAAAAAAAAAAAAAAAAAAAAGAGATTGCGTCTTTTATTTTGTTTTTGTGTTTTGTTCGGATTTGTGCTTTTTATGTTTTGTTTGGTGTTTGTTTTTGTAGGTTGCTAACTTGGAGTCTCTTGGGATTTCGGGTTTTGTTCGGTGTCTAAATGTTCGGTTTTTAATAGTCTTTTTGTGACCGTTTTCGTAGTGTTTTTGTGTCTTTTCATTTGTCTTTGTCTATGATTGGGTTGTTTGGAGTTTTTGGTACTTGTAGGATAAAAAGGACGGAAACGAGAAGAAAATGAGAAGAAAGGTTGTTGAGCAATCATTGACCTCAAGTTCTAACCTCTCATGATTTTATTGAAGATTCATTTTGGATGTAATGAAAGCATTATATCTAAGAGGGGTTTGATAGGAGCACGTAGGCAAAAACAGAGATCAATTTGGAGTTCAGACGATGAAGATACGGCCGAAACAAGAAAGTCGCGCACAATCATCCAGACTGAGTTTTGGACGATCGGCCAGATACTTGGCCGATCGGCCAAGTTCCTCGACTCGCGAAAATTCAGAAACTGATTTGGACGATCGGCCAGATCTGGCCGATCGGCCAAACCCTCGATTTTTAGTTGTCTTTCAGGGACCAACATGTCTTTCAGGGACCAATTAACTCTTTCAGGGACCAACAGTTATACAAAACTTTAGTTCATTGTTACTCCCGAAGGAGATCTATTTATATGGCGTTCATCATATTCTTTGTTATCTTCAAGGTTCGCTAAAACCTTGATGTATATTACTTATTGAGATACTATTTGAGATTGATGTTGGTTGATTTTGGATAATTATTGCTTATTTTGATTGATCCCCACAAACGTGTTTTTGGGACTGGTATATTATTAAAATCCCCAATATCCTATATGAGGATATATAATGTCGTTATTGTGTTGCATACATGAGTTCTAGAAGAAACATTGTTATAGATATATAATAAGTGATAATCCTGCAAATTATTCACTAAACCACCTCATATATCTATGCACGAGAAATATATAATGTGAAAGATTGTTGTCTTGAGGGGGAGCAACAAATTTTAAATTATTTTAAAAAATAGGTCTCAAAGATCGAAAAATATAATCTTGAAGGCTAAATAGTTGTACTCTTTTTCCCTTACTATGTTTTTTCCCAATGGGTTTTCTTAGTCTAGGTTTTTAATGAGGCAACTAATGCAACACATGCATAAATGTATGTTATGTACACTTTTCCTCTATCGGATTTTTCCAATAGGCTTTTTACGGAGAGGTTTTTAACGAGGCATAAACATCGTAACATAATGTCCAAGAGGGAGTGTTTTAAATATTTATATATGGACATTACTTATGGATAAGTTAGGGTTTTTATTCTTGTATATATATATTACTCGTAACCCTAGTTGTAAGATAATACGAGATTAATGAGAATTCTGCCATTTCTATGCGCCTCCATCTTTTCACTCTATCTCTATCGTCTTCTTCTCCTCTCTTTCTTCTACTATTTGTATGGTGGATCCAGATCACTTTACAATAAAATCAATTTTGTTCGTAGAAAAATATGTTTGATAGTTACAATGTATTGAAGTTTTTCCCAAATAAAATCCCTTTTGTTCGTAGAAAAATATGTTTGATAGTTACAATGTATTACAGTTTTTACCAAGTCGAAGAGAAGGAGAGGTACAGTATTACTTAATCACAAGTTTTGATGCAATTTTCAGAAAATAGAAAAAGCCAGAATTGAACATACTTGAAATAATGAAGAGGTGATTGATACGATTATACGAAGAAACATGCGATAATTTAGAGTCCACTCAAAGGAACAATTAACTTTCCAAATTGCAAAGATTAGGATCCCAATATTATTTAAACTCTGACTGACAATTATTTAAACTGTGAAAAATTATTCAAACTCTCAAAATCACTTTGATATGAACTCCAATATTAATCAAACCGTGCATATTGTTAAACCACCGAATTTCTATAGATCTCAATCAAAACCCTATGTCTGAACAAGTTCCACAACAAAAAAATCTCTTTCGATTTTTTTTTTAAGTGTAGTGAAATGCCAGACACAAATTAATAGTTAAAAAAGGTACCTTGGTGGGTGAAAGAGTGTAAAATTCGAGAGTTTCAAAGGTTTTCATATGAAAATAGAGATTCAAAAATGGAGATAGTTTCATTCAACAAAGCTCAAGTCGTACACTGTTACATCCATTCCTTTTATATCTAACTACAAAAACAAACTTGGAAAGAAAGGAATGATCTACACCCTACACGTCAGACTAAATCCAACGGCTACGATATAAAGTTCACTAACAAGACATGGACTAATAGAAACAAGACACGTGGACAACAACTCCACTTATTTGTGAGACATAGACTTCGACACCCACACACAGCACACCCCAGCACTATTTCTCCATTTCTGCATGCTTCTTCATCTCATCACCTTCCTCATCACCACTGAAACTCTGCAATCCATTCTTCTGCAATCCATCCTTCTTACACCCCCCCTCCCCCCGCGCAAGATGAGAATGGTGAACATCACCCAAACTCATCTTGGAAAGTAAAACACGAAAACGAGCAAGAGGAAGAGATTTAGTGAAAAGATCTGCAAGCTGGCGTGAGGAAGAAAGACGATGAGGAAGAACAAAACCAGCCAAGTACTGATCACGAACAATATGGCAATCAATCTCCAAATGCTTTGTACGTTCGTGAAAAACTGGATTTTTAGTAATGTGTAGAGCTGCTGCATTATCGCAATAAAGATTGATGGGAGTTGATGGAGCCCGTAAGTCATGGTTCGAAGCCCGGAGGCCCAGAATTAAAGATGATATGGGATGAAGATTGAAGAAATTATTTAGTAGTTTAATTAGTTGAGTTTTTATTAATATTTTATTAATTTTCGTTTTAATTTGGTTTTTTAGTTGATAGGGTTATTTTAAGCATTATTTTAGTGATTTTATTCCTTTTTAGACTAGGTTTTGGTTTGGTATATTATAGGATAGGTTTTTAACTAGTTTCCATGTGGAATTATGACTCTATGAAGCCTATAAATATGGCTCATATATCATGGATGAAAATTAGATCAGATTATTCATTAATATATTTGTGAGTTTTATTCTCTCTTGAGAGTTCTTCGAATTCCTCTTGATTATTCCAAGACGAATTCATTATCCGGCGAATCAGCGAGTAAATCAAACCTCGTTGTGTGTCATTCATCGTCCCCGTGTGGCCTGGCGACCGTTTCTTTGGGTTATAGAGACTTCGGTTTATCTATAGTACTTAGGAGGGTTTAGTCCATTGACGTATTGGGATTTCCATCTTTAGTTAGTTTCAGTCTTCCGCGTGCGTGAGTTCTACGATTCTCACCAAGGATCGTATCATTTGGCACCAGAGACAGAGTTTACGTAATTCAGGTTCTATCTTTCCTTTTGTCTCTTTCGTTTTTGTATCGTTTTGTTCGTGTCGTTTTTATTCGTGTCGTTCGTTCGAGTCTTCTTCTAATCGTTCGTCAGATTCGTTTCTGTTTTTTTTTTTAAAAAAAAAATCGTATCTGTGTCATAGAGTCGTCCTTTGTAGCTTTTCGTTTCGTGTCAAGTATTCAGATTCGTTTCTGTGAGTTTTCGTCTTTTTCTCGTATTTTTCGTCGGCCAGCACTAAAACGGCCATAACTTTTGCATACAGACTCCGATTTTGCTCCATGATACCTTTTCGGAAAGCTCTCAAAAAGATCTATACAGTGGTTCCGACTTTGTCGGAATCGGTTCGTTATTTTTGCAATAAAAGGCCATTTAAAGGGTCAAATCGTCCGCTGAAGTTTTCGGTAAATTTTCGTGTCTTCCGATTTAGGGTTTCTTAGTTCAGTCATCTTGTCTTCCTACTTTCAGTACTCTTGGTTCGTTAATAGTGATTTCTGTGGTAGATTAAGGGAATTTGAGCCTCTTAAGAGAGATTTGAGTGGAAAAAGGCAATAGAGTATGTTGGATGAGGAGCTTGATCAACAAACAAAATTCAAGATAGAGGCGATGGTGAAACAATGGGGCGAGGAGATGAGGTCTGAATCGGTGTTAATTTGTTCGAAGAGTGGAGGTCGATACAAAGACAAAGTCCGAAAATACAACCAACGTAGCCATCTTGGTGAGGACGAAGATGTGGACATTACCTACTTTCAAGGGAAATATGATCCAGAGTTGTATCTTCAATGGGAGAGAAATATGGAGATAGCTTTTTGTCATCATAACTATTCTGAGTTCAAGAAGGTGGACTTGGCATCCAGGTTGTTATTGGACTATGCTCTAACTTGGTGGGATCAATTGGCTAAGAGTAGAAGAAGGAATAGAGTGGAGCCAATCATGACTTGGAAAGAGATGAAGGCGGTGATGAGGAAACATTTTGCACCTTTCCATTTTTATCGTGGGAGTCAGAATAGTTGGAGGCAGTCTCAAGCTACTACTGTTCCATACTCGAAGAACAGTTTTTTGGAGAAAGAAGAGCAGCCGAAGGAGTACATATGTCCATTTGTGAAGCCAAGGTCAGATTCTTTGAGTTTTTCTCTTCCAACTTGTGATGATGGAGGAGTTGTGACCAAAGATGAGAGAAAAGATCCAAAAGTGACGGTCTTGGAAGAACAAAATGAGGAGGTGGAAGAAATCGAAGCACCTTCTGGACTACTTACTTTATTTGATGATATTGATCGGAGTGTGCAGAATGAAGAGTATGATGGAGAGCAGCAAGTGAACATCATTCATGTCGAGGATGAAGTGTCGTTTGTTTCTCTTACTCCAACGCAAGTGGATGAGGATGATCAAGTGCAACTTTCAAAGGAGGTGGAGATGGTGAAGTCCAAGGAGGAGAAAGTAGAGACAAACGAGAATGGATTGATGCCCGAGTCTCTACTTGATCAGAGTAGTGCCTTGGAGTGGATTGTGAATGAGGAGAAGTCCATGGAGGCAACGTGGAACAAGGGGAATGTTTCGTCCACTAATGATCTTGATTGTCTATTTTCTTCTACTTATTCATTTGTGCAGGCATTTGATGATGTTTCTTCCAAAGATACATTTCATGGCGTATTATCAATTAAAGGAAGTGAACATCAAATCGAGTTCGAAGGATTGAATGAGTTGGAGAAATGTGAAGAGATCAAGAAACAAAATTTCTTTCCTTTTGATGTAGGAGACAGCTAGGATTTGAGGACAAATCCTCTTCAAGAGGAGGGGAATGATGGAGCCCGTAAGTCATGGTTCGAAGCCCGGAGGCCCAGAATTAAAGATGATATGGGATGAAGATTGAAGAAATTATTTAGTAGTTTATTTAGTTGAGTTTTTATTAATATTTTATTAATTTTCGTTTGAATTTGGTTTTTTAGTTGATAGGGTTATTTTAAGCATTATCTTAGTGATTTTATTCCTTTTTAGACTAGGTTTTGGTTTGGTATATTATAGGATAGGTTTTTAACTAGTTTCCATGTGGAATTATGACTCTATGAAGCCTATAAATATGGCTCATATATCATGGATGAAAATTAGATCAGATTATTCATTAATATATTTGAGAGTTTTATTCTCTCTTGAGAGTTCTTCGAATTCCTCTTGATTATTCCAAGACGAATTCATTATCCGGCGAATCAGCGAGTAAATCAAACCTCGTTGTGTGTCATTCATCGTCCCCGTATGGCCTGGCGACCGTTTCTTTGGGTTATAGAGACTTCGGTTTATCTATAGTACTTAGGAGGGTTTAGTCCATTGACGTATTGGGATTTCCATCTTTAGTTAGTTTCAGTCTTCCACGTGCGTGAGTTCTACGTTTCTCACCAAGGATCGTATCAGGAGTAGGAATGCTTACACCAAAATCCGCCATTAGATAAGAAATCCATTGAAGCTCACGCACTGTAAATCCCAGAGCTCTATACTCAGCTTCCGCAGTAGAAGCAGAGACTGTAGACTGTTTCTTACAGCGCCAAGAAATTAAGGAAGAACCCAGAAAAATGCAGTAACCTGTGATTGATCTCCTAGAATCTGGGCATGAACCCCAATCCGCATCACTATAGGCCTGGAGATGAAGAGTGCTATCAGCAGAATAAAACACACCCAAAGATGGACACCCTTTCAAGTATTTAACAACATGAAGTGCAGCATCCGTGTGTGCTTTAGCAGGTTCAGATACAAATTAGCTCAACTGCTGCACTGCATAGGAAATATCTGGTCGAGTCAGATTCAAGTACAGCAGTCTCCCAACTAGCTTTCTATAGGATTCTGGTTGTGGAAGAAGAACCTCTGGTGCTTTACAAAGATGAATTCCCAGAGGTAATGGAGTAGAAACATGAGAGCAAGTAGTTAATCCCACTGTATCAACGAGATCCAATATATATTTCCGTTGATTTAAGGCCACACCAGAAGTACTTCTAGCTATTTCCATGCCAAGGAAATAATGTGCATCACCTAAATCTTTGATAGTAAATGCAGTGTGAAGCACTTCCTTGATCTGATGTATAAGAACCTCAGATGGACTACAAATGAGGACATCATCCACATAAACCAAGAGACAAATGTAGGAATCTCCAGCACCTTTGACAAATAGACATTGATCATGTGCACTTTGAGTGAAACCTTGACTATAAAGAGCTTTACAAAACTCAAGATTCCACTCTCTAGATGCCTGTTTTAAACCATATAAACTCTTGACCAATTTACAGACTTCACCTGGTTTGGCATCCAAAAAACCTTTAGGGGGCTCCATGTAAATTTCATCATGAAGGAAACCATGAAGAAACGCATTATTCACATCAATTTGATGAATATGCCAACCAGACAAAGCAGCAACTGCAAATAAGGCTCTCACTGTCACAAATTTAGCAACTAGAGAGAAAACTTCCTGATAATCAATGCCAAACTCTTGATCATATCCCTTAGCTACTAATCTTGCTATATACCTCTCTACTTCTCCATTAGCCTTCAGTTTTAACTTGAAATACCATTTGCTACCAATGACATTCTTCCCTGGTGGTAACTGAACAAGATCCCAAGTATGATTTTGGTGTAAAGCATCTAACTCTGCCTTCATTGCTTTCACCCACTGTGGTGACTTACTGGCCTCCTTATAAGTTTTGGGTTCTTGTGTGGTGGTGACATTAAAGAGAAACCCCAGATATGTCTCACTTATTGCAGGTGAAACTACAAAGGGAAAAGTAGGAGGTGAAGAGGAACCTGGATTAAAGGGTGGAAGCTTATCAGTATCAACACAACCAATGAAGTCCTATAACCACCCAGGCTCTCTCCTTATTCTATGACTTCTCCTAAGAGAAGTCTCATCTTCCAATGGAACAGCAGGTGCAGACTGTATAACTGCAGTGTGCTCTACATTCCCAGGAAGAACAGCACTAGGCTCCAAATCTGCAGTGTGGTCTGCATTTGTAGGTAAGGGTTGTGCTTTCACAGGGCTCTCCATTTGCTGAACTCCACTATCAACATCAATCCTTGCTTCAACAAAAGGAACTACTGGCAAAGTTGTAACATCTGTAGTGGGCTTTTGTGGATCAGCAAATGGAAAAACATCTTCTACAAATTTTACATCCCTTGAAATTAAAAGCTTAGAAGCACTCAAATCAAACAAATGATATCCCTTATGTGATGCTGCAAATCCCAAGAAAATACATCTATTGCATCTAGCATCAAACTTACTTCTGTGTGGAGAGAGATTGACAGCAAATGCCAAGCACCCAAATGGCTTGAGTATGGAAAGATCTGCTTCAACACCAAAAAGTAGTTCATGTGGTGTTTTCCAGTCTAAAATTTGACTAGGCACCCTATTGATTAGCCAAGTAGCAGTGAGTATAGAATATGGCCAGAATTTCAAAGGAAGGGAGCTTTGAAACATCAATGCTCTAGCTGAATTTAACAGCATCCTGTGCCTTCTCTCAACCACTCCATTTTGCTGAGGAGTATATGGACATGCCCTCTGATGAATGACTCCCAGCTGGTTTAAAACCTCTCTAACTTGCTTATTAACAAATTCTGACCCATTATCAGTTCTAAGGACCTTGATTTCTTTACCAAACTATGTCTGCACAAGTTTAAAATATCTCTTAAGAATGGTGCAAACCTGTTCCTTCGATCTCATCAAGTAAGTCCAAATACATCTGCTATGATCCTCAACCACTGTAAGAACATATCTAACATTGTCAATATTTTCTTCCCCATAAGGTCCCCATACATCTGCATGCACCATTTCAAACAAAGAGCCTGACCTCTTGTTCAGCACAGGAAACTCTTGCCTACTTTGCTTGGCCAGTAAACATACCTCACACTTCTCAATTTTCTCAACATCTTCATCTGTGAAAAGCTCCTTAAACATCTTCATATGTTTCATTGCTGTTATGGAACCATGACCTAAGAATATATGCCATTTCTCTAGAGTCATGTCCTTAGGATTAAACACATGGCAAAAATGGTTCTCCATAGTATTTCCAAAATATACAAGTTGTTAACCATCTTGCCAAGTCCAAGAACTTCCTCAGTTCCCTGTCTTTGAATTATACACCTTTGGGGTAGGAAAACACACTTAGCTTGTGAATCCCTAACTAGTTGAGCTACAGACATTAGGTTATGAGTGAAATCTGGCACAAACATGACATCATTTAAGTAAATATCCTTATTTACTCTAACTGAACCTCCACAATACACTTCCTTTGATGTACCATCTGGTAGCCTCACCAATAATGGCTTATCATACTTAAAGGTAGTTACCATTAAATCAGCATCACAACATACATGTGAGCTTGCACCAGAGTCTATGATCCAAACATTTCTTTCCATGCTAGACAGTAGGCTAAAAGCATAGTGTATATCAAATGGATTTGATGTTACCTCAGCTTTGTGCAACATATTGATGTCTCCAACTCCTTGATTTCCTTGCCCTTTCTGCAGAAACTGACCCATGTACTTTGCTATCTCAGTTTGGATCACTTTTCCAATATCTCCAACTCCTTCATTCTGCAACATCCTTCCACTATTTGACCTTGACCTGGTGTGATCATCTTCCTCAACACAGTTTACCCTAGCAGCTTTATTTTCCCTCAGTTTCTTATACCAATCTGGATATCCATGCAATTTGAAACACTCTCCAACTTCATGTCCATTGGCATGATAGTGTGAACACTTAAGCCGTGCTCTCTCTTCCTTAGTTAGCCTCTTCTGTGATGAATTAAAACCTCCTTTATATCCAGCATATCCATGAGTTTGCCTTCCAACATTCATCACTAGCCTTGAATCTACACCAGTTTCTTCCTCATTCAACTCCATTTGATCTTCCACTTGTATTATCATGCCATATGCTTGCTCAACAGAAGGCAAAGGCTCTAACAACATGATATGTCTCCTTGTTTGTTCAAATACCTCATTCAAACCAACCAAAAATTGCACCAATTTCTGATGTTCCTCTCTAATAACATAATCATTTTCAGCATCACATGTACAAGCAATAGGAGGTAGCAACAGATCTAATTCATTCCAGAGATTAGTTAAATTGATGTAGTAAGCAAAGACACTTTGATTTCCTTGTTTAAATTGTATAATCTCTCGTTGCAACCTATATGTCTTAGGACCATTGCTTCTACCAAAACGATGCATCAAAGCACTCCATAGTTTTTCACTAGTTTCATAGTGAGAAAATGCATTCACAATCTCCTTAGATATTGAGTTAATAATCCACTGTGCTATCATATAATCAGTCTTAATCCAATCATTGTAATACTCCTTATCCTCTTCAGGTTCAGTAAACACAACATCAATAAAGGCTAGCTTGCTACGAGCTCCTAATCCGTGTCGAATCGATCGCGACCATTGGAGAAAATTGGTACCTGTTAACGGAGCAGCAACCAGTTGCATCCCTGGGTGATCGGACGGCTGGAGCTTCAAATACTCATCTATCTTCTTCTGCGACAGCTCCGGTGGTGGTGGTGGTGGATCTCCACTTCCATCTGGAGTAATCGGATCCTTGCCATTCATTCTCATTCCATTCTGCTGAGTCTTCGAGCTTGATGCCTCCGACAATAACGCCTGTGAATAACTCTTCCGTCCGCCTCTCGCCATCAGATCGAAACCTTAAGCTCGTGATACCATGTAAAATTCCAGAGTTTCAGAGGTTTTCATATGAAAATAGAGATTCGAAAATGGAGATAGTTTCATTCAACAAAGCTCAAGTGGTACACTGTTACATCCATTCCTTTTATATCTAACTACAAAAACAAACTTGGAAAGAAAGGAATGATCTACACCCTACACGTCAGACTAAATCCAACGGCTACGATATAAATTTCACTAACAAGACATGGACTAATAGCAACAAGACACGTGGACAACAACTCCACTTATTTGTGAGACATAGACTTCGACACCCACACACAGTAAACCCCAGCACTATTTTTCCATTTCTGCATGCTTCTTCATCTCATCACCTTCCTCATCAACACTGAAACTCTGCAATCCATCCTTCTTACAGAGAGAATTACGCCCCAATGTCAATCTACAAAATGATTATCCCTGTGTATAATCCTAAATAAGCTCTTTTATTATTTTATATTTCATACATAATAGGAAAAAAAATACATACCCAAATTATTATGATCCTTTCTTATTAATTTCTTATGGATAGACCTAGTGGTGTTCAAAAGAATCGGAACCGGCGGTTAAAATCGGAACCGGAACCGAAATCGGCAGTTTTTTTAACCGGAATCGAAACCAGTGATTCGAAACCGGAAAAAGAACTGTCGGTTCGGTTAAGGTTCCTAAGGCTTGGAACAGTAATCGGCGGTTCGGTTCCGGTTCCATTTTTAAACCGGTGGTTCCAAATTTTGGAACCGCCCAGTTTATATAAATTTTATTATTTTTATTTTTTTCTTAAATATGATTTCTAAACAAATATAACATTATTTGTTAAACTTCATAAATAATAACTAAATATATATAAATTTTGGATTTTTCAATTATATAGGTGTTACTCCAAGCACCCATTCGTTACCATTTGTTATTTTTTCATTGTGAATATGCTTATTGTTTTTATAAGAGTATTACCCTTCTCAAGTTTCTTATTTTTTCGATATATGATATCTAACACATCCCAAATTATAAGAAGAGTAGCACATCTCACTATCTCACATTGAAAAACTATCAAACTTGAGAAGAGTGACACCCTTATAAAAGCACATACATTTGTCCCACATTGAAAAAATAGCAAATAAGGGTGTGGGAGAAACATGCACCTATATAATTGGAAAATGGTCCAAAGCCTTATGAAATAAAAAAGTTTAAAATTTGAAAAAAAAAAAAATGCCCGGTCTTTTTCGGTTAGAACCGGAACCGCGGAACCAGCTGTTCCGAAACCGTAACCGGAACCGTGTATTGGCGGTTCAGTTTCGGTTCCTCCCCCGACGGAACCGTAACCGGCAATTCGGTTCCGGTTCTAACCGGAACCGGAACCGTGGGCACCTCTAGATAGACCAAGAGGAACACAAAAAGGTAATGATGAACCTTTTGAATACTCTAATGAGCGCATTGTAGATTAAGCCGGCTACTCCTTCGTCCCTTTATACTAGTTACCTTTCTTTTAGAGTATTAGAATTAAAAAATTGTGGATTTATGTGTTAATGTGATGAGTGCATGTGCAAAAAATGTTTTTCCTTTAGTAACATTTTACCAAATAAGGAAACGTAACGTGTTCCGCAAAACGTACTAAAAATGAATACGTAACTAGTATAAAGGGAATGAGAGAGTATGTGTTTAACAAACGACAACATCGCAACCAACAAGCTCATAACGCTCTCAATCACGATTGGATTGAGCATATATGACTAAAATTAGGAACTCGTGATTAAATATGTACTACTCCCTCTGTTTTTTTTATAATGGATTTTAGACTCTTGCTCTTATTTTTTTTTTTTATAAGGTGTTCTCATATTTCTAGGTAAAATTTTCAAATTCCAATTCATTATTCTTCAATTTTCTCTTGTTTTCATTATCTTCATTTATCACAATTAATGTTTATCTCTTCTTCCAAAATAATTTCATCTATTTTTACATGAAAAATATGATTTACGAGAAAAAATATGAACATAAAAGAATAATCATTAAGTTTTTTAATTCTTGTTTTTGAGCTAAAAACCCCTCATAAATAAAAACGGAGGGAGTATAGTTTATTTGAATTATAAAACTGTAGCTCATCATTTTAATAATAAACTTAAGTATATGTAAAAATAATCATTGAATTATAAAATAAAGTGAATCGTGTCGATCTTCGGGGGCACATCACTAGTTAACATATCATCCCTCAGTTCATTTATAAAGAGATAAGTTCTATTTTCGTCCGTCCCACTCATATAGGGATATTATTTTAAATAGCAAAAGTTTAACCTATTAAAAATCATTTACACTACTTTACCTACCACTATCACTTCCGTCTTAATTCGCGTGTCGGAAAAAATTATTCCTTTGTGAGTGGAACGAAGGGAGTATAAAATATAAGGATTGTGGATAATATCCTTTTTGTTAGAGGGTTGGGTTGTAGAGGTCAAGAATAAACATAGTTTAGGGGGACTAATGTTGCTTAATTTTGAGTTTCTCATTTCCCTTCTTTTCTATTTTACGAGGGCCTTGAATCCTTACAAATGTTAGATTTCTTATTGCACGGGTTCTGTGTTTTTCGGGATGGGCTAGAGAGTAAAGACGGTATTTATTTTGTGTTAAAACTATTCATTGAATAGAAGAGGTCTTATTGCAATATAAATGAAGTCTAAAACTATCCAACTTGTCGTAATTTAAAATTTTATTAGGAATTCTTACAAGTAAATTTAGATATCTCCAATTTGATGCGAGACTTGGGCGGCTTAACGAGATGTTTGAAGAATTTCGTTCTTCTTGATTTTTCAATTTTGAATTGGATGTAAGACTTGAACGGCTTGACCAGATGTTTGAAGATTTCGCTCTTCTTGATCTCTCGGTTTTGATGTATGGATTTAGCGGTTTTGATGTATGGATTTAGCAATAATCCGAAGGTGAACGACCACTTTGAATTTGATCTCTCGGTTTTGATGTATGGATTTAGCGGTTTTGATGTATGGATTTAGCAATAATCCGAAGGTGAACGACCACTTTGAATATTGTAGAGAAAACGTAGAGAATTTGTATTCTTGTCTTTAGATCTTTCTAATTATTGGGGTGATTTATGAATGCTCTAAGCACCCTTATTTATAGGTGTAACAGTAGCAGACTTTATGAGCTTTTGGACTTTATATTGGGCCTTCACGATGACGTGTTACAATTCTATTGGTTATCAGTTATGATATATTAATAATAAATTTAACTTATTGGTAAAAAAATTGATATTTATCTTAATATCCGCATTAATTAAATACATTATTTAATTTTAATTTTATGATAATCTAAATCAAATAAATATAAAAAATTAATAAAATATTTTATTTTCCTCACTAAAAATGACGTGCCTACACTAATTAAGGGAAAAAAAACATTATTAATAGTACTAGCTTAGTGTACATTTCTTTTTATCTATGAATTGATTAAGAAACAAAACAAAACAAATTTATTAACCGAACTAATTTAGTGTATACCGAAAGTCGACAGATAGCACTCTATTATAAAATTATTAAAGTAAAACATAAGAACATAATTATTCATTCAAAAAATACTAGTCCAATACTCTATTCGAAAGCATGTTTGCACTTCACTTATATTAGAAAATAAAATGGATGAATGGCAAGAAATATTTCAGTTTCACATATCTTAAATGTCAACCAACATGCATTTTGCGACATCGAAAAATATGCATTCATTCAAATTTTGAATGATATACTTTGTCATGTAACATTTTTTTCAGGTAGGCATATAAAAGTCGGTGATGACAATAATAGAAAATTATGTTAATGACCCATTTCCTTGGATAGTCTAATTTATTAATAGTGAATTGTCAAGCTGCTCGTTGCTCATATTAATTGAATATTAGGTGGTCAATAAGACAATATTTCAATGGGTCATATTCATTCAATTTTTTTAATGTTAAGTTACATGTTGTTTGTGGTAATTGAAAAATAACTAAACAAAACAACATTTTCTTGAATAGTCATTTTCTTTTAATTTTGAATGTCAAACCACCGTTATTTATTATTGCATGGGGCTTGAGATGTTGATGAAGTCGATTTGAATACCTTCTCAACAATACAAATTTTGAATATCAAATGGTCCATTATTTACAACAATCGAAAAATAGGGGTTCATTAAATTTTTGTAGGAGTATATCAAATTTCTCATTGTTAGTGGTAATCGATAAATTAATGAAAGTCACAATTTCTCACGAAATCGTATTAAATTAAATGAAGCCGCCCTAATTGTACGTAATGGCACGTAGAATATTAGAATTTATTTTGCTATTATATACTCCCTCCGTCTTTAAATAAGTGTCCCGAGCCGCCAATTTGAAAAAACCAAGGAGAATGCTAAAATGACACTTATGCCCTTAAAATCCTTGATTATTTATTTATTTATTTTTGTCTTTCTCCCACTTTTAGATTTTCAAGAAGGGTAGTTTTGGTACTTTTGTGTAATTTTTGCTTGGAAAAATGTGATAGGACACTTATTTAGGGACAAATTTTTTGCGGCTCGGGACACTTATTTAAAGACGGAGGGAGTATCTCGCATGTATAGCTATTTTATGTGTAAAATGATTCAACACGATTATGCTAAAGAAATGTACTCCCTCCGTCCCTTTGGAGTTGTTACATTTCTTTTCAGCATTTGTCTCAAGCATTTTCGAGCGTCATGATGGTAAGTTTCAAAATATCTTTTTGTGAAAATTTTAAATTTACGAGATACTATAAGTGTTTTACTATCTCATAAAAAGGAAAAAATCTTTAATAAGCTATTTTAAAACTTATCATTAAAATTCTCGAAAACGCTTGAGACAAATGCTAAAAAGAAATGTAACAACTCCAAAGGGACGGAGGGAGTAGAAGATTAATGGTTTTAGCGCACCAGGACACCGAGTTCTTCTCTTTAATGAGTGACTCAGGTTCGATCTCTTTTATGAGCGAATTTGTATGTGTGTATTAGTCAAGCAGTAGGGGTTTAGATTAATGTATTGGACCTGAAAGATATCGAGTTTGAATCTTTCATGGTGCGGCCTTTAAAATTTATGTGGTAAAGTTTTAAAAAAAAAATGTAGAAGAATGGCCGAGTTGATTCAAAATGCAGTTTACAAAAACCGTACACTTATAAACATCTCTAACTTTTCCTCTCATTTTTTCTTGTTTGAAGATGTAGACGTAGATCGCTCTACTTTCGAATTCTTTTTAGAAGAATCCGAGCTACGGATCCATGTATACCCACTGGGAATCATAAACGGATCCACCCCCTCACCGCTACCTCTATTGCTTTCTTTCTGACCACCGCCGCCGCTCTTCGACTGTGGCAAGTAATTACTACTATCCTGCTTATCATCACTACTCATCCCCTCCCCCTCTTCATCGCCGTCGAAATTCCTTGGACTTGACGGCGGCGTGTGGAAATCTTCCTCAACTGGTTGCAGCTCAACAAATTTTGTGAATGTTATCACCACTCTCACTGTAGGAACCACAGGAATCGAAATCTGATTCAACAAAACCAATTAAGTTGAAGTAGCTTATTAGATGAGTTTCATCTTTAATTCTAATGTTAATTTAAACAAATATTTTAAAAATCGAATCGGAAGTTGAACAAGCAAGACCTTCTATTCCCGGTTTTTTAAATTGTATCGCGGTCGAATTGGCCGGAACAAAAAACGCTAGACAAAACCGTGAACTAAATTCATGTTCGATTTCCAATTCAACATGCCGGTTTAAAGCACTTATTTAAGCAAATGGCATTTTATTACCTTCACCGGAAACGTCCCCGGTGGGAACGTCGTCTGAAGTACCTCTCGCATTCTTTTAACGGCCTTAAGCTTTTTCGACAAAATATCTAACAGTCGTTGCAGCTCCTCCGTCTCCAAGGGAAATTGCTCCGTCAGCCAAAGCATCGGCCGCAGATTCTTCTTGAACTCGGCTTCCTCCGTCGTCTGCGGCGGTGCAAACTTCTTATCTGTCGCCGCACGCGGCGGTTCTGAATCTGTCTGTAACTTGCATTCGCGGAACGTGAGGACCACGTTGTGCATTTCGTAAACCCTGGATCTCCATTTCCCTACATGTTCGGTTCTATCTTGTCGCCTCCAATTCTTGCAGCTGACCAGCTGAGCTTTCGAAACGTCGACGCCCGGCCGGTGAACGCTCGTCTGGTTGCAGTCTTTTGCGATCTGGGCTTCCGACAAGGTGGCGCCTTTTTGGTATTCGGCGAAGTGGACTTGCTTCTTGTCGTGTTTAACTACGAGGAGGGAGCCCTGAGGGACGTCGACTTCATTGGAGTCGACGTCGTTTAGGAAGAGGAAGCTTTGGTTGCGGCGTTTGAAGTTGAGGCCATCAAATCCGGCGAGAGTTGTGTCGGCGCGAAGGTTTCCAGCGCGCTTCCATATCTTATACGTGTCAGAAGGCGCCACTCTGCCGATGAATGGGACGATGGAGCTCTCGAAGTGGAAGGAGATCTCCATGTAGAAGTCCCGCATGCGCCGGAGGGCGGCGACAAGGCGGGGGAGGCGGCGCCGCCATTTGGACCATGTGCTTATGTGCCCGTGTTGGACGAGGATGGGAGCAATCTCCTTGCAGCGGCGGAGGAGGGATTCCTGCTGGGGGTTCCACCCGGAGGCGTTCTGAAGGTAGATGTTGGCGCCGGCGGCCGCAAGGATGCGGGCGGCGGTTACGTCGTTGAGGCGGACTGCGATGTGGAGTGGGGTTTCTTTGAGGGGGTTGTCGCGGCCATCGAGGGCGGCGGAGATCTGTTCGGCAAGGCGTTCTTCGGCGAGGGATTCAGATTCTGTACGGATAAGGTTGGCGTCGGAAAGTTTTGGTAAGGAGGAGGTGATCCGGGTGAGGGTGGCATGGTCGCCGGTCGCCACCGCGTAGTGAACGGGGCTGTGGGCGTAGTCTTCTGGCTGCACGGCGGCGTTGACCAACGTCGAGGGCCTTGTTGATGGCTTAGACATTATGCAATATTTATTTGGAATATTTAGCTATAATTAACTCGTTGAATTGTACTACAGAAACGAGACGAGAGAGCGAAAGAAAAAAAAAATGTAAAACTTTTTTACAAAAGAGATAATGATCACTTGTAACCAAACCGCAGTAAAAACAGGAGAGCCGATGATGTTCGCAATAAACATAGTATAAAATTTCAACTTATAGCCACACAACTAAAATAAAACGACTCTTGATGTACTCGGCCTAATAATAGCAATATCATCTCAAAGGATTAGATTTTTTGGCGTTGACTTGGAAAATTAAGCATATTGTCAACGTAACATATTAAATATCCTTTATGTTGGATGGATTAGAGTATAAATTGTAACTACTTTACTACATGTCGAAAATTGACGGGCTTTAATTATTTTTTAATGTTCAGATATTTATCAATGAAATTTATTTTAAAATATTTTAGACTATAATATCAATTTTTATTTCCTTACAAACAATAAAAATAATTTAAGAATAATAAATATAAGAACCAATTCAATGCCGATTCATATTATATTCAAATCTTCGACGTTTAAAGACTTATAATTCAATTTGGTGCCGAAAATAATTTAAGAATAATAATCGTTAGCACCTCCCTCATTCTTTTGAAGGTCTTAAGGGATAAGGTGCAAAAATGCCCTTAAACTTTACATGAAGGAGCAAAAATACCCTTAATGTATATTTTGGTGCAAAAATGCCCTTAAGTTTCACATGGAAGAGCAAAATTGCCCTCAATGTATGTTTTGATGCAAAAAATGTCCAACTTCACTATTAAATGTTGCAAATATATCATTACTTATAAAAGTTTTAACAGTCGTCATTTATACACTCTATATGCACAAAATAAAAATTCATGAGTGAAATGTACAATTTCATATTAGCGAGATCTTTTACTTATCTTTTATACTTTCAATAATAGGTTATGTTACTTGTGAATTTACATAATTTTCAAAAAAAAAAAAATTATAGCACTTTGATCGTTACCGTTATTTTGACTTCCAATTCACCTAGACATAGAGAACATTCTAACCATGTACATTTATTGCAGCCAAAGTACAAAACTAGCACTACGACAAATCAAATCTTTGAATGACTGATTCAAGTTTCTTCCTTTTTGATTCATTGTAATTTCCCGCCATTTTTTACAAGATTCTTGTTCTTACATATGTGTCTGCTTCTACAAATCAAAATTATTGGCAATTTTGGATAGTATTGAGTTTGGATTAACGTATTTCAATGGAGTTGAGCAATATGAATCCATACCAAGTTGAAATTGAACACATTGTATTCTTGAGATGTTTAGATTTGGGGTAGAGGCAAAATTATAAAAAATTATAACTTGATGAATTACAAAGCTAATGAATGAAAAAAAATATACATATATATGTTGTGTTGGAGCTTCGATCCATGTCTAGTTGTCAAGTACATTAAGAAATGAACACCATTTTTTTTCTTGTAAGAGAATATTATTTTTTTTCGAGGAAAGAAATCGGAAGAGTGAGAAATGAAGAAATCATAATGTGGTGATGTTAATTTCTAACAAAATAATGGTGTATATACACCATTATATAGTGAAGTTGGACATTTTTTTTGCATAAAAACATACATTGAGGGCAATTTTGCTCATACATTAAGGGCACACTACAAGAAAAGAGGTTTTTAGCCACACATGCAAACGTGGCTAATAATAGACTTATGTGTGGTTATATATTTTTATTCACAAATGTTGACATTTATGATATGTGTGGTTAAAATTTTGTAGGTAAATATCATTAGTCACACTTATATGTATGTGTGGATAAAAACACCGATATTTACCCACACATATGGATGTCATTAAATGTATGTTTTATGTGTGGGTAATTAATTTTGATGATTTTATAATGATGACGTGGAAATGACATGGATGCTGATGTGGCATTTTATAAATATGACGTGGGTGTTGACGTGACATTTTTGTAAAATGACGTGGAAATGATGACATGGCAATTTTTTTATGAAGATGACATGGAAGTGATGACGTGGCAATTTTTTATGTGTGGTTAAATCTTATAAATTATGTGTAGGTAATTGGTAATAAAATATTTTTTATTCCGATTTTTTATTTTTTATTTAGTAATTTTATTTATTCGAATACAACCATGTATTTGAGAATATTATATTATATTATATTGTAAATTAAATAAAACACATAGCAAGCAATTGACAAAGAAGCCTAAAAGTAATTAATTTTACTCAATAAAATAAAAAAATACAATATTTATGTCTCTTGCAAAAATAAAATATTTGAAAATGAAATTGCTATTTAATAATCTATCACTTGTGATTTCATATCGAGCTCCTCTTGATCTTGCCAAGGCCCCGACTTCCAATAACGCAGGCGAGAGGAATGGTATCAACGACCTCAACGAGCTTGTCACAAGCATCTTCCTAGTAGATTTTCAAGACCACTACAATTAGATTCACAAGCATAACATGATTGAAACACCAAATGCATAAATGGGAAAGGTAAGAGGTTGGTTTGGGGTAATAGAGCTTAATTACCTCTTTCTGCCTTGCAGCAGTAGAGACGATGTCTACGTCTCTGGGAAATTTCGGAGAACACCTTGAGTATGCCTGCAAAACAGAGAGTAAAACCAAGAAAAGACTCAATGACTCTTTCAACAACTCAATGACTCTTTCAACAAGAAAATTTAGATTGCTGTATAAAAGCCAAAGGCTCGTATCCAGCCCAAAATAGGCCCAATCCAGGAGAAGGAAAAAGATGAAGGCATGAAAGAGAAATGAGAGTTTACTTTTTGTCAATTCCAACACTGAGAACTCGCTCAACGGAATCAAAGCCAAAAAATCACAGTTCCAAACTAATCAGCTAATGGCAAACTACACAAAACTGTAAACTATATCTAGAAACTGGTTTAAAATGGGGTGGTTTAAGTTCAACCCCACCTGCAAACACGAAAGCGGCTGCTCAAGAAAAAGAAAAGAAAGGAACGAGAGAGAGAGAGAAAGCTAAACTCACCCAACACCGCTTAAAGCGGCCGCTCAAACGTATGACGGCCGGAATCGAATGGGCGACAGAAATATTCACAAGCTTTCAACTACTGAAATCGACGAGCTAACAGAGATACATTACTCCAAAATCTGCCGAATTCGAAAAAATCTCGAGTCAACATAAAAGCACAAGAAGAGAGAAGAGGAGAAGAACAGGTTGACTCACCCCCAGGGAACAATAGTTCGGCTCAGTTGCTCTACTGAGCAGAAACCTTCCTCTCCCTCAACTCTTGAAAAATTGGAACTGACATGAATCGGCGGAACAGAGTCATGGAGGAATAAGGTCGCTGCTGTGAGCACCTTCAAAGCTTCTTTCTGCAATTCACTTAGCTCCGAATGAGGCGAGGTTATTTCTCCCACCAATTTAAGATTGAAACGGCGTGAGACGTGCGAGTGAAAACTGTCGCACTCTTCAAAACTATGTGGAGGGATTTTTTGGCGTAGAGGCGGGATTCAATTTTTTTAGGGCATAAAGTTTCTTCCCGCTTTTTTATTGCTTATTTATTTGTCATTCATTTATTTTATGTTTTAATTTAATTAATGCAACATGGTTAATCTTGATATAATTGCTAATTTTGTTCATTTAAATTAAAATAAGTCTCGAACAACATTTCTTTCTAGCTTTACTAGATAATGAAAAAACTAATCTAATTTTTGTTTTGTCAATTTCTTTTTATTTCTATTTATTTATGTTTTTAAGCTTTATTTTATATATGTCTATTGAATGTTTATAAATTTAAAATTTTCATCTACCAAAATCTAATTAGTTAAAAATATTTGATGACATGTCATGCGACACTTGTCATTCATTCTAATTCTTTTTTCTTTTTTATTTATGTTAATAAGGAAAAAATATACATACATTTAAAATAATTAATTTTCAGAACAGTTGTTTAAATGTGGGATAAATATAATTTATTGTTAAATATAAATTTTCATTTTGGATATAAAAAATATAATAATTTATACGATATATAAAAACCAACATATTTTGATTAATTTATTTAATTATATAAAGTCAGTCACCACCAACCAATAAAAAATTAGTTTAATAGAAAATAATAGATTTTTTTTTTGGCCACATATATTTAACCACACATATATAATTGATATGTGTCGCTAAGAAATTAACTAATTTGCCACATAAGCACATAAAAAATAATATAAAATATTTAAATTGAAAAAATAAAACAAAAAATAAAGGCAAAATATAAATGTTACTAATTAATTTTAGTCACACATCATAAATGTTTACCTGCTCAATTAAACCGAACGAAAAAATAAAAATTAATAAAAAAATTATAAATGTGACTAATTTATTTTAGTCACACATCATAAATGTCAATAATTGATAAAAAAAGTGTCCTGCTAATTTATTCACACATATTTCGATTATGTGTGGCTAAACAACCACACATGTTTATGTGTGGTTAACTTATATGTGGCTAAAAATCAAATTTCTTGTAGTGGCATTTTTGCACCAAAACATACATTAAAGGTATTTTTACTCCTTCATGTAAACTTCAAGAGGCCATTTTTGCACTTTATCCCAAGGTCTTAATCTTACTCGAGAAAACGTCGAGTAACGGCAGAAACTCTTCCGTCTTCAACGGCAACTGTTCTGTTAGCCAAACCGTCGGCCGCAAGCTCTTCGCGAATTCCTTCTCCTTTGTCCTCGGCGGCGCCACAAGTCTATCAGCCGTGCACGGTGGCGGCCGCCTGAGCGGGAGCGTTCTCCTCCTCGAAGTAGCAGGGATGATTATGTCCACACTTTTGCGAGACACCGTCACGAATTCTCTCCCCTCCCCTACAAAGTTACTATGCCGCCGTTTATAATAGGCCGAAACGCTGAATCTCGGATTCTCCGCAACGATGAATCCTCTGTCGGAGTCCTCGTTGATCTCCGGTGGCCAAATGCAGGTCGGCGAGAGCGGATCGTAACTGTTTCCGGCGGCGGCGGTCGCGGAGTGCCCGAGCGGAACGTAAAGTGGACGTTGTGCATGTTATAAACCCTCGACTTCCATTCTCCGACGGTTTCGGTTTTCTCCTGCCGCCGCCAATTGGTGCGGCCGATCAATTCGGCTTGCGTCACGTCCATTCCGGGGCGATAAACGCTGGTTTGGCTACAGAAATTTGAGATTTCGGAGTCTGAAAGTGGATTTGCAGCTTTCTCGAAGGCATTGGAGATTTTCTTCTTGTCGTGGTTGAGGATGAGGAGGGAGCCCTGGGGCAAAACGACGTCGTTAGCGTCTTTATAATCGATGTCGTCGTTGAGGAAGAGGAAGCTCTGATTAGTACGTTGGATCTTCAGCCCGTCGTAGCCGGCGAGTGAGGTGTCGGCGCGTATGTTCCCATCGCGCTTCCATATCTTGTAGGTGTCGGAGGGGGCAATTTTCCCGATGAACGGGACCACGGAGCTCTCGAAATGGAAGGAGATCTCCATGTAGAAATCACGCATCCGGCGAATAGCGGCGACAAGGCGGGGGAGGCGCCGCCGCCACTTTGACCAGGCGGCAAGGTGGTGGTGCCGGGCTAGAGAGGGGACGATAGGCGAGCAGCGGTGGAGGAGCGCCTCCTGCAGGGGGTTCCACCCGGCGGCGTTCTGGAGGGATATGTCGGCTCCGGCAGCGACGAGTGCATGAGCTGCCGTAGTCATTGAGGCGAACGGCAGTGGAGCGGAGTTTCTCTGAGGCGGTTGTTACGGCGGTCAAGGGCGGTGGATATTCGCTCGGAGAGGCGTTCCGCGGCTAGGGCCTCGGATTCAGTGTGAATTTGGTTGGGGTCGGGTAGTTTTGGCAAAGAGGAAATGAGCTTGGTGAGAGCGGCGTGGTCGGCCGTCGCCACCGAGTAGTGGGTGGCTGATAGAGTATCTTTTATTTAATTAGTTGTTGGGCTTCGCCCGTTTAATTATTTTGGTTCGTTCCTTTTCGGGTTTTCTTGTTGATTCTTTCCCGAATCGTAGGTCGAATCAACCCTAGGTATTTAGTATAAATAGGAGGATTGTATCTTATTTTCATTAACAAGAAATATAATACAGAAACCCTATTTTATTTTGCCGTCTTTTACTTTTCCTTTCTGCCGTATTTTATTCCTTTCGTATCTGCAGACGTGATCGACGGGGAAAGCCCGCGACTGTAAATTTTCTTTATCGTACTGACGTGATCGACGGGGAAAGCCCGCGACTGTCAATTTTCTTTATTTTTATTTATTTTCGTTCGTTTGGTAGAGGAAAATCGCCCCATCCTCTATCAATTGGTGCTTTCATTGAGAGATTTCGAAGGGGGCGAAACATCGAATATTGAATTACAGGTTTGGGATTGCTGGTGCAAAAATTGAATTTTGTGGCGTGAACGACGAGCAAAGTTCTCGCGTCTGCCGTTGTATTTTTATTTCTTTTCGTTCGTTTGGTAGAGGAAGTCGCCCCATCCTCTATCAATTGGTGCTTTCATTGAGAGATTTCGAAGGGGGCGAAACATCGAATATTGAATTACAGGTTTGGGATTGCTGGTGCAAAAATTGGGAGAGAGATGGATACGCCATCAATGATGCAATCCATGAAGGAGGTGCAGTCAACCACCGTCAAGCCGGCCGTGTCCTCGGCGTCCACCATGGCGCCACCGCTTGACAATTGCTTTGAAAGGAATGAGGATAAACCAGTGGTTGATGAGGAGAGTCGGGAAGGGAAAGATGTATTTCTTGAAGTTTCCCGACGTTTGGTTATTTTCGGCCTCTACGCGCTAGAGGAAGTATATAAGGATTTATTGAATCTCCACCTTGAGGACAAGGTGATTCTCAAGGGTTGGGGAGTTGATAGAGTATCTTTTATTTAATTAGTTGTTGGGCTTCGCCCGTTTAATTATTTGGGTCGTTCCTTTTCGGGTTTTCTTGTTGATTCTTTCCCGAATCGTAGGTCGAATCAACCCTAGGTATTTAGTATAAATAGGAGGATTGTATCTTAATTTCATTAACAAGAAATATAATACAGAAACCCTATTTTATTTTGCCGTCTTTTACTTTTCCTTTCTGCCGTATTTTATTCCTTTCGTATCTGTAGACGTGATCGACGGGGAAAGCCCGCGACTGTCAATTTTCTTTATCGTACTGACGTGATCGACGGGGAAAGCCCGCGACTGTCAATTTTCTTTATTTTTATTTATTTTCGTTCGTTTGGTAGAGGAAAATCGCCCCATCCTCTATCAGTGGCGCTATCGGCGTAGTCTTGTGGCCGGACGACTGTTGCCGCAGCCGAGTATTTGGACATAATAGTGATCGGCGGCGTCGGTATGGTGTATTTGGCCGAGTGAATCGTAAGCTGTTGCAGTATTTAAGCGAAAAAACGGACAGTAATTTTTTATTTTTTTTTTTTGTGAAACGAAAAAGGACAGTATTTAAGAACTACACTTTTACTTTATGCAAAGTAAGTGTAAATATTGAGTCATCTTGTGTTGTAAAGAAAGTGAAAAACTGAAAATATCGAGTCATACTGTATTGTAGATCTATCCGGCGCTTCTTTTGGTGAATCTTGAGCTATACAGTTTGCAATTCCCTCCGTTTCATATTAAATGATTCATTTATTTTAGCCACTATGAATTAAGGAGGGAAAGTGTTAGAAATTTTGAATGTATATAATTACTACTCTCTCCGTCCTCCATTTAGTGACGTTATTACTATATTGGGACGTCCTCCATTTACTGACATATTCCGTTTTAGGACGTAGACCTCACAATCACTTTAACACTTTATACATCTACTTTTTATTATTTTAACATTTTAATACTATTAAACAATTCAAATGGACCCACAATTATTCCACTTTAACACTTTAACACATTAATTTATTATTATACCATAAAATGCGAAAAAACTCGTGCTCATACTCCCTCCGTCACTAAATGGAGGACGGAGGGAGTATATTATTTTAATCATTTTTATTTTATCTTCAAAATTTATTAATTTATATATTTATTTAGACTGATTTGAGTGTTTACATGCATAATTTGTAGACGATTTGAGTGTTTATATATGCCTAATAATTTTGAAAAAGGAAATGGTTCATCTAGGATGTGACGTCGTAGAAAAATGAGTCATCTTGAGAGGGATGAAAGGAGTACTAAAACTCCATCTTATTTAACTTGGTTTGTTCCTTTTTGTACAAGATTATAAGCGTAATGTTAAAGTGTACGTTAAAAGAGAAAAGTAAAAAATTCACATTGAAATATACGGAGTTAATTGCTTTCATTTAAGGAAACATGAAAAGTGATATGGGAGAACTCAATATAGTATACATGACAAGTAAAATGAGTCGGAAAGAGTATTATTTTAGTGTTTGTCGAGATTCAACCGTAATCAATGTAGTAAACATAATTTTTATTCGTATTTAATAAAATAAATACAAAGATGTGAGCAACTAAATATTTTAAGACTTGAGTTGTTTTCGGGTTGCTGTCTCTATGATTCTTCTGATTCTCCAATTTGACGCTCGAATGATGATTGGGTTACTTCCGAGATTTACGGAGAATTTGGCTCTTCTTGATCTCCATAAATTTGATGGTTGGATTTGTAGTTTTTATTCGAAGGGCATTTGCCCTGTTTTCAGAATATATTTAGACTTGACACAATTTTGGCCAATAACGCAGTGATGAATCTTAATTTAGAGGGCATTTTCCTTATTTTTAAATTAACGCCGACTTAAGACTACTCTGGCGATGAAAATGTTAATTTGGAGGACGTCCGAATAAAACATAGATTTGAGCACATTTCAGTGAAGAACGCGATGATAACTAACGACCACTTTGAATATCGTAGAGAGATCGTAGAGAATTTATATTTTTCTCTTTAGAGCTCTTTACTAATTCTTGTGGTGAATTATGAATTCTCTAAACACCAATTATTCATAGGTGTAGACAATTTCAATTTTGGTAGATTAAGGTTGGGCTTTTAGACTCGAGCCCGCGTCTATTACGCCTAGGGGCTGAGGTAACGTGATTTGGTTTGCTCATTCATATTTGATAGATCCGGGTTGAAGATCCACAACAATTTAGGGTATTATTCATCATGTTTTGCAAGGAGCATTCATAGATAAGACGCTGTAATAATGAAGAGCACGAGATTCATGCGTTTAAAAGGTCAACAACAAGTATTTTGTACAGAGCATGGTTCGCATAGAAATGGCGAGTAATGATCAAGCTATACGCTTAAATAAAAGGCGTATTAAGGTATATCTAGCCATAAACTGGTAAGATCTATGGAGTTTGGCATTCATTCAAACAGATAGTAAAGGGGATGAAGTGAGGAAAAAGAGAGAGACGAGGAGCACGGAGCTCCGTTGAGCCTCATTCTCTTTTGATAATGAGGGTTTTACCTTAGACTCCAGGTAAGGGGTGAGTGAGAGATTCTTCCAGGTGTCGAGAGGAATGGATGAAGACGGCTGGAGATGAAGCTTCCCAGCAGGAGGCTGCGAACGCCTGGATTGAGTGAGCTCAGAGGAGCTCGTGGAAAAGTGTGAAAGCGAATAGAACAGTACACAAGAGTGTGTTTTGTATGAAGAGTGTAGTTGGTGTGATGCGTTCACCCAGTATTTATAGGTGTAAGGAGGGTGAAAAAGTGAACATTCGTGTGAAGGAAGGACAGAAATGGAATTCTGATGGAGGCAGGATTCCCTCCGTCATGAATGTAGTGGTCCTTACTTTAGAGTACGTAGAGTCATGCGGACCGCGTGTTGTACAGAACCTTAGGTCCTGTCAGGTGCTTGTGGGAACTAATCAGATCCTTTGTTCAGGACAGATGCCCACAGATCCTGTATAGTTTCTTGAGAAGAGATAGAGTCCTGGGCTTCTGCGTAGAACCATGCTGTATAATAGTACTGGGCTTCTGAGGCATATGGAATCTCTTTGCTAATATGTTGTTATTCGGAGCAGCTTCTATAGATCATCGTCAAAATCAATATTTATCTTTCTTAATAATGCTATCAAGACTAACTCTGACCAGGACTTATAATTCCCTTCATTTCAATAAGATCCCTGCATTTAGCTTGGCATCGGATATGTAATTCGCCCTTGGAAACGATGTCCTCAGGTATGGGAAGATGTTCTTCCCCATTAATTCGGGTTGTTTATGGAGTATGGCTGATATTAGTCCCTATCAGCTACTCCCCCCCAGGTCCAGAAGCGTTTATACATCAACTTTTGACAGGTGTTTTAACGGGAAGATTACTTCTACTTTATTTCGTCAAGACTTTCTCCTTGACGATAGAGGAATATTATAATGAATATATCTCCAAAAGAAAAGAGCGTTGATTGGTGTTTAGTTGTTAGGTTTTTCGTTGTGTTTTCGTGTTCGTTTTCATTATGTTTTTGTGTCTTTTAGTGTGTCTTTAGGCTATGATTGGTTGTTTGGAGATTTGGTTATCATAGGAGCAAAAGGTGAGAAATTGGAAGAAAACGGGACGAAAAGTGACGAAGAGAAGGAAGAACCGTGAGGGGTCAGTTTCAGGTTTGGCCGATCGGCCAAGTCCAGCTTCGCATCTGGACGATCGGCCAGAGTGCATATGTTCGAGAGATAGCCAATACCTGATCTGGCCAATCGGCCAGATTCCCTTAGGGATCTGGACGATCGGCCAAGTACCTATGCTCGAGCTCAACAGTTCCTGATCTGGCCGACCGGCCAGAATTCCTTCAGCATTTGGCCGATCGGGCAGAAGTCGGCGTCCAGCTGTTGTTTCCTTATTTAATTAGGTTTTCTTCCTAATATATATACTAGTACCTTGGGACGAATTTGTATCATCTTTTATCATATTTTAGCTCTAGTTTTCCAGCACTTAAACACTTTTATTAGCTTTCTATTGTTCGGATCCGAATTCTTCGTTTTTCAATTTAATTCAAGACGCTGTATTTAATTCAAGTTCTTCGTTCTTCGTCTCAATTTCGTGAGTTCTTTTATTGCTTTCGTTTATTTGCTTTAATTGCTTTCTCTTGTTTTAGATTCATTTTCTTAATTGTTTCGTTTAATTCCCTTAGTTTAATTTCGTTCTTTCAATTTTCAAATTCTAGTTTAGATTGTTTTTTCTCAAGTTTCAATTCTCTCGTTTTTAAAGCTTTCAAAGTTAGATTTATTTTCCTTTAAATTTCCAGATTTCATACATCATGTCTAAGGTAGTTTATGCTTTCTTCGTTGCTTCTTTTATTGCTTTATTTTCGATTCTTGCCTAGGTAAATTTATCGTTTTACTTTAGTTTAATTCTTCGATTTATTTGCTTGTTCTTAGTTTAGTTATTTATTTGCTTTTGATTGATTGCTTTGATTTATTTTACTTGCCTAGGATTTAAAACAAAAACCCCAAAATTCTATTTACTTGCTTTCCTAGATTTAGGCTAGATTAGGTTTTACTACATAATTAATTGCCCTGTTAAGTTTTCCTTGAGATTCGATACTTAGGTTTTACTTGCTAGTGCTACGATAGATTTCATCTATTGCGAACACTTTTTAGTGAAACAAATTTTGGCGCCGTTGCCGGGGAAGCTTAAGTCTAGGTGGGGAGGTCCATACACGGTGGTACAAGTCTTTCCTCATGGTGCGGTAGAGATCAAGAACGAGGATTCGGGATACATCTTCTCGGTCAATGGGCAACGATTGAAGCCGTACATCGAAGGAACGACATTTCCTCACACGGTGGAGACGATTCTCATCTCCGACCCCCCACTCTCCTCTTGAGTATTTGGTACGTCAAGCTAATGACGATAAACGAGCGCTTGGTGGAACCGCCATATAACGAGCTATCCCCGTAGCTATCTGAGAGAGGGCGGGATGGGCATTGTGCCTCGACCGGTTGCCAATGATCTGGTTCCAAATGAAATGGGAGATGCTAACCTGCACATGATTCTTAGCAGCCCACAACAGGTAACACTCTGGGCCACTAACTTTGCTCCCTTCTATTTTTCCTGTTACATTGAATGCTAGGAAACGATGCAACAGTAATAGAGAATTATCACGAATAAACATAGAAGGGGCACCCTTTTGTCCCCAATTATCACAACCAGTCAACTCTTTCCAAGCAGCAAAATAATTGAAATCATGAGGCACAAATTGGGAAGCATTATCAGAATAGTGAAAACCGAAAATCTCACGCATACGATAGCAAGAGACTTATCAGAAAATACCACCCAAATTACACAGAAATGCAGTCTCATCCTCTTGACCCTCATCAGTATTTTTCCCTAATCTAGCAGTACACAACATCTCCAAGCACAATATATCATGCCCCTCCCATTGGTTATTAAAATACTGAGTTAAGCCTAGGACCTCTAAATATTGAGCAAGTGAATCCCCTAGGCGCAATCCCTCAATAAACATAGGCGAATAATGGCGAGGGGGCAACAATTCCATATCTTTGAGATGAAGGTACCGATTTGTTACCTCATACCCATCTTCGGTATCGAAGGGAACACGAAAGGTGACACCGTATTCTCCTGGTGTAATCCCTCCAACTGGACGAGCTGACATCCGAGCGGAGAATGGAAGACTAGATGATGCCGCTCCGACAACCGGGGCTGCTCTCTTTCTCCGAGACATGGTAGCACCTGAAATCTAGAGGAAAACCGTGAGAAGAACAAAAAGGGAAAACAATT
The DNA here is from genome assembly GCA_029379335.1 of Thymus mandschuricus. Lineage (NCBI taxonomy): Eukaryota > Viridiplantae > Streptophyta > Magnoliopsida > Lamiales > Lamiaceae > Thymus > Thymus mandschuricus. Next base: position 41,220,646 of record CM057071.1, read on the forward strand.
ATTCCAGAAACTGGAAAAACAGCGCGTGGGTGATGGAGCGGGCGCGCGAGGCGTTTGGAGCGGGCGCTCCGGGTGAAAACGTGGAGCGGGCGCGCTCGGCTTCTGGAGCGGTCGCTCCGGCAGAGACAACGGCGGCGCTGCTAACGGCGGTGCAGGCGGCGAAGGCAGGCGTCGGTCGGCGGTGCAGGTGGCGAAGGTGGCGTCTCCGGTGGCCAAGGCGACGGCCGGCGGAGGATGGTGGCGGCGGGTGGTTGACGACGGCAGGTGGTTGACGGTGGAAGGAAAGGGATGAAGTGCGGCTAGGGTTCGTGCAAGAGAAACAAAAGAAAATTAGAAAGAAAAATAGAAAAGAAGAAGAAATTATACCTGAATCGCAGAGGTGGAGCGGGCGCTCTGAATAGTTGGAGCGAGCGCTCCATATAAGACTCGCTGTTAAAAAAATGAATTCGACGCCTATGGAGCGGGCGCTCCACTCCCCTCTTGCAAATCTGTTTTTTTTTTTTTTTTTTTTTTTTTTTTTTTTTTTTTTTTTTATAAATAAGTGGGTTGCCTCCCACCAAGCGCTCTTTTAACGTCATTAGCTTGACTTACAAAAATTCAATCAAGAATAAAAAGAAGGGGGATCGGAAATAAAAATGGTCTCGACCGTTTGAGGCAGCGTCTCTCCTTTGATGTACGGTTTCAAATGTTGACCATTAGCTGAAAATATGTACCCCGACTCTTCATTCTTGATCTCCACAGCTCCATGGGGAAAAACTCGAACGACCGTGTAAGGATCTCCCCACTTGGACTTGAGCTTGCCCGGAAAGAGACGAAGACGAGAATTGCAAAGAAGTACCTTCATCCCGGGCTTGAACTCCTTGTAGGTGATCTTCTTGTCATGGGGCCGTTTCACCTTATCCTTGTAAATCGTCGCATTCGATGGAGGTGGCGAGTTTTCCTCATCTACTTCATCAATCTCCTCTAAATCCCGTAGACGTTGCTCGATGTCCTCTTCCTCATCCACACAACTAAAGAACTCGTCATCCTCTTCAACGAGCTCTTCATGACTTGCTACCCTATTAAAATCCTCACAAATATTTTCCTCAACAAGAGGGTTAGCAAGCTTAACATAAGAACAACTATGAATAGAGGAAGTAGGAATAGAAGACGAGTTTCGAAATACCGAAAATGTCACCGAACCTCCCTTGCCGGCCATGCTCAAAGTTCCGGAGCCAACGTCGATTCGAGTTTGAGTAGTTGCCATGAACGGTCGTCCTAGCAAAAGAAGATGACCTTTCCCACTCCTAGATCCTCGCCCCACGTCTAGCACAACGAAATCGGCAAGAACTCGAATACCTCCCACAAGTAAAACAACATCTTCCATAATCCCCAAGGGTCGACTCAACGAACCATCGGCTAACTCGATGTAATAATCTGTAGGCTTAAGATCCCTTGAACCCATTCTTTCATAAATCGAATAAGGCATCAAGTTCACCGCTGCCCCCAAATCCAACATTCCCGACACACGATCCCCATTATCCAAACTAACATCTAATGTAAAGCTTCCGGGATCACCTTGTTTCGGTAGAGATGAGAGATGACCGGTCGAGGTAGGAGAGGTGTTAGAAAGAATTCGGCTTGCTTCGACGGCGGCCACCGTGTGACTCCTCATTTTCTTGTCTTCGCCTTGCTTCTTGTTTTTCAATCTGCTCGGGAAAGGGATAGGAGGGACGTAAGGGTTGGGCGCCTTATGAAAATTGGTCTCCTCCTTCTTTCTCTCCTCTGATTCGGATGCTGGTGGCGTAACAGAGGACTGGAGCGGGCGCTCCATCTGTTGGAGCGGGCGCTCCATGTAGGGCGCGCTCGAAAAATTACTCTGGGAGACTTGGAGCGGGCGCTCCAAAGTTTGGAGCGGGCGCTCCAGTTGAGACTCGCTTTGGATTTGCAGGCGTTGGAGCGGGCGCTCCAAGGGTTGGAGCGGGCGCTCCAAATGGGACGCGCTGGAATTTAAACTTTGCTGGAGAGGGAGCGGTCGCTCCAATGTCTGGAGCGGGCGCTCCATTTGCTGCGCGCTGGGACTGCTTCTCGACGGGATCCAGCTGCTGCTCGGGTCCCAACGTCCACTAGTTGGGCCCGTTCCTTGTATATCGGGCATGGCGACACCATTATCCACCGTACTTCCATCCCTCAATACCGAATTGATTGAGCTTGATAAGTTGGCGGATGTTGGGGCGGAATCGGAGGAACATATGGAGGATATTGCACCTCGTTGGCTTGTTGTGGTTGAATCCCTTGGCTCGGAATTCGCCCCGGTTGTTGAATCAAGTGCATTGCCCCTGAAATTTGTCCAATAGCCGTCTCGAGCCTCTTTATGTTTGCATCAAGGGCCTGGAAACGATCCTCATCGACGAGAGACTTTTGTGGAGGTGGTTGAGGACGAGGATTTTGGGGAGGAGGTGGAGGGTATGGCGATGAAGGATAATATGGAGGAGGTGGTGGATAATATGGGTTTGGTGGATATTGATGAGGAGGATAATATGGTGGTGGAGAGGGATAGTATGAATTTTTAGGAGGGTAGGGATAATTATAAGGAGGGGGGCGACGATTTTGAAAATTCGGGTTCGTACCTTGCCCTTGAGGTGGTGGTCCTTGTGGCATGTATCCTTGGGCGGCATAGACGTCGGCTCCTCCTTCGTATGTGAATGCTCCCATATTTTCGCAAACCTCCTTGATATGGCCTAGCTCTCCACAAATGTCGCACCGGTCCGGCTTCCTATTTTCCACTTGAGGTGCCGGTGCGTTCTGCTTCATCTTTAGATTCTCGAGATCTCTCAACATATCTGCCATCTGCTTCTTCATGTCGGGGCTCATCGTGACCGCTTTTGCCTCCATCTTCGTTGGCCTAGATGACTTCTGTTGGGAACTTGCAGCAAGAGTCTCGAAAATCTTCTTCATGTCATCGGCTGTCTTGACCGCAATGTTGCCTCCGGCCGAGCTGTCCACCATAAATTGGCAGGTCTGGTTCAATGCATCGTAGAAGTACTGCCAAATAAGCTCAGGAGCCATCTGATGGTGAGGACATTGTTGAAGTAAGTCCTGAAATCTCTCCCAAGCCTCTTGAAATGGCTCGTCGTGGTCCTGAGAGAAATTCATGATTTGCGACCGCACCTCCTGAGTCTTGCGGCTAGGATAATACTTCAACATAAACTTCTCACACACCTCATTCCAAGTGTGGAGAGATTCGGCTGGGAGCGACATGATGCAGCCCGTAGATCATGGATTTCACTTCATGGGCCAAGAATTAAAGATGATATGGGCTGAAGATGGAAGATATTATTTAGTAGTTTATTTAGTTCTTTATTTTAATTAATTTTCGTTTTTTATGAGTAGTATAGTTGGTAGGTTAATTTTCAGCATTATTTTAATGATTTTTATTCCTTTTTAGACTAGAATTTGGTTTGGTATATCTTAGGGTAGGTTTTTAACTAGTTTCCTTGTGGAATTAGGACTCTATGAAGCCTATAAATATGGCTCTCATAAGGGTGACGAAAATTAGACTTTTATTCATTAATATTACCTCAATTTATTTCTCTTATGAGATTTATCTTTGAATTTCTTATGGTGTGACCAAGAAATTCTTTATCCGGCGAATCAATCGAGTTCATCACCCTCGTTTGTGTGTCATTCATCGTCTCCGTGTGACTAAGGCGATCACCACTTGGGGTATAGGGGGTTTATGTCGATTCTATATCATTTGTGGGGTTAGACTTTAGGTATATTGGGATATTTCATCTGTTCTATTAATTTCGAGTCTTCCGCTTGCGTCTTGTGTGTTATCGGTCGTCAAGGATCGTATCATTTGGCACTAGAGCCAGGCTTTCGTCATCCAGGTTCTATCATCCTTTTCGTCTTGAATTTCGTATCTTGTGTTGCTTTCTGTTCGTGTCGTTTTTCTTCGTGTCTTGTTCTGTTCTTCGTTCGTCGAGTCGTTTCTGTGTCCAAAAAAAAAAATAAAAAATAAAAAAATCGTATCTGGTCATAGAGTCGTCTTTTGTAGCTTTTCGTTCGTGTCAAATATTCAGATTTGTTTTGATTCACATTCAGATTTGTTCCTTGGTAATTAAGGAGTAGAAGATTTCTTTCCTTATAAGAATAGGAAACTTATTCATATATATATCCCATACCTTATATAACACGTCTTAGGGTGTGTTTTCTACCAGTTGTCGTGACATACTAGGGACAAAAAGTTTCGATTAATATCGTTTTAAAAAAAAAAAAGAAAAAAAAAAAAAAAAAAAAGGATATATTCGAAGCCCTAGTGTGTCATTGTGCTTTCTGGGTTGGTTCTTGCGTGTTTCTTCATTGGGATATCAGTTATGTATTCGTTTCTGCGAGTTTTCGTCTTCGTCTCGTCTTTTTCGTCGGCCAGCACTAAAACGGCCATAACTTTTGCATACGAACTTCGATTTTGCTCCATAATACCTTTTCGGAAAGCTCTCGAAAAGATCTATACAGTGCTTCCGACCTTGTCGGAATGGTTCGTTATTTTTGCCAACAAAGGTCGTTTAAATGGTCAAATCGTCCGCCGAAGTTTTCGGTAAATTTTTCGTGTCTTCCGATTTAGGGTTTCTTAGTTCAGTCATCTTGTCTTCCTACTTTCAGTACTCTTGGTTCATTAATAGTGATTTCTGTGGTAGATTAAGGGAATTTGAGCCTCTTAAGAGAGATTTGAGTGGAAAAAGGCAGGAGAGGTGAGATTATTAGAGGGTAAAAGCCATTACTATTGAGCGATACACGAGTGCTGAGTGTGAACCGTATTGAGGGATACACGAGTGATTGTGAGGTGGTGAGGATCCTATTTTACTAACCTTTTGCAGGTATGTCGGATAAAGAGCTTGATTCACAAACGAAATCCATGATAGAGGCGATGGTGAAACAATGGGGTGAGGAGATGAGGTCTGAGTTGGTGTTAATTTGTTCGAAGAGTGGAGGTCGATACAAAGACAAATTTCGACAATACAACCAACATGGCCATCTTGGTGAGGACGAAGATGTGGACATTACCTACTTTCAAGGGAAATATGATCCAGAGTTGTATCTTCAGTGGGAGAGAAATATGGAGATAGCTTTTTGTCATCATAACTATTCTGAGTTCAAGAAGATGAACTTGGCATCCAGGTTGTTATCGGACTATGCTCTAACTTGGTGGGATCGATTGGCTAAGAGTAGAAGAAGGAATGGAGTGGAACCAATCATGACTTGGAAAGAGATGAAGGCGGTAATGAGGAAACATTTTGCACCTTTCCATTTCTATCGTGGGAATCAGAATAGTTGGAGGCAGTCCCAAGCTACTACTGTTTCATATTCGAAGAAAAGCTTGTTGGAGAAAGAAGAGCAGCCGAAGGAGTACATATGTCCATTTGTGAAGCCAAGGTCAGATTCTTCGAGTTTTTCTATTCCAACTTGTGATGTTGGAGGAGTTGTGACCAAAGATCCAAAAGTGACGGTCTTGGAAGAACAAAATGAAGAGGTGGAAGAAATCAAAGCACCTTCAGGACCGTTTACTTTATTCGATGATAGTGATCTTGATGTGCAGAATGAAGAGTATGATGGAGAGCAGCAAGAGGTTGTCATTCATGTTGAGGATGAAGTGTCGTTTGTTTCTCTTACTCCAATACAAGTGGATGAGGATGATCAAATGCAACTGTCAAAGGAGGTGGAGATGGTGAAGCCCAAGGAAGAGAAAGTAGAGACAAACGAGAATGGATTGATGCATGAATCTTTACTTGATCAGAGTAGTTCTTTGGAGTGGATCGTGAATGAGGAGAAGTCCATGGAGGCAAAGTGGAACAATGGCAATGTTTCGTCTCTTGATTGTCTATTCTCTTCTACTTATTCATTTGTGCAGGCATTCAATGATGTTTCTTCTAAAGATACATGGCATGGCATATTATCAACTAAAAGAAGTGAACATCAAATTGAGTTGGAGGGGATGAAAGAGTTGGAGTCCATGATGTTCGATGAGACGAAGAAGAAGCATAATTTCTTTCCTTTTGTTGTAGGAGGCGACCAAGATTTGAGGACAAATCTTCTTCAAGAGGAGGGGAATGATGCAGCCCGTAGATCATGGATTTCACTTCATGGGCCAAGAATTAAAGATGATATGGGCTGAAGATGGAAGATATTATTTAGTAGTTTATTTAGTTCTTTATTTTAATTAATTTTCGTTTTTTATGAGTAGTATAGTTGGTAGGTTAATTTTCAGCATTATTTTAATGATTTTTATTCCTTTTTAGACTAGGATTTGGTTTGGTATATCTTAGGGTAGGTTTTTAACTAGTTTCCTTGTGGAATTAGGACTCTATGAAGCCTATAAATATGGCTCTCATAAGGGTGACGAAAATTAGACTTTTATTCATTAATATTACCTCAATTTATTTCTCTTATGAGATTTATCTTTGAATTTCTTATGGTGTGACCAAGAAATTCTTTATCCGGCGAATCAATCGAGTTCATCACCCTCGTTTGTGTGTCATTCATCATCTCCGTGTGACTAAGGCGATCACCACTTGGGGTATAGGGGGTTTATGCCGATTCTATATCATTTGTGGGGTTAGACTTTAGGTATATTGGGATATTTCATCTGTTCTATTAATTTCGAGTCTTCCGCTTGCGTCTTGTGTGTTATCGGTCGTCAAGGATCGTATCACGACAGGTACCATGACTTTGCCCGATCCTTCAGAGTGTAGGGGAAACATTTCATCTTCAGGTTGTCCTCCGTAAGGCCTGATAGTGGAAAAGACTGCACGACGGTGCAGTACTCCCGAATAAACGTAAGTGCATCCTCGTTGGCCAGCCCGTGATAGGAAGGGAGCAACGCCAGGTGGTGAGGTTTCAGCTCGTGATTTCTGACCGCTTCCGTCAGAATAATCGCCGAAGTAGTGGCAGTGAAGGTAGGGCGAGCAAAATCTCCCATATATCGTGCCATCGCTTCGGTCTCAGCAAAAACAACACTCAGCAAAAAGGGTTAAACGCACCGAGTGGGAGAAATAAGAAAAACGAATAAACACAAATAAAAATAAAACAAATAAAAATACTACACAATCAAAAGCCTAAAGTTGTCCCCGGCAACGGCGCCAAAATTTGTTTCACTAAAAAGTGTTCGCAATAGACGAAATCTATCGTAGCACTAGCAAGTAAAAACCTAAGTCGAATCTCAAGGAAAACTTAACAGGGCAAATAACTGTGTAGTAAAAACAACCTAAACTAAGAAAGCAAGTAAATAGAATTTTTGGGTTTTTGGTTTTAAATCCTAGGCAAGAAAATAAATCAAAGCAATAAATCAAAGCAAATAAATCTAATCTAGAAAGCTGGAAATTAATCTAAGAATTAAACAAAAAAAAACAATAAATCTACCTAGGCAAAAATCGAAAGGAAAGCAATAAAGAAAGCAACGAAAGAAAAGAAAACAAATCTAGACATAATTAAACTAAATCTGAAAATCTGGAAATTAAATAAATAAATCTAACTCTAAGAACTTTGAAAACGAGAGAATTGAAAACGAAAGAAAAACGAATCTAAACTAGACTTTGAAAACCGAACGAACGAAATTAAACTAAGGAAATTAAACGAAGCAATAAAGAAATCGAATCTAGAACTAAAGCAAGTAATTAAAGCAATTAAACGAAAGCAATAAAATAACTTACGAAAATAACGAAGAACGAAGAACTTGAATTAAACTGCAACGAACTACGAATCCGGATTCGAACAAAAGAAAGCAATAAAAACTAAAGCTAAAGTATTTAAAACTGAAAAACTAAGGTAAAAGCTTGTTCATAATTCGTGCCCTAATGGCATATATATACTAAGGTAAAAGTTTGATCCCAACTAGGAAATTAATTATGAAAACGCGACATGGAGCGAGCGCTCCAAAGATCTGGAGCGGGCGCTCCATAATGGCTGCGTAAATTCTGCTTCACTTCTTGAACTGGAGCGGGCGCTCCAACACCCTGGAGCGGGCGCTCCAACTAGACCATGCAAATCCTTCTCGAACACTGTTCATGGAGCGGGCGCTCCACACCTCTGGAGCGAGCGCTCCAACTCATCTGTGCACTTTATCCAATTTTTCACTCCTTTTTCTTCCTTTTCTCCTTCTTTCTCCTTCTTTCGGCTCCCATGATCCCTAACAAGTAAAATACTCGAAACACCCAAATCATAGCTATAAAGACACAAAACAACTCCAAAACGACACAAAAACAAATAATAAATAAAGACTAAATCCTAACAAAATGACACCAAACAGGAGGCAACCCACGTAAAAAAAATAATAATAAACTTTTTAGATTTTTATTTTTTGTAGTATTTCTTGTTAATATTTGATTTTTCCGTGTTAGTTAGTGTGTTTTTGCAGAAATAGGCGTCGGACACCCAGTGGCTGATCTAGCCGATCGGCCAGATTTCTGTAGGGATTCTGGACGATCGGCCAAAACTGTGCAAACATTTCTGGCCAGTAGCTGATCTGGCCGATCGGCCAGATTCCTTACGAATTTTGGCCGATCGGCCAAACCCGTGGCCCTACTCCTTTGCCGAGTCAACCTTGGATTTTTTGCCCATTAATTGTTTATTTAACCTACTTTTCCCCCACCTCTCTTCTCCTATCTTTTGTCTATTTTCTCCCACAGCTCACACAAGACTAGCCGCACCTTCGCCGCCAGCTACCGTCGCACCTTCGCCGCCAGCTACCGCCGCAACCGCCGCCGTCAGCCCCACGCCGTTGCCGGTTCTCCCACGTGTGGGAGACAAATAGACAAAAGATAGGAGAAGAGAGGTGGGGGAAAAGTAGGTTAAATAAACAATTAATGGGCAAAAAATCCAAGGTTGACACGGCAAAGGAGTAGGGCCACGGGTATGGCGATCGGCCAAAATTCGTAAGGAATCTGGCCGATCGGCCAAGTAAGGGAGACTATTTGGCCGACCGGCCAGAATTCAAGGGGAATTTGGTTGAACGGCCAGATTGGAGGCTGCCCAGTTTTTCGTCTTCGTCGTTCGTGCTCCGTTCGTGTGCTATTCTTCATCAACTCCCTCACACCATCACCATGAATCGTACTCCCTTTGTTGTGAGTCTCGATCGCCACACACCGGGCCTCAATGAACAAGAGTATGGGCGTCGCCAACGTGTTCCTTTTGAGACCGATAGGTACGCTACTACAAATCTCTACCTTCATTTGAATGGTCTTGATATACGTCCCCCTAGGCATTATGACATGGATTTCTTGAGGCGTTTGCCTATTTTTGATACTATTCGAGAGTATGCTCTTCGTTTAGGTTTGATGCAATGCATGTCTAGGCAATGGGAGGCTCATGATAGTTTGTATGTGGAAATGTGCTCTAGTTTTCGATTATCTAGAAGTGATAATGAGCTTGTTATGAGGTGTACTTTTCGTGGTGTTTTGTGTGAAATTTCTAAGGAGACGATGAAAACGGTGTTTGATTTTCGTGCTAATCCTAATATTTCTGATTGTGTGCCTGCAGATTTTAATGTTGATGAGGCTTGGATGCAATTGTCGGGTGTTAATAATTTCAATACTTCGGGTGTGTCTAGTGCATTTTTACGCGATGATGCTTTGATCATCCTCCATCGCTTTATATCTAACATGGTCTCCGGTAAAAAGGAGGCCAGTAAGGTAACGAGCATGGAGGTTTATTTGTTGTGGTGTGCTAGGTTCAATAGAAAGGTGTGCTTGGCTCCTTTCATATGGACGCAACTCTCGAACGTGCAATCAAAGAGAGGCGCCCATCCCACACTTGGATATGTTGCGACGCCTCTAGCTCGTCATTTTGGATTGGATATCTCAGAGGCCGAAGGGTTGGTGCAGAGTGTGGAGATGTCTTCCACCGAGTTGATTAATGCTCACTTGATGAGGAGTCCGACCGAGTTTACTCGAGTCGAGGACCGACCCTCAGTTCGTGCATATCATGCTGACCTGCGTCGTATCCGAAGAGCCGGGCAAGAAGGGGGAGAGGAGGAAGAAGCCGAGCAACAAGAAGAGGAAGAAGAAGGAGCCGAGGATGAGGATGAAGGGGACGGAGACGAGGCGGAGCAGCAGCATGTCCCGGACGATAATGAGCGATTAGTTCACTACAACACTAGGAGAGATCGAGTCCGGGCTCGTCAGAATATGGAGGCCGAGGTTCTGTCCTATTGGGCCGACTTTAGAACTGATTTTACACACTTTCAACAAGGTGTGTTTGATCGGTTCGATTCTTTGTCGACCCAAGTGACGGGCTTGGATAGGAGAGTGTCGAACATCGAGAGCCACTTGATGCGGTACACCGACTTCTCGATTGGCTCTACCTCAGCTCCACCGGACCTGAATGACCCCCGTTATTGGTCTCCTCATGATCCCCGTTGGCAAGACCCACGGTTAGGAGGTCCTTTCAATTGATCATAGCCTTGTTTTGTGTCTTTTCGTTTTGTTTTGAGTCTTTTATTTTGATTTCTTTATTTTGTTCGATTTTACGCTTTTGTGTTTTGTGTTGTGTTTGTTTTGTAGGTGCTACTTGGAGTCTCTCGGGATTACAAGTGTTTTGGCTAGCTTCTTGCGATAAGTTTCTCCTATCCCTTCTCTATTTTATTTTCTTGCAATGAGGGCATTGCTAGATTTTAAGTGTGGGGGGGAGGCTTGAAACTTTTGGTATGAAGTGTTTGTGTTTGTGTCTTGATCGAGTCTTGTTTGGTTTGATTGAGTCTAGTTGATCGAGTCTTCATGTTTCCCTACTTAGGTATTTGTTTGATTTTGAGCTTATAAGAATGTGATTTAGGATCAATGTGAATGATTCAATGATGAAATACTTAGTTGTTGGAATTGATTTGAGCATAAATTAGGTTGGTTTAATCTTGAGTTGTGTTTGATTATGATTCGATGAATTGTGGGGCATGAATTGATTTGAGTTTTGAGGAAAATGATTTATGATTTTTGGATTTTGAGCGATAAATCTAGATTGTTGCGACTTTGGATTGCTAGTTTACTTTCCCCTTACGTAAAAAAAAAAAAGAGAAAAAAAGTTGTGCTTATATGTGAATAAAAGAGTTGATAGGATTCTGCTTCTCTTACTTGTAACGTATGAAAATACTAGAGTAATGAGCATGGGAAACCACATGAAAAGGCTTCGAGAGACCCTCGAATGATCACATTTCATGAACTTTGTCCTAGATGATACTTGTGTATATTAGAATAAAAGTGTTCGTAGGCATTCTACCCCTCTTGACAATGGGTACGGGAAACCGCACTAGGAGGCTCGATGTGACCCATCGATGATTAAACCTAGTGAATTTTGTTCCATAAACGTTCACATGTTTTAAAAAAAAAAAAGAGAGAGAGAGATGTTTATTTGTTGAATAAAAAGGGGAAGTAGCTAGTCGTCTAAAGTTATGGTGATCAAGACATTGTGAGATGTGTGTTATCATTGCTTTTCCTCTTACTTGGATTGATTTATAAGCCGCATAGTTTGTTGATGATGATTGTTCGTAACTTGGGATTAAAGTGACCTTGTTTGAGTTTGTCGATTCCGGTGATTAAATGTTCTATGTTTTGGATTGTTTGGATTGAATCTAAGTTGTGTGTTTATATTGCTTGAGGACAAGCAAAGGTCTAAGTGTGGGGGATTTTGATTGGTGTTTAGTTGTTAGGTTTTTCGTTGTGTTTTCGTGTTCGTTTTCATTATGTTTTTGTGTCTTTTAGTGTGTCTTTAGGCTATGATTGGTTGTTTGGAGATTTGGTTATCATAGGAGCAAAAGGTGAGAAATTGGAAGAAAACGGGACGAAAAGTGCACGAAGAGAAGGAAGAACCGTGAGGGGTCAGTTTCAGGTTTGGCCGATCGGCCAAGTCCAGCTTCGCATCTGGACGATCGGCCAGAGTGCATATGTTCGAGAGATAGCCAGTACCTGATCTGGCCGATCGGCCAGATTCCTTAGGGATCTGGACGATCGGCCAAGTACCTATGCTCGAGCTCAACAGTTCCTGATCTGGCCGACCGGCCAGAATTCCTTCAGCATTTGGCCGATCGGCCAGAAGACGGCGTCCAGCTGTTGTTTCCTTATTTAATTAGGTTTTCTTCCTAATATATATACTAGTACCTTGGGACGAATTTGTATCATCTTTTATCATATTTTAGCTCTAGTTTTCCAGCACTTAAACACTTTTATTAGCTTTCTATTGTTCGGATCCGAATTCTTCGTTTTTGCAATTTAATTCAAGACGCTTTATTCAATTCAAGTTCTTCGTTCTTCGTCTCAATTTCATAAGTTCTTTTATTGCTTTCATTTATTTGCTTTAATTGCTTTCTCTTGTTTTAGATTCGTTTTCTTAATTGCTTCATTTAGTTCCCTTAGTTTAATTTCGTTCTTTCGATTTTCAAATTCTAGTTTAGATTCGTTTTTCTCAAGTTTCAATTCTCTCGTTTTTAAAGCTTTCAAAGTTAGATTTATTTTCCTTTAAATTTCCAGATTTCATACATCATGTCTAAGGTAGTTTATGCTTTCTTCGTTGCTTCTTTTATTGCTTTCTTTTCGATTCTTGCCTAGGTAGATTTATCGTTTTACTTTAGTTTAATTCTTCGATTTATTTGCTTGTTCTTAATTTAGTTATTTATTTGCTTTTGATTTATTGCTTTGATTTATTTTACTTGCCTAGGATTTAAAACAAAAACCCCAAAATTCTATTTACTTGCTTTCCTAGATTTAGGCTAGATTAGGTTTTACTACATAATTAATTGCCCTGTTAAGTTTTCCTTGAGATTCGATACTTAGGTTTTACTTGCTAGTGCTACGATAGATTTCGTCTATTGCGAACACTTTTTAGTGAAACAAGCGTTACTTTTTGGAGGCGTTTCCTCTCCTTTTACAGACTGACGTGGAATAACGAGTGGGGTATCCATACCTTCTCTCCTGCCCTTTTAATTCCTTTCTTCTTCTTATTCTCTTCATTCCCCATGCTGCATCTTTGAGGAAAGTAGTAACATTATTGCTTTTTTGCTCGACATTTTCGACGACTACTTCGTTCTTTGTTTCTCACAGTTAGTTTATCTAGTATCATTATTCTCGTATTTCTCCCTTGCATTTGTGCGATTTACGCTTAGGAAGGGTTTCTTTCTCTTTCCTTTTGAAAAAGAAATTGTTGGTACTGGTTTTTATTTTTTATAATTTTGACTCAAGGATGAATTTGATGAGAACTTTCACATGGGATTTTTAAGATTTCCAAAAGATTTGAGTTTTATTCGTATTTATTTTCAGCCATGGACGCCGATGAAAGGGAAATATTGCGGAAAGTTCAAACGAAGTTGGGACAGAGGATGGCTGAGGCCAGAACCCCTAACCCTGAACCCCTTTTCCCTCTAGACAATGTTCCCGTATTATCTTCTACAGATACCAGGATTTCGGAACCCGACCAGGAAAACCCCCAAGAGATAATAGTAATGAAACCTCGCTCGGGATTTCGTTTTCCTGTCTTGCCATCAGATAGCCATTTGAGGAGCGCATAGACCCCTGTTCTCCTTCCTCTTTTACCCCATGAGTAAGCTCCTCTGTTTCTTCGCCTGAGAAGACGGATGCTTTTTGTCCCCATGCGCCTCCAAAAGTAGGGCAAGTCTCCATTCCTTCTTTCAGCGTTCAAGCTTTGGCCCTAGACCAATTTCTGGAAATTCTGTCTCAAACTGAGCAGAGTAGGGACCAATCTCAGATTAAGGTTCGGGACCTTAAAGACCGTCTCCGCGGCAAAAAGGAATACTGCTCTATTCTTGAACAACGCGTATCCTTGTTATCAGAACGAGTGGAGGAATTAGAGAGAATCTTGAAAGCCTCCTCAGAGCGGGCGATACAGACTCAGGAAACCTTTGCCACAAAAATAAAACAGCTAACGCTCGAGCATGAGCAAGAGTTAGATATTTCCCGAGTTAGTTCCTTCGTTAAGGGGTTCAAAGCGGGCCAAGACCAGGGTCTTTCCATGGGAATACGAGATTGCCAATCCAACTTCTTGATGACCCCCTATGGCCAAGCTTTCTTAAACTCTTTAGTGAAGCAGTTACCTGAGGCTTTCATCAACTCTCCCTATTTTTGGGCGCGGATGATAGAGCCTCTCACGAATTGGGCTGCTGACGTTGTTTTTGGATGCTGTGATCAGTTAAGCGTTCCTGAACAGGCTGCCTTTATCAACTTGGTGTCCCTAATACATCTGTTTGAAACAAAACCTGAGGCCCTTAAGAGGAACTGATTCATTCCTACAGGGGAACCTTGGTTCATGCCTGTGCTGAGAAAAGCTTCTGAGGTACTCTGCCAACCTGTTGAGCCTTCTGAGGACCTTCCTGCTTGGGACGCTCCCCTTTTTCCTCTCTTTTCTATTGACACTACTGTCATGCAGCTTATGAAAAGAGCCTTCGACGAGGTGCCCCCCCTCTCTCTCTCTCTCTCTCTCTCTCTTTTTTTTTTTTCTTTTTTTTTTTTTTTTTTTTTTTTTTGCTATAGTTTTGTTTGCCCCTCAAGGGTTTATTATTATTATCTATTTATCAATTCCTTTTCCTCGTCAGGAGTTAACAAGGGAGAAGATTATGTGTCCTTCCTCTTCTAAAGAAGCTATTCATACTGTGCATACCTCATCAAGTGAGGAAGGAATGACGCCTTTAACGTTCCACTAGGTCATCCCAAGGATAACTGGATCTTGCCTTCGACTGAAACTTCCCCTGTTTCCAAGGGCGAAACTTCATCCTCTCATTCGTCTAGCTCCAAGGATCTGGTTTTTACTCCAGATCCTACTTTTTAGACCGACTGCTTTTGATGACATGTTTTACAACAATCTATTCTTTTTGATGTTTGTGATAGGGCGCTATTTATGACCCTGTCATCATGCTACTGGGGTACGAGCAATATGACTTCTTTCTACTATCTGCCCGATGTTTTTTTTTTTTTTTTTTTTTTTTTTTTTTTTTTTTTTTTTTTTTTTTTTTAATTCTATCCTTTGGCATGCTTCTATTACTTTCTTATCAATTTGAAATATTGTCTTCTTATTCTCGTGTTTATATGGGTTTTCTACCCTGTTTCTGTTTGCTAAAGCATTTTAAGGTAATGGGTTACAGGCATCCCCTACATTTTAAGATAATAAGATGAGATAATGGGATAGCATTTTAAGATAATGGGATACGAGTATCCCCTACTCCCCCTCCAAGTGAGGTGTAAGAAACTGAAGGAATTATGCCTCATTTAAAGGCTAACCATTTGCGAAATATAATTATCTCAGAGGTAAAGGGGTGTGATCCATTGTTTTCGCACATCAGCTAGTCATAAGACAAAAATTTAAAAGACAGATAAGGGGTTATAGCCCATCATACTTCCCTTCTTGGAAGTAACTCCTAATTTTCCCTGCATGCTTCAAGGGTTATACAGTTTTCTTTGCTTGTCGTCTCCTCGACATTTTCTTGATTCGCCATTTTCGTTGTACCTTTGACTTTTGTCCTTGCCTGGGCTATCAAAGCTTTCCATTGCCCCCTCACAATTGGGGGGTGGCACATGCTTGTTGCTTCAGCCTCGAGTCCTTTGCTTTCGTTGGTTTATTGAAGCGATTGTTTGGCTAAGTCTTCGAATATCATGAGCTCCCCAAAGGGGTTGTTGCTGGTGATTAGCAAGTGCTCCATTGAAGCAGAGAGGTTTTGACCTTCTTCTGCTGGAGTTGGGGTTTTAAGCTTTTTCCCCTCGTGTTACATTTCAGCTTTGTCAGCGGCAAATTCTGCCCTTGGCCTTTTCTTGGCTTCTCCTGTCTGCACCGATTGAACATAGCATTTTCGTGAGATCCCTTGGTCTCCCGATACCTGCCCCACTTGACTTCCTACAGGGAATTTCATCATCAGATGATAAGTGGAAACCACTGCTTGGAATGGATTTAAAGCAGTTCTCCCCAAGATAATATTGTAGGAGGATGGCTGCCGCACCACCAAAAAGGTGACCGGCTTTGATACCCGTGTAGGTCCTTCGCCCAGAGTGAGCATCAAGTCAATTGAACCTAATGACATCACAGGGTCTCCCGAGAAACCATGCAAGGCCGTGGCTACCCCGTTTAGAGGCTTCTGTAGGTCCATTTGATTGAGGCAGTCTTCAAATATGACATTGACTGCAGCCCCTGTATCCACAAAGACCCTTTGGACTTGATACCTTTCTACTTCCACTGTGATGACCAGCGCGTCATCATGTGGATGAATCACCCTTTGGTTATCTTCTGGTCCAAATGAGATTTCCGGTGGGGGTAGGCCCTGCTCGACCTTCCAGACCCCATGTCTTTCGTGCATATGTAATTCTCTAGCAGATGCCTTTCGGCTTCTGTTGGAGTCTCCCATGGTAGGTCCTCCGTATATCATGTTAATAACGCCCTTAGGCTCTATCTTCTGGTTAGTATCGGGCGCTTTCTCAGGAGCTTCTTTGCGCCTCTTGTTTTGTTCTGTCTCCCTTTTAACATACTCCAAGAGTTCTCCTTCTTGGATTAGCTTTTCAATAGCAATTCTCAAGTTTCAACAATCGTTGGTCATATGACCAAAATCATTGTGGAACTTACAGAACCTTTCAGAAGGTGGATTTCTCGGTGGTTGTCTATGCCCCGCGGGGATCTGGACCCCTGGTTTTCTCAAGACCACTTCGAGCAAGTCGACAGGCTGCTTGATTAGCGGAGTGAAGGATCTTATGAATCGTTCATTCTTGTCGGCCTTTTTAGCATCTAGGGCCGGCCTCTTCCTTTCTTCCTGCTTCTTTTCCTTTTGAGAGGCCATTTCGGCCCTCTTGCTGCTCAGAGCCTCTTCCATATGGATATATTTTTGGACTCTTGTCAGTAACTCTTCGAAAGAGGTAGCTTCTTTTTGATGAGAGATGCAAAGAACTGTCCTGGCTTCAAGCCATCTACGCAAGCATGCACTTTTAGCTTTGGCTCTACTCCCGGGATTTCCAGGACGGCCTCGTTGAAACGGGTCATGTAGTCTCTCAGACTTTCGTTGACACCCTGTTTATAGTCGTCAGATGCAAGGAATTCCGCGTAGTCCTTTTGGCACTGACAAACTGTTGTAAAATACTTCCCTCAGATCCATGAAGGAGTGAATAGAAGCTTTTGGTAATTGCTTGAACCAGTGTTGAGCAGTTCCTGACAGGGTTGTGAGGAATACCCTGCACTTAACCCCCTCTGAATATTGATGAAGGAGGCATAAGCTTTCGAACTTCATAAAGTGCTCTTCAGGGTCTCCTTTCCCCTGATATTCGCAAGAGATTGTTTTGAAATTGCTTGGAACTTGATCAGTTTGAATGTCTACTGAGAATGGGCTGCTCTCGTCATATATAAGGGAAAGAGTTCTGACTTGTTTTTCCATCCTTGTTGTTTGAGGAGGGTTTCGGATTTCCTTCTTCATTTGGGTTGCGAATCTCTTTTTCGCTTGCCTCTGTTTCCTTTGAAACTCTTTCAGTGGCTTGCTTTTGTTCTTTCAGCCTTTTTACTTCTTTTGCCAAAAGTTTCATCTGCTCTTGTTGTTGGGCGTACTTCTTGGCCCATGCATTATCAGTATTTTCATGGAGGTTTTTCTCGAGTTCTTCAGGTCCTCCTTCGTCTGGGGATTCCCAATCAGTGAAGAATCCCTCTTCTTCCTCAGCCGCTATCGGGGGCAGCTTTGAGACTAGCTCTTGGGTTATGCCTTGATTTATGGGCTTCTGCTTGTGCATTGCGGAAGTGTTCTTGCTTCCTCCTCCCACCTGGACCTCGCCCAAGGGATCTGTGTTCTGGGGGTTTACTCCCAAGATATGAAGTCTTTTCTCAACAGCTCCCTCGACTACACCTTCTACAAGTGCTTTCATTTGGAGGAGCATAGCCGGAGAAAACTGAGCTTCCATGTTGACACTAGCTTCTGTTAACGTAGTGCCTTTCCCTTTGTTTCCAATCAAGGAATTTTTTGGATTTCCAGTAGCTTGGCCAGCTTCCTTTGAAACAGCATCTGGAGTAGGTAGTCATCCTTACAAGATTCTGCAAAGATTTGAGGATGTTTAGGGAATTGATTTCAGGCGCTCTTTGAAAGAGACTTAAGACATAGGTAATTTGTTGTTAACAGATTTTCTGTATTTAAGCATTGCTCATGGTGGTTTTGACAAATATAGCCTATTCATTATAAGGCTCTTAAAGGGTGGCTTTTGCCAATATAGGATGAAGGTAAGTGATGACTTAATGATGAGAAACTAATTATGACGCGGGGCTTTTATATAGTTCCCTCTTCTATGGACCTTAGTACGAGGCATCTGGCCATGCAAAATTTAATTATGAGATACTGCTAATTTGCCAGATCCTTTCATAATTGCGAACCATTTATGATAGTTCTGATAAGCGTTGCCTATTTAGTATAAGGCTTTTCAAGGGTGGCTTTTGCCAGAATGAAGTTGAGGTTAATGACACCTGTCTTTACAAAATCCTGTTGGTCCCGGTTTGTTAATAGGGGAAATACGTAGGGGGGGGGGGGGGGGGGGGGTGAGGGGGGGGGGGTGAATACGTATTTCAAGTTTTTCAACTTTTTCCCTTTAACTCAGAGTGACAAGTAAAGAGCTCGTTTGATACTTAAGACTTAGCTGAAGCTAAATCTACAGTACGTAGCTTGCCTGCTTGACCGAAGTAAGGACTTGATCAAGAGGGAGTCTTTACTCGTATATGCGGAAATTCGGTGAGCTAAAATCTTTTCCTAAGTAATTAATAATCCAAGTTATGTTTGTTTATATGCACGTGCAATGGATAATCAAATACGATAAAGAGATTAGGGTTAGAAAGATACGACACAGAGATTTATAGTGGTTCGGAGATAAAGCTCCTACGTCCACTTGTTGCACGATGGCAACTATTCTCTTCACTCAAGAACTTGAAGATTTCGGGCTCTTCAAAAGCCTGGTCTAGATCGGGCTTCACTCGCCTGGATCTAACGACGAACGTAGTGATTACGGGTTCACTACACAAACCTAGACAAGACCTAAAGCTTCACTTGCTTCAGTCAAACACAGACAGGGAGATTGCGGGCTCTCCTTACAGCCTAGTTTCGATCGAGCTTCGCACAAACGAGGTAAGTGCAAGCTTGGATCTAGACTCTATGATCGAGGCGTCTTCAATCGATGAAAGAAGGGCCTTGGATCGAAAACAACCTAACGACGACTCAAAAACCTAACAGACAAAGTATAGGGTTTTTGGTTGACGGACACACTATGAAGAACTCTTTACAGTAGATGCAAAGATTGGCTAGAGTTCTTCTTCTAAGCTTGGATATTTGAAGTGGGCTTAGACTCGAAGTGTGAGGGTTGTGAAGACGAGTTCCGATGAACTGGAAACTCGGAGAACACTTGAAACAAAAACTCGAAGATGGCTTTAGAAAGCTGGGAGTATTTGTTTGCAGTAGGCTCGAATGCTCAGGTAGTGTTCTCTCTTTTCTTCGTCTTCATCCTTCACTATTTATAGGTGGAGGGATGCCATGGTCTGTTGCTTGGTAGGTGGCTTTGTCCCTCATCCTCTCGACAGTACTTTGCGCAGGCAGTTGCTTTTGCAGGAGCGCAGTTTGTCTCTTTGCCGAAAATGGCTAACTTACAAACTTAACAGTAACTGGAGCAAGCCAGTACTGTAGCGGCGCCCTGTCGGCCTGGCAGTCAACTCCACTGCTCCTCTTCGCGTTCGACACGTGGAGATCTCGCAATTAATGCGAAGATCTCTAGTTGACTGGAGTTCAAAATATGGGCGGGAGTTGTGCTGTCGCTTTCTGGTAGGTGCTGGCTCGCTTAGCTTTGAAGTCGTAGTAGCCGCTACGAAGTGAGTTGCTTCAGGATCAATTTGTAGTGAGTCGCTTGGGAAATGAGGTTCCGTAGTGACCGCTTTAATCAATGTTGATCCGCGTTGACTCGCTTCGGCTTTTCTTTGTAGCACTTGCTTCGCTTTGCTTTGGTGGACTCGCTTCGATTCCACTGCAGCGCTTGCTTCGCTTTGCTAGCTTCGGCACACTTCGCTTCAGCTTTGGTAGACTTGCTTTGCTTGAATAACGCACTCAAGTGAGTGGCCTTCACTTGAACTTTTGAAGCCTATAATCTAAGCAAACATAAGGAGCCATCCTAACAGAGTAGGCTTAAAAAAAAAAATTCTAACCTATTATCTACATCAAAATGGGTCGCTTGGGAATAGGGACACTTGGGGTTTTGGGATCCAATCAAAACAAATGACTTCGTCTATCAAGTATCCCACATAGTTCCCCCTTAACAAATTGGTCCATAACAATTCCCAACAAATCCATTTATCAGAGTGTTTGTTTTCCTAAAGCTTTCCTTACGAAGCTTCTGAAAAGGATCTCATCATGAGGGGAGGTTGTTTAGAGTTTGTATGGCATCTTATCTTATTAAACTCAATGCGAGACGCTTCGGCCATATAGGCCTTTTTATGTATAGTGCCTACTTTATAGGACTTTCTTATAGGATATTCCCTGTTAGCCAAGGACTATGGATACGGGATTTATGAGAGTGTTGCTTATTGAACTAAGCTTTCAAGAGCTTGGTCTATTTTATAGGGCTTATAAAAGTGTTGCTCATTAAATAAGGCTTATGAAAATAATACCTTCTATAGAGGTTTATGAAGATATTGTCTACTACATAAAGTTTTTGAAAATACCGCTTATGAGGTAGGATTTATGTGAGTTCTGCCCATCAAAATGTGATGAGTAGATCTCATGGGAGTGATATTCCTTATACCAAATTTGTAAAAATATTGTCTTTTAAACAAGACTTGTGATAGAGCTGCCCATTGGATAGGACTTATGAAGTATGATGTTGCCCATTGAACAGGGTTTATGAAGGACTTTGCTCCTTTCATATGGCTTGCGAGAGAGTTGCCTATTAGATAGGGCTTTGTTAGAGGTTCTGCCCATGATATGGGGCTTACGAGATAGTTGCCTATTAGATAGGGCTTTGTGAGAGGTTCTGCCCGTTACACGGGGCTTACGAGAGAGTTGCCTATTAGATAGGGCTTTGTGAGAGGTTCTGCCCATTATATGGGGCTTACGAGAGAGTTTGCCTATTAGATAGGGCTTTTGAAGGAAGGTTTTGCCCGTTATACGGGGCTTACGAGGATGTTTGCCTGTAGACAGGGCTTCTGAAAGAAGGTTCTGCCTTTAGATGCGGGTTCCCTTCATAGGTTTTTAATTCATGGTAATTCAGGGGCATTCGACTAGCTTTAGTAGTGATGCTTCTTCCTCTATAATCACCAATCCTTTAACACCCATAAATCAATTTTGCATTTAACAGATAATGAATAGAGTTGTATGCTCACCAATTACACAAGGTGAACCGAATGTGCTCTGAGATTGTTGGGCTTTCTTTCAGATTCTTCACAACCTTAGAATTTTGACAAGCAAAACAGTTTAGTCATCACAGTTCATATCATGAAGAAAATACAACCTCGAAATCGCTTGGTGGACTTAGTATGAGCAAGGCAGCTAGAACAGATTTACAATACTCATGCTGAAATTTTTTGGGAATAACATCAATCTAGCATTCAATGTTTACTCCTCCTATTATGTGACCACCATTTTAGGTACCTCTCGTAACAGGGGAAATAACAGAGTAAGTTCATAAACCCATCATTCAAAGCAGCTAGAGCTTCAAACATAGACAAGAGGTTAGCACTCTAGATTCACAGGCTTTCACAGTGCTTACAATGAGCAGACACAAACTCGTATGTACGGAGAAAGGATCAACATCTCAAGCACAAGTCCCTTTCAACAGAGTACCCATCACAATTTATACCGAAAGGAGAAACATAGGCTTAAAACCACATCACATTCAACAGCTCACAACCATGGAGAGTATAGCGAGAATTAAGCAATAATGTATATATATATATCTAGATTTTAGCAGATTAAACAGTGAATACAGCATACCCAGTAAATCAGATATCAAGTTTTTCTCATATTCTTCACATAAGGACATAATAAAGGGGAATCACCAACAACATTATAACAACGAGCTGGTATTTCGCATAAAAATAGGGGAAATCGACATCTTAAACTCATGTAATTCCCACAGACGGCGCCAGTTGATAGATCCGGGTTGAAGATCCACAACAATTTAGGGTATTATTCATCATGTTTTGCAAGGAGCATTCATAGATAAGACGCTGTAATAACGAAGAGCACGAGATTCATGCGTTTAAAAGGTCAACAACAAGTATTTTGTACAGAGCATCAGAAATGGCGAGTAATGATCAAGCTATACGCTTAAATAAAAGGCGTATTAAGGTATATCTAGCCATAAACTGGTAAGATCTATGGAGTTTGGCATTCATTCAAACAGATAGTAAAGGGGGTGAAGTGAGGAAAAAGAGAGAGACGAGGAGCACGAAGCTCCGTTGAGCCTCATTCTCTTTTGAGAATGAGGGTTTTACCTTAGACTCCAGGTAAGGGGTGAGTGAGAGATTCTTCCCGGTGTCAAGAGGAATGGATGAAGACGGCTGGAGATGAAGCTTCCCAGCAGGAGGCTGCGAACGCCTGGATTGAGTGAGCTCAGAGGAGCTCGTGGAAAAGTGTGAAAGCGAATAGAACAGTACACAAGAGTGTGTTTTGTATGAAGAGTGTAGCTGGTGTGATGCGTTCACCCAGTATTTAGAGGTGTAAGGAGGGTGAAAAAGTGAACATTCGTGTGAAGGAAGGACAGAAATGGAATTCTGATGGAGGCAGGATTCCCTCCGTCATGAATGTAGTGGTCCTTACTCTAGAGTACGTAGAGTCATGCGGACTGCGTGTTGTACAGAACCTTAGGTCCTGTCAGGTGCTTGTGCGAACTAATCAGATCCTTTGTTCAGGACAGATGCCCACAGATCCTGTATAGTTTCTTGAGAAGACATAGAGTCCTGGGCTTCTGCGTAGAACCATGTTGTATAATAGTACTGGGCTTCTGAGGCATATGGAATCTCTTTGCTAATATGTTGTTATTCGGAGCAGCTTCTATAGATCATCGTCAGAATCGATATTTATCTTTCTTAATAATGCTATCAAGACTAACTCTGACCAGGACTTATAATTCCCTTCATTTCAATAAGATCCCTGCATTTAGCTTGGCATCTGATATGTAATTCGCCCTTGGAAACGATGTCCTCAGGTATGGGAAGATGTACTTCCCCATTAATTCGGGTTATTTATGGAGTATGGCGGATATTAGTCCCTATCAATATTTATTTTTATACTGCAAAGATTTAATACATGTCAGCTTATTATTGGCCGCAAATTCCACATATTTAAATACCAATAATATACTATCATTTGATCTTGAAATTATATTTAATTTAATTCTAAAAATATAAATAGAAAATATAATTAAATATTTAATTCTTTTTTATTGAATTTTGCGTGCCTAAGATCGTATTAAATACTCTCTCATTCTATATTATTCTAGGTGAGGTGAAATACTACAGACACATAATTCTAGACCTTTAATTGAGAGTGAGAGCGGCCATTTTAAGTGTGGAGATTCAAGTTCCAAGATATGTGAGACACCTACAAAGTTATCAGATTTAGAGGAGAGGGATATATACTAGAAAATCAGATTCGGTAGATTCCTTCATCGTTTTTTATCTCCGTGAACAAGGTAATGTACTTGAAGTTGATTGTGTGATCAATGTTACATTCTGAAATATTCATACTCAATTCAAATTTGGAAAGTAGGATAGCTTTCAAGTAGCTACTCATTCAAGCTTTACTTATCAAACTGAGTTGGTGCAAAAGTTGGTGGTTTGTTGGTGAAACTCTTGAAAATATTCTTTTGATTAATCTTTTATATTAACAATCTAAATTCAATATGATATATATGCTGATTGTATGAAGGTTAGAGAGATAAGAAACTGATTGAGAGAGAGAACAAATTTTAGTGTGGTTCCCAGATAACCCACTGATAGGGTGTATTTTTAGCATATTATCTATGTGTTATATAATTGTCATTCCCAACCCAATAAGGTTTGCCGCGACCGGACCCTACGTGAACTAGGATGGAAATTTGTCTCTCAAGTTGGCCAAAATGGAGGCGATGATCTAGCATATTCCCGGAGTACTGGCACCAATCAAAAAGAGTGCCGCGAGCTGCTATGCCGACTCGCCGTTCGTGGATGATATTGCGTTGGTGGAGATGCCCCCTAAATTCAGTTTCCCCAACATGAAGCCGTTCGACGGGACAAGCGATCCAGACGACCACATCGCTCAATACCGACAGAGGATGTTTACTATGGCTATCCCTCGTCAGTCGAGGGAAGCCTGCATGTGTAAGGGGTTCGATTCTAGTTTGATAGGACCGGCCCTCCAGTGGTATACCAATCTTCCGAATAACTCTATCTCTTCTTTTGCTCAACTAACCGATAAATTTGTGCAGCAATATGCCAGTAGCCGGAAGTTGGAGAAATTTTCGGAAGACTTGTAAGTGATAGTCCAACGCAGAGGAGAGCCCCTCCACGACTACGTTGGACGTTTCAACAAAGAAAAGGAGCCTGCATTTGTAAGGGGTTATGTTGTTTGAACATTCAACAAAAGAATAAAAAAATATTTTATTTTTATTCCAGATTTCCTAATTTTATGGAAAGATGCGATTATTCCCTAAAAAACTACACTACATGCATGATTAATATAGTTTTACAATATTATTGTTATGACTATTAGGCCCTTGAAATTTCGATTATATGCATGGAATAAATTTAAAAATCTATTTCAGTTATTATTGTTAGTCTAATCTCAGCCATTGATTGAACCTATATATATAGGGATTGGTTCATATGTTAACCATATTAGTTAGTGAGAACTAAGAACTAATCTAGACCCTTCATTTCAATTAATTAGTGGTTAAGATTTATTCATAGAAATTAATTAAAAAGGCATATTTTGTTTAGAAAAAGGATATTAATGTAATCTTCATTTATTTGTTCCAGGTTTCAAGGGATTTATTACTCATTTAATTTTCTCTCATACGTTTAGTAATCTTCTTTTTCTTAATTCTTCTTCTTCTATTCTGACATTTTCATCTATGGTTCTTTTTTTTTTTTTTTTTTTTTTTTTTTTTTTTTTTTTTTTTTTTTTTTTTCATTTTCATATGTTATTAAGCACAAATAAATAGAAAGACGGCATATAAGCATGATAATTTAAGCATAAGAATATGTCTTAGTTACATTCGAATATTTATCTATGTTTTTTATTCTGTTTTTTGTAATTTTCATATACAAGTTATTAAGCATGTAAATATGATTATTTAAGCATAAAAATATGTATATGTTTTTTTATTCTTTTATTCTTTTTTTTTTTTTTTTTTTTGTAATTTTCATATACAAGTTATTTAAGCATAAATAAATAGGAAGATAACATGTAAATATGATTATTTAAGCATATGAATAGGTATTAGTTTCATTCGAATATTCATCTATGTTTTTTTATTCTATTTTTTTTTTTTTTTTTGTAATTTTCATATACAAGTTATTAAGCATAAATAAATAGGAAGCTAACATATAAATATGATTATTTAAGCATATGAATATGTCTTAGTTCCATTCAAATATTCTTCTATGATTTTTTATTATATTTGTTTTGTAATTTCCATATACAAGTTATTAAGCATAAATAAATAGGAAGATACCATATAAATATGATTATTTAAGTATAGGAATAGGTCTTAGTTGCATTCGTATATTCATTGTCATTCACAATTTGTCATCGTCATTCACGATATTTAAACATGAATTGATATTAAAAAAAAAAAAAGCATGAAAAGCATGTAATTTTTTCATATACAAGTTATTAAGCATAAATAAATAGGAAGATAGCATATAAATATAATTATTTAAACATATGAATAGATCTTAGCTGCATCGAATATTTATGCTAATTAATAGGATAATTACTTTTAGGAAGTGGCGAGAATCTTGGAACGCGTAATCCCCCCCCCCCCCCCCCCCCCACTTTAAAATTAGAAATATAGAAATACATAATTAAATTAGTATAATAGATCATTTGAGATTTAATATCCACCATTAGATTCTATAAAAGGAGTGGATAGTATTGGTTCCTAGTTCTCAAGATTGATACCATCTCCCATAAGAACCCACCCCTATATATATATATATATATATATATATATATATATATATGTAGTGGATCATATGAAAACTAAATATTTCGTGCAAACTGCAAACCATGCATTTTTATGCATATCATGATGCATTTTAATGCATAACATGTTGCATAAATAAATATATTTTTTATTAATAAAAATGCATTATATAATATTATTTTTTTTATGCAACATGTTATGCATAAATATGCATCATGTTATGTATAAAAATGCATGGTTTGCAGTTTGCACGAAATATTTAGTTTTCACCAGAACCACTCCATATATATATATATATATATATATATATATATATATATATATATATATATATATATATATATATATATATAAAAGATTATTCCAACTTTAATTTGTATATATCATACTAAAATACAATTATATTATACATAATATACATTTGTAAACAAATTAACCGAAAAAATAATAAATATTTCAAGAACTATATTTAATTTTTCTGTCCCATATCGATTATTTATATAACTTCATTAATAAATTACTCATATAAATATGACACTATACATTCTATATTACTTATTTTAATGGCACAAATTTTACTATACCAACGATAGATTAATGATAAGGGGAAGAACGAAAATCTGAATTTGATTTCTTATGAGTCATTTTTTTAAGAGAATTCCTTTAATAGTTGATTTTTTAATATACGTGGATTAACTTCTAAATACATGGATGGATGTGTGTGCTCAAAAATGATTGTTCGAAAATTTGTTATATTGATTTGTGTTGGGAATTGTTAAGGACAGCATGTTAAGGGGGAACCAATATGGGACATTTTAGAAATAAAATCTTTGTTTTGGTTTGATCCCAATACCCCCAAGTGTGCTATTCCCAAGCGACCCAATTTGATGTAGAAAATAGGTTAGAAAATTTTCTAAGCCTATACTGTTAGAATGACTTTAATTTGCTTAGGTTTTTAGACTGCAGAAAACTCATGTGAAGGCCACTCGCTTGAGTATGTTCTACAATCGAAGCAAGTCTACTCAGCCGAAGTGAAGCGAGTCTGGCAAAGTGAAGCGAAGTGAGCGCTACAGTGGATTCAAAGCGAGTCTGGCAAAGCGAAGCGAAGCGAGCGCTACAGCGAAAACCAAAGCGAGTCAACATGGGTCAACAATTGCTAAAGCAGTTACTCGGGAAATTTATTTTCCAAGTACTCGGTACAGAATGACCTTGAAGCGACTCGATTTTAAGCGGACGCTACAACTTCAAAGCGAAGCGAGCCACTACCTACCAGAAAGCGACAGCACAATTCCCGCTCCGATTTCAAACACCAGTCAACTAGAGACCGTCGCATTAATTTCGAGATCTCCACGTGTCGAATGCGGAGAGGAGCAGCAGAGTTGACTGCCAGGCCGACAGGGCGCTGCTACAGTACTGGCTCGCTCCAGTTACTGTTGAAATTGTAACTTAGCCATTTTCGGCAAAGGGACAAACTGGCGCGCCTGAAAAGTGATCTGCCTGTGCAAGTACTGTCGAGAGGAGGAGGGACAAGGCCACCTACCAAGCAACGGATCTTGGCCATCTCTCTGCCTATAAATAGTGAAGGATGAAGACGTGAAGAGGTAGAACACTACTTGAGCATTCGAGCGCCTACAACAAACAAACACTCCCAGCCTTCAAGCATTCATACGAGTCTTTGTTTCAAGTGTTCTCCGAGTTTCCAGTTGCATCGGAACTCGTCTTCACAACCTTCACACCTAGAATTCTAAGCCCATTACAAATCCAGCTTAGAAGAAGAGCTCTAGCCTACTTTACACTTACTGTAAAGAGCTCTTCATAGTGTGTTCGTCGTAAACCAAAAACCCTAACCCTAAAGTCTGTTCGTTAGGTTTTTGTGTTCGTCGTTAGGTTGTTCCGATCCAAGGCTCTACTTTCCTCGATAGTAGAAGCCTCGATGTTGGGAATTGTTAAGAACAACTTGTTAAGGGGGAACCTATAAGGAACACTTCATTGTTTTGATTTGATCCCAAAACCCGAAGCGTTCTGTTCCCAAGCGACCCACTTTTTCGATATAGATAATAGGTTAGAATTTTTCTAAGCCTATTTTGTTAGGATGGCTCTTTATTTTGCTTAGAATATAGACTTCAAATGATCATGTGAAGGCCACTCACTTGAGTGTGTTTTCCGAAGCGAAGCAAGTCTAGCAGGCCGAAGTGAAGCGTGCCAAAGAATAGCAAAGCGAAGCGAGCGCTACAGTAGATTCAAAGTGAGTCTGCCAAAGCAAAGCGAAGCGAGCGCTACAGTAGATTCAAAGTGAGTCTGCCAAAGCAAAGCGAAGCGAACGCTACAGTGTAAAGTTAAAGCGAGTCAACTCTGGTCAATATTTTCCAAATCAGTCACTAGGGAACTCTACTTCCCAAAGCGACTCACTACAGAATGACTACGAAGTGACTCAAATCTAATTGGGCGGTACAACTTCAAAGCGAAGCGAGCCACTACCTACCAGAAAGCGACAGCACAATTCCCGCTCCAAATTTGAACTCCAGTCAACTGGAGATCTCCGCATTTATTACGAGATCTCCACGTGTCGAACGTGGAGAGGAGCAGCGGAGTTGACTGCCAGGCCGACAGGGCGCCGCAACAGTACTGGGTCGCTCCAGTTACTGTTGAAATTGGATCTTAGCCATTTCCGGCAAAAATCCAAAACTGGGCATCTGAAAAGCAGCCAGCCTGTGCAAGTACTGTCGAGAGGAGGAGGACAAAGCCACCAACCTAGCAACGGATCTCGGCAACCCTCCGCCTATAAATAGTGAAGGATGAAGACGGAGAGAAGTAGAACACTACTTGAGCATTCGAGCGCCTACTGCAAACAAACACTCCCAGCCTTAGAGCATTCTTCGAGTCTTTGTTTCCAAGTGTTCTCCGAGTTTCTAGTTCATAGGAACTCGTCTTCACAACCTTCACACCTAGAGTCTAAGCCCACTTCAAATATCCAAGCTTAGAAGAAGAGCTCTAGCCATCTTTGCATCTATTGTAAAGAGCTCTTCATAGTGTGTCGTCGTAAACCAAAAACCCTAAATCTGTTGTTAGGTTTTTGTGTTCGTCGTCGTTAGGTTGTTTCGATCCAAGGCCCTTCTTTCATCGATTGAAGAAGTCTCGATCATAGAGTCTAGATCCAAGCTTGCACTTACATCGTTTGTGTAAAGCTCGATCGAAGCTAGGCTGTAAGGAGAGCCCGCAATCTCCCTGTTTGTGTTTGACTGAAGCGAGTGAAGCTTCTAGTATTGTCTAGGTTTGTTTAGTGAACCCGTAATCACTGCATCTGTTGTCGGATCTAGGCAAGTGAAGCCCGATCTCGACTAGGCTTTTGAAGAGCCCGAAATCTTCAAGTTCTTGAGTAAAGAGAACGGTTGCCGTCGTGCAACAAGTGGACGTAGGAGCTTTATCTCCGAACCACTATAATCCCTGTGTCGTATCTCTCTAACCCTATCTCTTACTTATTTGATTATCCATTGCATAAGCATCTAAACAAACATAATCTGGAATTTTAATTACTTAGGAAAAAACATTAGCTCACCGAATTCCGCACAAGAGTAAAGTCTCACTCTTGATCAAGCTTTAAGCTTAGGTCAAGAGATTTTCGATTGCTTTAGATCTAGCTCTCGGCTAGGTCTTAGTATTTCTACGAGCACTTTACTTCATACCTTGAGTTAAGGAATTTGAAGTTGAAAAACTTCAAAATACTTATTCACCCCCCCCCCCCCCCTACGTATTTTTCCTATAACAAACCGGGACCAACAAGTGGTATCAGAGCAGCGGTTCTTTCGAGCCTCTGCTTTGCATATCCGAAGCGAGTCCCCACTCGCTTCACGTTGTCTCACTGAACCGGATCCTATTTTCTTAAGTGCATCAAAACCTCACCCACGCATACTGCATTACTACTGATAGTTTTCTATGTCTACATATAGTGCATCAAATCTTCCACAGTTCTCTATCGAAGGATATGAGATCTGGAGCTTCCGAGTCGAGAGCTTCCTGTCCTCAATCCATGACCGGATGTGGGAGGTCATCGAAGATGGGCCGATTGAAATCAAGAAGGCTGTCTCTGAGAACGTCCCAGCTGCTGAAGGTCGGGCTGCCTACGTTCGACAAACCTACGTGGAGAAGGACAAGGATGAATACACTCCACATGATGCAGAGCACCGTGTCGGACGCCTATCTACCAAGGATAAGGAAGTGCGCAACTGCGAAAGAGATATGGGAAACCCTAGCTCTCATCTCTCAAGGCACAGACAAAATCAAAGAAAACAAGCTAGCCGTACAAATGCGGGAGTTTGAAAGCTTGATAATGAAGCCAGGAGAATCCATCGACGCCTTCGAGCTGAGAGTTACCAACATCACTGCAACCCTCAACTCACTTGGGAAGGAACTCACAGACAAGGAAGTGAACCTGAAGATCGTTCGAGCTCTCACGAGGAAGTGGCAGACCATGAAGGAGCTGTACCTAGCCACCAAGGATCTATCAAAGCTCACACCGGAGATTCTGTTCTCCGAACTCAAAGCTCATGAATTCGATCTAAATCGGATGAACCTCGACGAGGAGGATGAAGCTCCCACAACGTCAAAAGGCGTAGCATTCAAAGCTACTGAAGGGCCAAGCGACCAGTCGCTAGCCAAGATGACGAGGGAAGAGTTGGAAGAACATGTTGCGTTCTTATACAAGAACTTCAACAAAATAAACTCTCGAGTGGGCAAATACAAAAGATTCTACAAGCAGTACAAGGGGAGGAGCACTGATGCTCGCGAAGGAAAAGGGAAGAGAGAAGAGACGACCAAGCCGATCTCAAGGGACATGATGGAAGTGGAATGCTACCATTGCCACAAGATGGGCCACTACAAATCCGACTGTCCGAAGCTGAGTGCGAAGGAGCGAGAGAAACTGAGAGCAAAGAGGGATGCTCCAAGGCGAGCGCTTGTAGCAAGAGAGCACCCGGTCGCTTCAACTGAAGATATCTCAAGCGACTCGGATGCATTCACAGATCCCAACTCCAGTGAAGGAGAGGATCTTGGACTAATGGCGCTCACCGACGAGGAGACAGGAGAGGTATTCATCTATCCCTCACTCAGTTCAATTACACTCGCACACACTCAACAAGAGGAATCTAATTCCTCGACATGGAGTGAGTTGCTTGACAAGCATATTAAACTGTCAAGCGACCACGAAGTGTTGAAACAAGCTATGTCTCAAAGCGAGAAGGAGAACCGAAAGCTAGCCACTGAGCTTGACCAAGTCAAACTTAACCTAAGGGCTATGACTAGTAAGTTCGAGGATCTCTTCGCTAGACATCAAAGCTTGGAAGGAAGGTATGAAACCCAATCCGCTCTAGTTGCCAACTTGAACAAAGCTTCATACGCTAGGCAGACACTAGAAAGCTCGCTTCTACCTTTTGGTAGAAAAGGAGGACTCGGATATGTGGGTGGACCTTCCAAGCCGACTGTCTTTGTTGGTGCTTCAAACACCACACCATCAGTCACTTTGGATGTACCCACTGTCTCCAAAGCGACCACCAACAAGGACAAAGGCAAAATGGCTGAGAACCCTAAAAGGAAGCCAATGAAGATGTCTATATCTTTAAGGGCAGGACCTAAGGGGAAGCAGAATTAAACTAACCCTAGCACTCAAAATGCTAAGTCTTATCAATCTAAAGGTAAAGGGAAACCAGTTGAAGCTTCTAAGTCTCAAGCCAAGACACGAGAGACAAAGGATCTCCCTTTCAAGAAAAGGAGTAATGTCTATGTGTCACGTTATCCGGACTGGAGATGGTCCAACCGGACTAATGTTGAGGGGGAAGAATTTGAAGCACCAAAGAGGCCGTTTCAAACTTCCAAGGTTACTCAAGCGAGTCGGGTTCAAAACCCTAGTTGGACCGCTTCGAGAAAACCAAGCGATCCGCTTCGACAGACTGTAAAACCTAAGTCAGTCTCTAAGCCTGTAGCTAATCCGAAGCGATTCGCTTCAGGATACAAGCAAAAGGGTAAGAGCATAGGTATGCCTCAAGCGAGCCGCTACCCCTCTTGCACACACTGCTGCACGTGTGAAGCTGCCTCAAGGCAGAAGTCACAGTTTTCAAAAGTCGAGAAACCCAAGACACAAGCTACCTCTCAAAAGAGATTGAAGCAAGTACGGGTACCTAAGGGAACTAACCTGCAAGGACCCAAACTGATTTGGGTACCAAAATTTTTTTAATTGCAGGTGAGCGTCGTGGATCCCATGCCAAGTGAGGGTCATCAAATCTAGTACTTGGACAGTGGATGTTCGAGACATATGACCGGCATGAGAGCTCTACTTCATGACTACATAGAGAAGAAGGCTCCACACGTTACTTTTGGTGATAACTCTCGAGGAAGCACCAAAGGATACGGCGCACTGAAAGTTGGAAAGCTCACGATTGAAGAAGTCTCCTACGTGGAGGGACTCAAGCACAACTTGTTATCCATTTCACAATTCTGTGACAAGGGATACAAGGTGGAATTTATTTCTAACAAGTGCATTGTGAAGAACAAGCTCACATCCCAGATTGTGCTCACTGGAGTCAGACAAAGGAATGTCTACATCGCACAATGGGACAGCTGCAAAGAGGAGACGTGCTTAGTTGCAAGGAGTGCTACAGAAATTGGATGGCTATGGCACAAACGCTTGAACCATCTCAACTTCAAAGCCATAAATCGCTTAGCTCGAAAAGGTTTGGTGCAAGGCATACCGAATGAAGTCTTTATTAAAGATCATCCATGCTCACCATGCCAACGAGGGAAGCAGACGAAGAAGCACTTTGCCAGTCTTGAAGAAGCTTCATCCAAGCGAGTGTTCGAGCTGCTTCACATGGATTTGTTTGGTCCAGTCACTCCAGTTAGTGTGAATGGAAGGAAGTACACTCTAGTTGTAGTCGACGACTTCTCTCGCTACACTTGGGTTGTATTTCTCTTCAGCAAGAAGGAGACACTGACCAAGCTACCACAACTACTCAAGCGATTGGCTGTGGAAAAGAATCAAGCAATTGTAACCATTCGCTCCGACAAAGGCATAGAGTTCCTGAACTCTACCATCGAAGCTTATTGCACGGAGCATGGCATAGCACATCAGACTTCCTCAGCACGCACACCTCAGCAGAACGGAGTTGCTGAAAGAAGAAATCGAATCATCAAGGAAGCCGTTCGAACCATGATTGCAGACTCGAAGCTTCCAACGAAGTATTGGGCTGAAGCTGCCAATACAGCATGCTACACGCAGAATCGAACGCTTCTCTGCAAACGGCACGACAAGACACCATATGAAATATGGACAGGGAGAATTCCTAACATATCTTATTTCCATATTTTTGGCTATAGGGTCTTCATCCATGACAATGGGAAGTCGCAGTTGAAAGCCTTTGAAAGCAAAGCTGATGAAGGAATATTCTTAGGATATTCTACATCAAGCAAAGCCTACATGGTGTTCAACTATAAAACCCTAATCGTGGAGGAATCACCCCATGTCGTATTTGATGAATCTTCTTTGAGTCTTCAACAGGAACATGTTCAATCTAAAGAAGGAAAGTTAAGCGAGGAACCCATTAATTCATCAACTTGGGACATGCTTGAGGATGATGAAGAAATCAAAGACTCAAGCGAGCCAATTGTCCAAGGAAAAGATGAAGCTGTCCCCAAGATTCCTGAAGCGAGTGCTGGCCAAGCACCCAATCCAGTCACTTCAGATGATGAAGCGAGCGACAAGCAAGAAGTTGAAGATGAAGCTGGCGGATCCAAGCGAGCATGGCTCAAGGACCACTCACCAAGTCAAATCATTGGAGATCCATCCAAGGGTGTAGTGACCAGAAGTCAAGTGTTTGGAGAAAGTGCCATGTTCAGTTGCTTTCTCTCAAACATCGAACCATCAAGCGTGGAAGAAGCCCTAGTCGATTCAAATTGGGTGATCGCCATGCAAGAAGAGCTCAACCAGTTCACAAGGAACGACGTATGGTATCTAGTGGATCGTCCCAAATTTCAGCATGTTATTGGCACCAAGTGGGTATTCAAGAACAAGACGGACGAGGATCACAACGTTGTGAGGAACAAGGCGCGACTCGTCGCTAAGGGCTACTGCCAAGAGGAAGGAATCGACTTTGACGAGACCTTCGCTCCTGTGGCACGGCTTGAAGCGATCAGATTGTTTCTAGCCTATGCAGCAGCCAAGAAGTTCAAAGTCTATCAAATGGACGTGAAGAGCGCGTTTCTCAATGGAGAGCTCAAAGAAGAAGTGTGTGTGGAGCAGCCGCCGGGTTTCGAGCAGGGAGATAAGGTTTATCGATTGAAGAAAGCCCTATATGGGTTGAAGCAAGCTCCCAGAACTTGGTATAATACCCTATCCCAATTCCTAGTGGATAATGGATTCCACAAAGGAAAGATAGATCGAACCCTATTCACCATTAACCATGGAGAGGATATGCTATGGGTTCAGATCTACGTGGACGACATCATATTTGGGTCACCAAACCAGTCGCTTAGCGAGAAGTTTGGAGAGTTGATGAAAACCAAATATGAGATGTCCATGATTAGTTTGATGAGTTGCTTCCTAGGTCTTCAAGTATAGCAGTAGGATGATGGTATCTTCATCAATCAAGCAAAGTATACCCGAGATATGCTTGCCAAGTTCGGTGTTCAGCATGCTAAAGCTGTGAAGATCCCAATGAACACCAACTGGAAGATGGATCCAGACCTAGATGGGAAGTCTGTGGATGCTACAGACTACCGAGCCTTGATCGGATCCCTTCTATATCTCACTGCAAGTAGGCCGGATATAGCTTTTGCAGTTGGAGTTTGCGCTCGCTTCCAAAGCAATCCCAAGCACAGCCATCTTGAAGCTGCCAAAAGAATTCTTCGATATTTGAAGGGCACTGTCAACATGGGGCTGTGGTATCCAGCGGAGGACAATTTGGAGCTCACTGGATATTCAGATGCTGACTATGGAGGGTGCCGAATTGATAGGAAATCAACTACGGGCACGTGTCAGTTCTTGGGAAGCAAGCTGATCTCGTGGTTCTCGAAGAAGCAGACCAGTGTGGCCACTTCAACAACGGAAGCCGAATACATGGCCGCTGGAAGCTGCTGTTCTCAAATTCTATGGCTTCGTCAACAGTTGAAGGACTACAAAGTTGAAGCGAATGAAAATCCGATATTCTGCGACAACAACAGTGCTATATGTATCTCGCAGAATCCAGTGCTACACACCAGATGCAAGCACGTGGAAATACGACATCACTTCATTCGTGATCACGTCGAGAAGAAGGATATCAAGCTCGAGAAAATTCATACCGATCTACAACGAGTTGATATCCTCACCAAGCCTCTAGCTGAGTCTCGTTTCAATCAGCTATGCATGGAATTAGGGTTACTAGACCCTGGTGAAGAATGCTAGATCCAGGATGCACAAAGGAGTGGATGCTTGTCTTCAAGTGTCACTCGCTTTGGATCTTCACCAACTCAAGCGAGTCACTTCAATTCTCACTCACTTGAAGAAGGAAAGATAAGGTGGAGAAAGATGGAGTATTGGAAGACGTTCCCTACCAACTTACAGGAATTGTTAAGTATTTGGTTAAGGGGGAACTATTGTTTTCTCTCGGAGCAAGCTACTTCCAAAGCAAGCAAAGAATGCTGCTATCTTGAATTTTGCATCGCCTCAACTTACCCTACTTTGGGTCAAGCGAGTCGATTGTAGATTCATTCCTTAGATTGTAGGAAAGCTTGAAGAGCTACCTTTTGCTTAAAAAGGTTGCAGGACTGGTGACATGTCTCTTCTTAAAAACGAGAGTGTCTTGTCAGAGCATTCTCATTGTCAT
The DNA here is from genome assembly GCA_029379335.1 of Thymus mandschuricus. Taxonomy (NCBI): domain Eukaryota; kingdom Viridiplantae; phylum Streptophyta; class Magnoliopsida; order Lamiales; family Lamiaceae; genus Thymus; species Thymus mandschuricus. Next base: position 41,256,635 of record CM057071.1, read on the forward strand.
CCTGTCCTATTCCGATCTGAGATAAGGACTTGTACTCATCTCCCATTCGTCGTGAATAAGTACACTTACGTGATGCTCCCCTCAGGGTTGAAGTAAGCTTGTGTACACTATTCATTCTCCCCCCCATTCCTTCGATGGAGGAGTCTCTAATTCGTAGAGGAAGATGAAAGAGATGAATGCCATGAAGATGAAGCTTGAAGGAGAAGAATCCAACAAGTGGTGTCAAGTAACCTCAACAAGTGACTTCAATAAGTGGTATCAATCTCCTACGAAGTGAGATTGACTGGTAAGTGTTTCAATTCAAGTACACTAAGTAATGTGAAGCATGCTAGAAACCTTCATTTACTATGTGGAAAATATGAAATGAATCTGACACAAATACAAAGAGGAAAACATTCTTGTTTATCCTCGAAGTATGTAAGTCAGAAACATTTTAAATTAAGCAAGAAATATTATTTCTTAGTCTAGTAGCCACAAATGGTGAAGCGAGTGCCTCGTCACTCAAGCTAGCCATCGCAAGCGAGTGCGGAACAGTCACTCAAAGCGAGTACTACGCAAGCGAGTAAAAGCCGATACGGCCAAACTCGATGCGAGCGGGTACGAAGCGAGTATGAGCTGCTTGCACTCGAGTGCAAATTTTACTTTTGCCTTTGCATTAAATGCAGGTGCACGTACAAAGACAAAAATCCGGGCGCGTGCACTTCAATTTGAATTCGAAGCGGGAAAGTCGGAGAAGATCTGGCCATCGAATCTGAACAGTTCTCGATCCCTAGCCACTAGATCGACGCCGGTTGAGGGAACGACTCACAGAAGGCCACGTGGCGCGCCAAGTCAACTTGACGGCTCACTTTTACTGTGATGACGCCGGACACATCAGATCAATCACGGCTTTCCGCCGTATAAAACTGGGGCCCCCGAAGAAATTACCAGCATGCCCCTGCCACGTCAGCAAAACCCTAACACTATATAAGAAAGAAGGAGCAGACTGCTGAAACTTTCATCACACCCCATATTTGCCATTCTTGTGCAAAAATTTTTGCATCTCTGCAAACTCACAAGTCTCAATCCCTCACCCCTTTCCCTTATATCTCCATTCATAACACACCACAAATCACAATGGGAAAGAAGCAAAAGAACCAGACGATGGAGGAATTCTTGACTGGAATCGACGACCACATCAATGTCGAGCCCCATCTCGACCCGAAAGTCGTTGATGAAGAAGGATTTTTCCGCAAGGCCGTGACCACGGCCGGCTTGTGGGAATTTGTTACTGTAGTGCCGACGAAGATCTTGGGCAAAGCAGTAGCCGAAATACTACTAAATCTCAGGGAAGGAGAAACCTCATCAACATTCTCCGATCCGGAAAGCGGAGAGCCAGTGGAGGTAAACTTGAGTGCCATCGCCGGAAAATTCAACCTGCCGGAGGTAGGAGCGAACTCACTCTTGGAGTTGGAGTTGTCGGCCGGTGTTGAATACGCTCGATTTGCCGCCAAAGGATTAGAGCCCAACCCCAAGGAAGCCAGCATAAGAACAGATCTGAAGGCTCCTTTCAACCACATCTGCGAGCTCTTTTCAAAGTGCGTCGCATGCTACGTCGGAAATCTGGGCCAACTCTCCGAAAGCAAGCTTTTTGCCACCACCGTTATCGTCGACAGTTTAATTGGCACGAAGTTCAACTGGCATGGCTGGCTCTGCAACCAGATCCATGAAGTTGCCCAGGACTTCAAGTTTGTGAAGGGTAGCAATGACAAGATTCTTTGCAAAGGGAAGCTGAAGTTTTTCTCCAGGATCTCCTTCGCACTGGAGAAACTCTTCCCTGACAAAATATGGCCAGACACCACCAAATACAAAAAGAACACCATTTTCTTCGACATCTGCAAGTCGGAGAAAATCCTAATTGATCTGGGACTTCATGATGTTGAAGTGCCCGCAGCTGCACCAGTCGCCGAAAGGCGAAGTGAGGAAAAGAAATCAAAGCGACCCGCTTCACCAGCGAAGCGAGGAGGCGCGAAGCGAGCTGGGTCAAGGCGACCCAAGAAAGTGAAAGACATAGCCGCTCTGTTTGAAGCGAGTGAGGCTGAGAAGCAGCCGTTCGAGGAAGCTGAAGTAAGCCAACCCCAACCTTCACCTGCCAAAAGCCAACCTCTCCCACTCCAAACCCTACCACCACCAGAACCTCAAGCCTCCACAACTGATCAACCCCAAACCTAGAAATCTCCCCTCTCTTCCCATGAAGAAGAATCCTCATTGTTGGGAATTGTTAAGAACGACATGTTAAGGGGGAACCTATAAGGGATATCTTAGTGTTTTGATTTGATCCCAAAACCCCAAAGCGTTCTGTTCCCAAGCGACCCCTTTGATGTAGTTGATAAGTTAGAATTTTTCTAAGCCTACTCTGTTAGGATGGCTCTTTATTTTGTTTAGATTTTAGGCTTCAAAATTTCAAGTGAAGACCACTCGCTTGAATGTGTTTTTCGAAGTGAAGCAAGTCTAGCAAGCCGAAGTGAAGCGTGCCGAAGAATAGTGTAGCGAAGCGATCGCTACAGTAGACTCAAAGCGAGTCTGCCAAGGCGAAGCGAAGCGAGCGCTACAGTTCAAAGCCAAAGCAAAGCGAAGCAAGCGCTATAGTGAAGAGTCAAAGCTAGTCAACTCTAGTCAGCAGTTTCCAAAGCAGTCACTAAGGAACTTTATCTCCCGAAGCGGCTCACTACAGAATGACTACGAAGTGACTCAACTAAAGCAGACGCTACAACTTCAAAGCGAAGCGAGCCACTACCTACCAGAAAGCGACAGCGCAACTCCCGCCCATATTTTGAACTCCAGTCAACAGGAGATCGTAGCATTAATTACAAGATCTCCACGTGTCGAAAGCGGAGTGGAGCGGAAGAGTTGACTGCCAGGCCGACAAAGGCGCCACAACAGTACTGGCTCGCTCCAGTTACTGTTAACGTTGTAAGTTAGCCAATTTTGGCAAAATCCCAAAACTGGACGTCTGAAAAGGTGCCAGCCTGCGCAAGTACTGTCGACAGGAGGAGGGACAAGGCCACCAACCAAGCAACAGATCTCGGCCATCTCTCCGCCTATAAATAGTGAAGGATGAAGACGAAGAGAAGTAGAACACTACTTGAGCATTCGAGCCTACTGCAAACAAACACTCTCAAGCCTTCGAGCAAATCTACGAGTCTTTGTTTTAAGTGTTCTCCGAGTTTCCAGTTCATCGGAACTCGTCTTCACAACCTTCACACTTAGAGTCTAAGCCCATTCCATATCCAAGCTTAGAAGAAGAGCTCTAGCCATCTTTGCACTTACTGTAAAGAGCTCTTCATAGTGTGTTCGTCAACCAAAAACCCTAAATCTGTTTGTTAGGTTTTTGAGTCGTCGTTAGGTTGTTTCGATCCAAGGCCCTTCCTTCATCGATTGGAGAAGCCTCGATCATAGAGTCTAGATCCAATCCTGCACTACATCATTTGTGTAAAGCTCGATCGAAGCTAGGCTGTAAGGAGAGCCCGTAATCTCCCTGTCTGTCCGACTGAAGCGAGTGAAGCTTCCAGTCTAGTTAGGTTTTTGGAGTGAACCCGGAATCACCCAGCGTCTGTCAGATCCAAGCGAGTGAAGCTCGATCTTGACCAGGCTTTTGAAGAGCCCGAAATCTTCAAGTTCTTGAGTGAAGAGAACAGTTGCCGTCGTGCAACAAAGTGGACGTAGGAGCGTTATCTCCGAACCACTATAATTCTCTGTGTCGTATCTCTCTAACCCTAAACTTTTACTTGATTGATTATCCATTGCATATTGCATCTAAACAAACCTAATCTGGAAATTTTAAATACTTAGGAAAGATTTTTAGCTCACCAAATTCCGCATATACGAGTAAAGACTCCCTCTTGATCAAGTGCTCACTTCGGTCAAGCAGGCTAGCTACGTACTGTAGATCTAGCTTCAGCTAGGTCTTAAGTTTCAAGCGAGCTCTTTACTTGTTACTCTGAGTTAAGGGATTTGAAGTCGAAAAACTTCAAAATAAGCATTCACCCCCCCCCCCCCCCTCTACGTATTTTCCTATTAACAAACCGGTACCAACAAGTGGTATCAGAGCAGCGGTTCTTTCGAGCCTCTGCTTTGCATACCTGAAGCGAGCCACCACTCGCTTCACGTTGTCTCACTGAACCGGATCCTATTTTCCTAAGTGCATCAAAACCTCACCAGCGCATACTGCATATACTACTGACTGTTTGCCATGTCTACATACAGTGCTTCTAGTCTTCCACAGTTTTCCATTGAAGGCTATGAGATCTGGAGCTTCCGAGTCGAGAGCTTCCTGTGCTCCATCCACGACCGAATGTGGGAGGTCATTGAAGATGGACCAATCGAGATCAAGAAAGCCATATCTGTGGATGTTCCTGCCGCTGAAGGTCGTCCAGCCCACGTTCGACAACAGTACGTGGAGAAGGATAAAGATGAGTATACTCCAAATGACTTCAAAGTCGCCAACCTCGACAAGATCGCACGCCACACGATGCAGAGCACCGTGTCGGACGCTTATCTACCAAGGATAAGGAAGTGCGCAAAAGAAATGTGGGAAACCCTAGCCCTCATTTCTCAAGGCACAGACAAAATCAAAGAAAACAAGCTCGCCGTACAAATGCGGGAGTTTGAAAGCCTAATAATGAAGCCAGGAGAATCCATCGACGCATTCGAGCTGAGAGTTACCAACATCACTGCAACTCTCTACTCGCTTGGGAAGGAACTCACAGATAAAGAAGTCAATCTGAAGATTGTCCGAGCTCTCACAAGGAAGTGGCAGACAATGAAGGAGCTGTACCTAGCTACCAAGGATCTATCCAAGCTCACACCGGAGATTCTATTTTCCGAACTCAAAGGTCATGAATTCGATCTGAATCGAATGAACCTCGACGAAGAGGATGAAGCTCCCACGACGTCAAAAGGAGTAGCATTCAAAGCTGCCGAAGGGCCAAGCGACCAGTCGATAGCCAAGATGACGAGGGAAGAGTTGGAAGAACATGTTGCGTTCTTATCCAAGAACTTCAACAAGATGAACTCTCGAGTGGGCAAGTACAAAAGATTCTACAAGCAGTACAAAGGGAGGAGCACTGATGCTCGAGAAGGAAAAGGAAAGAGAGAAGAGACGACCAAGACGATCCCGCGCGACATGATGGAAGTGGAGTGTTACCACTGCCACAAAATGGGCCACTACAAATCCGATTGCCCAAAGCTCAGTGCTAAAGAGCGCGAAGAATTGAAGGCCAAGAGGGATGCTCCAAGGCGAGCGCTCGTAGCGAGTGAAGTGCCGGTCGCTACAACTGAAGATCCACCAAGCTACTCAGATGCATTCACAGATCCAAACTCCAGTGATGGTGAGGATCTTGGATTTATGGCGCTCACCGATGAAGAAACAGGAGAAGTATTCTTCTATCCTTCAATCACTTCAATTACACTAGCACACACTGTCAATGAGGAAGAACAATCCTCTTCATGGAGTGAGTTGTTTGACAAGCACCAAAAATTGTCAAGCGACCACGAAGTGGTAAAACAAGCTCTGTCTCAAAGCGAGAAGGAGAACCGAAAGCTAGCCCGTGAGCTTGACGAAGTCAAACTTAATTTAAGGGCTATGACTAGTAAGTTCGAGGATCTCTTCGCTAGACATCAAAGCTTGGAGGGAAGGTATGAAACCCAGTCCGCTCTAGTTGCCAACTTGAACAAAGCATCATATGCTAGGCAGGCACTAGAGGGCTCGCTTCTACCTTTTGGTAGGAAAGCTGGCCTTGGATATGAGGGTGGACCTTCCAAGCCGACTGTCTTTGTTGGTGCATCTCACACTACACCATCAGCCACTTTGGAATTGCCCACTGCATCCAAAGTGACCACTAACAAAGATAAAGGCGAAATGGCTGAGAACCCTAAAAGGAAGCCTATGAAGGTGTCTATATCTTTAAGGGCAGATCCTAAGGGCAAGCAAAGTTCAACAGTCTCTAGCACTCAACATGCTAAGTCTTACCAATCCAAGGGTAAAGGGAGAACTGTTGAAGCTTCTAAGTCTCAAGCCAAGACACGAGAGACAAAGGATCTACCTCTTAAAAAGAGGAGTAATGTCTATGTGTCACGTTATCCGGACTGGAGATGGTCCAACCGGACTAACGATGAGGGGAAAGATTTTGAAGCTTCCACTGGGTCGCTTCAGATTCCCAAGGTTTCTCAAGTGAGTCAGGGTCAAAACCCTAGTTGGACCGCTTCGAGGAAACCAAGCGAGCCGCTTCGACAGACTAAAAACCCTAAGTCAGTCTCTAAACCCAGAACTAATCCGAAGCGAGTCGCTTCAGGATACAAGCAAAATGGGAAGAGCATAGGTAGGTCTAAAGCGAGCCGCTACCCCTCTTGCACACACTGTTGCACTTGTGAAACTGCTCTAAGGCAGAAGTCACAGTTTTCTAAGGTCGAGAAGCCCAAGACACAAGCTTCATCTCAAAAGAGAGTAAAGCAAGTGTGGGTACCTAAGGGAACTAACCTGCAAGGACCCAAACTGATTTGGGTACCAAAATCTGTCTAATTGCAGGTGAGCGCCGTGGATCCCATGCCAAGTGAGGGTCAACTAGTATGGTACTTGGACAGTGGATGTTCAAGACACATGACCGGCATGAAAGCTCTACTTCACAACTACATAGAGAAGAAGGGTCCACACGTAACCTTTGGTGACAACTCTCGAGGAAGCACCAGGGGATATGGCGCACTGGAAGTTGGAAAGCTCACAATTGAAGAAGTCTCCTATGTGGAAGGACTCAAGCACAACCTGCTGTCCATTTCAAAATTTTGTGATAAGGGGTACAGGGTGGAGTTCATCTCCAACAAGTGCATTGTGAAGAGCAAACTCACTTCCCAGATTGTGCTCACTGGAATCAAGCAAAGAAACGTCTACATAGCACAATGGGACAGCTGGAAAGAGGAAACTTGCCTAGTTGCAAGAAGTGCTACAGAAATTGGATGGCTATGGTACAGACGCTTGAACCACCTCAACTTCAAAGCCATCAATCGCTTAGCTCGAAAGGGTTTGGTGCAAGGCATACCGAATGAAGTCTTCATCAAAGACCATCCATGCTCACCATGCCAACGAGGGAAGCAGACGAAGAAGCACTTCGCCAGTCTTGAAGAAGCCTCATCAAAGCGAGTGCTCGAGCTGCTTCACATGGATCTGTTTGGTCCAGTTACTCCAGTTAGCGTAAATGGAAGGAAGTACACTCTAGTTGTAGTTGACGACTTCTCTCGCTACACTTGGGTTGTATTCCTCTTCAGCAAGAAGGAGACATTGACCAAACTGCCACAACTACTCAAGCGATTGGCTGTGGAAAAGAATCAAGCGATTGTAACCATCCGCTCCGACAAAGGCACAGAGTTCTTGAACTCTACAATTGAAGCGTACTGCACGGAGCATGGCATAGCACATCAAACTTCTTCAGCACGAACACCTCAGCAGAATGGAGTTGCTGAAAGAAGAAATCGAATCATCAAAGAAGCCGTTCGAACCATGATTGCAGACTCGAAGCTTCCGATGAAGTATTGGGCTGAAGCTGCCAACACGGCGTGCTACACACAGAATCGGACGCTTCTCAACAAACGACACGACAAAACTCCATATGAAATATGGACAGGGAGAATTCCTAACATATCTTATTTCCATATTTTTGGTTGTAGGGTCTTCATTAACAACAATGGGAAGTCACAGTTGAAAGCCTTTGAAAGCAAAGCTGATGAAGGAGTATTCTTAGGATACTCTACGTCTAGCAAAGCCTACAGAGTATTCAACTGTAAAACCCTAATTGTGGAGGAATCACCCCATGTCGTATTTGATGAATCTTCTTTAAGTCCTCCACAGGAACAGGCTCAAGCGAATGAAAAGGATCAAAGCAAGGAACCCTCAAATCAACTCACTTGGGACGTGCTTGATGAAGATGATGAGATTAAGGACTCAAGCGAGCAGAATCCCAAAGGAGAAGTCGAAACTGCTCCCAAGATTCCTGAAGCTACTGCAGGCCAAGCACCCAATCCAGTCGCTTCAAATAATGAAGCGAGCGACAAAGAAGAAGATGAAGATGAAGCTGGCGGATCCAAGCGAGCGTGGCTCAAAGATCACTCACCAAGTCAAATCATTGGAGATCCATCCAAGGGTGTAGTGACCAGAAGTCAAGTGTTTGGAGAAAGTGCCATGTTCAGTTGCTTTCTCTCAAACATTGAGCCATCAAGCGTGGAGGAAGCCCTAGCCGACTCTAACTGGGTGATCGCCATGCAAGAGGAGCTGAATCAATTCACCAGGAACGACGTATGGTACCTCGTGGATCGTCCCAAATTCCAGCATGTTATTGGCACCAAATGGGTGTTCAAGAACAAGACTGACGAGGACCACAACGTAGTGAGGAACAAGGCGCGACTCGTTGCCAAAGGCTACTGCCAAGAGGAAGGAATCGACTTCGACGAAACCTTCGCTCCAGTGGCACGGCTTGAAGCTATTAGATTGTTTCTAGCCTATGCAGCAGCCAAGAAGTTCAAGGTCTATCAAATGGATGTAAAGAGCGCGTTCCTCAACGGTGAACTCAAGGAAGAAGTGTATGTGGAGCAGCCACCGGGTTTCGAGCAGGGAGATAAAGTGTATCGATTAAAGAAAGCCCTGTATGGGTTGAAGCAAGCTCCCAGAGCTTGGTATGATACACTATCTCAATTCCTAGTGGAGAATGGATTCCACAAAGGGAAGATAGATCGAACTCTATTCACCATAAATCATGGAGATGATATGCTATGGGTTCAGATCTATGTGGACGACATCATATTTGGATCACCAAATCAGTCACTTAGCGAGAAGTTTGGAGAGCTGATGAAGACCAAGTATGAGATGTCGATGATTGGCTTGATGAGCTGCTTTCTAGGTCTTCAAGTGAAGCAGCAGGATAATGGAATTTTCATCAACCAAGCCAAATACACTAGAGATATGCTTGCCAAGTTTGGTGTTCAACATGCTAAAGCGGTGAAGATCCCTATGAATACCAACTGGAAGATGGAGCCAGACGAAGGAGGAAAATCTGTAGATCCTACAGATTATCGTGCCCTAATTGGGTAACTACTCTATCTCACTGCAAGCAGGCCAGATATTGCTTTTGCAGTCGGAGTCTGCGCTCGCTTCCAAAGCAACCCCAAGCACAGCCATCTCGAAGCTGCCAAAAGAATTCTTCGATATTTGAAGGGCACTGTCAATATGGGGCTGTGGTATCCAGCAGAGGACAATTTGGAGCTCACTAGATATTCAGATGCTGACTATGGAGGGTGCAGAGTTGATAGGAAATCAACGTCAGGCACGTGTCAGTTCTTGGGAAGCAAGCTGATCTCGTGGTTCTCAAAGAAGCAAACAAGCGTAGCTACTTCAACAACTGAAGCTGAATACATGGCCGCAGGAAGCTGTTGTTCTCAAATCCTATGGCTTCGTCAACAGTTGAAGGACTACAAAGTTGAAGCGAATGAAATTCCAATCTTCTGCGACTGCGACAACAACAGTGCCATATGTATCTCGCAGAATCCAGTGCTTCACACCAGATGCAAGCACGTGGAAATTCGACATCATTTCATTCGTGATCATGTCGAGAAGAAGGATATCAAGCTCGAGAAAATCCATACCGATCTCCAGCGAGCAGATATCCTCACCAAGCCTCTAGCTGAGTCTCGTTTCAACCAGCTATGCATGGAATTAGGGTTATTAGACCCAGGTGAAGAATGCTAGTTCCAGGATGCACGAAGGAGTGATCGCTTGTTATCTTGTGTGTCACTCGCTTCGGATCTTCACCAACTCAAGCGAGCCACTTCAAAATCTCACTCGCTTGAAGAAAATGAAGCAAGGTGGAGAAAGGTGGAGTATTGGAAGAAGTTCCCTACCAACTTATTGGAATTGTTAAGTATGTGGTTAAGGGGGAACTAATGCTTACTCTCGGAGCAAGCTACTTCCAAAGCGAGCAAAGAATGCTGCTATCTCGAATTCTGCATCGCTTCAATTTGCCCTAGCTTGGGTCAAAGCGAGTCGACTGCAGATTCATTCTCTAGATTGTAGGAAAGCTTGAAGGTTTACCTTTTTATACAAAAGGTTGCAGGGCTGGTGACATGCTTCTGCGTAAAATACGAGATTGTCTTGTCAGAGCATTCTCATTGTCATCCTGTCCATTTCTGCTCTGAGATAAGGACTTGTACTCATCCCCCATTCGTCGTGAATAAGTACACTTACGTGATGCTCCCTTCGGGTTGTAGTAAGCTTGTGTACTATATTCATTTCCTCCCTCATTCACTTCGATGGAGGACTCTCTAATTCGTAGAGGAAGATGAATGCCATGAAGAAGAATGCCAAGAAGATGAATTACCCATCATGTGGTATCAACAAGCTTCAAAGCAAACAAGTGGATTCAACAACCTGAAGTCCAAATCAAATGAAGTCTTCAACTAGTGGTATCAATCTCCTACGAAGTGAGATTGACTGGTAAGCGTTTCAAGTACACTAAGTTAGCTGAAGCGTGCTAGAAACCTTCACTCACTAAGTGGAAAATATGAAATGAATCTGACACAAATACAAAGAGGAAAACACTCTTGTTTATCCTCGAAGTATGTAAGTCAGAAACATTTTAAAATTAAGCAAAGAAATTCAATTTCTTATTCCAGTCGCTTCAGATGGCCAAGCGAGTGCTACGTCACTCAAAGCTAGCCATCGCAAGCGAGTGCGGTGATTGGTGTGTAAATGTTAGTATTTTCGTAGTGTTTTCGAGTCCGTTTTCGTTATGTTTTTGTGTCATTTTGTTTGTCTTTTGCTATGATTCGGTTGTTTGGAGTTTGGTACGTGTAGGATCATTAGGTGGAAGAAACGGAAGGAAACGGCTCGAAAAAGGCGAAGAATTGAGGAAATATCAAGTTTGGAACGAGCACGACGCTGGACGATCGTCCAAGGCTCTGGACGACCGTCCAGAGTACTCTGGACGAGCGCGCTGATGCTGTGGACGAGCGTCCAGAGTAGAAATTGAAGAAGCGAGCGAGTGCGACGTTGGACGACCGTCCAACGCTCCGGCCAGCTGTTATTTCCTTGTATAATTAGGTTTTCATACCTATTATATATACTATCCCTTGTGCACGAATTCTACAATCCTTTAACATCTTTTAGCATATTTTAGCTTTAGTTTTCAGCACTTAAACACTTTAGATTAGTTTTACATTGTTCGGATCCGGATTCTTAGTTCGTTGCAATTCAATTCAAGTCTTTTCTTTTACTTCGCGTTCTTCGTTTTTCGTTTAATTCTCGTAAGTTATTTATTGCTTTCGTTTACTTGCTTTAATTGCTTTACTTAGTTTTAGATTCGTTTTCTTAATTGCTTCTTTTAATCTCCTTAGTTTTAATTTCGTTCTTTCGATTTCTAGTTTAAAGTTTAGATTCGTTTTTCTAGTTTCGATTCTCTCGTTTTTTCAAAGCTTTCATAGTTAGATTAATTAGCCTTTTAATTTCCAGATTTTATTCATCATGTCTAGAGTAGTTTATGCTTTCTTTATTGCTTTCTTTATTGCTTTCCTTTCGATTCTTGCCTAGGTAGATTAATCGCTTTCTTAGTTTAATTCTTAGATTTATTTCTCAAGTTCTAGATTAGATTATTTACTTGCTTTAATTTATTGCTTTTATTTATTTTCTTGCCTAGGATTTAAAACAAAAACCCAACAAATCTTATTTACTTGCTTTCTTAGTTTTAGGCTAGATTAGGTTTACTACATAATTAATTGCCCTGCAAAGTTTTCCTTTGAGATTCGACATTGGGTTTTGCTTGCTAGTGCTACGATAGGATTTCGTTCTATTGCGAACACTTTTTAGTGAAACATGCGGAACAGTCACTCAAGCGAGTCAAGGTCTAGCGGCCCAACTCGAAGCGAGTGGGCACGAAGCGAGTATGAGCTGTCTGCACTCGAGTGCCTATTTCACTTTCTGCCAAACATTTAATGCAGGTTCACGTACGGCGAAAATAACGGGCGCGTGGTTCTCACTTCAAAGTTGAAGCGGGAAAAGGCGGAGAAGATCCAGCCATCGAATCTCAACAGCCCCCAATCTGTAGCCGTTGGATTAGCGCCGTATAAGACAACCCAATCACTGCAGGCCACGTGGAGACGCCGAGCAAGTGGCGGTTCACTTTTACTGTGGTGACGCCGGACACATCAGATCCATCACCGCACGTCCGCCGCCTACCTACAGGACTTACGGCAATTTTACCATCCTACCCTTGCCACGTCAGCCAAGACATAATTCTATATATATGGGACGTCGCTGAACTGCAGAACCTTTCACAGCCTTCAAAAATTTCCATTCTCGTGCTTAGATCTGCAATTTCTGCAACTCACGAGTCTCAACCCTTGTTCTTTCATCGTTAAAACTCAATTCAAAATCTCTCCTTCTCTACCATGGGAAAGAAACTTAACACAGAAACGATGGAGCAGTTCATGACGGAGGTAGATAAACACCTAAACGTCGAGCCCCATCTCGACCTTGTAGTCATCAAGAGAGATGGCTTCTTCCGTAGAGCCGTGACCACGGCCGGTCTATGGAAATTCGTGACGGCAGTTCCGTCAAAGATTCTGGCGAAGGCCGTTGTAGAGCTCCTGCTAAATCTAAGGAAGGAGCAGAACTCATCTTCATTCACATATCCACAGTCCAAGAAGCCGGTGGAGGTGGACTTGGACGAACTAATCGGCGTGTTCGACTTGCCGAGGGAAGGAGGAGATTCCCTGTTGGATTTGGGATTCTCGGCCGGAGTCGAATACGGTCGTTTTGCCGTCGCCGGAGCTGCAGGAAACTTTAAGGAAGCCAGTATTCGTAAGAACTTGAAGGCTCCCTTCAACCTCATCTGCGAGCTCTTTTCAAAGAGCATCGTGTGCTACGTCGGAACCCTAGATACGCTGTCGGAAACAAAACTGATCGGCACCACCATGATCGTCGACAGCCTCACTGGAACGAAATTCAACTGGCATGGCTGGTTTCTCCAACAAATCCACGAGGCTGCTGACGACTTTGCGTTCGTTCCAGGGAGCGCCGACCAGATTCTCCGAAAGGGGAAACTGAAGTTCTTTTCTAGACTCTCTTTCGCATTAGAGAAGAAATTTCTGGGCAAAACATGGCCAGAAAAGGACACCATCATCTACAACAAGCAGTCTATCTTCTATGACAAATGGAGAAAGACGAAGGTTCCGATGGATTTGGGACTTCTGAATGTAGAAGTGCCCGCCGCAAGGCCAGTTGTGGAAACACAAGCTGAAGCGTCCCAAGCGAAGCAAGCCGCTTCACCCCTGAAGCGGGCGGCGCCAAAGCGAGGCAAGAAGATGAAGCGAGTCACTTCGGTTGTCCAAGAAAGCGAGGTGGTGGAGAAGCCGCTTGAGGACATTGAAGTGACTCAACCCCAGCCTTCACCAACCCAACCCCAACTACAAATTCAAGCCCAAACAACCCAGATACCAGAACCCCAAGCTTCATCAAACCAACAACCCCTCACAAAGACAACCCCCCTCTCTCCCCAGGAAGAAGAATCTGTATCTTCTTTCCACATACCAAAAATGCCCTTACTCCAAGTTGACCCAGTCGAAGCCTACACCTCATTTCAACCATTTCAAACCCAGCAAACACAACCACCTCACACTGAAGCCATCCAAATATCCGAAACCCAAGAAACCTCATCCCAATCCCCCACGACATCGGCAGCTACAGCCGATACCGCCCAAACTGTTGGTGAACTCCCCATCATTCCACAGTTCATGCCTCCTGCCCTCACCATACAAAAACAGGCTCTTGAACGCTATGTCAAGGAGAGAGAGCAAGCCGCAGAGACAATCAATCTCCGCTACTCCAATGTTCCATGGTCAGACATATTCTACACCAATGTCGTCGATTTCCTGACGTACATCACCTATCGTGGAATGGAGTATTATAAAATCTTCAGGCTTCTCAAAGCATTCACAGAAGAAGAACTGATCCAAATGGAAGCCAAACTTCTCAACTTCATTGGCGAAAACGGCTTACATGCCTTTCTCGATGGGACCAGCTTCTGGGAGAAGCTGGATGCAAAGGTGAAAGAAGCCTATCCACTCGCTATAGTTCCAAAGCGAGTGCCCTCATCCCATGAAAGGAAGCTGATCAGGGAGCATAAGGAGGAGGTGGAACTGAAGGATGCGGAGATCGCTAGCCTTCATAGCGAGATAACAAAGATGAGTGAGGAGATGGAGAAGAAGGCGGGGGAGGTCATTAGTCTTAGAGGAGACTTTGACAGAAAGAAGAAGGAGTTGGAGGGAACGGTGGAGGAAAAGGAGAGGTTGCTGGAGGAGAAAGAGAAGGCGCTGGAGGCGCAAGTAAAGCTGATGGGAGAACAATCAACAACAATTACCGAACTCAAGGGCTCGCTTGATGCGGAAAGGAGCCGCTTGAGGGAGGTGAATGCCAAACTTGTCTCTCTTGGCAAAGAAAAGAAGGAGCTGGAGAAGGAGTTGAAAAAGTTGAAGGAGGCGTATGAGAAGAGAGAAGAGGAGTTGATAAGGACAGGAAGCGAGCTGCTGAGCACTAAAAAGACTCTCGATTCACTCAGGAATGAAATGAAGCTGCTCAAGCAAGAAAGTGAGCTCGATAAAAAGGAACTGGAGAGTCGGAGGAGAAGTGCGCAGGCTATTGACCTACAGAACGCTGAATTGACTCTACTACTGGAAAAGGTCAAGGAGCTGGGTGAAGCGTACACGGAAAAGATTGCTGCAAGTGCCAAATTCCATCTCTCTCTAAACCAGAGAGAGAGGAGCCTTGAGACGATGCAAGCTGAACTTGAAGCGGCTCAGGAATTCTGGTACTTCAACTTGCAAGAGGAGAAGGCGGATATAAGGAGGGAAGTTGAAGCGGAGCTGGAGGCTCGCTTCAGGGAAGTAGAACCGTTGGAGAGGATGATGACGTCTGTTGTTGAGAGGGAGAAACAATGTGAATATTTGTTGGAGAAAATCTCCATCAAAACAGCCGAACTGATGGCTCCCACTGTGGGAAAAGTCGAGAAGATGTTGGAGGCCATCCTCAACACAGTCAATTCACTCCAACAATCCATCTCTGGAAAATCACTCATCCTAACCCCTGGCAGTGATGATGCCAAAAAGGGGGAAGGACAGATGGAACTAGGAGAAGTCGGAGGTTCGGGAGAAAGCAGAATTGGAGTTGAGAGAATGCTGGAGGGAGGCAGTGGTGCCGGTGATAAGGAGGAAGTAGTAGATAAAGCGAGGGCTCTGGGCGAAGCAAAGGGCAAAATTAAACTCACGAAGGAGGAGTTATTGAAAAAGCTCGAAGAGCCCAGCAGGCCGCTTCAGGAAAAAGTGCTGAGTGCTTCAATTGCATGGCATCCTCCGGTGACCGTGTTAACAAAGGAGGAAAGGCGGAAGCAGGTGGAGAAGGATGCTGCCATGGCGTGGGAAATGGAGCGCGGTTTTGAACTAACCAAAAAATCTATTGCTGCAGGTGCTTCGTCTAGTTCCCAAGCGGCCGCTTCTCCCAAAGCGCCCGCTTCAGCCGCCGCGCCAGCTTCGTCAGCCGCACTCACTTCGACTACTGCCACACTCACCTCTTCTGCAGTTGTGCCCTCAAGCGTTGCTACGAAGAAAGACATGCCACCACCCCCACCACCGAAGCAGCCATTGAAGCGAGCTGCCCCAGATTCGAAGAGAGATGACCCCGAGGCTAAGCGCCAAAAGGTCAAAGAAGCAGTCGCTACAAGGGCGGAGAAGGAGGAAAGGAGAAGAAAAAGAGGAGAGGAAGGAAGGAATGAAGCTGAGAAGGAGAGAAGAATAAAGGCCAAGCGACTCCAAGTGATAGACGGCCGGATCGAGGAACACTTCAATGAAGTGAGACTCATCCAGTCCGCTCTAGTTCGTAGCGCCTTTGTTCCACTCATGCCAGAGGAGTCTGAAGCATGTCTTGCTCAAGCCATAATCGACACATGCCAGACAACGGCAAAAGAAATGATTGAATCTGGCCGCTACCGCCTCAAGGAAGAACAGAACTACATCCGCAAGCGACTCAATGAGAAGCTTCCTATCTGGAGTGGCGAGTCGGGAAAGAAATTCAATACAGTCATGGCACAGCTGGCCAGCCGATCGGAAGAGGAGCTGACCGTGCGCAGAAACGAGCATCTTGATGCCCGTGAAATTGAGCAGTTCGTGCCTAACGAGTTACTTGAGCGGTGGCTACACTACAAGGAAAAGTTCATCAAGGCCTACTACTATTGGGAGGTAGTGCCACTGCAGACTGAATGCTCACAGATCAATGCGCTCAACAACTTTCTCAGTGCCTATGATGAGAAGTTCAGGCGGAAGGTTCTCTCACTCGCACAGCTTGCAGAACCCATGCCCTTCCTACCCGGTACATGCGTCCCAGATCGTAGTATCATCGATGCTGAAGTGGATGAAGCCTTCCAACTTGAGGAGACTTGGAGGAGGCCAAGTATTCACACTATTGGCTCATTACAAGCGAAGGTTTTCAGTGCTTACGCTATCCCAGAAGAGATGATTGCGATGGACTTGGAGGCAGAGGAAGAAGAGAAGGAAATGGAGGTGAAAGAGAAGAAGGAGGATGACAAAGAAGGGGCTGCAGGAAACCGTTGAGTTTCAAGCTTCTTAATATTTCTTTTTGTGAACTGCTTGTTCATTTATCTCATTTCAATTTCTGTCTCTTCTGTGTCATTTACTCGCTTTGTGAATGACTTTACATTTTTGCTACAAACTCAAATAATTTAACCGAAAAAAAAGGAAGGAACTTAAAAGAAAATTACAAACGAAGCTGCAAAGGAAGCAGTCGCTTGAAGTTCCCTTCACGGTTAGATAGACTAGATTTATTTTTATCCAAGTCTGATGGGTTTTGGCATCATCAAAAAGGGGGAAATTGTTGGGAATTGTTAAGAACGACATGTTAAGGGGGAACCTATAAGGGATATCTTAGTGTTTTGATTTGATCCCAAAACCCCAAAGCGTTCTGTTCCCAAGCGACCCATTTGATGTAGTTGATAAGTTAGAAATTTTCTAAGCCTACTCTGTTAGGATGGCTCTTTATTTTGTTTAGATTTTAGGCTTCAAAATTTCAAGTGAAGACCACTCGCTTGAATGTGTTTTTCGAAGCGAAGCAAGTCTAGCAAGCCGAAGTGAAGCGTGCCGAAGAATAGTGTAGCGAAGCGATCGCTACAGTAGACTCAAAGCGAGTCTGCCAAGGCGAAGCGAAGCGAGCGCTACAGTTCAAAGCCAAAGCAAAGCGAAGCAAGCGCTACAGTGAAGAGTCAAAGCTAGTCAACTCTAGTCAGCAGTTTCCAAAGCAGTCACTAAGGAACTTTATCTCCCGAAGCGGCTCACTACAGAATGACTACGAAGTGACTCAACTAAAGCAGACGCTACAACTTCAAAGCGAAGCGAGCCACTACCTACCAGAAAGCGACAGCGCAACTCCCGCCCATATTTTGAACTCCAGTCAACAGGAGATCGTAGCATTAATTACAAGATCTCCACGTGTCGAAAGCGGAGTGGAGCGGAAGAGTTGACTGCCAGGCCGACAAAGGCGCCGCAACAGTACTGGCTCGCTCCAGTTACTGTTAACGTTGTAAGTTAGCCAATTTTGGCAAAATGCCAAAACTGGACGTCTGAAAAGGTGCCAGCCTGCGCAAGTACTGTCGACAGGAGGAGGGACAAGGCCACCAACCAAGCAACGGATCTCGGCCATCTCTCCGCCTATAAATAGTGAAGGATGGAGACGAAGAGAAGTAGAACACTACTTGAGCATTCGAGCCTACTGCAAACAAACACTCTCAAGCCTTCGAGCAAATCTACGATCTTTGTTTTAAGTGTTCTCCGAGTTTCCAATTCATCGGAACTCGTCTTCACAACCTTCACACTTAGAGTCTAAGCCCATTCCATATCCAAGCTTAGAAGAAGAGCTCTAGCCATCTTTGCACTTACTGTAAAGAGCTCTTCATAGTGTGTTCGTCAACCAAAAACCCTAAATCTGTTTGTTAGGTTTTTGAGTCGTCGTTAGGTTGTTTCGATCCAAGGCCCTTCCTTCATCGATTGGAGAAGCCTCGATCATAGAGTCTAGATCCAAGCCTGCACTTACATCGTTTGTGTAAAGCTCGATCGAAGCTAGGCTGTAAGGAGAGCCTGTAATCTCCCTGTCTGTCCAACTGAAGCAAGTAAAGCTTCCAGTCTAGTTAGGTTTTTGGAGTGAACCCGGAATCACCCAGCGTCTGTCAGATCCAAGCGAGTGAAGCTCGATCTTGACCAGGCTTTTGAAGAGCCCGAAATCTTCAAGTTCTTGAGTGAAGAGAACAGTTGCCATCGTGCAACAAAGTGGACGTAGGAGCGTTATCTCCGAACCACTATAATTCTCTGTGTCGTATCTCTCTAACCCTAAACTTTTACTTGATTGATTATCCATTGCATATTGCATCTAAACAAACCTAATCTGGAAAATTTTAAATACTTAGGAAAGATTTTTAGCTCACCAAATTCCGACGAGTAAAGACTCCCTCTTGATCAAGTGCTCACTTCGGTCAAGCATGCTAGCTACGTACTGTAGATCTAGCTTCAGCTTGGTCTTAAGTTTCAAGCGAGCTCTTTACTTGTTACTCTGAGTTAAGGGATTTGAAGTCGAAAAACTTCAAAATACGTATTCACCCCCCCCCCCCCCTCTATGTATTTTCCTATTAACAAACCGGGACCAACACTCATCTTCTTTCAAACTACCCGAAATGCCCTTGCTCAGCACAGATCCTGCTGCTGCATTTTCCATTTTCCAACCACCCCAACAAACCCAAGCCACCCAAGCCACACACTCAGAAACTCCCCAAGCCTCTACATCTAACTCCCCAACCGAATCGGCAGATACAGCCGATACCGCCCAAACCACCGATACTGATCTTACCATTGTGCCACCGCCAATTAAACCCCCTCCATCTGCAGAAGAATTAGCTCTAAACCGGTACTTGAGGGATAGAGATCTAGCTGCGGAGACGATCACCAACCGCTACCCCTCGGTGGAGATGTCGGACGATTTCTTCACCAACGCCGTCGACTTCCTCACGTACATCGTGTACCGAGGAACCGAGTACTACAAAATCTTCAATCTCAGGAAGGCTTTCTCTGAGGAAGTGCTCGAGAGGAGGGAAGCGAAGCTGC
Source organism: Thymus mandschuricus (assembly GCA_029379335.1). Lineage (NCBI taxonomy): Eukaryota > Viridiplantae > Streptophyta > Magnoliopsida > Lamiales > Lamiaceae > Thymus > Thymus mandschuricus. Next base: position 41,275,862 of record CM057071.1, read on the forward strand.
TCGACTTCATAGGCGTGGATGGGTTCCACGTCTTCATCAATGAAGTCAATTACTCGGAGAAGTTGGATGCGAAAGTCAAGAAGAACTATCCAGATGCCGTCATCCCAGAAAGAGTGCCATCCGTGCACGAGCGGAAGTTGGTGCAGGAGCACAAGGTGGAGTTGCAGGCAAAGGAGGATGAGATTGCTAATCGCCAGAGTGAGATTACCAAGAAGTCGGAGGAATTGGACAGAAAGGTTGTGGAAGTCAACAGTCTGCGTGCAGATCTTGACAAAACCAAGGCAGAACTAGAAGGAAAGATAGAGGAAAAAGGGAGGTTGCTGGAAGAGAAAGAGAGAGTGTTGGAGGAAAATGTGAAGTTAGTGGGAGAGCAAGAAAAGACAATCACTGAACTCAAGCACTCGCTTGAAGCGGAAAGGAGTCGCTTGAGGGATATTAATACCAAGCTGGTGGCAGTTGGTGAAGAAAAGAAGAAATTGGAAGAGGTGGTGGAAAAGATGAAGAAGGAAGTGGAGAATAAGAATGCAGAACTGGTGATGAAAGGAAGTGAGCTGATCAATACGAAGAAGGCCCTGAACACCCTTCAAAAAGAAATGCAAATCCTTAAGCTCGAGAGAGAAGAAGAGAAGGGTGAGTTTGAGAGCAGGAGAAAGAATGCACAGGCCGTGGATTTGAAGCAAGCGGAGTTGAGCATTATCCAGGACAAAGTTAAGAAATTGGCGGGAACCTATGCTATCAGAATAACTGCCGATGCTCAATTCCATGTCTCACTGAATAGGAGAGAACAGAGACTTGCAACAACGAAGGCAGAACTCGAAGCGTCCCAAGCTCACTTGGAGCTAACTTTGCAAGAAGCGAGGAAGAGGATAACTGCTGAAGTGGAAGCGGAGCTTGACGCTCGCTTCAAAGCAGTGGAGCCGCTCAAGAGCTTGATGGCTTCAGTCATTGAGAGGGAGAAGCAGTGCAAGTACCTGCTTGAGGAAATTTCTATGAAAACGGCAGAGATAGTGCTGTCTGAAGAACACGTCTTCGCGACGCGAGCAGAGAAGATGCTTCACGCTCTCTTCAATAAATTCGAGGATCTACGCCAATCCATCAGCGGAAAGGTGTTTACAACCACCCCTGGCAGCCTTGATGATGCCAAAAAGGGGGAAATCAAAGAAAAAATCAACTGATGAAGCAAGGAGGGATGGAGAAGAAGGAGAGAATGTTGGAGTTGTGGAGAGGATCGAAGCTGGAAGCTTGATCCCAGGGGGAAGTGGAGCAGGAGAAGTGAGTGGAGCTCTGGAGGAGCAGGAGGACGATGAAGCTAGGGCCGAGCGAGCCAGGAAGAAGGGAAAGGACAAGGTCCTTGAAGAAGAGCCCCGCAAGCCATCATCTGGGAAGCTGCTAGCTTCCTCTATGGCTTCCCATCCTGTCGTCATTGCTCCATTGACGAAGGAACAAAGAGAGCTGCAGATCGCGGCGGATGAGGCCTTGGCTCGTGCTCTAGAAATGGAATTTGATCTTCCAACACAGGCTCTGACTGGAACTTCCCAAGCTGGCGCTTCAGGTGCGCCCGCTTCAGCTGCAGAACCCGCTTCAACACTGGCTCTCGCTTCAACTACTGTTGAAGCCGCTTCCGCCAGTCAAGTGGTCACTCCCTCTGCACCTGCTACAAAGACAGATATGCCTCCACCTCCTGCACCGAAACAACCTTTGAAGCGAACCACGCCGGAAACTAGAGGAGAAGATCCCGCTTCCAAGCGGCAAAAGATCAAGCAAGCAGTCGCTTCGAGAGCTGGTCGCACAGAAAGAAGGAGAAGGAGTGGAGAGGAGAAGAGAAGTGAAGCAGAGAGGGAGAAGCAAGCAAAAGCAAAGAGGCTGAAGAAAGTTGAGGAGAGGATTGAGGAACACTTCAACAAAGTAAGACTCATCCAATCTGCTATCACCAGAAGTGCGTACATACCATTCACTCCGGAGGAGTTCGAAGCATGCCAAACTCAGGCATTAATCGACGCCTGCAATGTCCACACACGGAGATGGTAGATTCTGGACGCTACCCTGGTGATGAGCCCAACTTCATCCGCGAGCAGTTGAATGCGAAGCTGCCTCGGTTCAATATAGAAATCAATGCAAAATTCAAAAAGGTCATGAAAGAGCTGACAAGCCGATCTGAAGATGAACTGATTGAGCGCAGAAACATTCATCCTGATGCAAGAGAGATTGAGCAATTCATTTCCGATGAGCTTCTTGACCAATGGTTGTTCTACAAGGAGATATTCATCAAAGCTTACTACTGGTGGGAAGTAGTGCCATGGCAAGACAAGTGCTCAAGGATGGATGCCCTCAATAATTTCCTCTGTGCCTACAATGAGAAGCTGCGGCGGGAAATATTCACTCAGGCGGAGCTTGCTGATCCTAAGTCGCTCATAATCAAAGTGCCCGCGGTTAAGGACTTTCCCATGCCGTTCCAGCCAGGCACCAGTGTTCTCTACCGGGGGATAATTGACGAGAAGGTGGATGAAGCACTTAGACTGGAAGGTGGATGGAGACCTAACCAATACAATCTCAAGACCATGGAAGCTAAAGTCCTGTCTGCCTATTACATCGAAGAGGAGACAGAGGAGAAGAAGGAGGAAGAGGAGGAAAAGAAAGAGAAGGATGAGCCAGCAGTTGATCCTTGATTTAAAATTCTATATTTTGTGAACTGTTGTGTTCATATATCCCATTTTTATTTTCTGTCTATCTTGTGTCATTTACAAGCTTTGTGAATGACTTACTCTTTATGCTACAAAACTCAAACAATTTAACCGAAAAAAAAAAGGGGAAAGGAACTTAAAAGAAAAATTTTCAACCAAGCATGCAAAAGAAGCAGTCGCTTGAAAGTTCTTTCCACGGTTTAAAAAAAAAAAAAAAAAAAAAAGGGGGGGGGCTAACTCCTTTAGTCTAAAGTCATTGGGTTTTGGCATCATAAAAAAGGGGGAAATTGTTGGGAATTGTTAAGGACAACATGTTAAGGGGGAACCAATATGGGACATTTTAGAAATAAAATGTTTGTTTTGATTTGATCCCAAAACCCCCAAGTGTCCTATTTCCAAGCGACCCAATTTGATGTAGAAAATAGGTTAGAAATTTTTTTAAGCCTATACTGTTAGTGCTTGTTTGGTAGGCATGTGTAGCCTAGATAAGGATAGTTATCTAGGCTTATTGGGCTGTTTGGTAGGTATGTTAACGAACTTGGGGGCCCGGGTTTGTTATCCGGCCCGGAAAAAAATTACTGTAGCCAATGTATTTTTATATCATACCTCCACCAAGGGATAGTTATCTTGGTTCGCTACAGTAACCATGTGAAGGTTTGGTAATGTCCAATCTACCCTCAACTACCAAAATTCAATGCGAGGAAAAAATCACTTCTCTTCTTTCATTACTTCGACAAATCTATGCGAGGAAACTAGGGTTCAACAAGAAGGGCGACGGAGGCAGGCGATTCGCTGCAGAAAACTTGTTCTCTTCTCAGGTTTTGATCCCATTTTCCCTTGTTCGTTGCTCGGGTTCAATCCCTTTTTCTCATACGAGTTTCTCATATTTTGGGTTATTAATCCCCCTTTCTCGTGTTCATCTTCTGGGTTTTCAGTTCTATACAACTCTAATTTGAAGCTACGTTGCTCGACGCGTGGTGAATCGGATCTATTCCGTTTGACTGCAGTACAAAACAACTTGCTGAGTTCAAAATAGAGGTAAAGTATTCGAATATCTATGATAGATTTTTCTGCGTAATACAGTTGCTTTAGGAATGTGAGAATGTGAATGACAAATGATGAATTGGGGCTTGCTCAGTCGCACTAATTTAATTTGTTATGTGCCTCTTATTTTTTTTTATTGAAAGTGGAATTTTTGCTTTGTATTCCAGAGAAATGGCTGATGTTTATGATGAAAATCAGGAAATCTTTGAACTTCTCAAGGAGATATTAAAAATCCACCTTAGGAATGTAGCCATAATAACACTACTCATTAGGAAGAGAAGAGAGAAAAAAAGAAAGCGAATTGGTAACGAAAGAAGAAGTTATTCTATGATTAGTAGGTTCCCAACTCAAATCAAACATTTGACGAGAATGATTGGGACTTCGAATTCAGATTGTATGAGTAATCTTCGAATGGATCGAAATACTTTCGGTCGGTTGTGTTTGCTATTGAGAGATATAGGAGGTGTTAGAGATAGAAAATATGTTTCCGTAGAGGACAAGTGGCGTTGTTGTTATGTGTTTTAGCTCATCATAAGAAAAATAGGATAGTAGGGTTTGATTTTTGGAGATCGGGTGAGACAATATCCCGTTACATTCATACAGTCATGAAAGCAATTTTAAACTTCATGGACTGTTTTTGGTGAAGCCAGAGCCTGTTACAGACGATTGTCAAGTCCCACGGTGGAAGTGGTTTAAGGTTAGTCATTTTCTTCTCTTGTTGTCAGTCTAATTTGTAAAAAGCAGCCTTTACTCATTGTGGTGTTTAAATCCATAGGGATGTTTAGGAGCACTAGATGGAACTTATATAAATGTGAAAGTCTCCAACACTGATAAGCCGAGATTTCGGACTAGGAAGGGGCAAGTATCGACTAATACATTGGCAGTTTGCGATAGAGACCTCAGATTTGTATATGTTTTACCCGGGTGGGAGGGATCAACAGCCGATTCTCGCGTTTTGCGTGATGCAGTGAATAGGCCTTATGGTTTAAGAGTCCCAAAAGGTATTTGTGAGTGATTATGCACTGTAATTTATAGTTATTTTCAATTTATACAAACATACTATTACTGACTCTTGTACTTGCATAAATTTGTAGGTGCTTATTACTTATGCGATAATGGATACGCAAATAGCGAAGGGTTTTTAACTCCATTCAAAGGAGTGAGGTATCACTTGAAGGAATGGGGTCCAAATGCTGTAACTCCTGAAAATCCGGAGGAAATGTTCAATATGAGACACACAAAGGCTCGAAATGTCATAGACCGGGCTTTCGGAATAATGAAAATGCGATGGGGAATTCTCCGTAGTGCATCGTTTTACCCTATCAAAACACAAATTGGGCTCATATTTACTTGTTTCCTACTTCACAATTTCATCCGAAATGAGATGAAAGATGATCCTCTTGAGCATGCCCTCGATGCCGACGTGCTTGAAGAGCCGAACGAAGCCGATGTTGGTGAAGAAATGGAATTTGTGGAGGCATTGAGGCAACGGCGGAATGGAATCAAAAACGACTTGAACTTGCTAATGACATGTGGAATTCATACAATTTGTGACTGTACTTGCTTTATTAGTTTTTTTCCAGATTATTGAGATATTATTGCTTTGCTTTAAGACATTTTAGTGAGTTTTTTAAATTGTTGTAGCATGAACAAATTTTATGGACCGATTTGTTATGGATGTTTTCATTTGTTTAATTTTAAGCATGATCTCATGGACTACATGAATCTTCACTTTACTTGTTGATTCTATTTTTAGGTCCGTGACTACTGAAATATATGGTGACTATGAGTGGATACCCGAATGCTGGTGCGGGAAAGGGAAAATGAAGGTACGGTGTGCCGGGCCGAAGGCTGCGAACGTGGGTCGCTATTACTACAAATGCCCGCTTAATATTGATCACGACTTTGCGTTTCATTGGTGTGATGAATACCATGAAGTGAACACGTCTGGCTTCACCCCTCAGTACGTGGTTAATCAAGTACTTAAGCCTCGAATGTACAACGAGCAATCAGCCTCATCCACAAGCTACCAACACCGTAGCCTGCCTCCACAGCAGAATCAAGTTCCTTCAAATCGAATTGAGCTTACAATTCAAACTGCTTATATGTTCATGGCTATGGTTCTTGTCTTGTTTGGCATCATCATTGGACTAATTATTGGGAAACTAATTTGATAAATCAGTTAGGCAATTGTACTTGCGCCTACGTATATCGTAAGGAAGGCTGCTTTATGTATGGAGTAGTATTTTTCATAATTGTAAAAGATGCTTTTTATTTTGGATTGTAAAAGATACTTCTTCTAAGTGAAGTAAGCCTCAAGAACTCTGATGTTTGATTCGAAAATGATCCAGTGAGATGGTTGGAGCTTAAATCTATAACTTCGACGTAATTTCCCCAGCCCTGAGCTCTCGATAAGTTCCCCGAGAATTTATTGTTACTGAGATAAATAGTGGCACAATGCGCAATCCTCAACACATTTTCTCAACTTTTTGGCACAACATGCATTTATCATGGATGAGGAGTTACCTTCTGCTGCTGAGGAAGCTGCTGATGAAGAGAGATACCATTTCATGTCACTTCTTCTTAACTTGGCAAGCACATTCCTCTATGTGGTTAATACATACATCATTGTTCCTACAACTGATGATTACTCTATGAGCCTTGGGGCAGCACCAACAGTCTGTGGTATTATAATTGGAGCAATGGCAGTTGCGCAGATATTTTCGTCTGTGGATCTGAGTGCTTGGTCAAACAAGTCGTACTTTGGACCTCTTGTATTTAGCAGCATAGTTCTTTGTTAGATACAGAACCAGAAAATAGAGAAAATATCTAGTTAACTAAAGAAAATCCACTACCACTTCATAATATATAATATCATACCAGTTCCAAAATGGGGAAAATTGAAATTTTTACAATTTCTGAATTTGGGATCCATAATTCATAATAGTCAAGGATCCATAAAACAACAACCTAGCAGTGGAGTTCAAGCAAGCAATATCCAAAAATTACATTCCAGCATCCATTAAAAAGCATTATCCAAAATAGAAATACTAATAATAAGTTTTAGATCCCTTTCGCAGTGAGCAAGCGCTGAACGTAAGTCTCACGAGCAATTTGGGGAAGGCTTGTGAAGAGCTCCATGCGTGCCGGATTGTCAACAAGGATCTCACACACATCAAGCTGCTCATCCAAAGAAAGAGATGGAATTTCATCCAACAATTTGAAGATCTCCTTCCTCTCCTTACGTACATCAGCTTGAGTTCCAATCCTAAAAGAGATGCAATCCAACCTGTCATTAGTATCCTGCTGCATTTTCCCAAGCAAGTCACAAAGATCCTTGTCATTGTTGTCAGAGTTCTTTCTTCTTTTTGGAATTCCAGATGGGCTGCCACCATGAGCTGAGTTGCCACCATGAGCTGAGTTGCCACCACGAGCTGAGCTGCCACCACGAGCAGTGGAGTTCGATACACTATCCTCTGCGTCGTCCACCTGCACGTTGTCTTCATCATCCTCAGTCGGATCAACACCCACGTTCTCTTGCCCATTGTGGTTATCTTCAATGATCAGATCATGCACGTACTCCATCACATCCACAGCCGTATCACCGGTGGCTCTATCCTTCCCAAATACTTCCACCCAGCGGTCATAATATGGCCACGACTTTCCCCTGATGTTGACAGTATTGGGATCAGCCTGTAAAAAACAAAAGATGATTTCCAGATTTAACAAACTATTCATGAAGTGGAGAGAATGAAAAGAATATTTTAGACTCTTCAAACAAACATGAAAAGAAAACTACAGACTCTTCTTGATAATATAATAACATGAAAATAAAACTAAAAACTAAATAATGGAATAAAAGTTTAGGGATTACATTGCAGGCACGCTCCCATGTTTCATCGTCTGCGTCGACCGTGAAATCTCCGTGAACATTGAAGCCTACTCCGCTGCGATTGAGAATGCCTACAAGAGATCCGTAGTTCCTCTTCCACCCTGTCAGTTTGGAAACCATATGGGGATTTGGCTGGATATTAGCCCTGGGGAAACGAACACACATCATGTCGGTTAATTTGTTGATATACCCCGGCCTAAATCGTTGTCGGATTTCCATCTCGTTGCTACCAATTCCTTCAAGCATACTAGCAGAAAGTCCTCCTCTTCAGCATTCCAATTTCTGCGCCCCTTTGATGCTTTCCTAAAGTGAGCATTGCTACTGCTCCCTATCAAGTATAATCAATATACATTATTGTCAATTATTATTTTTCAGTGGCCATATATTTCAGTAGTCATGGACTTAAAAAATAGAAGCAACAAGTAAGGTGAAGCTAAGATCAGTGAAACAATGGAAGCACTAGAAACACCAACTCAACTCGTTTCACCCAATAACTACATTTTCACCCAATAAATATTCAATACATGGATAATAATATCAATAATCGAAGCATAAACATTTTAAATCAAATTAGGGCTCTGAACATAGGAATTTTAAGTTTTCAACGCATAATCGAAGCCCAAATCGAAAGGATAAATGAAAGAAATGGAATGCAAAGCCATAAAAGAGTTATGAAGAAAGGGTTATAGAGTTCAAGGAAAACCCGATGCACCGGCCATTGGATGTGTCTTGAAGGAGATAATTTGAAGCGGAGGTGCTTCGAGCTCTTGTTTCTTCTCCTCTGCGGCGGAATTTTGAGAAGTGTTTCTGATGATAAATATTAGTGGGTATAAATAGAGAAAGGTATAAATTAGGGTTTTGGGATAAATTAGTTTCAAGGGCATATTGGTAAAATGCTCCTTATCATACTTCATCATGTGTGTGCTACCAAACACACTGTTAAGATAACACATTATTTTACATGTTCTACCAAACAACAGAATAAGAGAACCTAACATACCAACCAAGATAACTATCCTAATCCTTATCTTGACGGGCCTATATCCAACATCCCTACCAAACGAGCCCTTAGGATGGCTTTAATTTGCTTAGGTTTTTAGACTGCAGAAAACTCATGTGAAGGCCACTCGCTTGAGTATGTTCTACAATCGAAGCAAGTCTACTCAGCCGAAGTGAAGCGAGTCTGGCAAAGCGAAACGAAGCGAGCGCTACAGTGGATTCAAAGCGAGTCTGGCAAAGCGAAGCGAAGCGAGCGCTACAGCGAAAACCAAAGCGAGTCAACATGGGTCAACAATTGCTAAAGCAGTTACTCGGGAAATTTATTTTCCAAGTACTCGCTACAGAATGACCTTGAAGCGACTCGATTTGAAGCGGACGCTACAACTTCAAAGCGAAGCGAGCCACTACCTACCAGAAAGCGACAGCACAATTCCCGCTCCGGTTTCAAACTCCAGTCAACTAGAGATCGTCGCATTAATTGCGAGATCTCCACGTGTCGAATGCGGAGAGGAGCAGCGGAGTTGACTGCTAGGCCGACAGGGCGCCGCTACAGTACTGGCTCGCTCCAGTTACTGTTGAAATTGTAACTTAGCCATTTTCGGCAAAGGGACAAACTGGCGCGCCTGAAAAGTGATCTGCCTGTGCAAGTACTGTCGAGAGGAGGAGGGACAAGGCCACCTACCAAGCAACGGATCTTGGCCATCTCTCTGCCTATAAATAGTGAAGGATGAAGACGTGAAGAGGTAGAACACTACTTCAGCATTCGAGCGCCTACAGCAAACAAACACTCCCAGCCTTCAAGCATTCATACGAGTCTTTGTTTCAAGTGTTCTCCGAGTTTCCAGTTGCATCGGAACTCGTCTTCACAACCTTCACACCTAGAATTCTAAGACCATTCCAAATCCAGCTTAGAAGAAGAGCTCTAGCTTACTTTACACTTAATGTAAAGAGCTCTTCATAGTGTGTTCGTCGTAAACCAAAAACCCTAACCCTAAAGTCTGTTCGTTAGGTTTTTGTGTTCATCGTTAGGTTGTTCCGATCCAAGGCTCTACTTTCCTCGATAGTAGAAGCCTCGATCATAGAGTTTAGATCCAAGCTTGCACTTACCTCGTTCGTGTAAAGCTCGATTGAAGCTAGGCTGTAAGGAGAGTCCGCAATCTCCCTGTCGTCGGACTGAAGCGAGTGAAGCTTTCAGTCAAGTTTAGGTTTTAGTAGTGAACCCGCAATCACTGCAGTTGTCGTCGGATCCAAGCGAGTGAAGCCCGATCTCGACTAGGTTTTTGAAGGACCCGTAACCTTCAAGTTCTTGAGTGAAGAGAACCAGTTGCTTCGTGCAACAAGTGGACGTAGGTGCTTTGCCACCGAACCACTATAAATCTTGGTGTCGTATCTCTCTAAACCCTAAACTCTTTATTTCATTTGTTTGATTATTCATGGCACTTGCATCTAAGCAAACACAACTTGGAACTTTAAATACTTAGGAAAGATTTAGCTCACCGAATTTCCGCATATACGAGTAAAGACTCACTCTTGATCAAGTGCTCACTTTGGTCAAGCAGTCAAGCTACGTACTGTAGATCTAGCTTCAGCTAGGTCTTAAATGAGAAAGCGAGCTCTTTACTTGTCACTCTGAGTTAAGGAAAAGAAGTTGAATAACTTCAAAATACGTATTCCCCCCCCCCCCCCCCCCCCTACGTATTTTTCCTATAACAAACCGGGACCAACAATTTGTGATTAACAAAAAAAATTATACTATTACGATTTATTATTTTCTCAGTTGAGTAGGATCGGGCAGATGAAAACATTTATATGTATAAATATCGAAAAATGGATGACTCTACATTCAAAAGAATATATCCCGGCAAATATTTTGACCTATTTTTTTAAAAAAAAAAAAAATTAGACCAACAACGGCAATTGATATGAAAAATATAAGTACTTTAATAATGATATCAATTGTTAACTTATTTGTATCCTACCCCATACGATTATTGGTTTAACATTGAAAACGAGTATACATGCATACTCGTGAAACATCACCTCTCTCATAATCTACGTTTCTATTATAACGAACTAGTTTGATGCCCGTCGAAAATCGACGGATGCTAATTATTTTTACCATTCACATAATTTTTCAGTGAAAAAATTATTTTAAAATATTTTATACTATAGATCTCATTTTTTATGTACTTATTACAAACAATAAAAAGAATTTTAGAGTAATAAATATGAAGAACCAATTCAATGCCGACTCATATCATATTTAAATCTTCGACGTTTAAATACTTATAAATCAATTTGGTGTCGAAAACGACAAAGCCAAGTTCCTCGTGAAATATATACAAAAATATTTAAAGGTAATACAAAAATACTAAAAGTAATTGAAACAATATGAAAATTATATAAGAAATCCAGACAAAAATAATATGTTCGGCTCCTCTTCTACAAAGCTATTGAAGTTTGAGCATAGTCTTCCTCCTACAATTTACTCTCCTGTAAATTTAATAATAATAATTTTGTATACAAATATTAATAATTTTATGTATGCATTATTAATAATTGTATTGATAATTACCTCACAACTTTTAAAATATTTTCGTGTACACAACATTAGTTGTGGTGTTGAAGCTATTGTCATCTTTATCACACATTAAAAAATTGGGATTTTTTTCCCTAGTGATTCTCGATATTGCGACATAAAACCGTGTCTTACCAACTAAGTTGGCTTTCTTTGTCTTAATTTTTTAGAAAAATTAAAAGAGAAATATTAAGATGATTATGTCAAGTTGTCCGTTGTTGATTCTAATAAAAAGAAAATGTCAAAGAGGGTTAGAAACAATTTATCAAGTACTTATGTCAATGAGTGAACTTTTTTCTTGAATGGTTTTTATTCATTAAAAATCTGAATGGCATACCGCCGTTGCTCGTAATAATTGAAAAGTAGGTTGTTAACGTGGTAGCTCGTAATATAAAAAAAATAGAATGATTAGAATCTATATCCAAATAAACAGTATAATATAAAAATAAATAGAATTATATTGAAATAAGTCGAACCACCCGTTGTTTGTTGTTGTTCTTGCTTGAGTCGACGGTTCACCCTTGTTTGAAATATGTGTTGTTTAAGCAAAACTGTGAGAATTTAGGAAAATAATCAAGAAAAATTCAAATAATTAAACGTAGGATTGATACATAGAATATATTGTTCGAGCTTAACTAATGAAAACATTAATTCATCTATCTATTCACAATAATAGTTTTGAAATCCTAAATATTTCAACTTTGTAAATATTAGAAATATAATAGTAAATTCAACCAAACATGTAAATAGAATATTAAAAATAGAATTCAAAAGAAAATAGGGGAATATTGTGTTTAGGGATGTCAATGGGTCGGTACCCACCCATTAAGCATTTTTTCCAAACCCAAACCGCAACCCGTTGAAATTTCATAGACCCATACCCGTCCCAAAGCCATTTAAAATTCAATTTTAATGCCTGTGTCCGGCTCAAACCCATCGGGTAATATCCGTTAATCCCAAATAAAATTAATAGTAATAATTTTTTATTAAATAAATTATAACTTAATATATACTTCATTCGTCCCATTTATATTGCCTCACTTTAATTATATTCAAATGTGTCTATTATAATAATAAAGCGAGATAAATTAAATGGAATGGAGGGAGTATATAACAATCGAAAATTTTAATTTAAACGTGTATATCTCAAATAACTGCTAACTGACAATAGACAAAGTCATGTGAAACAAATATCTAATTATCAATTAGATTTTGTGAGATATATCCTTTCAACTTTGTATATATTAATAAAAAACTTATTAGTCTGTATAAATTTTTTATTTTTTAAATATAAATATAGTTTTTATATACATGTGAAATATATATATTTACCATATATGTAAAATGGGTTTGGGCAGTGGGTACCCAGAGGTATATACCCATAGCCGACCCAAACATGTTGCGGGTATCCTAAACCCGTTCCAAACCCAATTTATATTACCCAAACCCGTCTCATTTAGGTATGGGCGAGGCAGGTACCCGCGATAAACCACCTATTAAGCATTTTTTCCATACCCAAACCCAAACGGGCCAAATCCGTTGAAATTTCATATACCATACCCGTCCCAAATCCGTTCAAAATTGAATTTTAATACTCGTGTCGGGCCCAAACCCATCGGATAATACTCGTTTATTACTTGTTAAACCAAAGTAAAATTAATAATAATAATTTTTTATAAAATAAATTATAACTTAATATATACTTCTTTCCTCTCATTTATGTTGTCTCACTTTATATTCAAATGTGTCTATTATAATAATAAAGCGAGATAAATTAAATGGAATGGAGGGAGTATATAACAATCGAAAATTATAATTTAAACGTGTATATGTCACATAACTGCTAACTAACAATATACAAAGTGTGAAACAAATATCAAATTATCAAATAGATTTTATGAGATATATCATTTCAACTTTTTATATATTAATAAAAACCTTAAAATTACTAATTTAAAAAAAAAAATTATTTTTCAAATATAATTATAGTTTTTATATACATGTGAAATATATATATTTACCACATATGTAAATGGGTTGAGTAGTGGATACCCGGAGGTGTGTACCCATAGCTGACCAAAACCCGTTCCAAACCCAATTTATAGTACCCAAACCCGTCTCAATTAGGTTTGGGCGAGACTACCCGTGATAACCTGGTCCATTGACATCCCTAATTGCATTAAACATGTAGTATCGAATTTGATTTGTTTTTTATAATGTGATGATCATGATAAATTAAAAGTTGTATATAATATACTAATATCGATTATACGAATATATCTACGTGATTAGTATTGAAACTAATGACACACATACAAATAAGATAACTATGTACATATAATACTTGTCTATTTGATACAAAAATACGTTAATAAAGGTTAACATTTCTCAAAATATAGTTGTATGTGGTCTAAAGTCAAGCCACCCGTTATTTATTATAGGTATATCAAAATAAAATACGAAAAAAAAATCTAATTATAAAGCTAATCATGGAAAAATAAATAATTATAAATGTCTATATTACAAACTACAAAATAATATATAGTATAAAATGCGAAAATCAAGAATTAAGAATAATCATAAATATTTAAATTAAAGTACAATCATGAGATACGAAAACAACTATGAGTAATATAAATAATGATGAAAAATGAATAAGTAAATTTATAAAATACGAAAATCAAAACATGAATAAGTAATATAGAATATAAAACCAAATTTATAGAGATTAAGATTATTGTATTATTATATGCCATTAGATATATACACATATAATTATATCCGTTATTAAATGATTAATATGTATAAAATACACATATTTTAGATAAATAGGAACGAAGAGCATAGGAAGTGCCACATAGGTACGTGAATTAACGTGGGACTCCGAATCCGCTTTGCTATTATATATAAAAGGATAACAAGCTACTCACCGTCCAGAAGGAGTAAAACGAACCAAAAAAATGTCGCATCTCTTTGTTCTGTTTCTTTTTAATTTATTAAACTATTCATTTTAAATTTTAACTGGATACAATACACCTACAATCAAAATATTACTAGATTTTGCACCCGTGCGATGCACGGTAAGATATATGATTATAAAGGAATGTTAAGAAAAAATACGACTAAACTAATATTTATGAACATAGATTAAATTTGAATATTCCACCCGTCTCTCATATTAGTGTGATTTTTTCTCGTTTGAGACATCTCTCAATTAGTGTGATAGTCTAAAATGAAAATATTCTTTTAACAAAATTACCTTTCTACTCTTCATATCTTTAATTATTTACTACCCTTATTGTTTTAATTTTTATTGGATGAGGTCCCTTATTTCAATATTAACCATTTTCTCCAATTTTACCTCCCTATTTTCTAACTTTTAAAGTTCTCACGTTTCTCTTTTCACGCTAATATGCAGGAGAAATGTAGTAGTTCTGATTAAACCTTTTGAATTCATTATATATCATATAGTCTGGACATTCTATTATTCAATGTAAATGTTATTTTAAAATCTAAAATATTTAACATTTATATAATACATACTATATTAATTTAACCATGTATTTCCCCTACTTGTTGATTTATTGACTTGATGAAAATTTTAGTTATATTGATAAAATTTATTGGATGTTTTGACATGTCTTGATTTGTATGCTCGAATTATGTAAAGAGAAGTATTTTTTGCTTCAGGAATCTACCACTAATAAACTCCATTCCAACTGAAACTGAAACCAAAATCAAAACGAACTGAACTATTAGTTTGGTTCAGATCGATTTTTTTTTTTTTGGAAGTTTCAGTTTAATTGATTTTGTAATCTTAAACAGGTTTTTACTGGAATCATATGATCGCTCTTCACTAATACGGGTAAAAACATATTCTAGTAGTAATTAATTTAAAATATTTTATAAAAAATAGATCTATACTTAATTTTGTGGCGATAAAATATAAAATCACTTGAAAATAAATAAACCAAATGGGATCGTCTGTCCCCAAAGTTGTGTTCCACGTGTATCAAGTCAAAATTACATAATTTTGTTCTGATATTTTTAACTGCCGCAAATTTAAGAATCTCTTAAACTAACAAAGTAACTGTTGGTCCCGGTTTGTTTGTTAGAGGAAAAACACGTAGAGGGGGGAGGGGGGGGTGAATACGTGTTTTGAAGTTTTTCAACTTCTTTTCCTCGAACTCAGAGTGACAAGTAAAGAGCTTGCTTCAATACTTAAGACCTAGCCGTAAGCTAGATCTACAGTGGTTAGCTAGACTTCTTGACCTAAGTTTGCACTTGATCAAGAGTGAGTCTTTACTCGTGATGCGGAAATTCGGTGAGCTAATCTTTCCTAAGTAATTGAAAATGCAGTTTGAGTTTGTTTAGTATGCTTGTGCAATGGATAATCAAACAGTAAGCAAATAAAGAGAGATTAGGGTTAGAGATACGACACATCAATGTATAGTGGTTCGGAGATAAAGCTCCTACGTCCGTTGCACTAGGCAACTAGTTCTCTTCACTCAAGAACTTTGAAGATTACGGGTTCTTCAAAAACCTATGTCAAGATAGAGCTTCACTTGCTTGGATCTGACGACGACTGGGTGATTACGGGTTCACCACACAAAACCTAAACTTGACTGGAAGTTTCACTCGCTTCAGTCCGATGACAGGGAGATACGGGTTCTCCTTAGAACCTAAGCTTTGATCGAGCTTCACACAATCGAGGAAAGTGTAAGCTTGGATCTAGACTCTATGATCGAGGCTTCTACTATCAAGGAAAGTAGAGCCTTGGATCGGAAACAACCTTTCAACTACGAACACAAAACCTAACTGAACTTTAGGGTTAGGGTTTTCTGTTTCGACAGACACACTATTGAAGAGCTCTTTACAGTGAATGTAAAGTAGGCTAGAGCTCTTCTCTAAGCTTGAATATGAAGTAGGCTTAGAACTCTAAGTGTGAAGGTTGCGAAGATGAGTTCCGATGGAACTGGAACTCGGAGAACACTTGAATCAAAGACTCGATGAATAAGCTGAAAGCTAGGAGTATTTGTTTGCAGTAGGCGTTGAATGCTCAAGTAGTGTTCTGCTTCTCTTCGTCTTCATCCTTCACTATTTATAGGCGGAGAGTTGGCCAAGATCCGTTGCTTGGTAGGTGGCCTTGTCCCTCCTCCTCTCGACAGTACTTGCGCAGGCAGTTTGCTTTTCAGGTGCGACAGTTTGTCTCTTTGCCAAAAATGGCTAAGTTACAAACTTAACAGTAACTGGAGCGAGCCAGTACTGTAGCGGCGCCTTTGTCAACTCCGCTACTCCTCTCCTCATTCGACACGTGGAGATACGCAATTAATTGCGACGATCTCTTCTTGACTGGAGTTTGAACTCGTAGTTCAAAATGGAGCGGGAATTGTCCTGTCGCTTTTTGTTAGGTGGGGGCTCGCTTCGCTTTAGAAATGTAGCGTCCGCTTCAAGTGAGTCGCTTCAAAGTCATACTGTAGCGTGTACTTGGAAAATAAATTTCCCGAGTGTCCGCTCTTAGTATTTATTGACTCCGCGTTGACTCACTTCATCTTTCACTGTAGCGCTCGCTTCGCTTCGCTTTGGCAAACTCACTTCGAATCTACTGTAGCGCTCGCTTCGCTTCGCTATTCTTTGGCACGCTTTGCTTCGGCTGGGTAGACTCGCTTCGATTGGAAAACACACTCAAGCGAGTGGCTTTCACTTGAACTTTCAGCAATCTAAAACCCTTAGAGACTAAAGCAAAAACAAAGCCATCCTAACAGTATAGGCTTAGAAATTTTTCTAACCTATTTTACATCAAAATGGGTCACTTGGGAATAGGATACTTAGGGGTTTTGGGATCAAATCAAAACAAATATACACTCACTTCAAAGTGTTCCATATGAGTTCCCCCTTAACATGTGATCCTTAACATTTCCCAACAATTTCCCCCTTTTTGATGATGCCAAAACCCAACTTAATATTGGAGGCAAAATTTTCTAGCCTGTCTAACCGTGGAAAGAACTTCAAGCGACTGCTTCCTTTGCAGGCTTGTTTGAAAATTTTCTTTTAAGTTCCTTTCCCCCTTTTTTTTCGGTTAAATCGTTGAGTTTTGTAGCATAAAGGAAAGTCATTCACAAAGCTTGTAAACGACACAAATTGACAGAAAAATAAATATGATAGATGAACAAGACAGTTCACAATTTATGAATAAGGAATTCAAGGATCTTCAGTTGTCTTGTCCTTCTCTTCCTTGTCCTCCTTCTCCTCTTTCTCCTCCTCCAAGAAATAGGCAGAAAGGACCTTCTCCTCCATAGTCCTTACATTATACTGGTTGGGTCTGAAGCTGCTCTCCATCCTCAAAGCTTCGTCAACCTCCTCATCAATAACTCTTCTGTTAGGCACACTTGAATTGGGCAGAAGCGGCATAAGGAAATCCTTCACTGCTGGCACTTTGATAACAAGAGGCTTGGGATCAGCTTCCTCAGCCTGTATGAAGATCTTCCGCCGCAGCTCTTCGTTATAATAACACAGAAGGTTATTGAGGGCATCCAATCTTGAGCACTTATCTTGATAAGGCACTACTTGCCAAAAGTAGTAGGCCTTTATGAATCTCTCTTTGCAGATAAGCCACATCTCAAGGATATCATTGGAGATGAAGTCTTCGATTTCTCGAGCGTCGGGATGGTTGTTTCTTCGTACGACCAGCTCCTCCTCCATTCTGCTTTTAAGCTCTTTCAAAACCGCATTGAATCTGGCACTTGCTTCGGAGTTGAATATTGGGAGCTTCTCATTGACCCTCTTGCGGATGTAATCACATTCATCAGTCGAGTAGCGACAAGAATCGGACATCTCCTTTATTGTGACATGGCAAGTGTCAATCCAAGCTTGGGTTTGGCACGCTTCAGACTCTTCAGGCGTAAAAGGAATGTACGAGCTTTGAGAGATTGCGGATTGGATGAGCCTCACTTCATTCCAGTGAACTTCAATCCGCTCATCCACCTTTTTGAGCCTGGCAGTCCTCACTTTCTCCTCTTTCTCGATTCTCTTCTTCCTTCCTTCCTCATTTCTCCTCCTTCTCTCAAAGCGTCCGTTTTTTGCGGTGAGTGCTTGCTTCATCCTTTGGCGCTTAGCCGCAGGATCCTCTTCTCTGGATTCCGGTGTATTACGCTTTAAGGGAGCTTTTGGTGCTGGGGGTGGTGGCATATCTTTCTTTTCAGCATGAGCAGAAGGAATGATCGCTTGGCTGGCGGAAGTGACGCCAACAGTGGTCGAAGCGAGAGCAACAACAGTTGAAGTGGGCGCTTGAATTTGTGAACCTGAAGCGCCTGCTTGAGTCAGATTAAACTCTTGCTGCAGAGCCATGGCAAGAGCTTCGTCCGCTGCAATTTGTTCCTCTGTTTGCTTCTTGGTGAGTACGGTAGAAACAACATGATGGGCAGCTATAGAAGAAGCTAGCAGCTTCCCAGCTTGTGGCTTGCGAGACTCTTCAAGCACTTTGTCTTTTCCCTTCTTTCGAGCAAGCTCTGCTCGTGCTTCATCATCCATCTGCTCCTCACCTTCATTTCCTCCTTCAACTCTACTTCCCCCTTCAATCATCCTCTCCTCTCCAACTCTTCCTCCTTCTTCTTTCTTTTCAACAATATCTTGCCCCTTTTTGGCATCATCAAGACTGCCGGGGGTGGAGATAATCACCTTTCCGCTGATGGATTGGTGGAGTTTGGTAAATCTGTTGTAAACAGCATGGAGCATCCTCTCAGCTCGCTCCGCGAAAACATGCTCTTGGGAAAGCACGATTTCTGCTGTCTTTGCTGATATCTCTTCTAGCAAGTATTGGCACTGCTTCTCCCTCTCTTTGACAGACAACATCAGGCTCTCCAAAGGCTCAACTTCTTTGAAGCGAGCGTCCAGCTCCGCTTCAACTTCGGCCTGGATTCTCTTGCGCTCCTCTTGCAAGACGAATCCGAAGTGGCTTTGGGTAGCTTCAAGTTCTGCCCGAGCAGTGGCAATGGCTCTGTCTCTTCTGTTCAATGATACATTCACTTGAGCAGCGCTGGTTATCCTGACAGCAAAATCTCCTGCCAATTTTTGTGCCCTGTCAATTTGGTTAGCCAGCTCTGCCTTTTTCAGATCGACCTCCTTCCTCTAATTTTCCAACTCTCCTAACTCCTACGCTCGCTTGGAGGTGGCTGACTCAATTTCCTTTGCTTGAGCAGTTATTTGAATTGCTGCTCGAGCCATATGACACCTCATTTTGATCAACTCTCCATCCTTATCCTCCACGACCCTCCTCATCTTTTCCGTATGGCTGGTGATCTTTTCTACCTCTTCTTTGTGGTTGGTAACAAGTGTGGTTTTTTCCTTCTCCATGGCTACCAATTTTACATTAAGATCTCTCAGTCTACTTCTTTCAGCTTCAAGCGACTGCTTGAGCTCATTCACTCGCTTCGCCTCCTCTTCCACCAGCTTCTCCTTCTCTCCTATCCTCCCTTCCAACTCTTCCTTCTTATTGTCAAAATCTGCACGCAGATTCTTAACCTCCACTACCTTCCTCTCCAACTCCTCATTCTTCTGTGTGAGCACGCTTTGAAGACTGGCAATTTCTTGCCCCCTCACCTCCATCTCCTCCTAATGCACCTTCACCAAACTCTTCTCGTGCACTGTTTGCACTCGCTCTGGGATTGTAGCGTTTGGATACGCTCGCTTCACTTTCGCATCTAATTTCTCCCAGTAGCGAATCTCATTGACGAAGTTGTGGAAACCATCTTCGCCGATGAAATTGAGTGCCTCCGCTTCCTTTGCTTCGATCACCTCTTCCGAGAAGGCCTTACGAAGATTAAAGATTTTGTAGTACTCCGTCTCTCGGTACGTAATATACGTGAGGAAGTATGTGGCCTTGGTGAAGAATTCCTCCGACATCTCTGCATCGGGGTAGCGATCTCGAATAGTATCAGCAGCTAGCTTGATAACCACATATTTAGCATGCTTTAGAGTGCGTCTCGATGCGTGTTTTGGTTATGATATGTCTCTAAATGAATAGGAAATGATAGGTTTCTACAATTTATCCAGTTTCTATATGCTTTGCGCTTTCTCTCGTTTTCCGTGCTAATTTCAGGTGCTGTGGCAATTTTCTAGGCAAGTTTGACTTATCCTATGTCGAAGAGGATCGAAAGAGGAAGCGGTATCACTTTGTGGATTAATTTTCCGATGCCGGAAGAGAGAGAACGAGCCAAAACCGTGAGAGCGCGCAAACTGTGAAACGTGGGCGGAAATTCTCAAGTCAACCGAAAATGCACTAGTCAAACCTTCATTCAACTTTCCAGAAATTACAGTTTTTACCCCACCTTCTCAACTCAAGTTTCTTCTTATTGCAATTTGACCCCAACTTGGGGGAGATCTATAAATACCTTGTTATTTGTCTCATTTGGCAACTTTTATCACTTGAATTCACTCTTGCATTATAGATAGAACCCTAGCTTTTCCCTCCTTTCCTTTTTAGCACTTTCAAATTTTGTTGGATGATGAAGCTTGAAGATTGAAGATTATTGAAGCATTTTATTTCCTTTTAATTTCCTTGTTATTTCTACCATGAATTCTCTTCTTTTTGTTGGTTTGATTGTTAGATCTATGAGTGGCTAGATCTCATAGAGGTTTCAAATGATGGATGGTGTGAATTAGGCTAGGATTTAATGGTTTTTGATGTGGATTTACCTTTCCTTTGAGTTGCCCTTGGATTTGATTGGATTTAATTGCATGAATGATTGACAACCATGAATGCATATAAGGTGTTTGATGGAATGCCTAGGAAGCTTCCATTCATAGCACTTGGCATGAATCCTTGCTCATACTATCTAGTATTGATTTGCATTGCTCCTAGAAAGAATTATGTGGTTGATGTTAGATTAGTAGGCATTGTGCTTTTAGGAGTTGGTAATATGTTTAGAATGGTAAGCATGTTATTCAATCCACTAGTTATCAAGTCTTAGGAGGATGAGATAGCTTGATTTATGTAATAATGCCACTCAAGGGAATTAAAATGGTTTGATACATCACTTGCCTAGTCCTTAGCCTAATCACACCGGAAATCATTTGAATCCTTGCTTGCTTTTATCGATTTCTCTACTTGTTCCTTTATTTGTTCTTTACATTGCTTGCCTTTATATTTTGCTTGTTATTTCATTTACTCATTACTTGCCTAGTTGTAAAACACCAAAATCATGTATATGTGCTTAGATAGTATGATAGGGACTACGTGAACTACTTGATCTTCTATTGCCATATTCACTCATTGAGGTTCGACCCGGACTACTAGCTAGTTCGGTTATTGTATTATTGATAGGCTAGAAATAGCCGAGTCAATTTTTGGTGCCGTTGCCGGGGAGTGATTAGATAGACATTTCAATATTTTGTTTAGTCACTTGTTACTAATCTAAGCTTGTTTTTAATTTCTCTTTCTTTTTATTTTGAAGGTACATGCTCACAAGGTCCAAGGGGAGACTTGTAGAGCCACTTGTCTTGGAGTTTGAGAGAAGACATAGAAGAAGAAATTCTAGAGAAGAACAAGACATGGGTGATCAAACCCAAATATGGAAGCCATCATGAGGAGAATGGAAGAAATGCAAGCGGAAATTGATGAGCAAAAGAGGAAGGCTAATAAGGTGCCACCACCTCCTATCAACTCTATGTATCAAGCTCCAACGGAACAATATCAAAGAGGGGAGTGGGGCACGATCAATGCTAATAATTTTGAGTTGAAGACCGGCTTGATTCAAATGGTTATGAGTGCTCAATTCGGAGGAAGCCCCCTAGAGGATCCAAATGCACATCTCACTTCCTTCTTGGAGATTTGTGAAACCGTTAAGCTAAATGGTGTCCCTTGTGATGCCATTCGATTAAGGATGTTTGGTTTCTCTTTGAGGGATAGAGCCAAGGATTGGTACAAAGGATTGGATAAGTCAGAGATACACACTTTGCAAGATCTTTGCAAAGCTTTCTTATCAAAGTACTTCCCTCCCTCAAAGGCTCACAAGATGATTTCGGAGATTTCTCATTTCTCTCAACATGGGGATGAGACCTTATTTGAAGCTTGGGAAAGGTATAGAGAGCTCATCCGAAAATGTCCTCAACATGGTTTGAGTGAAGATCAACAAGTAACTCACTTCTATAGTGGACTCACTTCTCATACAAGAAGTGTAGTTGATGCCACCGCGGGGGGTTGCTTGTTGAACAAGCATGCTAAGGAAGCATTGAGGATAATTGAGGAGATGGCCGCTCATGCCTACCAATGGCCTATGGAACGGACTTCCACAAAGAGGGTTGCCTCTCTATCGGATGAGAGATATGATGAATTGACTTCATTATTCACTACTTTTAAGAAGGACTATGAAAAGGGCCAAAGAGACATGAAGGAGATGCTAGCCATCAAGAAATTCGAGAATGGTGATGTTTTGAGTGAGGAGGAGGTTCTCTTCATCAACCAACGAAGAGGCTTTCAAAGGGGATTCAATCACCAAAACCAAGGTTCCTACTCTACTTTCAACAATCATCCAAACCTTGCTTATGGAAACCCCAACAATGCATTCCATGCTCCTCAATCTCAAGTCGTGGATGAGACAAAGCCTCCAAGTCTTACGGAGCAAATGTTGAAGCAATTGGTGGATAGCCAATCTCAAATGGCTACTCAACAAGGAACGTTTATTGCACATACGGGGCAAAAGGTCACCACCTTGGAGAATACGGTTTCTTCCATGGACAAGCATATCAAGATGCTTGAGGGTCAAATGAGTCAAATGGCTAGCCACGTTGCTTCTCAACATAAGCAAGGGCAATATCCGAATAACACGGAGATAAACCCGAAGCAACAATGCAAGGTGGTTCGTGTGGTCAATGAAGTTGAGTCGATGCGACCTTTTGGAGAGCAAGAATGGGGGGGTCAAAGAGTTCCTCCGTGGGACCTCTCACATGATCATGATAGCTATGAAAAGAAGAAGACTCCAATGACCCTTGGAGATGAGATTTATTTTCTCACAAAGCCGGATCATTGGCCACCTTATGAGAACCTTCCACGTGAAGCCCAAGAGAAAGAGAGGATGAGCTCTTACTATCAAAGAATGAGAGCCAAAAATGGGGTGATGTATGCAAGGGGGATGGATTTGAAGAGGATGGAGAAGGCCTACTATATCCATGAGCTTGGAAGGGTTATCAAAGAACGAAGAAGTTATGAAGAATTCCAAGGTATCTATCCTACAACCCCCTCGGAAATAGTGAGTTTGAGTGAATCTCTTGATAGAGTGGATGCTATAAAATTGAGAAGTGGAAGATCGATTGAGAAGCCAATGAGGCTTGGGGATGAAAATGATGAAAAGGAGAAGGAGGAAGTCCTAGTGGAGGACGTTGATGATGAAGAGGAAGAAATGGAGTCCCCAAGAGCACCTATGCCAAAGGAAAATGTTCCTAAGAAGAAAGCTTTTGATTATGAAAAAGATGAACCACCTCATGAGTGGATAGAGTTCCCTACTCCAAAGAAGGATGTGATTTCCAAAGCTCCGTTTCCCTCTCGTTTGGCCAAGCCCAAGGTGGACCCCAAAATGAATAGGTTTGTTGAGATGTTTGAGAAAGTGAATGTCAACATTCCTCTCATTGATGCTTTGAAGGACATGCCGGGGTATGCAAAATTCTTAAAGGAATTAGTGGCCAAGAAGAAGAAGCTAGAAGCTTGTGAAACCATGGAGCTTTACGAGGAGTGTCATGCCATTGTGCAAAGAAATTTGCCCCTTAAAAGGAAAGACCCCGGAAGCTTCTCGATTCCTTGTGAGATCGAAGGCCAAAGATTTGAGAGATCTTTGTGTGACCTTGGAGCTAGTATCAATTTGATGCCCCTCTCGATTTTTCGAAGGTTGAAGATTGGAAAGTTCAAGCCTACCTTGATAGAGCTTCAAATGGCCGACAAGTCCATCACTAGGCCTCAAGGAATGGTGGAGGACATGCTTGTAAAAGTGGGAGAGTTCGTGTTTCCGGCCGATTTTGTTGTTCTCGACATGCCCCTCTCATTCTTGGTCGCCCATTCCTCGCCACCGGAAGAGCTTCTATGGACATCGAGAGTGGAAATCTCACATTTCGAGTGGATGATGAGAAGATGGTCATTTCAATCTATGATTCAATGAATGAGCCGAAGAAAGCGTCTTGCTAAAAGCTCGAGGTTGCCTCGCCATCAAAACTCGATCAAGTGCATCAAGGGAGTGGCTTGAAGAAGCAAGGGATGAAGCTCAAGGAGAAGGTGGATTATCCATCTCGAAGTGGAGGTTTCACCAAGTTTGGGGGAATCAAGTTTCAAGACGAGAGCGGAGGTCCATGTCATGAGAAGGTTGCAAATTTCGAAAGTTTTTCAAGCTTTGGGAGTCGAGGCAAGAGGTTGTTTGATGTCCCTTGATTCGCCTTTTGAGGTATCGTCGAGCTAGCGACGTGAAAAAAGCGCTCGTTGGGAGGCACCCCAACACGTATCCTTTATTTTCTCGTTTTCTTTAGGTTTAGTTTGAGTCGTTTTAGTCGAATAAGAGTTGAGAGTGGGTTTATATGATATGGAAAGGAGTTTCTAAGTGTTGGATGTTTTCTTATGTCTTAGAAAATTTTTGAGATTTTTCAAGTTGGCAATTTAATGCCTTAGAAAAATTTTGACAATTTTCAAGTTGTGTATTCCGACACTTAGAAAAATTTTGAGGGTCTAAGTTCTACTTTTGCGCAGTCCGGCGGTAAAATCGAAAAAAAAAATAGCAAAACTCGCCGGAATTCGATTCCGTCGATTGCATTGAGTTCGTAAGACTCGAGAGTAGGGGGGAGGACCGACTCCCGTCCCGGACCAGCCCGGGAAGGCCCGGGCCAAGCCCGGGTACAGCCTCAAATGCGACCCAGCTGTGGGTCGCAGCTCAGCCCGCGGCGGCCTGCCGTAGGTCGCAGTCTACATGCCTTCGGAAGCTCTCTCAACGGCGGTCAACGCGCGTTGACCGCCGAAGCTCCTCCTCCCCTATGCGCACTCTCGCCGTTTCGCCTCGTTCTCCCTCATACGAACTCCGAATTGCATTCCGTTTTTTGGTATGGATTCCTCTTTCAACCCTCTACAACAGAGAATAGTTTTGAGTAATTTTGTTGTTTGTTTTTTTGGTGTAAATAAGTGGTCAAATTAGGGCTGGAACATGAGGAGGAAGGTATCTCAAATCATTCCCTTCCATGAGCTTATTCTTCACCCCTTGAGCTATGCTTTGATATGTGATTACTAATATGTTAATTGAGATTGAATGTTGCTAGGGGGTGTCAAAGAGATGCAATGCATGAAGAAAGGGAGGTCATTCAACTTAATCGAGCACGTACCGGAGTGAGCAACATCGAACGTGATATAAATCGCAAGCTTGGACCTTTGTGAGTGTAGTTTAAATTCCTTATTATTCTTCCCTCCAAACTCATTTTAGACTTTGTTTCTAAAATAAGTTTGGGGGAGGGGGGTAAGATAAGGACTTTAAACTACGTTTCTTTCTTCGGTTTTTCATTAAGTTGTGTACTTAGTGATTTATAAGCTTGTATTTGCTTGATAAAGTTGATTGTGCTTGATTTGGATGCTTGAAAGTGATGAATGTGTTTGAGTGTGTTTGGTATGGATATGTGATGAGGGTGAATAAGTTGGAATGTGATTCAAGTGATTCATATGTGTGTAAATGTATGCTTACTTGCAAATTTTGCAAAATTTTTAAAAAACTTCTTTCGAATGAATCACTTGAAGTCTTGGTTCTCATATTGTGGTTATCATTCCTTTGCTTTCAAGAGAGATGTCGATGATGATTTGAGCGGAAATTGCATCATATTTTTGGGATTTCTCATGTGTGTATTGAGCATGAAATGGTTGCATAGCATGATTAACTAGGAATGATTGATCTTAGGCACATGAACTCTAAACAAAAGCTTGTGAGATTTGAGCCAAAACGTTGCATTAATAACGTTATTTTTTCTTTCTTGTGAGTTTGCCATGTATTGCATTGTTATCTTCTAGAACTTGCCTTCAATCTCGATCGAGGTTGCTATATGTGCCACTAGAACTTAGAAATGATTTTAGGCCCTCACTTGTTAGCCTCATTATTCCCTAAACACTAACCAAATGAAACGTGAACTTTGTGGTCCCTCTTGAGCCTTTGAAGCCTTTGTTGCTAAACCGGATGAAAGGGGGTGAAGGTTGGTTAAGGGAATCTATTGAGAGGTTGTGAAGTAAGTATGATAACGAGGATTGAGTAGTTTGATTGAAGAGGTCATTTTGTGATGAGAATACTCCTACGAGCTCTAATGAAAAAAAAAAGAAGAAAAGAAAAGAAAATGAAAGAGATGAGAATGAAATTCTCATAAAAAAAAAAAGAAGTGGAAAAAAAAGTGATGAGAAAAGAAAAAAAAAAGAAAAAAAGAGTTGAAAAGAAAAGAAAGAGTTTGAATAAACATAGTTGTGAATGAGAGCATAAAGGAGTTATTCATGAATTTTTGAGAAGCTCCAATCAAGCTTGTGTATTAAATAGTGTAAAGAGGTGAAATGGTGAAGGTAGAAGGTGGAGAAATTCACACTTGGAGTGGAAGAGAGAAGGTGGAAGTACTTAGGAAATTTCTTAGTCACTTAGCCTAAAAATCCCTACCTAAACCAATGTCCCCACATTACAAGCCTAAATAAAAGACCTAATTGATCTTAGTTCGTATGCACAACCAAGCGATGGAGATCTTGAGGCTTAGGGCAAGCTTATGGTAAGAGCAATGCATGCATGAGTTCGATGAGTGTAAACATTTCTACCATACACTTGAGAGAAAGAGTGATACACTTACACTTTGGGAGGTTTGGAGTTTCATTGTGCTTGAGTGATTGATTTCTTGGTTGAGAGTGTTGTGTGGTTGTGGATTGGTTAGTGCACCTTGAAAATATTTTATTGAGTGAACTTTGAGGCATCGATGATCTTGATTTGCATACCCATATGTGCTTATGTTCTTTGATTGTTCGTTCCATTGTCGGGACGAGCAATGGCTTAAGTTTGAGGGAGTTTGATAACCACATATTTAGCATGCTTTAGAGTGCGTCTCGATGCGTGTTTTGGTTAAGATATGTGTCTAAATGAATAGGAAATGATATGTTTCTACAATTTATCCAGTTTCTATATGCTTTGCGCTTTCTCTCGTTTTCCGTGCTAATTTCAGGTGCTTTGGCAATTTTCTGGGCAAGTTTTACTTATCCTATGTCGAAGTGGATCGAAAGAGGAAGCCGTAGCACTTTGCGGATTAATTTTCCGATGCCGGACGAGAGAGAACGAGCCAAAACCGTGAGAGCGCGTAAACTGTGAAATGTGGGCGGAAATTCTCAAGTCAACCGAAAATGCACTAGTCAAACCTTCATTCAACTTTCCAGAAATTACAGTTTTTACCCCACCTTCTCAACTCAAGTTTCTTCTTATTGCAATTTGACCCCAACTTGGGGGAGATCTATAAATACCTTGTTATTTGCCTCATTTGGCAACTTTTATCACTTGAATTCACTCTTGCATTATAGATAGAACCCTAGCTTTTCCCTCCTTTCCTTTTTAGCACTTTCAAATTTTGTTGGATGATGAAGCTTGAAGATTGAAGATTATTGAAGCATTTTATTTCCTTTTATTTTCCTTGTTATTTCTACCATGAATTCTCTTCTTTTTGTTGGTTTGATTGTTAGATCTATGAGTGGCTAGATCTCATAGAGGTTTCAAATGATGGATGGTGTGAATTAGGCTAGGATTTAATGGTTTTTGATGTGGATTTACCTTTCCTTTGAGTTGCCCTTGGATTTGATTGGATTTAATTGCATGAATGATTGACAACCATGAATGCATATAAGGTGTTTGATAGAATGCCTAGGAAGCTTCCATTCATAGCACTTGGCATGAATCCTTGCTCATACTATCTAGTATTGATTTGCATTGCTCCTAGAAAGAATTATGTGAATTGATGTTAGATTAGTAGGCATTGTGCTTTTAGGAGTTGGTAATATGTTTAGAATGGTAAGCATGTTATTCAATCCACTAGTTATCAAGTCTTAGGAGGATGAGATAGCTTGATTTATGTAATAATGTCACTCAAGGGAATTAAAATGGTTTGATACATCACGCCTAATCACACCGGAAATCATTTGAATCCTTGCTTGCTTTTATTGATTTCTCTACTTGTTCCTTTATTTGTTCTTTACATTGCTTGCCTTTATATTTTGCTTGTTATTTCATTTACTCATTACTTGCCTAGTTGTAAAACACCAAAATCATGTATATGTGCTTAGATAGTATGATAGGGACTACGTGAACTACTTGATCTTCTATTGCCATATTCACTCCTTGAGGTTCGACCCGGACTACTAGCTAGTTCGGTTATTGTATTATTGATAGGCTAGAAATAGCCGAGTCATAGCTCCCTATCCAACAAGTAGCGTTGGAGAGCTCTTTCTTCTGCTGTTGGGGGTGCGGGTTTTGGGGGTGGTGGGATGGTGATTTCCGTGTTGGCGGTGGTTTCGGTGGTGTCTGTGGTTTCGGCTGAAGTGGTTGGGGAGTTTGGTGTGGAAGCTTGGATGGTTTCAGGAGCTTCAGTTTGGGTGGTTTGAGGTTGGATTTGTTGAGTGGCTGGAGTGGTGTAGAGTTTGAAGGCATCATCAAGGTCTGTGCCGAGAAATGGGATTTTTGGGATTTGGAAAGATGAGGAAGATTCTTGGGGTGAGGTTTGTTTTTGGGTGATGGGTTGGGCGGCGGTTGAGGTTTGAGGTTCTTGAGGTTTTTGGATTTGTGTGGTTGAAGGTTGGGGAATCTGCTGTTCTTTGGCTGGAGATGGGATGGGTTGATCAACTTCAGTTTCTTTCTCGAGCGGCTGCACCTCAGCCTCGCTCGCTTCAAATAGTGCGGCAATTGGTTTCACTTTCTTGGGTCGCTTCGACCCCACTTGCTTCGCTGGTGAAGCGGTTCGCTTGCCCTTCTTCTTCTCGCTTTGCCGCTCGACAACAGGGGCGGCGGCCGGCACTATCACATCAATGACTCCCAAATTGATTGGAATCTTGTCTGACTTCCAAGTGTCGAAGAATATGGTGTTCTTCTTGTAATCAGATGTGTCTGTCCATCGTTTGTTCTTGAATAGATCTTCCAGAGCAAAGGAAATTTTGGAGAAGAATTTGAGCTTTCCCTTGCGAAGGATCTGATCATTGCTTCCCTTCACAAATTTGAAGTCCTTGGCAACTTCGTGGATCTGGTTGAAAAAACAACCATGCCAATTGAACTTCGTTCCGGTCAGGCTATCAACGATGACCGTGGAGGCGAACAATTTGGTGTCGGAAAGTTGACCCAGATTTCCGACATAGCAAGCTATGGATTTGGAGAAGAGCTCGCAGATCAAGTTGAACGGAGATTTCAGATCCGTTCTAATATTGTCATGCTTCACATCGAACACTGAAACTTCGACAGCGAATCGTGCGAACTCTACTCCGACAGACAGTTCCAACTCAAACAGGGAGTTCGCTCCTTCCTCCGGCAAGTCAAAAACTCCGGCAACTTCCATCGGCGTCCCGTTCTCCGGGTCTGTGAATGTTGACGTGGTTTCTCCTTCCTTCAAATTCAATAGAATTTCGGTTACATCTTTGCCCAGAATTTTCTACGACTTCGCTGTGACAAACTTCCACAAGCCGGTCGTGGTCACAGCCTTGCGGAAGAAGCCATCTTTATCAACAACTTTCTCGTCGAGGTGAGGCTCGACATTGATGTGGTTATCGATTGAGGTCAGAAACTCCTCCATCATCTGAGATTTAAGTTTCTTTCCCATGGTGAAATGTTTGAAAGGATTTGAATGGAGATTTAAAGGCAAAGAGTGGGATGAGACTCGTGATTTGCAGAGAGAGATGCAGAAATTTCACGAGAATGGTAAATTTTGAGAGTGATGAAAGTTTCTGCAGATCTTCTTCAGTCCTTTATATAGAATTAGGGCTCGGCTGACATGGCAGGGGCAAGATAGTAATATTGCCGAGAATCCTGTTTGTATACGGCGGAAAGTGGTGACTTGATTGACGTGTCCGGCGTCATCACAGTAAAAGTGAGCCGCCACGTTGACTTGGCACTCCACGTGGCCATCTGTGATTCGTCTCCACAATCAGTGTTGATCTAGCGGCTGGGGTTCGAGAACTGTTGATCTTTGACGGCTAGATCGTGTCCGACTTTCCCGCTTCAAATTCGAATTGAATTGCACGCGCCCGAATTTTCGCCTATGTACGTGCATCTGCATTAAATGCAAAAGCAAAAGGTAAAATTTGCACTCGAGTGCAGACAGCTCATACGCTCGCTTCGTTCCCGTTCGCTTCGAGTGTAGCCGCTTGGCTTCTACTCGCTTGCGAAGTACTCGCTTTGCGTGACTGTTCCACACTCACTTGCGATGGCTCGTTTGAGTGTCGAAGCACTCGCTTGACCATCTGAAGCGACTGGAATAAAAAAAATTGAAATTTCTTGTCATAATTTAAAATGTTTCTGACTTACATACTTCGAGAATAAACAAGAATGTTTTCCTCTTTGTATTTGTGTCAGATTCATTTCATATTTTCCACATAGTAAATGAAGGTTTCTTAGCACGCTTCAGTTTACTTAGTGTACTTAAAATTGAAATGCTTACCAGTCAATCTCGCATTGTAGGAGATTTATACCACTTATTGAAGTAACTTGTAGAGTCTGACACCATTTGTTGAATCTTTCTTCAAGCTTGGTCTTCGTGGCATTCAACTCTTCCATCTTCCTCTATGAACTAGAGACTCCTCCATCGAAGGAATGAGGTGGAGAATGAATAGAGTACACAAGCTTACTACAACCCGAAGGGAGCTTCACGTAAGTGTACTTATTCACGACGAATGGGAGATGAGTACAAGTCCTTATCTCAGAGCAGAATAGGACAGGATGACAATGAGAATGCTCTGACAAGACAATCTCATTTTTATGCAAAGACATGTCACCAGTCATGCAACCTTTTGAAGTAAAAGGTAACTCTTCAATCTTCCTCCTACGATCTACAGAATGAATTTGCATTCGACTCGCTTGACCCAAAATAAGGTAAATTGAAGCGATGCAAAATTCAAGGTGGGAGAAGAATGGATAGACATTCGGCAGCTCAACTCAATGAAGAGTGAGTAATGAATGAACATTTATCCACGATGAAGGAGATGAGAAGACATGCTCCTCTTCGGCGGAAAGATGGGAAGAGGACACAAGGTCTAGGTGCCAGCCCTGCCTAAGCTTCCACCATTTTTACGTGGGAAGCCCGATACAAGACCCCAACACCGTTACTAGAAACGGCATTTGCTAGTGTTTATACCCACTAGCTAGGAATCCTAGGCTAGGTAGCAGCTTTCCTTGCTCGCTTTGGAAGTAGCCTGCTCCGAGAGCAAACAATAGTTCCCCCTTAACCAATGGCTTAACAATTCCTGTAAGCGGATAGGGAATGTCTTCCAACACTCCACCTTTCTCCACCTTATTTCTCCTTCTTCAAGCGGGTGAAATTTGAAGCGACTCACTTGAGTTGGTGAAGATCCAAGGAGAGGATCGCTTGAGGACAAGCGTCCACTCCCTTGTGCATCCTGGACCTAGCATTCTTCACCAGGGTCTAGTAACCCTAATTCCATACATAGCTGATTGAAACGAGACTCAGCTAGAGGCTTGGTGAGGATATCTGCTCGCTGGAGATCTGTATGAATTTTCTTGAGCTTGATATCCTTCTTCTCGACATGATCACGAATGAAGTGATGTCGGATTTCTACGTGCTTGCATCTGGTGTGAAGCACTGGATTCTGCGAGATACATATTGCACTGTTGTTGTCGCAGAAGATTGGAATCTCATTCGCTTCAACTTTGTAGTCCTTCAACTGCTGACGAAGCCATAGAATTTGAGAACAGCAGCTTCCAGCGGCCATATATTCGGTTTCAGTTGTTGAAGTGGCTACACTGGTTTGCTTCGTTGAAAACCATGTGATCAGCTTGCTTCCCAAGAACTGACAAGTGCCCGACGTTGATTTCCTATCAACACGGCATCCTGCATAGTCAGCTTCGGAATATCCAGTGAGCTCCAGATTATCTTCAACTGGATACCACAGCCCCATGTTGACGGTGCCTTTGAGATAGCGAAGGATTCGCTTGGCAGCTTCAAGATGGCTGTGCTTGGAATTGCTTTGGAAGCGAGCACAAACTCCAACTGCAAATGCAATATCCGGCCTGCTTGCAGTGAGATATAGAAGGGATCCGATCAAATCTCGGTAGTCTGTAGCATCTACAGACTTCCCATCTAGGTCTGGCTCCATCTTCCAGTTGGTGTTCATAGGAATCTTTACAGCTTTAGCATGCTGAACACCGAACTTGGCAAGCATATCTCGAGTGTACTTGGCTTGATTGATGAAGATTCCATTATCCTGCTGCTTCACTTGAAGACCTAGGAAGCAACTCATCAAGCCAATCATAGACATCTCATATTTGGTCTTCATCAACTCTCCAAACTTCTCGCTGAGTGACTGGTTTGGTGATCCAAATATGATGTCGTCCACGTAGATCTGGACCCATAGCATGTCTTCTCCATGATTGATGGTGAAGAGAGTCTGATCTATCTTTCCTTTGTGGAAACCATTATCCACTAGAAACTGAGATAGGGTATCATACCATGCCCTAGGCGTCTGCTTCAATCCATACAGGGCCTTCTTCAATCAATACACCTTATCTCCCTGCTCGAAACCCGGTGGCTGCTCCACATACACTTCTTCCTTCAGTTCGCCATTGAGAAACGTGCTCTTCACATCCATCTGGTAGACTTTGAATTTCTTGGCCGCTGCATAGGCAAGAAATAGTCTGATCGCTTCAAGTCTGGCCACTGGAGCGAAGGTCTCATCAAAATCGATTCCTTCCTCTTGGCAGTAGCCCTTGGCGACGAGTCGAGCCTTGTTTCTCACGACGTTGTGGCCCTCGTCCGTCTTGTTCTTGAACACCCACTTGGTGCCAATTACATGCTGGAACTTGGAACGATCCACGAGGTACCATACGTCGTTCATGGTGAATTGATTCAGCTCTTCTTGCATGGCAATCACCCAATTTGAATCTGCTAGGGCTTCCTCCACACACGCTGGCTCAATATTTGAGAGAAAGCAACTGAACATAGCACTTTCTCCAAACACTTGGCTTTTGGTCACCACGCCCTTGGATAGATCTCCAATAATCTGGCTTGGTGAATGATTCTTGAGCCATGCGCGCTTGGATCCACCAGCTTGTTCTTCTTCTTCATCCGGGTCGCTTGCTTTTTCATCTGAAGCGACTGGAATGGGTGTTTGGCCTGCACTCGCTTCATGAGCCTTGGGGGCAGCTTCAACCTTCTCTTGGACAATCTGCTCGCTTGAATCTTTGATTTCTTCATCTTCTTCAAGCATGCCCCAAGTCAGAGGGTTGATGGGTTCCTCGCTTGAATTCTTGTCACTAGCTTGAACCTGTTCCTGTGGAAGACTTAAAGAAGACTCATCAAATACGACATGGGGTGATTCCTCCACAATTAGGGTTTTACAGTTGAATACTCTGTAAGCTTTGCTAGATGCAAAATATCCTAAGAATATTCCTTCATCAGCTTTGCTTTCGAAAGCTTTCAACTGTGACTTCCCAATGTTGTGAATGAAGACCCTACAACCAAAAATATGGAAATAAGATATGTTAGGAATTCTCCCTGTCCATATTTCATATGGTGTCTTGTCGAACTGTTTGTTGAGAAGCGTCCGATTTTGTGTGTAGCATGTTGTATTGGCAGCTTCAGCCCAATACTTCATTGGAAGCTTCGAGTCAGCAATCATGGTGCGAACGGCTTCTTTGATGATCCGATTTCTTCTTTCAGCAACTCCATTCTGTTGAGGTGTGCGTGCCGAGGACGTTTGGTGTGCTATGCCATGCTCCGTGCAGTATGCTTCAATGGTTGAGTTTAGAAACTCAGTGCCTTTGTCGGAGCGGATGGTGGCAATCGCTTGATTCTTCTCCACAGCAAGTCGCTTGAGCAATTGGGGTAGCTTGGACAGTGTCTCCTTCTTGCTAAAGAGAAATACAACCCAAATGTAGCGAGAGAAATCGTCGACTACAATTAGAGTGTATTTTCTTCCATTTACACTGACTGGAGTGACTGGTCCAAACAGATCCACGTGTAGTAGCTCGAGCACTCGCTTGGATGAAGCTTCTTCAAGACTGGCGAAGTGCTTCTTCGTCTGCTTCCCTCGTTGGCATGGTGAGCATGGATGGTCTTTGACAAAGACCTCATTAGGTATGCCTTGCACCAAGCTTTTCCGAGCTAAGCGATTGATCGTCTTGAAGTGGAGATGGTTCAAGCGTCTGTGCCATAGCCATCCAATTTCAATAGCACTCCTAGCGACCAAGCACGTCTCCTCTTTGCAGCTATCCCATTGTGCAATGTAGACATTCCTTTGTCTAATTCCAGTGAGAGCAATCTGGGATGTGAGCTTGCTCTTCACAATGCATTTGTTGGAGATGAACTCCACCTTGTATCCTTTATCACAAAATTGTGAAATGGATAACAAGTTGTGCTTCAGTCCTTCCACATAGGAAACTTCTTCAATTCTGAGCTTTCCTATCTTCAGTACGCCATAACCCTTGGTGGTTCCTCGAGAGTTGTCACCAAAAGTTACATGTGGACCCTTCTTCTCTATATATTCTTGAAGTAGAGCGCTCATGCCAGTCATATGTCTTGAACATCCACTGTCCAAGTACCAAATAGGTTGACCTTCACTTGGCATGGGGTCCATGGCGCTCACCTGCAATTAGACAAGTTTTGGTACCCAAATCAGTTTGGATCCTTGCAGGTTAGTTCCCTTAGGTACCCACACTTGCTTCACTTTCTTTTGAAAGTTAGCTTGTGTCTTGGGCTTCTCGACCTTTTGAGAATGTGACTTCTGCTCATAAGCAGCTTCACAAGTGCAGCAGTGTGTGCATGAGGGGTAGCGGCTCGCTTGAGACACACCTATGCTCTTACCCTTTTGCTTATATCCTGAAGCGACTCGCTTCGGATTAGCTACACATTTAGAGACTGACTTAGGATTTCCAGTCTTTTGAAGCGGCTCGCTTGGTTTCCTTGAAGCGGCCAACCTAGGGTTTTGACCCTGACTCGCTTGAGAAACCTTTTGAGCTTGAAGCGACCTCTTGGGTGCTTCAAACTCTTCCCCCTCAACATGAGTACGGTTGGACCATCTCCAATCCGGCTCACGTGACACATAGACATTACTCCTCTTTTTACAAGGAAGATCCTTTGTCTCTCGTGTCTTGGTTTGAGACTTAGAAGATTCAACAGTCTTCCCTTTACCCTTTGATTGGTATGTTTTAGCATCGTGAGTGCTAGGGAGTGTTGAACTTTGCTTGCCCCTAGATTCCACTCTTGAAGATATAGACATCTTCATTGGCTTCTTCTTAGGGTTCTCAACCATTTTGCCTTTGTCCTTGTTGGTGGTTACTTTGGAGGCAGTAGGCACATCCAAAGGAACTGATGGTATTGTGTTTGAAGCACCAACAAAGACTGTGGGCTTGGAAGGTCCACCCTCATATCCAAGTCCTCCCTTTCTACCAAAAGGTAGAAGCGAGCTCTCTATTGCCTGCCTTGCATATGAGGCTTTGTTCAAATTGGCCACTAGATTGGATTGGGTTTCATACCTTCCCTCCAAGCTTTGATGTCTAGCAAAGAGATCCTCGAACTTACTAGTCATAGCCCTTAAGTTAAGTTTGACTAGGTCAAGCTCAGTGGCTAGCTTTCGGTTCTCCTTCTCGCTATTAGACATAGCTTGTTTCAACATTTCATGGTCGCTTAACAATTTGTAGTGTTTTTCAAGTAACTCACTCCATGTCGAGGAATGAACTTCCTCTTCGTGAGTGTGTGCGAGTGTAATTGAACTAGATGAAGGATAAAAAAAATACCTCTCCAGTATCCTCGTCGGTGAGCGCCATTAGCCCAAGATCCTCTCCCTCACTGGAGTTGGGATCAGTGAATGCGTCGGAGTCGCTTGAGACATCTTCAGTTGAAGCGGCTGGAAGTTCACTTGCTACAAGCGCTCGCCGAGGAGCTTCTCTCTTGGCCTTCAGTTCTTCTCGCTCCTTTGCACTCAGCTTTGGGCAGTCAGATTTGTAATGGCCCATCTTGTGGCAGTGGTAGCACTCCACATCCATCATGTCTCTAGGGATCGGCTTGGATGTCTCTTCTCTTTTCCCTTTTCCATCGCGTGCTTCTGTGCTCCTTCCCTTGTACTGCTTGTAAAATCTCTTCACTTGCCCACGCGAGAGTTCATTTTGTTGATGTTCTTAGATAAGAATGCTTCATGCTCTTCCAACTCTTCTCTTGACATCTTAGCGAGTGTCTGGTCGCTTGGCCCTTCTGCGGCTTTGAAAGCGACCCCTTTCGAAGGTGTAGGAGCTTCATCTTCATCGTCAAGACTCATTCGATTAAGATCGAACTCGTGAGCCTTGAGCTCGGAGAACAGGATCTTCGGCGTGAGTTTTGACAAGTCCTTCGTTGCCAGATACAGCTCCTTCATGGTCTGCCACTTTCGTGTGAGAGCTCGAACGATCTTGAGGTTCACCTCCTTGTCTGTGAGTTCCTTCCCGAGTGAGTTGAGAGTAGCAATGGTGTTGGTAACTCTCAGCTCGAAGGCATCTATGGACTCTCCCGCCTTCATTATAAGGCCTTCAAACTCCCGCATCTGTACGGCGAGTTTGTTCTCCTTAATCTTGTCTGTTCCTTGAGAAATGAGGGCTAGGGTTTCCCACATTTCTTTCGCCGTTGCGCACCTCCTGATCCTTGGCAGATAGGCGTCCGACACAGTGCTCTGCATCGTGTGGCGTGCGATTTTGTCAAGGTTGGCGATTTTGAAGTCGTTGGAGTTGTACTCGTCCTTGTCTTTCTCGACATATTCTTGTCTGACATGGGCTGCGCGGCCTTCAGCGGCTGGAACATTCACAGAAACGGCTTTCTTAATCTCGATCGGTCCTTCCTCTATAACTTCCCACATACGGTCGTGGATGGAACAGAGGAAGCTCTCGACTCGATAGCTCCATGTCTTGTACCCTTCTATAGAGAACGATGGAAGATTTGATGCACTGTATGTAGACATAGCAAACTATCAGCAGTAATGCAGTATGCGTGAGTGAGTGTTTTATGCACTTGGGAAAAAGGATCCGGTTCAATGAGACAACGTGAAGCGAGAGGGGACTCGCTTCCGATATGCAAAGCAGTGGCTCGAAAGAACCTTTGCTCTGATACCACTTGTTGGTCCCGGTTTGTTAGAGAAAAAACACGTCGGGGGGGGGGGGGGGGGGGGGGGGTGAATACGTGTTTTGAAGTTTTTCAACTTCTTTTCCTCAAACTCAGAGTGACAAGTAAAGAGCTTGCTTCAATACTTAAGACCTAGCCGTAATCTAGATCTACAGTGGTTAGATAGACTTCTTGACCTAAGTTTGCACTTGATCAAGAGTGAGTCTTTACTCGTGATGCAGAAATTCGGTGATCTAATCTTTCCTAAGTAATTGAAAATGCAGTTTGAGTTTGTTTAGTATGCTTGTGCAATGGATAATCAAACAGTAAGCAAATAAAGAGAGATTAGGGTTAGAGATACGACACAACAATTTATAGTGGTTCGGAGATAAAGCTCCTACGTCCACTTGTTGCACTAGGCAACTAGTTCTCTTCACTCAAGAACTTTGAAGATTACGGGTTCTTCAAAAACCTATCAAGATCGAGCTTCACTTGCTTGGATCTGACGACGACTGGGTGATTACGGGTTCACCACACAAAACCTAAACTGGACTGGAAGCTTCACTCGCTTCAGTCCGATGACAGGGAGATTACGGGTTCTCCTTACAACCTAAGCTTTGATCGAGCTTCACACAATCGAGGAAAGTGTAAGCTTGGATCTAGACTCTATGATCGAGGCTTCTACTATCGAGGAAAGTAAAGCCTTGGATCGGAAACAACCTTTCAACTACTAACACAAAACCTAACTGAACTTTAGGGTTAGGGTTTTCTGTTTCGACAGACACACTAATGAAGAGCTCTTTACAGTGAATGTAAAGTAGGCTAGAGCTCTTCTCTAAGCTTGAATATGAAGTAGGCTTAGAACTCTAAGTGTGAAGGTTGCAAAGACGAGTTCCGATGGAACTGGAACTCGGAGAACACTTGAAACAAAGACTCGATGAATAAGCTGAAAGCTGGGAGTATTTGTTTGCAGTAGGCGTTGAATGCCCAAGTAGTGTTCTGCTTCTCTTCGTCTTCATCCTTCACTATTTATAGGCGGAGAGTTGGCCAAGATCCGTTGCTTGGTAGGTGGCCTTGTCCCTCCTCCTCTCGACAGTACTTGCGCAGGCAGTTTGCTTTTCAGGTGCGACAATTTGTCTCTTTGCCAAAAATGGCTATGTTACAAACTTAACAGTAACTGGAGCGAGCCAGTACTGTAGCGGCGCCTTTGTCAACTCCGCTGCTCCTCTCCTCATTCGACACGTGGAGATACGCAATTAATTGCGACGATCTCTTCTTGACTGGAGTTTGAACTCGTAGTTCAAAATGGAGCGGGAATTGTCCTGTCGCTTTCTGTTAGGTGGGGGCTCGCTTTGCTTTAGAAATGTAGCGTCCGCTTCAAGTGAGTCGCTTCAAAGTCATACTGTAGCGTGTACTTGGAAAATAAATTTCCTGAGTGTCCGCTCTTAGTATTTATTGACTCCGCATTGACTCGCTTCATCTTTCACTGTAGCGCTCGCTTCGCTTCGCTTCGCTTTGGCAGACTCACTTCGAATCTACTGTAGCGCTCGCTTCGTGATTGGTGTTTAGATGTTAGGATTTTCGTAGTGTTTTCGAGTCCGTTTTCGTTATGTTTTTGTGTCATTTCGTTTGTCTTTTGCTATGATTCGGTTGTTTGGAGTTTGGTTCATGTAGGATCATTAGGTGGAAGAAACGGAAGGAAACAGGTCGGAAAAGGCGAGAAATTGAGGAAAATCAAGCATGGAAGCGAGCATGACGTTGGACGACCGTCCAAGGCAGTGGACGGCCGTCCAGAGTACGCTGGACGAGCGCTGGACGGGCGCGGATATACCCTGGACGAGCGTCCAGGGAGGAATTGAAGTGAAGAGCGAGTGCTACGTTGGACGCAACGTACGTTGGACAACCGTCCAACGCTCCGGCCAGCTGTTGTTTCCTTATATAATTAGGTTTTCATACCTATTATATATTCTATCCCTTGTACACGAATTCTAGACATCTTTTAGCATATTTTAGCTTTAGTTTTCAGCACTTAAACATTTTAGATTAGTTTTACTTTGTTCGAATCCGGATTCTTAGTTCGTTGCAATTCAATTCAAGTCTTTTCCTTTACTTCGCGTTCTTCGTTCTTCGTTTAATTCTCGTAAGTTATTTATTGCTTTCGTTTACTTGCTTTAATTGCTTGCTTTTGCTTTAGATTCGTTTTCTTAAGTGCTTCGTTTAATTTCCTTAGTTTTATTTCGTTCGTTCGATTTTCAAGTTCTAGTTTAGATTCGTTTTTCTCAAGTTTCAATTCTCTCATTTTTAAAGCTTTCAAAGTTAGATTATATTTTCCCTTTAAATTTCCAGATTTCATTCATCATGTCTAGAGTAGTTTATGCTTTCTTCGTTGCTTCTTTTATTGCTTTCTTTTCGATTCTTGCCTAGGTAGTTTAATCGTTTTCTTTAGTTTAATTCTTAGATTTATTTCTTGAGTTCTAGATTAGTTATTTATTTGCCTTTGATTTATTGCTTTGATTTATTTTATTTGCCTAGGATTTAAAACAAAAACTCCAAAAATCTTATTTACTTGCTTTCCTAGATTTAGGCTAGATTAGATTTTTACTACATAATTGATTGCCCTATTAAGTTTTCCTTGAGATTCGATACTTAGGTTTTACTTGCTAGTGCTACGATAGATTTCGTCTATTGCGAACACTTTTTAGTGAAACACTTCGCTTCGCTATTCTTCGGCACGCTTTGCTTCGGCTGGGTAGACTCGCTTCGATTGGAAAACACACTCAAGCGAGTGGCCTTCACTTGAACTTTCTGCAGTCTAAAAACCTAAGCGACTAAAGCAAAAACAAAGCCATACTAACAGTATAGGCTTAGAAAATTTTCTAACCTATTTTACATCAAAATGGGTCGCTTGGAATAGGATACTTAGGGGTTTTGGGATCAAATCAAAACAAATATACACTCACTTCAAAGTGTTCCATATGAGTTCCCCCTTAACATGTGATCCTTAACAATTCCCAACCGTAACAATACTACGTAATTTTAACTTGAGTACACGATTGACACACAAATTTAAGACAGAGGATTCCATCCACGTATAAACCTACTAAAATCAACCTAAATATATATTTTTTTTCCTATTTTTTTCTGAAAAAAAAAAAAAAAAAACTGATAATATAGTTTGTAAGTGAGTTATTACACATTAAATATTTAGTGTAAATCAATAAAATTAATTATGCTCAATTATTCGTTATTTTATTTATTGAAATGTAATGAATAAAATAATTTTTTTTTTTTAGTTTATAACATCAATCACCCTACAGGGCCTGCATTTTATATAAATTAATGTCACTTTTAAAGTTTCTTAAAATTTTTGCTAGTGACGAACTGATGACGATATTAATAAAGTTCAATTATTAAATTCGAACATAATTAAATTTGTATCTATTATTATTCAGATTTTTTTTTTATCTAAATACTTTTATAAAGGAAGAACCCAATCAAAACAAATCACAATTGTTTGTTACTTTAATTTTGGCTCAAGTAACGTACTATTGTGCTATGATAGCATTATAAAATGTAATATTAATATTTTATAAATCAATATTTTTTGCTAGATTAAAAATATGGATATTGACATCAATATTACGATTATTTTTTTTCATTAAATATACTACTAAAACCAAGCCACTACTTGATTTCCTAAATATGTGGAATTTTATTAGAAAAACTGTAAAAACACGTGTCCTATATCTTTACCTAAATTTGTGGAAGTTTTGCAAAATAAATAAACATGATTTTAATTTAGGTTAATTACAAAATTGCCACCAATAACTAATTTCCAATTGATTTTCAATTTCAAACTCCCTCTTTATACTCCCTCCTTCCCATTCAATTAGTCTCATTTCTTTCGGCACATGAACCAAGTGAGTGGAGAGTGAGTGCAAATGTGTGGTTGTAATTAATCCTTGAGAGAGAGTGAATTGTGGTCAAGTATTTTTTGCCATTTTAGGAAATGAGACTAATATGTGGAACAAATAAAATGACAAATGAGACTAATAGAATGAGACGGATGGAGTATATATAATACTACCTCCATCCTGTTTAAGTTGAAACGTTTCTAAATGGCACAAGAGCCAAGGAAAATGGGATAAAAGGGTGATGTGATGGTAAATTAGAGTTTAATTTAATTTAAATTATTAGTACTACTCAGATCATTTTTTAATTAAAATTAATTTAGGCTAATTAAGAGGGTGTTTGGCTAAGCTTATAAGCTAGATTATAAGATGTTTGACTGCTTATAAGCACTATAAATGTGTTTAGCAAAATAAGCTCCTTAAGAGCTTATAAGATGCAAAAATAAGCAAAAAGTGTTTATAAGCACTCCAAAAAATAAGTTCCTCCACCCCAACTTTTTTTTTTTTTTTTAATTTTGCTTATCTACCCCTATAATTCTATTTTATTTTTATATTTATATTATATACACTTCCATTTGATGTTACAACATTATGATTTTCAAAAAAAATATTTTTAATTTTTTTTTTTAATTTTCAGATTTTATTTTTTTTATTATCTCTTCAAGCTTATAAGCTCTTTTATCCAAACACTTTAAATACTTATAAGCTATTACCCTCATACATCTTATAAGCACTTAGAGCTTATAAGCATTTTAAAATAAGCTTAGCCAAACGGGCACTAAGTGTGATGTAGATGGTGATGTGATGTTAAATTATTTCCTTTTATGGAAACAGATCTAATAAATGAGACGTCCCGAAATGGAATACGTCCCAACTTAAACGGGATGGAGGTAGTAGATTTTTTAACCAATTTTCTTATTACAACAAGTAAAGCGTAGCTTCAAATAATTGTGTATTTTGCTTATAAATTATTTAAAATTTACAAAAATAAATTTGATCCATCGAATTTCATCCGGCACTGCAGTGGTTTTATTAAAAAAAAGTCTTCTTATCCTCTATTTAGCAATAATTTTCTACTTTGTCACAATTTTTTGCATTCTCAAAATTCCTTTTTAAGGTTAGCTATGGAAATCCCGTACTCTACATTACAAACTCCACGCGCATTCTAGAATATGCCAAAACCAACATTTCTCTTTCTCCGATGAATTCATTCTGCGTACGTTATAACTTTCTAACCCATCATTTATTTCCTGAAAAAATGCATTTAAAACTGCAAACTTACCATTTTCCCGTTAACTTTTAATTTTCTCCCAAAAATTATAAATTTTTTAATTTGTTCAATTTTCCCACAGATTATGTTTCCGGCGAAACCAAAGCTGACGTGGCAAATGAATTTCAAGAATTTGTAGTGCATGCCTCAACACACATTCGGACTGAGCAGCAGAAAGCGATATGGCTCTGAATGCTGGACCGCTCTTGGTTTACTCCGCTAATGGCAGCAAGAATCTTTCAGATTCTAAATTAGACATCACTCTTCTTGCGGGTGGGCGACCTAATTTTGCAAATTCGAGGGTTCAAAGGGATTTGAAGTGTTTGTGTCAAAGGGCAGTTGCTCCAGTTGATGATGAGATTCCCTCAGCTCGCGATGTTGCTCAACGCCCACCTCTAATTCTTCACAAGGACTTGACTTCCCTCCCAAGTGAGTCACCCAATTTATTTCTTGATCAAATGCCGATTTTTTTGTGAATTTTGGTTTATTCTACTAATGGATTCTTGATACTTAAAAATTTGTAGGTTAGTTAATGCTTTGTACTCGGAACTCTAGTATCCCGAATTAAAAGCCTTTTACCTTTGTTTTTTGGAATTTTTGTGTTAAGGTGTTTCTTCAAGTTACTTAAAATTTCATGCATGAAGTATTTTTCGAATGATATCCACCACTTGAAATGCTACTGAAATTTATTCTGTGGCCGTGACTGAAGAAAGTGCTACCTTTTATTGAATTGGAGTGGCTTATAGTTAGTGATGCATCGGTGA
The DNA here is from genome assembly GCA_029379335.1 of Thymus mandschuricus. Lineage (NCBI taxonomy): Eukaryota > Viridiplantae > Streptophyta > Magnoliopsida > Lamiales > Lamiaceae > Thymus > Thymus mandschuricus. Next base: position 41,319,296 of record CM057071.1, read on the forward strand.
TTTACAGTATTTGATCATTCTGTGTGCGTGTGTTGGCTTAGTTGTAGGAGGTTAATGCTTGTGGCAAAACAGGCTCGAGTTCTCCATGACGAGGCCTTTAAATTTCATATTGTTGAGCTTGGCCTGTGAACCGGTTAGGAGCCTCTACATTAATCGCTCCTTAATAATCATGATACCATTTTGGTTATTGGGTAGGTTGTATGTCTTGTTTCATCTAATCTCGGGTTATGCTTAAATGCATCAAGAATTCCAGACATCTTGATAAAAAATTGAAAGATTTGAATTAGTTGAGTTGGGATTGGGTTGATCTGTTACTCCTTTTGATTTGGGCGTGTCAAGAGCTCATGTTGAGTCAGAGTTTGCTTCGAATGGGTTTCTCCACATACTTTTATCTAGCAACAGTTAGACAATTTCAGTTTCTTCTTCTTATTTTACTTTTCCATCATATATTATAATTGCAGAGCCATTGTCTGCAACATATTTTCCTTCTTCTTACAGTGATGGCAAAAAGGTCCGTGTTGCGTATCAGGTATGTGATCTTGGTTCTGCCCAGTTAGATATATCATACATAGACTTCTAGTGTTTTTAGCCTATTTATTTTGAGGCTTATTTTACTACTCCCTGTAGGGGGTTCCGGGAGCTTATAGTGAGGCTGCTGCTCTGAAAGCATATCCAAAATGTGAGACTGTCCCATGTGATGACTTTGAGGCTGCGTTCAAGGTAACGACATTTCTCATAGTGTGCATCATCTTTTCTAAGCCTTTTTAATAGAATTCTTTGATTAATTTATATTCTCAGGCAGTTGAGCTGTGGTTGGCGGAGAAAGCTGTACTTCCCATAGAGAATTCAGTTGGTGGGAGCATCCACCGTAACTATGACTTGCTTCTTCGTCATAGACTTCACATTGCTGGGGAAGTGCAGTTGATTGTCAATCACTGTCTTCTTGGATTGCCTGGGGTTAGGAAGGAGGAGCTTAAGCGTGTATTGAGTCATCCACAGGTGATAACTTGTTCTTTTCTTTGACACGTGTGGTGGCATTGGACTTAAGAGTACTTTATTCTATGAGTCTGTTAACTGAGGATGTTTACTTTGGGTAATAAGATAGATTAATAGATAAATTCACATTAGTCTAGTAAATTTATTGATTTGGAGATTGTTTGATAATTGTAGCCTTCAAATATCCAATCAGTGTAGTTAGGATAACTTGTAATCTTTTTAAAGTCGAAGTCCCCCCACCCCCCACCCTCCAACTTAGAGATGCAGTAATGATGGAACACGCAAGTCAACTTGCTATTTCTTGAAGATCTACCAATCTCTCAGGGTCTTGGTTTCTTTTAATTGCTCAAACATGGCAATGGCAGTCTAAAAAATGCTAAAAGTATATGCGGTCTAAAAAGTTTGTTTAATTTATGTCCTAGGTTTTATATAGGAGAATTGAGGAATAACGTTTGTGTAGGTAGACAATGAATCTAGAGCGGAAAGCTTAAGGCACTTGCAAATATATTTAAGAACGTCATAATTATTTTTTGAAGAACAGGTTTGGGGTCTGAATTATTTGTTGTGCTTCCAATAATAATAATTGTCTGCAAATTAGTTGTATATTTGGAATACATATTAATTTTATCATCTCTGATTGGTTGCAAATATCAAATTAGATCAAATGGAGTTAATAATCATATTTTGTAGTCCAGACATATTAAGATGTTATGAGATTTTTGCATCACTCTTCCTCAGAAAGTATTCAAGTGATATTGTAGATGCTCTTTCCCTGACCCTATATTGCATCTGTGAACTTCAGAAATAGAACCAAATGTTTTGAGATTAAAGGTAGTAGGCATCTTGGCAATGGCTTTATGGAATGGCTATGGTATGTGTAATATGATTGGAAGAGGATGAATAAGATGAGTACAAAGAGATATAGGTGGCATGTGGTAGGTGTAAGTGTATAGGATCATGATTGCTTCTTTACTTCCTTGTCTTGGGGTTCTCAAACCAAATTACATATCTCTTGAAAGAGAAAAGGAAGGTCCACATGGATGAAAAAAATTAGCTACAAACAAAACCACTCTGAAAAATAGTTAACTAAAATATCTTTTAAGATTTACATATGCTCAATCTTTTGTGATTTACACTAAATGCCTGCATATAAAACTGATTGGTTAGTGTTTCAGGCACTTGATCAGTGTGAGGTTTACCTGAATGCGTTAGGTGTAACCAGAGTCTCTGCGGATGATCCTGCTCACGCTGCTCAGGTATCAGTTTGAACTTTAATATCTTATTATATCTTTCTTTGTTTGACTTTAACAGCAGAACAGATTGTAGCGTTTGAAGGTGAGAGAGAAACTGGGGTAGTTGCAAGCTCTCGAGCTGCAGAAATATATGGACTCAATGTTCTTGCTGAAAGAATACAGGTGAGTTTTGTTCGCTTTTCCTGAGTTCCAGTTCATACTGTCAATTTGCTTTCCCGTGGTTCTGGGTTGCTTTTTAAACTGCTGCAGTTTGGAATAATCTGTAGATTTTTGTGCATTGCTGAATAAAAACTATAAGCTCTAGGAGAAAAAATGATCGAATTCCAGAGAACTCTTTGCTGATCAGCGTGCTATTTTTGCATCCAATGGGCACTCTAAGTGCTCGTTTGGTTCAAGTCGTGTAACGGAAAGGGAATGCAATCAAGTAAAGTAAGGGAATGGTAATAATAATGGTTACTTTTATTAAGTGTTTTGTTTAATGATAGAAATGAGTCACTTGTAAGAGATTCTCTTTCTCCTTGTTTCTCCTCCTTCTCGAGGGAACAATTTGGGGGATTGAGTTACCCCCAAGTAAGAGTAATGGATAACGTATTACTCAAACCAAAATACAAGTAATTGAATCAATTAATTGTTTCCCTTTCCATACCAAAAAAAGAGTGAATCAAACATGGGCTAAGAGTGCAGGGATTCACATTCCTGAGTGATATGGATTTACTTGTGAACCCAAATCTGTAGTGAACACTTACTGTAAAATTTTAACCTTTATCTGTTACTCGTAGAAAATAAATATTTATTAAATTTCCGATATTGTCCTTCATTTAAGTATCATCAAATGAAGTTCTTGTGTCCATATTTCTTTGATATGAAATCTTCTTTTCAGCTGGGCAAACATATCTTGTGAGGATGAGACTGAAAACAGTAGATGAACTTTAGGGTGCAAGTCATACTGTATATCTAGTCATTTAGGCTTAGTGATAAAGTAAAAATAGAATGACTATTCTATGCCATGTTTTTCCTCTATTAACTTAGTTTCAACCGAACAGGATGATTCTGGCAACATAACCCGTTTTCTGATACTTGCTAGGGAACCTATAATCCCGGGAACAGATAGACCTTATAAGGTATTTCTAATCAGGTTCGTTTATCTATGTGTTAGAATGACACCATTGTGCTTAAAAGAAACGAATGACTACCATCGTTTCTTTCTAGACTAGCATCGTCTTCAGTTTGGATGAGGGTCCGGGAGTTTTATTTAAGGCATTGGCAGCGTTTGCTCTAAGGGACATTAACTTATCAAAGGTAATTTTATATGACTAATTGGGGTCACTAGTTCTGTTTTTCATGATATTAACATTTTTAACTGATTTATTTACTATGGAGTTCAACTATAGATTGAGAGCAGACCACAAAGAAGGCGGCCACTGAGGGTTGTCGATGACTCTAACAGGGGAAGCGCCACGTGAGTATCTATATGACTCGACTGATGTATGATTTTCTTTGCTGGGTGAGATCCCCAATGCCACTACATGAGTTATTGTTTGAGTTGGAACAAGCTATTCATCTGTAAGGCACATAAGTTTTGTTTATTAATGCAAATATATATTTCAAGGCTGGGTCATGAGGCTCTTAAATATCTTCAAAACTTAACAAGAATACTAACAGACTGCTAGAAGACAGACTGCTATAAGACTTAACAAATTAAGGAACTTCATTGACTATTTGATTTGAAGCATTTGGTTGAGAATGTGTCGTCTTTAAAAGACCTCTCTGTAACCTATAAGTGTCGATGTTGTGACATATAAGAACGATTGATGTCGAATGGCCAGTGAGCTGTTAACTTTCTGTATCTCGTTCTCGTCCTAGCTATTTTAACTATAGGAGGCATGATCCCCTCTTGTTTGTAATTTTTTATGTTTCCTTTATTCAATCATTTTCCTTGCCAAAATGAAAACATTGTACTCTAATTCCATAGATGTTGTTAATTTCCACCTTGTTAATCTACTTCGACTAAGTGCAATGGAGCAGGTGAAATACTCCAACTGCAGCATTTTCAGTGAAAACCGTGAACCAGATATACTGAAATATGCTTGCAACTGTTCGTTGTTTCATATGTTTCAAAACCAGTGGCAAATTGAAAACTTATATGCCAACTTGAATTAATAGTATCATGATTCTTTCTTGAAATGTTTGGGTGAAAATGTAAAGAAATACGACCGGGAATGGTGGTGGAATTGTTTCAATCTGCTCAGTATCTTTTACTTCGGATGCCCTAGTATACTTTTATTACTAATCTGAATGTTCATATTTTTTTGTGCATAAAAGTAACAAAGTGCTCACCTGCAGATACTTTGATTACCTCTTTTACATCGATTTTGAAGCTTCTATGGCAGAGCCCCGTGCCCAATTTGCTCTTGGACATCTGCAAGTAATAAAACCTTCTCCTTTACTATTTCCAATAACGTTTTCTCTTAGGTTTTTGTGAATGTGCATAAGCTGCAGTTCTTAGCTATATAATTTCGCATGCAATGTTGTAAGGGCTATAAAACATTTCTTTGTCTTATTAATTTTTTTCCCTCGACAGGAGTTTGCAAGATTCATTCGTGTCCTTGGTTGCTATCCGATGGATACACTTCTGTGATCAAATAAGTCGGCATTTTGCATCCTGAATTAGTTGAACTAATCATCTTGGATGAATGGAAAATTCGCTGCCACGGTCCTCGCCAATGTATCCTGAATTAGCTGAACTAATAAACTTGGATGAACGGAAAAATTTACTGGCACGGTCCTAGCCTCTCTTGATTCTTGTAAGTGTAGTTTGTAAAGGCCAAAGGGTATATCTTTTGCCTGTGCGATGCACGAATTTTATTTGCACTACAATATTTTAGTTTGTTTTAGAGATTACTCTTTTGTGTAATTAAAATAATTTATCGTGCAATGCACAATACAAGATTTAAATTTCTAAGAAACATTATTGTTAATTGAATTTATAATTTAACTTTTTTTATCAGAATATTATACTCCTTCTGTCCTCTATTTACTGACATTATTACTATATTGGGACGTCTTTCATTTACTGACTCTTTCCGTTTTAGGACGTAGATCCCACAATCACTTTAACACTTTATCCACCTACTTTTTAATACTTTAACATTTTAATACTAATATAAAAACCAAAGGGACCCACAATTATTCCACTTTAACACTTTAACACATTAATTTATTAATATATCATCAAAATACAAAAAAACTTGTGCCCAACCTTGAGGGTCACCGTATTGAGGAAGGAGGGAGTAATATAATTATTTGCGTTTGTTTTTCTTATTTTGTGTTTGATTTAATAGAAAATAGATATCAGTGTCTCCCTTCATATTAGAGCTTTTAAATGAATTATTCTACAAATTACAGATTTCCTTTTTTTTTCCTGTAGACAAATCAAATTTTTGAAATGTATATATATATAGGGTTGGGATATGGTGAAAACCTAACTTTTGGTGAAAACGTGAAAACCATGCACTTTCATTCATAACATGATGCACTTTCATGCATATCATGTTGCATCAAAAATATATGCACTTTTTTTTAATAAAATAATATTTATATTTTTGGTGCAACATGATATGCATGAAAGTGCATCATGTTATGAATGAAAGTGCATGGTTTTCACGTTTTCACGAAATATTTGGTTTTCATATGATCCAACTCCTATATATATATATATATATATATATATATATATATATATATATATATATATATATATATATATATATATATATATATTTTCTGTATCTAATAAAATTACATCAGGAAAAACCCACCCAAAAAATATAATCTATAATATATTTAAACAAAACGAAAATACATTTTTTTTTTTTTTGCCGCCATAATTGGGTTAAATTTGTAATTTCAGCATTTAACAGTTATTTTTAAAAAACGTGCAGCACCAATTACAGTTAATAATAATTAACCACGTACAATTAATAAAATTAATAAACTGTCGGTTTTTTTTTTTTGTTTTTTGATGGAGAAGTTATTTTCAATCAGTTACACGTTCACGTTTTTATTCAACCCACGCTCTCATTTTATTTCCTTAACATCAGGGTAGTTGTTATTCAAAATTTTTGCAGAAAAAAAAGTCCGGAAGGCATCAGATAATTGGGCATGCATGAGAACAATATATTACAGGCTTTACAACCATTAATCTCAATCATAAGAGCAAACAACGTTGTTTTGAAATCATCATCCGCAAGTGTCGTCTCTCAATTAATATAGAGTTGTAATTTCTTCAAGAATGTCTGTCCCTTTGCTTAAATGTTAGGTTTCTGAAATTATTAATTGAAAATGATGTAACGACAGAATCTCCGCCCCTCACGCACCGAGACGCCGCCACCGCCGGCAGCGCAGATCACTCAGCCGCAAACCACAACCGCCATCAGCGCCGTCACGTTCGCCGCCTCACCTTCGCTTCCACCGCTAGCAAACGCCACTTCATTTCCAAATCAAAACCCCACGCCATCGCCAAAACCTCCCACCCAGACACAACCCCAACAATCCAACAACTCCCAAATGAGGCAACCGTACTCGCAATTCTCTCTACATTCCCGGCCCATGCCCACTTCTTCTGCCTCAACTTCCTCCTCGATTTCCGCTCTGGCACTGCCTCGTGGCGTAATGGCGATTGTTGTCCCTACTCATAACCCCTCCGCCGGAGCCCGCGTCGTTCTTTTCACTCGCTCCGCCAGCTTACGGTCATCAATCTCAAGTTGATTTCACTTAGTTATATTTCATTGAAAAACTTTAATCACATGCTACGCATTTGTGCTTAGAGTTAGGGTTGCAATGCCATCTTCTATTCTTCCGCTAATTTTATTTTATGCATTTTGTGAGTTTTTTGAAGTTGCCTTTTGTAGATAAGGCAGCCGGTTCAAGGAATGGGGATGACGGGTGCACCGTGCACTCAGTACTACATCTTCTATACGTACTGCAGAATCTCCGTTGGAAGAAGAGTCGGTGCAATTTTAGTAGGGACCGTTGTCACCACAGTGAGAAAAGATTACTTAATTCTCATCGGTAATATTTCTGCTCTTCCTAAAACTACTTCTTATTTTTTATGTATTTTTAATAAAAAGGATGTATCATATGGTGTGAGAAATATGAATAAATCTGAACCATTGATCTTAATTTGATCTATGGCTGTAATTGATTTAAACATGATTATAAGGTATTGTAAGCATGACTAGGTTTAAGCATGAACTTGTACATTAAAAAGCATAATGGTGTTGTAAGCATAAATATATACTCATTTAAGCATGATTTTATATAGTTTTAAACATTTTTCGCATTTTAGCACGCCAGGATTTATTTGCACACGAACCATTCCCTTTTAATAAATACCGTACATATATTTTATCCTTTTAGCCAAAAGCTCATGACCGGAGTGAAAACCAACGATCGAGGAGGACTGGATTTCGAGCAAGAGAAGTGTCGTCATAGTTGCAACCTCAATTTTAATGTTTCTCCTTTAGGTATAAACTGAAATATTTTCTGAAATATAATCTATAATTTCCTTCTCTCTTCTTTCCTCATATAAGTTAACACACAGGTACATCTTTCTCATGATCTCATCATTATTGATGGGATATCAACTCATATATGCACATCTCCATTTACACTGTATTGCTTCGAAGTTATACCATATTGTACACAATGGTATTATTAAATATTGCAGATGATGGCATAAACGAGAGTTTATTTGACAAAATTCGTAATTCCTTGTCATACTTGCTATGTGGTCCGTGGATAATATACTAATTCGTTATTATTTGTTTGTTCAACAATATTGCTATTAATTGTAAATCGTCTACTAATGGTTGTATATCTATATATATGTACGCCCCTTAATTTTTTATTTGAAATAATTTATTTATGTTTACCCTATATATATTTTTTGTTCTTAAAAAAATAATTGCGTGATATCATATCTATTTGGTTAACCCCTACACCCTGCACCCGTGTATCGCGCGGGAACACGTACTAGTTTCACAAAAAAATAAAAAAGAACATGATTTCAACTTTTTCCCCAAAATCCCTAAGAATACCCCTTCTCTGCCCTTTTGAATTCCCGGTGAAGATGCCGAGCATCGCCACCGCCGCAATATTTTTCCCAGTGTTTCAAGCTGCCAAGCCTTCACCCATCAAAATAGCAGAGGCACTCTTCCTCTCGAGGTTTCGGCAACTCCTCGTCGTCGGAGAGTCGAGGGGCATTAGACAGAAGGTTGGTCGCTGCCGTAGGCCCGCCGTGATAGGGAACAGAACACCTTACCCTCTTTGGAGTTAGTGCCACTATTAGTGCCAATAGTACCAACAGTGCCAAACCTTCAACATTTTTTCCAGAAAATATCTCATAATCAAGCAAAAATTAGAAATCAAGTAGAAAATCATATAATTACCAAAAAAACGAAGAAATATATCACTAATGGAGAAGAAATTAGGGCTGGGAATACGATTACGTTTTTTCGGTTATAACCGAACCGGACTGGTAACCAATCGGTTATCGGTTACCGTAAATGCGGTTATCGGTTCGGTTAGCGGTTATATATCATAAGGTTTCTATAACCGATAACCGAACGGTTATAACCGATAACCGACAATTAATTAAAGATTTTTTAAATTATTAATTAATTAATTTAATAATTTCTAAATCCCTAATTCTAATTCACTCCCACCCCTTTAGGCTTTAGCGCCGCATCCGCCCAACACCTCCCTCCCACCCCTGCAGCGCCGCACTCGTGTTGGATCCGTGAAGATCGCTCGGATGTTAATCAATTAAACAAAAATTAATCCATGCAATTACCTAGATCCTAAAGCGGAAACAGATCTAGATTGCATACCTTTGCCGAGGCAGATCCAGCCGGAGTAATGAGATTTCGGTGAAGAATTCCTCGCACTAGATCTCTGCACACGAGATCTAGCTCTTCTCGTAAACCTCGAGATCTTCTAGTGTATTCCCGAGCACAAAGAAGAATTCCGGATGGACGGAAAACTTTCTTCTTTTCCCCCACAGTAAAACCCTAGCCGTCACTCTTAATCTCGTATGTGAACCAATTTCGAAGTTATGACGGAATCCCTAATCACCATCTATATATAGAGGCAGATTAGGGTTAGGGTTTCTCTTACTGGGCCAGGCCTGCTTCTGTTGGGCTACACTAGGGATCTTAAGGAGGATATGGACTGGGCCTCCCAATATAATTAATAATCCAAGTATTCTCTGGGCCCAAATACTTTACTTAATTATATTAATATTATTTCACTCCACTATAGAAATAATATTGCACTGCCGTCCATTTCCCAAATTATAACATACCGGGCTCCTTTTTGGATTATATTATTTCCCGTGTTTAAGATATCGCATGTCCATTAATTACTGAAGCTACTGATAGCTCTATTAATTATTATCTCAACCGAGAGTAGTACCCGCTCGACCTTATTATTATATCGGAACTTAATCCACCTGCAGGGTTTAATATAATAATCTTTGGAGCGCCTCAAGGGGACATCATCAACTCGGACTCCGCCGAAACACGATTTCTAGCTATAATATTAATTATCATATTTATAATATTATTACCCAAGATATCGAGATACTTTGAGTTGCAACAACTCTCACTCATTGATAAATCAAAGTAATAATTATCATAAATATATAATTCAATATTATATAACTAGAATTAAGAAATAATAATCGTCTGAGATCTTTGATCCTTTATTAAATCAGTATAAAAGGATTTATCTCACTGCGATCCTGTTCAATGCAACTGGATGCATTAGTATAAGCTACTTAGCCAAGATCAGCTAATATCAAGCATTATACTACAACCTTAACAAGTAATTTGTCCATGATTACTTAGGTTGCGAACACCATTTAAGTATATAAGAAAGTGATAATATGATCTTCCGTGTGACTACCCACACCATATTATCTATAATATATACTACAGGACGTTTATTTGCACAACCATAACACGAATAAATATGCAAAACATATGACTTTATTTATTTCATAAAACAGGAAGCAGTAGTATACAACTAAGCATAAAAAGTATGCTTTTCAATATATAATCCCAACAATCTCCCACTTATACTCAAAAGCATGCTTTCAAGTATACTACTACACTACTATCTCTCCCACTTATACTCAAAGCAGTGCTGTCATGCATCGAACTCCCATGCCTCCAACATGCCTTTCGAACACCTTGATAGACAAGGCATTCGTGAAAGGATCAGTCAGGTTATCCTCCGAAGCAATCTTTGACACCACGACCTCTCCTCTTTTCACATACTCTCGTATGAGGTGGTACTTCCTTTCAATGTGTTTACTGGCCTTATAGGTTCGTGGTTCCTTTGAATTTGCCACTGCACCAGAATTGTCACAATAAATTGTGATCGTCTGAGGCAAATTCGGAATCACATCCAAATCCATCAAGAAGTTCCGGAGCCATATAGCCTCTTTGGCTGCTTCCGAGGCTGCCACATACTCAGCCTCCATTGTGGAGTCAGCAATGCATTTCTGCTTTATGCTCCTCCAGTAAATGGCTCCACCTCCCAGTGTAAAAACACATCCTAAGGTAGACTTTCGAGAATCCCTATCTGATTGGAAATCAGAATCAGTGTATCCCAGAGGAAGTAGACTGTCAGACTGAAAGACCAACATATAAACCCTAGTCCTTCTCAGGTACTTGATTATATTCTTTACAGCAGTCCAGTGTCCTTTTCCTGGGTTAGACTGATATCTGGCAACCATGCCCACTGCATAACAGATATCCGGTCTAGTGCAAAGCATAGTATACATGAGGCTTCCAACTGCTGAAGCATATGGAACTCCCTTCATGTCATCTATCTCATCTTGTGTCTTTGGACACATTTCTTTCGATAGATGGATTCCACTCTGGAGAGGCAGAGACCCCCTCTTGGAATTTTCCATGCTAAAGCGCTTTACAACCGTATCTATATAGGTTGCTTGGGAAAGACACAGCATTCTCTTCTTTCGATCTCTAAAGATCTTGATCCCAAGAATGTGTCCTGCTTCTCCCAAATCCTTCATCTTGAATTGCTTGGACAGCCACATCCGTACGTCCGATAACATATTTACGTTGTTGCCAATCAATAGAATGTCATCCACATACAGTACTAGAAACACCAAGTCGTTTCCTTCACACTTCTTGTAAACACTACTCTCATATACACACTGCGTGAATCCATATGACTGGATTACCTCGTCAAACCGTGTGTTCCAAGACCTGGATGCTTGCTTAAGTCCATAGATGGATCGCTTAAGCCTGCACGCAAGATGCTCACTTCCTTCGACAATATAACCCTCTGGTTGGCGCATGTAAATGGGCTTATCAAGACTACCATTAAGAAAAGCAGTCTTGACATCCATTTGCCAAATCTCCGGATCCATATGGGCAGCAATGGCCAAGAGAATCCGGATCGACTTAAGCATGACGACAGGCGAGAACGTTTCATCATAATTGATACCCTCTTTCTGAGTGAAACCTTTCGCCACAAGTCTAGCCTTGAAAGTTTCAATCTTTCCGTCAGGTCCTCTCTTACGTTTGTAGACCCACTTACACCCGATGGGTTTAACCCCTTCAGGAAGTTCTACAACGTCATACACGTCGTTCTCATGCATGGATTCGATTTCCGAATCCATTGCAACTTGCCAAAGCTGTGCATCTTTGTCTTGGATTGCCTCTTTATATGTCCAGGGGTCCGAGTCATCTTCACCAGGTAAGTTGTCCGAAGACTCTCCCAAACACAACCATCTTTCAGGTTGAATGATGACCCTCCCACTGCGACGAGGCAAATTCTGAGGTTGTGTACTAGTGTCAACACGTGGTGCAGTTGATGGTGCCACATCTAGTACGGGTGGTTCAGGCGGGTTTGTATCCCTCATCTCTTCTAAGATGACCTCACTCATGGGTTTGTGATTGTTCATATAATCTTCTTCCAAGAAATGAGCATTGGTGCTGACAATGATCTTTTGGTCCCTTGGACTATAGAACAATCCACCTCTCGTTCCTTTAGGGTACCCTACAAACAGCCGTAATTCAGTTCTCGACTCCTACTTATCAGCATCCTTGCGCAACACATGTGCAGGACAACCCCAGATCCGAAAGTGTTCAAGGTTGGCCTTTCGGCCTGACCACAACTCCAAGGGCGTTTTGGGTACCGATTTGGAAGGAACTAGGTTTAGAATATACGTTGCTGTTTCTAAGGCATAGCCCCAAAACGAAGTAGATAGCTCAGAATAGCTCATCATCGACCGAATCATGTTTAACAATATTCGGTTCCTGCGTTCTGCCACACCATTCTGTTGTGGTGTTCCTGGCGCAGTAAGCTGGGACGTGATCCCGGCTTGCGACATGTATTCCAAGAATTCAGCGCTAAGGTACTCTCCACCTCGATCAGATCGAATGGACATAATGGATTTATTATGCTGATTTTCAACTTCTGCCTTAAAAACTTTGAATTTATCAAGGATTCAGACTTCCGTTTCATCAGATAAACGTATCCAAATCGTGAGTGATCATCAATAAAAGTGATGAATACTCAAAACCACCTCTAGCCTGAATAGTCATTGGACCACACACATCTGTATGAATCAAGTCCAACACATTCTCTGATCTGTTGCCCTTGGATTTGAAAATCCTTTTCGTCATTTTACCTTCTAAGCAAGATTCGCAAGTTGGTATCGGTCCAATTTGGAGTTTATCCAAGGGACCGTCTTTCACCAACCTTTGAATTCGCTTGAGGTTAATGTGACCTAGCCTCAGATGCCAGAGAAGTGTTTGATTCACATCTGAAGAAGCCTTACGTTTCTTCGAACTCGATGATGTGCTATAAATAGCAGGTACAGTACAGTTAATGATATAGAGATTGTTAGACATAATACCCGAACAAATGACATCATTGTTACGAAAAATAGTAACGTCATTTAAACCGAAAGTAACCGAATATCCATCCAAATACAATTTGGAAACCGAAATAAGGTTCCTTTTAAAACCAGGTACTAACAAAACGTCTCTCAAAACCAATGTTTTATCCAAAAACGGTAAACTGACAACTCCCACTGCAGAAACCGCCACGTGCGTAGCATTCCCCATGGTGACGGTAATCTCTCTAGCATTATGTCTTCGGGTTTGTGAAAACCCCTGCAAGTCAAAACACACATGATCAGTGGCTCCCGTATCTACAACCCAAGTATGTGTAGAACGAGCCGCTAAACAAGCTTCGACTACTAATGCACAAGATATACCTTTAGGTTTGCCTCTTAACTGAGGACAAACCGCCTTGTAATGTCCCTTCTCTCCACAACGGTAACACTTCCCTTTAGGCTTCTTTATGCCACCCTGAGGTCCTCCCACTCTTTGATTTGCTCCTCTTTGAGCTTGGCCACCCTGTTTCTTCTTCTTCTTCTTAATTCTGCCTTTCAGCTTAGAAGGCGTAGAAACAGTGGCTACATGCGCCTGAGGTTCAACCCGAAGAACTTCCTCAGCTTGCACAAGCTCATTGAGCAATTCGGATAACGTGTACAACTTTTGATTCATGTTGTAGTTCATCCGAAACTGATCAAAAGATCTAGGAAGCGACTCTATGATAATATCGACCTGGGTTTCCCCATCGATCTCAGCACCAAGGACCTCAAGTTCATTGAGATGACCAATCATCTTTAGAACATGTTCCTTTACAGAATCACCATCAACCATGCGCATAGTCATAATGGCTCTCATAGCTTTCTGACGCGCTTGGCGACCGTGGTGCCCAAACATTTCCGTAAGGCTATAGATCATATCAGCTGCAGATCGGACATGTTGATGTTGATGTTGCAAAATGCTTGACATGGAAAGCCAGTATATAGCATTTTGCCATCTCATCAGCCCTTTTCCAGCTGGTATAAGCCTCACGCTGTTCTGGCGTGGATTCATCAGTAGGTTCAGGGGGGCAAGCCTGAATGAGGACATATTTGTGTCCGTCAGCAGTAAGAACAATATCCAAGTTTCTTTTCCAATCAATATAATTGGAACCCTCGAGTTTGTTTTCTTTGAGAATCGTAGCAAGCGGATTAAGAGACATAGTGAAGCTGAAATAAATAAATAAGCAAACATCACATCAACAGTCATATAAAATTTGAAGCAAATTATATTGATAAGCCTTGAAACAATATAAAAGCATTCCCCCAACACCTTAAGTTCTTATACATAAGTCACTATAGGTGGACAGTACATATAATCCCTTAAGTAGATTTTTACATCTTTAACTTATTATCCAATCAACCTTAGCCTTCTGATTGATAAGTCAATAGTTGGTCCTCCTAGCCATGCAAGATTAATCAATCACCTTTCCTATAGGGAAATAATCAATTAATTCGCATCTAAGTGAATACCATAATTTAATATTTTCAAAAAAATGATATATATATATATAGAGTAACCCTACCAAAAGGAGAAGTTATCTAAATAAAACATTTTCCCAATATTATCAACTTGATTTAACCAATGAATTCCATAATCAGTGTCTCCTATAGGGAGGAAGACTCGATGTCAACGCGAACACTAATTACTTCATTTTAAATCAAATTATCTTTTATGAAGTTTAAACCAATGAAATCTATAACCAGCATCTCCTATAGGGAGGAAGACTCATTGTCAACGCGAATGCTAATTATTTCATCTTTTAAACAAATTATGGAGGCTAGATTATCATAATCTCTCGAATTAAATCGAATAATGATAATATTTTCACACTTAGTAATTTTAATCAAGGTTTTTACCATTTTCAAGCATAGCACATAAACAATTATCGCGAATTATTTAAACATGTTATCCACCACATCGAATAAAATAACCATTAAAAATAAAATATCCAATCATCATGGTCTTCATTTTTCTTCGAACGAGCTTGAAAAAACTGGATTCTTCGAGTAACGGGCTGATCCTCACGAGAAAAACGGGCCTACAAATCGGCCCGTAGGGTTTCGGCCCGTTAGGGTTTGGAGGAACCCTAACCGCAAACCCTAGTCGCCCGAGCCGCCGTAGCCGTAGCCCTTCCTCCGCTGCCTCCGTGCTGCCTCCACCTGGAGCTGGAGGGGACCTCGTCGGAGGTCTCCCACTAGACGCCACCACCGACGGTCGCCGGAGAGACGAAGAGCAGCAGCAAAATCGTTGTTGTCGCCGCTGCACAGTCGTGAAACGACTGCCGCGGACAGCAGCTACTGCCGCCGCCTTTCCTCCGCCCTCCACGCCGCTGTCTGTCGCCAGGGAGTCGCCGGCGTTCAGGGAGAACGCCGGCCAGCAGCTATACGCCGACAGCAGCCGCCGTGAGTCGCTGAGGTTCCGAGAAACCCCAGCTCGCGCTGCCGCCGGGCAGCAGCGTTTCCGCCGCCGCCGTTGCGCCTGCCGCCGGCATGGGAAGAGGCCGGACGTCAGTCCAGCATCGCCTGCAGCCGTCGCGGTCCACTAGGGTTTCGAAAAAACCTTAGCCGCGTTGCTGCTTCTTCACGGCGTCGCTGCCGCCGTCGCCTACATCGCCGGGCGCTGCTGCTCCCTCCTCCGACCTGCTCCCGTTGTCGAGGGGGTCGAGCGGTGGTTCCCACCGGCGAAGCCAAGCTGCAACAGCCGCGTAGGGTAAAACCCTAGCGCGTTGCGCCCGTCGCCGTCGAGCCGCCGCCGCCGCCGCCGCCTACAATCCCGACGAGATCTTCGTCTCCTCTCCTCCGGAATTTGATCGGTTACATGATAGGAAATATTTACATCGATTTTACATGGAAAAACGAAAAATAAAACCTAATCTAACATGATCAACCCTCGTGTTTTACAAACGCGGCCACAAACATACCGATTTTAATACATAATTAAAACCGAAAAACATTCATATTAACCATGACAATTGGATCTCTGCAAGATACAAAATCGCATCCAAGAACACATAATATGAAACACATAATTTTAATTAATCAATTAACAGAGCCGAGTTGACTCTGATACCAATTGTTGGATCCGTGAAGATCGCTCGGATGTTAATCAATTAAACAAAAATTAATCCATGCAATTACCTAGATCCTAAAGCGGAAACAGATCTAGATTGCATACCTTTGCCGAGGCAGATCAGCCGGAGTAATGAGATTTCGGTGAAGAATTCCTCGCACTAGATCTCTGCACATGAGATCTAGCTCTTCTCGTAAACCTCGAGATCTTCTATTGTATTCCCTAGCACAAAGAAGAATTCCGGATGGACGGAAAACTTTCTTCTTTTCCCCAACAGTAAAACCCTAGCCGTCACTCTTAATCTCGTATGTGAACCGATTTCGTAGTTATGACGGAATCCCTAATCACCATCTATATATAGAGGCAGATTAGGGTTAGGGTTTCTCTTACTGGGCCAGGCCTGCTTCTGTTGGGCTACACTAGGGATCTTAAGGAGGATATGGACTGGGCCTCCCAATATAATTAATAATCCAAGTATTCTCTAGGTCCAAATACTTTACTTAATTATATTAATATTATTTCACTCCACTATAGAAATAATATTGCACTGCCGTCCATTTCCCAAATTATAACATACCGGGCTCCTTTTTGGATTATATTATTTCCCGTGTTTAAGATATCGCCTGTCCATTAATTAATTAAGCTACTGATAGCTCTATTAATTAATATCTCAACCGAGAGTAGTACCCGCTCGACCTTATTATTATATCGGAACTTAATCCACCTGCAGGGTTTAATATAATAATCTTTGGAGCGCCTCAAGGGGACATCATCAACTTGGACTCCGCTGAGACACGATTTCTAGCTATAATATTAATTATCATATTTATAGTATTATTACCCAAGATATCGAGATACTTTGAGTTGCAACAACTCTCACTCATTGATAAATCAAAGTAATAATTATCATAAATATATAATTCAATATTATATAACTAGAATTTAGAAATAATAATCGTCTGAGATCTTTGATCCTTTATTAAATCAGTATAAAAGGATTTATCTCACCGCGATCCTGTTCAATGCAACTGGATGCATTAGTATAAGCTACTTAGCCAAGATCAGCTAATATCAAGCATTATACTACAACCTTAACAAGTAATTTGTCCATGATTACTTAGGTTGCGAACACCATTTAAGTATATAAGAAAGTGATAATATGATCTTCCGTGTGACTACCCACACCATATTATCTATAATATATGCTACAGGACGTTTATTTGCACAACCATAACACGAATAAATATGCAAAACATATGACTTTATTTATTTCATAAAACAGGAAGAAGTAGTATACAACTAAGCATAAAAAGTATGCTTTTCAATATATAATCCCAACAACTCGCTGGCGGCCGGCCGCCTCGCGCCTCCCTCCCACCTCTCTAATTCAGACGCTCGTAACCCTCTACTCCATCGTCCATCGTAACCCTCCGCTCCGAGTCCGACGCTCCGCCACGGGCCCACGGCGTCACCTGCTTGCTGCAGTGCTGCTTACCGTTACTCCGCGCCGCCCCTCCCAGTGCTCCCACCTCTATTCTCTTCAATCTCCTTTAAGGTATACCTCTCTATTTTTTTCAATCTCCTTTAATTTTCTTAATGAATTCATTTTTTAAAGAAATAACACTATAATATTTTGTTATGAATGGTTGAAGGAAAGGATTTGCTGAATCTCATTTCTTGAAAGTGGGTGTATATTCGTTTTAATTTTCAGAATGTAATGCTTTGAATCTCATTACTTGAACGTGAATGTGAAGCCAAGAATGAATTGAAATTTGAATTGGTGTTGTGTGTCTATTTTCTTACAATTACTCGAGCTATAATGATCACAGTTAAAAAATTCTAAATTTGATTGTTTATGCTAATCAACAATCATGATTTGTGAAAATTTATTAGTTTTTTTTTTTTTTTTAAGCTAATCGGATTTTTCGGTTATTTTCGGTTAACCGCTAACCGAACCGCAAAAAAGAGTTCGGTTAGCGGTTAACCGAACTCAAGTTCAGTGCGGTTATCGGTTAGCACTTTGAGCCATTTTTCGGTTCGGTTAACCGAACCGAACCGTATTCCCAGCCCTAGAAGAAATCCAAAAAAAAAAAAAACCGAGAAGAATAAATCATAGAATCAAACTGTTTCCTTGTAGATCTGAAATTTCAGATTCGAAAATATTTAGATTTTTCAGATCTGAAATATTCAGAGCTGAAAGAGTGTACAACCATTTATTGCAACATCATTGTTCGTATCTAAAAGAGCTTCCAACTATTGATTGCAACGTCGTTGTCGCCTTCTTCCATAGCATGCTCGACGCATGGTAGGGAGAGAGCAGGGAGGGAGAGGAAGAGAGGAGGAGGATGATTGAGAGAGAGTGTGTGTTTGAGAGGGTGAGAAATCAGTTAGTATAGATTTGAAAATATTTTGTTTTAATATTGGGGGAGATACATTAATCATTTATTTTTAAATATGAGGTATTTTAGTCTAAGTACAAAATATGGATATTATTTGTGTAAATTATGTTGGTAGACAAAATTTGAGTTTCACCAACTCAATAATAATAATAATAATAATAATAATAATAATAATAGGAGTTATTGATTGATAATTTCGAGAGCAATTTTGCAATAAGTTACAATTTCAGGAGTCTAAATGTAAAAAGTATAGTTACAATGTGAACACAAAAAAATGATCTGTCATCTTCTCCTCTCTCTTTCCCCTCTTCTCTTTCCTCATTGCCACTTGACAAATATTTATTGGTGGAAATAATTACATCAAAATAAATCTTATTTTCAAAATAACGTAGATAAATACTTATTTAAAAAATTAAAAATTATACCATAAATTATGATTTTCAATTCTCTACAAATAGACACCAATTTGTTATACTTTGAATCACAAAAAAAAATATCTTCTCATCTCATTTTCTATTATTTGATATTTTGATTTTGTATTTCAAACAATTGTAATTTTTATATTAACAAATATTTATAATTTGCGTTTATTTTCTTATTTGATTTGAAGGTTGAATTGAGTTGGGTTGTTGATAAAGTGTATAGATTGAGAAATTGGATTGAATTGTAGATTGTGTATAAATAAGTATATAATTAAGTCACTTAAAAAAAATCATGAAAAACCTAATTGTTCATATATTTAAATTTCATAAACAGACTATAATTTACGGTTTTCACTTAAATCAAGATATGACTTTACGTTTTTTTTTTTCCCTATTAACATAAGCAAAATAGTCTCTTTTTTTAGGGTTCAGTTTTTTTTAGGATTCATTTTTTTTTTTTTTTTGTAGGGTTTAGCTTTTTTGATTAGTAACTCACGTTGACGCATTAGGCGGGACGACAAATGTTGTACATAAGAGTTCCGAAATGTATAACATATTGTGTTGTTGTAATACACTAACATTATATTTTTCTGCTCTTAGTGTGTGTATGTTTACGTTCCGTTTCGTTGCTCTTATTAAATATTAGTAACTCACAATTTCACGCATCGCGCGTGGGCGAGTACTAGTAACAATAATAACAACAACAACGACGACGATGAAGATGCACAATAAGTATCTTATTTTCAAAGAGGCAACACAATAAAGAGTAAAATAGAAAAGTAAAAACACTTTTGTGTACTAATTTACAAACAGCAAGAGAAGCGGATGGTATCCTCTCCCGAATTTTGTGTTACGATTGTGTTTCAAATCTTAATTTTTATTAGTTAAATAATATATTTTTAAAATATAAAAATTGTAATATATAAAAAATTATAATAGACATCTAGAGAAAAAAATTAGATTTACATTGTAATATATCCCAATTTTGAATTTTTTTCAAGCATTATACAACCATTAAAAGTGAAATTAAATGTTAAAAAATAACATGTATCCTAATTTGGATTATTGAGCCATATAAATAATCATAAAATTAAAATAATTTATTATAAATTGAAAAATTTAAGAAAAAGGTATTAAATCAATAGAAATTGAGATTTAAAACACGATTGAGATATAAAATTTAGGATAGATGTGTGCGTGTGTTGGCCAAACGCTACGAGGTTAAGTTTCGGGCCAAAAATCCCGAATTCAAATCCTTGTGGTATGACATTTAAAATTTCTATTAATTGTTTCAATAACAAAGGAAAAAAAAATCGTGATAGATGATCCTAAGGGGGTGTTTGGTAGATGAGATGGGATAAGTAAAGATAAGTAAACTTAAGATTAATAGTGTGAATAGTAGTAAGATAATTAATCCTACACACATGTTTGGTAGATGAGATAAAAAATGTCAGATAACTTATCTTGTGTTTGGTAGACAACATACAAAACCTAGATTAATGCTGTAAAGACAAAAATATCCCTGTAAAAGTATAATAATTACAAAGGGGGTTATTATATTCCAAATTTCATTTGCAGGGCATCAATTCTTTCATGCATCAATTAATCTTTTCTTCTAACAATTAACCTTCATATTAATCTTTTCTTCTAACAATTAAACTTCAGTTTTTGTTTGATTTATATTTTTAGCGCTTAATCTTCACGAAAAGGGAGAAATTTTAGAACACGATATGATGACCTAGAGATAGATGTTGTAATTGTACATATTTAAGTAAAGATTTAAAGATTTGATCTTTGTATTCTGAAATACCAACGTGTTTATAACAATGTAGAGCACAGGCACACAGGTAGTGTTACGAAGAAACATAAAAATTATCCATGAATTAGGATCAAATAATTTCCTTTCGACACCAAAACGGCAGTATGACGACTTTGTTCTAAATACAAATGAACTCAATCAAACAAGTAAGATATGAAACACAACAATTACATTTATTACAATAACATCACAATCCAGCCTTAAGAACTTCTCTAACCACCTACTTACACCCAAACATGCCGGAGAAGAATAAATCCCAATTCATAATAATCATCAAGAAATCAAACTAACTAATTTCTTGTAAAAACAATTTAAAGAAATTTGATTGTCTCAAAATTGGGATGTTTTTTACAAAAAAAAAAAAAATGAAAAAAAATGCAGGTGTATGAAGGATGGATGACAGATGGAACTGGTATTGCAGTGAGAAGTTTGCAGGTGAAGAGAAAACACAGCTCAAATACTTACACACATCAACTTGAGTTGAATTCGAATCTCAGGCATTGCAATCTGGTTAGCTCAATCGGCCACTGCTTCGAGTTCCATCAGGTTAGCTCAATCGGCCACTGCTTCGAGTTCCATCAGGATGATTCGGGCATCTTCCGGATCCATCAGCTGAAATTCATCGAACCACTTCTCCATTTCCTTAATCCTTCCACATCTACGTAAGCTCCAATTACAGAGTTAAAAGTAAAAATATCCGGAAGACAGTCTCCACTATGAAGCATGTTTGCTAACGAGTCCTCCATTAGTTCAAAATGTTCAGCCTTCCCATATCCATCGATAAGGATATTATAAGTCACAACAGTACATTCAATTCCCGAATCCACCACGTCCTTTAGAATAAGCTCTATCAAATCAAAACGACGGAGCTTAATGCAGTTCTTGATAATGATAGAGTACGTGAAAGCATCCGGTTTGCAATCAAGTATAGATTTCATATCATCAAGAACACGAAATGCCTGCTCTAAAAGGCCGTTAAAGGCATAGGCACCATGAGGGCAGTGTATGCATCAATGGTAGGCTTCAGGCCATCAGAAGGCATAATCTCGAAAAGCAGTGTAGCCTGATTCGGCTGCTTGCATTTGCCAAGCATCACTAACAACTTCGTATACGTCTGACACCTTGCCTCGTACCATTGTTGCCTACGGAGAAGATCAAATACCTACATAACCAGAGAGACGATTCTTTAGGGAGCATTTACTTTGCGTGACAAAATGTGATCGATCAAACAAGTTCATGATTTATCCATACTATTTGTATCAATCTATTCTACCAACCGAATAAATCACCAATTAGTCAAAGAATGAGGCAGCAAATATGGATAACTATATTTCACCAAATTAACAAACAACGACGAATGAAACCTCTTCTTCTTCAGCCAACAATCCATTTCAAATTTACAGTAACAAATAACAAATAACCCTAAAATCCTAAAAAATCGAAGTTCAGGGAAATCGATGATTTTTCAGATTGAAGCCAACGTAGAAACTCATATCAGGAGCAAGAACATAATGAAAATTACCTGTGCTCAGCAAATTTGGCCACAGTAATCGCCCTTCAAACCCAGCTTCGAAAACCTAGCAATTCTTGCACTAAAATCCAGCTTCGAAACCTAGCAACCCCAGCTTCAAAACCTAGCGATTCCTGCACCAAAATCACGGTCGATTTCCGGAAGAGAGTTGAGCGAATTCAATTTCAAAAACTTTCGAACGATTCGAAACTACCTTGGCGATGTCGGCTCCAGTTGAGCGACGGCAGGGAAAAACTCGGCTGCGAAAATATTGGGGGAAGGGCTTCCCGTCGAGAAAAACTCGGCTGCGAAAAACTCCAGTTGCTTTCCGTCGCCGATGAGAGTTCAGAGAAAGAAGCCGTCGCCGATGAGAGTTCAGAGAAAGAAGGAGGAAGAAGGGTAAGATGGGAAAATTCACGCCAATCTTGAACACTGTTCGGGGAGTCGGAGGGGGAAGGGCCCGATTTTTAATCGGTGTGAAACAGTGTTTAAGGGCGGGCTTCAACTTTTATTCAGGGCTCATAGGATAATTTATCTCCCCTACCAAACAACAGATCAGCCCAGATTAGCCCAGATTAATAATCCTATCTAGGGTTAATTTGGGCTACCAAACAGCCCCTAAGTGCGAGAGAAGAGAAGAGATTATGGGAATGAGAAGACCAGTCAACACTAGACCTATACTACCTCCATCTCATGAAAGTAGTCCTAGTTTGACTTGATACAAGAATTAAACAAAAAGAAAATGTGTGATTGTAATTAATTTTAAACAGAAATAATTAATTGTAGTAAAACATTGTTTATTATTTATAAAAAATGAACTAACTTATAAAACAGATAAAAAAGGAAAGATAAAATAATTTTGTGAGTTGGAGGTAATGGCAAATAAACGGCTAGTGTCGTCGAATTTGCCCTTCCAAGTTTCCAACTCTCGCCTAAAAACTCTGTGTCTTTATTTATTTATTTATTTTTTTAATTTTCACTTCTTTCTTTCTTTCATTTTTTTCCCCTTTTTTTAAATTAAAAAAAAAAAAAAAAAAAAAAAAAAAAAACTCTCTAAACCCTAGTCAAAACCCTAAGCTCACTCCCAATCGCCACACAATCAAATCATCAATGGCGTTCCGCAGCAAGCTCCGATCGTTGATGCTCCGCCGCTTCTCCACTTCGATTCTTAGCCCGGATTCCAAAACTCCGCTCACTAGCAAAGAAAAATCACGCGCCGCCCTCTCCCTACTGCGCTTCGAGGAGAACCCTGAGCGCGTCCTCGACATCTGCCGCGCCGCCGCCCTTACCCCCGACACCCATCTCGACCGAGTTGCCTACTCGGCCGCCATTAACAAGCTCAAGAAACACAAATACTATGAGGGCATCCGGTCCTTCATTGACGACTCTTTACTCCGCCCCGATCTCAAATCCGAGCGCTCCATTTCCCATTTCATCGTTCTGTACGGCCAGGGAGGCTTAGTCAAGGATGCCGTGAGGCTGTTCGACAAAATGCCTCAATACGGCATTGAGCAAAGTGCGAAATCATATAACTCGCTCTTGCTTTCATGTGTTATGGCTAGGGACTACGGTGAGATGAAGAGGATTTTCTCGACTTTTCCGGAGAAGTACGGGCTTGAGCCGGATTTGGACTCATATAATACTGTTTTAAAAGGTTTTTGCGAATCCGGTAGCTCCACTTCTGCCTACTCTGTTCTAGAAGAGATGGAGAGGAAGGGTATGAAGCCTAACGCAACTACATTCTCGATAGTAATTTCTGGGTTTTACAAGGAGGGCAAGTCGAGCGATGTGGATAAGATCATGGAGTTGATGAAGAAGTTTGGGGTAAAACACGGGCTTGGTGTTTATAATGCCAAGATTCAGAGCTTATGCAAGCTTAAGAAATCAGAGGAGGCTAAGAAGTTGTTAGACGAAATCCTGGACAAGAAAATCAAACCAAATCATGTCACATATGGGCATTTGATTCATGGGTTTTGTAAGGAGGGGAAATTGGATGAGGCCAAGAGGTTGTTCAAGGAGATGGCCGATAGGAAGTTGAAACCGGGTAACGAGAGTTACTTCACTCTGGCTCACTATTTGTGTAAAGGGAAGGATTTCGAGGCTGCTTTGGAAATTTGTAAAGAATGTATTGTAGAAGGTTGTGTCCCAAACATAACTACAATGAAGTCGCTTGTGAATGGTTTGATTAGCATTGAGAAGGTCGATGAAGCTAAAGAAATCATCGGTACCATGAAGGAGAAGTTCACAAGGCATGCTGATAAGTGGACTGAGATTGAGGAAGGACTAGTAGCTAAGCAAGAGGAGTGAAGTGTGGTATTGAAGATATGCTTTTGTTGCTACGTACTTTGCTCTGCAAATAAGACTGATTAGACGATCGGGCCTTTGTACGTTTTACTTTTGCTGTTAACATCGAGTTTGGCTTTATATTATGCTTTACTGCTATTTGTTTCATGATGTTGCTAATGATAGGTCATGAGCTTTCTTTCTTGGTCATGAAAATCATGCTTTAGAGGTTTAATATACATTGGATCTCTGTATCTGCTCAGACTATAATTAATTGAATGCTACTTTTACTTTAAGATATAGTTTGTTTATTGTTGCTTTGAATCGCCTTGTATATTCTACCTAAAATTTATGCTGGAAATTGATAATACCGTCATGCATAGTGTGATTATGATTTTCTGCTGCAATGTTAGATCTGTACTTACTTGAACTTGAGGTGCTTCATCAGTTGAAATACACAAGTACTTCCTCCATCGATAGATTTAGTCTTGTCGAGGAGTATTTGGTATGTACAAGTTTAAATATATAGGATGACCGAACCGAGTACAATAGTATTTGGTTTTGATTTTGCACAAAACGATACCCCCTCTACTGCTCCTAAGATGTTAGGATTCTTGTATATATTTGAGTGTAAAATAATGGAGAACTTAGATGGTGCCGAGGGGTGGAATGCCGGAATACCGAAAATCAAATCTCACTTTATGAGTTTCACCAATTTGGTTGCTGGTAAAAAATGGAAAATGCGGTGGGACTGGCTTTGGACATGTGTTACGTGGGTGTTGTGGATGGAGGTGGCAAAATAAGGTGTAGTATGTTTCAAAGTGATTGAGATAGGATTAAGAAGGAAAACAAATCTAGATTTTGAAATTGATACTCCCTCTATTTTTTTTCAACGTGTCATATTTCTTTTCGGCACAATATTTAAGAAATGATAGGGATCTGTATCAACTTTGCCACGTGGGGTCTAACTCCGCCACGTGGTCTACCCATAAAAGGGAATCAGATGCCGAGTGAAACGCAAAAGCCTTGCGGATCGTCAGATGCCAAGTGCGCTGCGCAGATCCTTATCCACCGCAGAAGCTAACCTTTTAAGAACTCGAAGCATCTGCATTGACACACACGGATCTGAGAAACATGCAAACCGCATAATCCTTTATACAGCTAGGGTGTGGAGTGTGGACCACCAATTTATGACGGGGAAAATCTTGTCTCCTCTAAAATTCCTTTTTTATCCTTTCCTGTACAGGTATATTCACACAATTAACCGTTTTTGTATCTATAATTATAGAGTGATCTCAGCCATTTGAGGCACGGTTTTCACACTCTTCAATATTGTTTTATAGATATTTTCTTAGGAATTCTCTTGGGGAATTCCATACTTTCATCTGCTCATACTGACTTGAGCGTCGAAGGTTCCCGGAGAACCTTCCCCTTTGCTCCTCCTGCTCTGTTTTGTTTTGCAAGGATTTCACGGCAAAAGTAAAGGAATTCGGAGGTAATGCGAACCGGAAGACATGGATGAGGACGCCTTGCATTGATTCCCTCTTTCTCTTCATTCTTATGAGTATTCTGAGTGGAATGGACTATAAAGAAGACGATGCTTTGCATCTCCCTCTCTTTTTCGTCAATTTCATTATGGAATCATTTGAAATAAGAGTAAATTGGAGGAGTGATGCCTTGCACCACTCTCTTCTCGGTTTCATTCTCTAAATTATATGGAATAAATGTATAATTGTTGTTAATCTTTAACCCGGATCTAACAAGAAATATAATAAAAATGTTAATATGTGGTATGAGCAGTGTTCTAAAATTCGGCCTAGGTGGCCGCCTAGACGGCGCCTATGCGCTAGGCGGTGCCCGACCGCCTAGATTTTATGCTAGGCGGTGCTCGGCTAGGCGGCCGCCTAGGCGGCCCTAGGCGGAGCTGGGCAGAGCTAGGCGGGGCTGGGCAGGCTAGGCGGGCTGGGCGCAAATTTATGTAAAAGACTACTAAATTTGTAGAATTTGAACTATTAATTAGCATATTATATTATTATATAATTTATATCTGTTGAATCTTGTCCATTAATCATAAATTAGTAGATGAAAGTATATTAGTAAATAATATATACTTTTTATTATATGATATTGTGTAAAAATAATAGTAAAAATACATAAAATAACTCTTATCCGCCTAGCCCGCCTAGAATCCGCCTAGAAGCCTGCCTAGCCGCCTAGACGCTAGTCGGCAGCCCGCCGCCTAGCTACCGCCTAGCGTATTTTAGAACATTGGGTATGAGTAAGAGATAAATGTAATATTAGTTTGTTGGGCCATAAAAAGAAACAACTCAATTGAAGAAAAATAATTCAAATTGACAAACAGACCACGTCAGTTAAAACGAAGGGAGTATGTGGCTAGAAGGGATGGGGATGCTCATTTAAGTTTCGTAGGATGGGCAAAAGAAAATTAGTTGATATTTTGAATGTGAGTAGTACAGCTCGTGCCTCTATGATTTAATATAAGTTCATTTTTCTTTGATAAAAAATCAAAATAGAAACGTAATGAGACTGATAGTATACATTAACAATAGGAACTTGTCAGGATGGGGACTGGGAAACACTCTGAAAATCTGAGTAGCTTGTCAAAATAATAAGCGATTTGAACGTTTGTGCTAGTGCATGCATTGCATGTCCTTCGTATGTGTATTGGCATTTATTTGGAAGAATTCTGTTGTGTTGGTTAAAATTGCATGGATTGAGTATGTATATATTTTCACATATATATATATATATATATATATATATATATATATATATATATACTGCTTATGGGAAGAATTATATATGGCAAGTTACCATGCATAAAAGATCAGCTTCAAGATCTTATTAGGGTTTTTTGTGCTGAGTATAAAAGGAAGAGAAAACCCTATTGCACGCTCGCCGCTTTTGCATCTTTTTTTTTATCGGACAAATGTTAGTTGTTAGATTAGATGTTAGTACGCCAAGTTCCCAATAACTCCAAGTAAATCTCCAAGTCACCTTATATCTCCCACAATTCGCTCCATAAAGGATCGAACCCAGGTCACTCCTTCAAGGGAGGAGCCCGGTGGCCATGTGTGCTAAGTCATCTGGTTGATTTTGCATCTTTTGTGTAGTGAGGTTTTGTGTTCTTGCAATCTGTGTTTTGCAAGTTTGTTCTCGAGTGTGCGTTTCTGAAACAAGCGAATCCTTGTTCTTGTTTCAGTCTGATCTAAGTTTACACTTAGAACCTTTCTTGAGTGTAACCATTAACGAGTGCTACTCATTAGTAATTCAGTCTCATTGTAAGGGAGTTTTAATCGAGACGATAGGTGGCATAAGGTGGAGTCCTGGTGTAAGTCCTGTAAGTCTCTTAACGACTTATTGTGGATTGAATCTCTCGGAGTTTGTCCCCCAGACGTAGGTGTGTTATCACCGAACTGGGTTACCAAATTACTGTGTTCTTTATTGCTTTTCTTCCAACTGCTTTTAAGAACATAGTTGAGACCATTTTATAGTTTCACACAAATCTAGCACTTTCAATTGGCACCAGAGTAGGTTTTTGGATTTGTGAAGATCCTGGGATTCGTGTGCTAAAGCTGTGCAAACTCAAATGGACTTTCTAAAGGATGGAGGATCTGTGAACAGACTACCCATATTGGATGGGAAGAATTACAGCTACTGGAAAGTCAGAGTAACCTCATACATTCGGTCTATTGATGAAAAGGCATGGGTACTGTTCTAGATGGATGGAATGAATAGGTTGACGTGGCTGGTGATAAGAAGCCTAGAGAGAAGTGGGACGAGCATGATGTTCAAATGTCTGGCTTGAATCAGAAGGCACTGAATGCCATTCTTTCATCAGTTGACATGGAGAACTTCAACTTGATATCAACCTGTTCTACGTCAAAGGAAGCTTGGGAAACTCTACATAGTGCGTATGAAGGGAATAGTAGAGTGAAGTCCCAAAGACTTTAGCAACTGATCTCCAAATTTGAGATGGTCAGAATGGGAGAGGATGAAACTGTGTCTGAGTTTCATGCTAAGTTGAAAAATATTTCTAATGAATGTTTCAGTCTTGGAGAGAAGATTTCAGAAGAGAAGTTATGTGCTAAAGTATTGAGATCTCTTCCCAGGAGGTTCGATTTTAAAGTGACAGCTATTGAAGAAGCTAAAGATCTTACCACTATGACCTTGGATGAGTTAATTGGGTCCCTTCGAACTTTTGAGTAGGGTATGCGTGAGGAAGATAAGCCAAAGAGGAAAGAGATTGCCTTTGCTGTTGCAGCTGATTAGAATTCTCAAAAGAATCCTAATGATGAAGCAAAGCTTATGGAGTCCTATATATGCTCTTCTTACAAAGAAGTTCAACAAAACTGATAGGGATTAATATCAGCTTTACTACGTAAATAATTCACATCGCTAATAAAAACGGATATTAGCCTAAAGAGCTGTAGGGGACTTTCTGAGACCTGGTAGGATCAAAGGATCTGAGCAGTTCCCATAAGCATCTGGTGTAATTCGAGGATCTGCCAAGATCCCGGTTGTGCAGAAGCTGCAGGCATCTGCGGAGGCTTATGGATCTGCACAGCATGCAGTCCGCGTGACTCTATATGCTCTAGAGCAAGGACCACCAAATTGATGACGGAGAAGAGTCTTGTCCCCATGGAAATTCCCTTTTGCCCTCTTTCAGCACGAACGCTCACCTTTTCACCCTCCCTACCTCCATAAATAGCGAATGATCACATACTTCATGAATCATCGATCATCATCATAATAACACAACTCTCCATACAAACACGCATTCTCGCGTACTATTCCATTCATCCTCCACTACACTCCGCCTGAACTTCTTCGAGCTCGGGCAGTCGAAGCTCCTTAGGGTTACTTCCCTTAGAGCTTCACCGGCAGCCATCGCCACCTTCTCCTTCTCGTCATCATCGGGAAGGATCCCTCTCTCTCGCACTCCGTCTCAAGCCTAAGGTATAACCTTCGCTGCTATGGGAGAAGAGGTCTAAACGGAGCTCTATGCTTCTGTTTCTTCCTCTCTCCACCCCCTCTCTTCGCTTTCTACTTGAATGAGTCTTAATCTCACATGAATACAACTGATTTAGGGCTAGAAATGCCCCTTTCTCAAGCATATAGCTCGATCATTGCTAGCTGCTCTCATGTGAATAATGTCGTGTATGAAATCGTTGTGAAATGCCTTGCTATGGCTGATAAATCTAAACAAATCTCTTGTTCTCCATCATTATATGGCTTTATCTATGAATGCTCCTTGCAAATACTATGAATCATCATACAATTGTTGTAGATCTTCAACCCGGATCTATCAAAAACTATGAAAAAGTTTAGAGGAAGAAGGAATCAAGGAGAAAGTGCAACGAATAGTAGAGATAAGCCACATATTATATGTCATGAGTGTGGAGAACAGGGGCACATCAAGCCAGAATGTGCAAACCTTATAAAGAAAGATGGAAAATCGTTTGTTGCTACTCATAGTGATAATGAAGAATGTGACGACTCGGGAATAAAAGACAATGTGTTTCCTGATGCTCCTAGCAAGGCCTATGCAGCTAAGGTTAACAAAGATAAAGTTGAGGAAGAAGTAGACAATCTGTTCAATGGAAATGAGGAAGAAGATACTGATGATAACGCGGATGTACAAATTGAGAATGCTTATAAGGAGATGCATGATAAATGTCTCTTGGTTGCTGAATTGAACAAGTCTCTCACTGATGAGTTGAAACAAGTGAAGGAAGAAAGGGATAAGTAGATTATGAAGTTAAACCAGATGGAGAAACAACTAAGCACTACTGAGGAGAAGTAAGCTGAGCAATCTAGTGACATGAGTCAACTGGTAAAGCTTATGAAGATGATGACCAGTGGAACTGCTAAGCTGGATGAGATTCTCAAGGCAGGGAAGACCAAACAGGACAAATCTGGACTGGGTTTTAATGAAGGAAAGCAGAAACAACCTTGTGTTTTTGCTGGAGTTCATGCTTCAGATTCTTAAGGATATCAGCATGGAGGTTGGGAAGCAGATACAAGAGCTTCTCAGCAGATTGATCCGCGAGTGTGTCATTATTGTTGGATTCCAGGTCATATTAGGCCCCATTGCAAGAAGCTGCAAGAGGATAAGTTCAGAATGACTAAGAAGCCTTTAACACTGCACATAAAAATTTATGTCGAAATAAAGCAAGCCAAATAAAGTGAGAGAGAGTACTTGGTATCGTCTCTTCCATGCATAGTGTTGTTGTACAGTATTATTCTTGAGTAATGTAACATGTCATTTACACAATAGATTTATTCCTATAAATAATAAATAAGTCTACCAAGTGTAATGCGATCCGTGTTGGAAATAAATGTCTTTTAATTAATTTAGTTAATGTTGGTCCCGGAAATGATAAGTACGGTTACTCAGGGGGGGGGGGGGGGGGGAGGGAGGGTGAATACGTGTAACCGAAGTTTTTCAACTTCTTTTCAAACTTATCTCAGAGTGAGCAAGACTAGGGTCGCTTTGAAACTTAAGACCACACTGCAAGCTTGATCTACAGTAAAGCTTTACTCAGGACCTAAGCGGACGCTTGATCACAGAGTGACTCACTTGTTAAAATGCGGAATTTAGTGAGCTAGTATTTCCTAAGTATTTAAAGCTTCATTTTAGGTTTGTTTACATGCTTGTGCAGATATGAGGTAATCAAGGTAAGTAAATAACTGAAAAGCTTAAGGGCAGAAAATACGAGACCAGAGTTTATAGTGGTACGGTGGTAAAACACCTACGTCCAGTTTTGTTCCACGCTCTTCACTTAAGAAAGCTTTGAGGATTACGGGTTCCCCAAAAACCAAGACATGATCGAGCTTCACGAGCTTGGATCCGACACAACAACACAGGGAGATTACGAATTCTCCACAAAAACCTAAGAGAAGAATCGAGCTTCGCACATTCGATGAACGTACAAGCTTGGATTCTCTCTACACGATCGAGGTGTTCACTATCGATGAAAGTGAAACCTTAGATCTTACAAAAACCTTTCAACTAAACACAAACTCTAACACACTTGACTGGACTAGAACAAGGGTTTTGGTTTAGTTATGAAAACACTCCAAGTGAAGAACTCTTTACAGTAGATGCAAAGGCTAGAGTTCTTCTTCTAAGCTGGTATATGTATAGTGGCTTAGAATCTATGAGAGTGAAGGTTGCAGAGACAAATTTCGATAGGGCTGAAGCTTGGGAACACTTAGACAAGAACTCGAGCAGATGTATGCAGAAAACTCGTGAGTACTTGTTTGCTTTGAGCGCTGGAAATTTCGTAAGTGTTCTAGTGTTCTCTTCTCTGCACTCCACTATTTATAGTGTGAGGGATGGACTGGAGCCATTTGATGGTTGGTGGCTTTGTCCCTCCACACTCGACAGTACTTGGCTTTGACCTGCAGCTTTTCCAGATGCTTGCTTGTCTTCTTTTCCGAAATGGCTAAAAGCCAAGCGTAACAGTAACTGGGCTCCTCCAGTACTGTTGCGGCTGCTTGTCGGTCTGGCCGATCAACTCTAAGCTCCATTCTTCTCGTGCCACGTGGAGATCTTCAATTAATACGGTTGATCTTCACTTGACTTGAGTTTGAACTAGAGTTATTAGTTGGACTGTTGCTTTTCAAGCGTTTGGAATGGGCTCGCTTCGCTTTAGTCTTGGCGCTCGCTTTAAAGTAGTCGGGTTGACTCGCTTTGATTTATCGAGAGCACTCGCTTCACTTTGTCTGGGCAGACTCGCTTAGCTTCAATACGCACTCAAGCGAGTGGTCTTCTCGCTTCGCTTGAAACCTGCAGTCTAAACCTAAATCGACTAAAATGAAACAAGCTTTCCTGACATAACAAGCTTGAAAAAAAATTATGTCCTATCTAATCAAAATAGGGTCGCTTGAGAATATGATCTACATAGAGGGTTTTGGGATCTAATCAAAAATACATAACAAATTTCATTAAAGTGTCCCATTTGGTTCCCCCTTAACAAATAAATCCTTAACAAGTCCCAACAATTTCCCCCTTTTTGATGATGCCAAAACCCAACACTTTAACCACAGTAAGAACCTTCAAGCGACTGAATCCTTCTCAGTCTTATAAATTTTTTTTGTGTTCTTATGGTTTTCGTGTAGGCTTGTAGTAAAGGATAAAAATTCACATAAAGCTGGTAAATGCTATAAGTAAATGAGACAAGATGCTTAACATAAAAATAAATATCATAGATAGTCAAGCAGATCACAGAAAGATTAGGATTCATCCATAATGTAAGCAAAGAGAACTTTAGGCTTCATAGATTTGAAAGTCTCCGTGCTTAGCTTGTGATGCCTATCCAAATGCAAGGCTTCATCCACTTCATCTTCTATCTTCCCTCGGTCAAGAATGAGAGAACCTGTAACTCTGGGCTTTGGGAACAACATCCGCTCTGGAACTTTGATGATGATTTTGGGCCGGCAAGCTCTGCTTCGATCAGTATCTTCCTCCAAAACTTATTGTCGTAAACGACCATAAAGTTATTCAATGCATCAAGCTTGGAGCAAGATTCTTGGCCATAAATCACCTTCCAGAAGTAATAAGCCTTGATGAAAGTCACACGACACACTTCCCATCTCTCCTTCGGTTCTTCAGAATCTTCGATGAAGCGTGCGTCGGGATGCTAAGCCCTTCTTCTCTCAATCTGATCAAATGGCCTTTCGGCCATTTCCTTCATAATAGAGCTGAACCTCACGCTTAGTACTGAATTGAAGAGTGGCACTCGATCATGGATGATTCTCCTCATAAAGTCGTACTCATCGCTTGAGTAGTCCTTCATCCTCTCCACGGCTATCATCGACTTCTTGCATGCTTGGATATGGGCCTCGAGATCACACATCTCAGATTCATCCGGGGTGAAAGTAATGTACCCGCTTCACATGAGACTGCTTTAGACAAGCACATTCTCATCGATTATGTTTGTGATTCTCTCCCTAATTTTGTCATATCTCGCTCAAATCCTAGCATTCTGTCTTTGCGTCTTCTCCAATCTGTCCTCCTTTTTCTTCTTCTCCTGCTCAAAGCGACTCGCTTTGACTGCCAGGTCCTTCTTCACCATTTGGTGCTTGGCCGCGGGGTCCGCTTCCTCTCGGGCTGGGGCAGCTTGAGTGACGGCCTAGGGAGCTTGATCAGCAGGAACAACAGCTTCCGATGGCACGGATTGGATTGGCTTTACCTGTGGAATCTCCAAAACTCCTTTCTCCATTAGCTTGATCGCTTGCATCGCCTCGTATGTGGTGTCAAGTGGGATGGACACCCTCTTCGACGCTTTGTGAAAAGCAGAGGTCGAGGAAGCGAGCAACTTGGCCGATAACTCGGTAGCTTTCTTGGGCTTGTCCTTGTATACAACAACATCCTTGCCCTTGTCAGCTATGCTTGAATGGGCCTTCTCTTTCACTTTCCCCTTTTAGGCATCATCGCCAACAGGTGTTGCAGCTACGGCTCTTTCATCAAGTGCCCAGCGCAAGCTTGCAAACTCTGTAGTGATAGCCTTTAGTGCGCCTTCTGTTCGCTCCATGAAGGAGCCTTCCTTGATCGTCATAAGCTCCGCAGTCTTCTCAGAAATTTCCTCCAACAGGAAATAGGACTGCTTCTCTCGCTCTGCTAGCACTCTTTGTCTTTAGGCTATCTCACGCATCAAGCCATTAAGTGGCTCAACAGCTGTGAAGCGATCGTCGAGCTCCACTTCAATCTGTGCTCGCAGCTCCTTCATTTTCTCCTGCACAACAAGGTCAGAGAAATTTTGTGAAGCTTCGATCTCCGCTTCACGCATCTTTTGCTCAGCAACTTAGTCATCTAACTCCTTCTCCCTTTGAGTCAATTTATGAAGTTTCAAAGTGTAGGCAGTCGCTTCCCTTCGTCTGCTTTCGAGCTCACTCAAGTTCTCATCAAATTTTTTTTGGAGAGCTGATTTCTCAGTCTCCATGGTAAGCTTGGATTTTTGGGTGCGTGTGAGCTCTCCCTGAAGTTTGATGAGCTCACTAGCTTTCTCCTCTACTGCCTTATCACTGGCAGCTCTCACAGCATCCATCTCCTCCTTGTGCTTGCTCATAAGCGAGGCAGATTCTCCCTCCTTCTTTCTCAACTTCTCCTCTGTCTCTGCAAGCTTGGATGTTAATACATCCACCTTCTTCGACTTCTCCTCAAGCATACGCTTGGCTTCCTCCACCTTCTTCTTCTCTTCATCTATCTGAGCAGATAGGTCGCTTTCCCTTGTCTCGAGGTTCTTTTTCTGGCTGGCAACCTCCTCCTTCAATTGAAAGATATCTTCATCCATCTTTCGTATTGTTCCTTGCAGATCAAGGATCTCCTGGTTCTTTTAAGACAACACCTCCTCGTGGTTCTCGATCAACGCTTGCTCATACTCGAAAAGTTTCCTTTCCGGCAGCTCTACATCTGGATATGCTCGCTTGACAACAGCATCGAGCAATTCCAAGTATTTGGGCTTGTTGATAAGGCCTTGAATCCATCAACTCCGATAAATTGAAGTTGTAAAGCTTCTTGTTCCGTTATTGACTGCTCCGAGAAAGGTTTGATGAGATTGAAGATCTTGTAGTACTCCGTACCCCTGTACGCGATGTACGTCAAGAAATTGGCAGCTTTGCTGGTGAATTCCTCGCTCATCTGTACCATAGGGTACCTCTTTTTCACCTTCATCACGGACTGCTCCCAGTCCTCGTGATATCGGTCGAGAGCTTTCGCTTGGGGTATTATGGGTGGTGGTTCAGGGGTTCTCATTGGGGGTAGGGTGGTATCGATAGTGTTGGAGGGGGTATCTGGGATGTTGGTGTTGGGTGATTGTGAGGGTGAGGGCTCGAAAATGGTATAGGCGGCAGTTTCATCAAGATCAAGGAATGAGACTCTTGGTTGTGTGTGCGTGCTTGCAGAGTCCTCATCTTTAAGGATGGTTCCTCTGTGCACGCGGATGCCTTGGGTTGGTTGGGGTTGGGTTGTTTTGGGTTGAGAAGCTTAGGTTTGGGAGGCTTGGGGTTGGTCCACCTCTTCTCCACCGGGTGATGCGGCTCGCTTCTCCTTAGAAGCTCTGAGCTCTGAAATGCTCATTGATGTACCAGACGGCGAAGCCTCCTCCTCGCTTGGCTTCAAAAGCGAAGCGACTCGCTTGGTCTTCTTCCCGGCCGCTTTCTTCTTTTTCGGCGAAGCAGCTCGCTTCTTCCCTTTTCCTCCTTTCTTCGTCTCTTTTGGAATTGGCACGGCGGGGTGCACATCCACGTTTATGGACCTCCATCCGCCAACTGTCTGTCTGGCTTAATTAGGTCTGAGAAGACACTAACTTTCTTGTACTGGTGGGTCCCAGTCCATTCACGGACCGGAAAAAGCTGGTCTAAGGCATAGGAAAGCTTCCCTAGAAAGCGAAGCTTGCCTCTTCTCACAATGTTGTGAGGATTCTTTGGCTCGCTTTCAAAATCCCTTGCGGCCTCTTGAATGTACTGAATGAACCATTTGCTCCAGTTGAATTTGGAGCTTGATAAACTGTCCACAATCGCAGTGATCGCGAAAATTTTGTTGTCTGTAATCTGGCCTAGTCCTCCAATATGGCACGCCACGAATTTGGTGAACAACACACCAATGTAATTGTAAGGGCTCTCCAAATCCTCCCTCATGTTCTTTCCTCGTTTGCTCCATATGGTGGTTCACTTTGCTGAAAAGCGAATGTATTCGTCCTCCACCGGTAGGCCAATGTTTGACAGGTTCTCCTCTCCCTCCTCTGGTAGCTCGAACACTTTAACCACGTCAAACAAACTGACGTACGTGGCTTGTCCGGTGCTGGGATCAGTGATGCTGGTAGTATACTCCTTCTCACGAAGGTTCAGTAGAAATTCTCCAACCGCCTGGGTTAAGATTTTAGAAGGCTTGGCAGTGACAAGCTTCCATAAGCCTGCAGATGTCACTACCCTTCGGAAAAATCCGGTAGGCTTAATAATAGATTCCTCAAGGTGAGGTTCGATGTTGGTAAAGCTTTCGGCGTTGGCTAAGAATTCCTCCAAGGTGTTAACTTATTCTTTCTTACCCATGATGAGAATAAGAGAGATTTTTGGGTGAGAGATATAAAGGATTGTGAAAACAGAGAGGATTTAGCAAATTGCAGAGAGATTGCAGACATTTTCACGAGAATGGCAAATTTGGGGGGTGATGAGTTCTGCAGTCGACACAGTCGTCCTTTTATAGTTTTAGGGTTTGCGCTGACGTGGCAAGAGAGAGATGGTAAAAGTACGATGTGGTTGCAAGCGAGTGGCGACGTGGCTGACGTGTCGTGGTTAAAATCGGCATCACCATGGTTAAAGATGAACCATACAAGTGAGCAAGCATGGCACGTGCCACGCTACAGTTCGCTTGCTTTCTCGCCTATGATCCAACGGCTGAGATTTGACGACTGTTCTGATTCAACGGCTGGATCGCTTCACATTTTGGCGCTTCAATTTGACGGTAAGGTACACGCGCCCGGTTAATAGCACCCTAGTACTGTGCGCATTAAATGCAAAGTAAAAAGTAAGTAGGCACTCGAGTGTACCTAGTTCGTACGTCTCGCTTGGTAGTTGCTAGCTTAGCGATAGTAGCCGCTTGGTTATCTTACTCGCTTGCGAAGCATTCGCTTGACGTGACTGGTGCACACTCGCTTGCGACGGTGAGTTCGAATGACGTGGCACTCGCTTGACCATTTTTAAAGCGAATAAGTTATGAACTTAATTTTTTTTTTGCTTAATTTAAAATGTTTCTAACTAACATACTTCGAGAATAAACAATAGTGCATAGTAAGCGAGGGTTTCTAGCATGCTTCGCTTTGCTTAGTGTACTCAAAATTGAAACACTTACCAGTCAGTCTAGCTTCGTAGTAGACTGATACCTCATAGTAGACTTTGAGTATACATCTTCATGGCATTTATCTCTTCCATCTTCCTCTACGATTAGAGAGTCCTCCATCAAAGAATGAATAAGCATCTTGAACCGCTTGACCCGAAAGGGGAGAACACGGCAATGCTTACTCAAGGAGGGGGGGAAATGAATAAACACTCGGCAGCTAGACTCAAAAAGAGTGAGTATGTAGTTAGTGTTTATCCACGACGAATGGGAGATAAGAGACGTGCCCCTCTTCGGCGGAACATGGGAAGAGGGAGCAAGGATCATAGTGAGAGTCCTGCCCAAACACTCACAGTTTTACGTATGATGATGACGCTTGTCCTACAACCTTTACTAGAAATGGTACTTGCAAGCATTTATACCCACTTGCGGGACTCCTAAGCTAGGTAGCAGCTTTCCTTGCTCGCTTTTGAAGTAGATCACTCCTAGAGTGACCAATAGTTCCCCCTTAACCATAGACTTAACAATTCTGTTAGTTGGTAGGGAACATCTTCCAACACTCCACCTAACTCCACCTTATAACTTCTCAAGCGAGTATAGACAAAGTGACTCGCTTGGCTTGACGAAGATCCAAAGCGAGGGTTCCCCCTTGCTTTGTGCATTCCGGTACTAGCACTCTTCACCAGGGTCTAGTAACCCTAATTCCATGCATAGCTGATTGATGCGAGAGTCTTGACTGCTTGATCTAGGGGGAACTCGTAGCAGGGTGTGTGTGGGATGAATGGAATAGTACGCGAAGTGCGTGTTCGTATGGAGAGTTGTGTTGTAATGATCGAGTATTTATAGGTGCAAGGAGGGTGAAAAAGTGATCATTCGTGCGAGAAGATGACAAAAAAGGAATTTCTATGGAGACAAAATTTATCTCCGTCATCAATTTGGTGGTCCTCACCCTAGAGCATGCAGAGTCACGCGGATTGCGTGCTGTACAGATCTGTAGGTTTTTTCAGATGCTTGTAGCTTGGGCATAAGCTGGGATCTTGGCAGATCCTCAAATCTTATCAGATGCTCAGGGGAGTTGATCAAATCCTTTGGTCTTAACAAATGCCAGCAAGTCCCATGTAGCTCCTGGGATGAGGCATGACTCCACAGCCTCTGTATGACATGTGCCTCCTAGCCTTTTTAAGCATCTGGGGCCTCTAAGAACCCACAGAATCTTAGTTACTAATTAATATTATTGCACAATGCTATTTGATACTAACTCTCTTTTGAGATGATACCCCAAATTATGGGAAGAGTGTTCTTTTAGCAATTTGAATCGTTTACATAACAGGGCTGATATTAGTCCCTATCAAAGTGATGCCTTATCTCGACATGCTTGCATCTCGTGTGAAGCACTATATTCTGTGAAATGCAGATTGCACTATTATTATCACAGAATATAGGAATCTCCTTTGCTTCAACTCTGTAGTCCTTCAACTGCTGACGAAGCGATAGAATTTGAGAACAACAGCTTTCGACAGCCATATACTCAGCTTCTGTAGTTGAAGTTGCTACGCTTGTCTGCTTCTTCGAAAACCACGATACAAGCTTGCTTCCCAAGAACTGACATGTGCCCGAAGATTATTTCCTATCAATTCGGCACACTCCCTAGTCAGCATCGGAATATCCTGTAAGCTCTAGATTGTCTTCTGCAGGATACCAAATGCCTATATTGATTGTGCCATTGAGATAGCGAAGAATTTACTTGGCAGCTTCATAATGACTAAGCTTGGGATTACTTTGGAAGCGAGCACATACTCCAACATCGAATGCCATATCTGGCCTACTCGCTGTGAGCTAGAGAAGGGATCCAATCAAAGCTCTATAATTTGTAGCATCCACAAATTTCCCTTCAAGGTCTGGCTCCATCTTCCAGTTGGTATTCATGGGGATCTTCACAACTTTTGCACTTTGAACACCAAACTTGGCAAGAATATCTCGAGTATACTTTGCTTGGTTGATGAAAATTCCATCATCTTGCTGCTTCACTTGAAGACCTAGAAAGCAGCTCATCAACCCTATCATTGACATCTCATATTTGGTCTTCATAAGCTCTCCAAACTTCTCGCTAAGCGACTGGTTTGGTGAACCAAATATGATGTCATCGACATAGATTGGAACCCACAACATATCTTCACCATCATTGATTTTGAAGAGG
This sequence comes from Thymus mandschuricus, assembly GCA_029379335.1. Taxonomy (NCBI): domain Eukaryota; kingdom Viridiplantae; phylum Streptophyta; class Magnoliopsida; order Lamiales; family Lamiaceae; genus Thymus; species Thymus mandschuricus. The sequence goes on from CM057071.1 coordinate 41,359,082, forward strand.
GTTCTATCTATCTTCCCTTTGCGGAATCCATTATCCATAAGAAACTGGAAAAGTGTATCGTACCAAGCTCTTGGGGCCTGCTTCAATCCATAAAGAGCTTTCTTTAAGCGATACACTTCATCTCCCTGCTCAAATCCAGGTGGTTGCTCCACATAGACTTCTTCCTTGAGCTCTCCATTGAGAAACGCACTCTTCATATCCATATAGTAGACTTTGAATTTCTTGGCCGCTGCATAGGCTAGAAATAGTCTAATCGCTTTGAGCCTAGCCACTGGAGCGAAGATCTCATCAAAATCAATACCTTCCTCTTGGCAGTAGCCCTTAGCGACGAGTCTCGCTTTGTTCCACACGACGTTATGGTCTTCATCCATCTTGTTCTTGAAAACCCACTTAGTACCAATAACATGCTGGAACTTGGGGCGATCAACAAGATACCACACGTCATTTCTGGTGAACTGGTTGAGCTCCTCTTGCATGGCTAGAATCCAATTTGAATCAGCTAGAGCTTCCTCCACGCTTGATGGCTCGATATTGGACAGAAAGCAACTAAACTTTCTTCCATGACTTGAGTTCTCGTCACCACTCCCTTGGAAGGATCTCCAAGAATGAGGCTTGGTGAATGATCTTTGAGCCATGCTCGCTTGGATCCATCAGCTTGCTGGGGGTCGCTTGACTCATCTTCTGAAGCAACTTGGATTGGCTCTTGGCTAGCTTCAACTTCTTGGGTCTTGGGGGCAGCTTTCACCTCTTTATCTTGAGCAACTTGTTCACTTGATTATTTGACTTCTTCAACATCTTCAAGCGCGTCCCATGTAAGCGAATTGATGGGTTCCTCGCTTGAAGCTTCTTCATTCGCTTGTGGTCTTTTAACCTGTTCCTAAGAAATACTTAGAGTAGATTCATCAAAAACAACATGGGGTGATTCCTCCACAATTAGGGTTCTGCAGTTGAACACTAGATTATCCTAAGAATATTCATTCATCAGCTTTGCCTTCGAAAGCTTTCAGCTGGGTTTTCCCATTGTTGTAAATGAAGACCCGACAACCAAAAATACAGAAATAAGATATGTTAGGAATTCTCCCTATCCATATTTCATATGGTGTATTGTTGAAGCGTTTGTTGAGAAGTGTCCGATTCTGGGTGTAGCAAGCGGTGTTGGCCGCTTTGTTGGTGATAGATCCGGGTTAGAGATCCACAACAATTTAAGAGATCATTGCTCATGTTTTACAAAGAGCGTTCATGGGTAAAGCGTTAAAGCAGTAAAGAGCAAGAGATTCATGTGCGTATAGAACCATAGATGAGTATTTTACACAGAGCATGATTCGCGTAGTGATGATAAATAATAGTCGAGCTATGGGTAGGGCATAAAAGGCATGTTTAGCCATAAACTAGCAAGATTCATGGAGTTTTACACTCATATAAGCAGATACTGAAGAAATGGAACAGGAAACAAGGAGGGAAACAAGGAGAACGGAGCTCCGTCGAGCCTCATTCCCTTTTGGCAATGAGGGTTTTACCTTAGGCTTAGGACAGGGTTTAAGATGGAGATTCTTCCCGGCGTCGAGAAAAGAGGATGGAGGTGAAGGGAAACTAGAGCTTCCCGGAGGAAGGCTTTGAACGTCTTGACCGCTTGAGCCCAGAGGAGCTCATAGGAGGGAGTATGGAATTGAATAGAACAGTACGCCAAGGAGCGTGTTGTTCGCAGAGAGTGATGTATTGTTGTGATGATATATAAAGTGTGTGTTCACTTAATATTTATAAGCATATAGAGAATAATATTCATATAAAGGGAGGACCGGAAAGGAATTTCCATGAAAACAATATTCTTTTATTTTCGCCATTAATGTTGTGGTCCTTATACTAGGAGGACTAGAGTCACACCAATTACATGTCTAAGCAGATCCCTAGGTTCTGATAAGAACCTCATAAGATCTAGACGGCTTCTGCGTAGATTAGCTTCTGTGCAGAAGCCTTACCATAAGCTAAAGCACCCGATCCTTATTGGCAACGTTGGTACTCTCCTCTTACCATAAGGTATTATTTACTCCCATTTGGGGATAATACTCTTAAGGTTTAAGGAATGTGGATTTTCCTTAACGTTCAAGTTTACTTATACAGGAAGGGCTTATATTAGTCCCTATCAGCTACTCCCCCCCCAGGTCCAGAAGCGTATTTGGTAAGCTTCTGGTTTAATGCTTTGGCCGGAGATGATAGTGCCTCCTTTCCTTTTCTAACTTTTTATTATTCATTATTTCCTTTGACGACGTCACTCGAGTCTTGTCTTACGGGAAAGCAGAGCGACGTTTAGTTTTCCAAAAAAGCAGAGATATAAAATTTCTCTCTTCCTTTGTCTTTCCACTATCCTCTCCAAATATCATCCATAGAAGAAGAAAAACCTCCTCGTTTCTTCTGCGAATTTCTTCTTCGGTAAGATTGCCATTTTTATTCTTTTGGTTCGTCAGAGCCGAGCAGATGATCTTTTTGTCGATTGACGCCTTTATTATTGTAACCAAAAGGGAGGAAAACCCTTCTTCTCCTTTTTACTAGATTCTTGGGTTATTTTTAGCTTACGCCATTTACATTTTGCTGCTCAGATATGTCGCTCGACTCCCTTCGTCGGAAGATCTGTGACCTGGCATATTCGGAGGACATCTCCGACTCCCTTCGATTCCACCTACTCAGATTTTTAACTAGGAGGGAAATGGATTTTCTGGAGTTCGAGGATTTTCCTAATATGAAGGCTTATCTCCAACGGCTGAAGAATCTCTTTGTTCAGTACGAGATGTATGATGGGTACTTATCAGAGGAAGCAAAGTGCGAAACCATTCTCGCTCCCTTGATAGGTGGGTTTCTCTTGCCAGGGGATGCCATTGTTCAGGACCCAATCCGCAATGGTCGCATGATTACCTTGATGGCCGAGTTGCTTTCCATTGAGGAAGCTAGAAAAGCTGAAACATCTGTCCAAGCTAGAGATGAGAGAGCATCTTCAGCTGAAAGGGTCTGTGGAAGAGAGAATAAAAAATTGAAACTGGAGAAAGGTACATTACTTTATCACCATTTATCATTCTAGGTTGGTTTGAAAAAGCAGGGTGTTAATTTTCTTCTTTCACCCCCCCCCCCCCCCCCCCCCCTTTTTTTTTTTTTTTTTTTTTTTTTTTTTTTTTTTTTTTTTGTAGGCTCAGCTACAGAAGCTAGCAGTGGATCTTCTTCCTCCCTCCCGAGTTCTCCAGATTCTTCTTCTAACTCTGGGATTTCTGCTTAGCTTGTCTTATTTTTACCTTTCTGGTTAAAAACAACTTCTTTTTGATAATTATCTAAGACTATGATGGGGCACTTATTTCATGCTTACAAGTTTGGGATGACTATTTTTGCTTTTTCCCAACCTTCCTTACCCGGGTGATTGGGCTTTCCTCATGCCTTTAGGCTTATTGAAATGAATTATGCTTTAATGATCGCTCAATGTTTCTAGTTTTTCATGCATTCAGTCGTTTTATGATTTGAGTATTTTGGACTCATAGGGTCTAGCTTTTTAAGGTAGTAAAATATGAGAAAGCATTTTAAGGTAATGGATCATGGGGTATGAGAAAGCATTTTAAGATAATGGGATATGGGGGTATCCCCCTATTCCCCCCCCCCCCCCCCAGGTGGGTTATGAGAGATCGAGTGAATCATAACTCATTTAGTGGATGATTTTCCACTAAGTATAATATTTCTTTAGATTATTAACATTCCAGGGTCGGGGTAACACCCTTCCTTCTTCATCTTGTAATTCATAGGCTCCTCCTTTCAATACTTCTTTTACCAAATAGGGTCCTTCCCAATTTGCATCTAGCTTTCCCATGGGCTTGAGAGCATCTGCCCTTTTTAGGACTAAGTCCCCTTTGCAGAACCTTCGGATTTGCACTTTCTTGTTATATGCGTCCCGCACCTGCTGTTTGTATCTTTCTGCCTTCTGAAGAGCTTTGACCCTAAGTTCTTCGATCATGTCTAGGTTCTCCCTCATCAGGGAGGAATTCTGACTTTCATCGTAAGCCATTATCCTTAATGACTTGAGCTCTGCCTCTACCGGCGTTACCGCTGTTGCCCCATAAACTAAGTTAAATGGAGCCTCTCCCGTGGCTGTTTTAGGACTGGTGCGATATGCCCATAGCACCGAATCTAATTCATCAGCCCAGTTTCCTTTAGCCTTTTCTAACCTGGCCTTGATGCCACTTACAATGGTCCTGTTTGTGACTTCGACTTGCCCATTAGCTTGGGGATGAGCCACGGCTACAAACCTTTGTTCGATGCCAATTTCTTTGCACCAAGCTCGTACCGTGGATCCCGTGAACTGGGCACCATTATCAGCGACCAGTATCCTAGGGATTCCATATCGGCAACATATATTCCTCCATATGAACTTCTTTATCACTTGTTCCGTGATTTTTACTACGGCTTCGGCTTCAACCCATTTGGTAAAGTAGTCCACAGCTACAATTAAGAATACTCTTCCTCCCGTAGCTGTGGGGAATTTCCCCACTATATCAATTCCCCATTTATCAAAGGGACAAGGTGTCAGCATGACCCCTAGTTCTTCAGCGGGCTTGTGGATGAGCCTCCCATTTCTTTGACAGCTATCACACCTTTTAACTAGGTTTTTAGCGTCTTTTTCCATTGTAGGCCAGAAGAAACCAGCTCTGAGTAGCTTCCTGACCAGATCTTTAAACCCGGTGTGTGCTTCTGCAGCGCCTTCATGTATTTCTCACAGTGCATATTCTCCCTCAGGCTCTGATAAGCACTTGAGGTAAGGATGTGTGAACGCCCTTTTGTATAGTTTATCTCCTATTAGGCAGAATTTAGCTTTAAATGCGCGGGGCAATCCTCCTCCATTGGCTGGAGTTACAGCTTCTGGTTCTCCAGGAAGCTCCTTTAAGGCTCGGATGATTGGGGTTCTCCAATCTTCCATTATTTCGATGGCCTGCATTTCGGCTTTGACTAACTTGGCATCTGCGTTGCACAGGACAATTTCATCCGTCCAAGTTCCTTCCGCCGCGCTGGCTATTCGGGCCAGTTTGTCGGCTTCCATATTTTCTTCCCGAGGGATCTGGATCACCTCTACTTTGGCAAAATGCCCCATTAATTCATCCACAACTTTGGCATACGCCACCATCCTCTCTTCTCACTTTTCACAGGTCCCTAGAACCTGATGCTTTACTAATTGGGAATCTGAATGGACCATTATATGGGCAGCGCCCATGGTTCGTAGCAAATCTAGGCATCTAATCAGAGCCTCATATTCTGCCTCATTATTGGAGACATGATAGTTTAACTTGATAGCAAATTTATAGATGTGGTTTTTGGGGTCCTGGATGAAGATCCCTACCCCTGCACCGTCTCTAGTGACAAAGCCATCCACATAGGCTTTCCACCATTGGAATTCCTCTTCTTCTCCTCTGGTGGTTTCTTGCAAGAAATCGGCTAGAGCTTGGGCCTTGATGGCCACTCTCGGCTCGAAGTCTACGTCGTACTACTCAGCTCTATGGCCCATTGTCACGACCCGTCCTGCCATAACTTGGCCAAGCAGGGTCGCGACGCTAGAAGGAATTATGAAAAGAAATTAACTTAAAAGAACTTGAACTTGAATTGACTCATTGTAAAGAACTTTACTAAATTCGATTCCAATACTCAACATTCATCGAGAATGTTGGCAAAATGTTGTTCAATACAATCAAAGGTGCAACAAAAGAAGGAACGCGGAAACGTGTCTGTCTGCGAGGCAAAACAAAGTACTACATGGAACGAGCGGAAGCTAATCAAGATAGAGGTTGTCGGCTACTAAGAGCTCGACTCGTTGCATAGATACACAAAACACCATTTCGTTGCAACGATACACGAAATGTACGGTGTGGACTTCAAAGCGAACATTTCTGAGGAACATGAGATGCATGTGTGGAGACATGCACCACCAAGAGGCTTCTACACTCTGACACTCGACAAAAAGCTCCTTAGACTGCTCCGCATCCATCACGATTTACCTGCACACGGGAAATATGTACAGGGCTGAGTACTTTGAAGTACTCAGTGGGCACGTGCCAAAACATTTTATTGTCAGCCATTAAAGTGAGACATAGGGGTTTTAGGAAAAACCTATGCTCACGAAAACATTTTAAAACAAAAGTAAAAGCGCTTGCAAGCTATTTTCTGGTGTAATCCATCATATCTGAGCTGGGGTGTATCCGGAGAGGTTGGCCACCCTCCCGGATACCTTACCGCGCCACTTGCGTAGCTAACGGTAATCTGAGTGCACTAACTCACCGAGGTCTTGACCTCGATGAGCCCGAATCGTTCTGATAACTGAGGCCTAGGCCTTTAAACTGAGGCATAAGCCTCCTCAGATAGATCTCATACAAAACAAAACATTTTATGGTCTGACAATACTTTTAAAAGAAAAGAATTAAATATAAGAAAACATTTTAGTTTTTCTGAAAGCCCACCTGGCTTGCTTTCCTGAAATACGTATTTAGTTCTGGTGCTGCTCAAACTCTGTTTGCTCCTTCGCCTGACCTCGTTCAAAGAACGTGAAGTGAGTAACTTAAACTGAAATCGATAATCTTATCGATTTATGCGAAGGTGGTTTCTTAATCGGGTTTTAGTCTCTGGTTCTGATAGCATTATCAAGTATATCTATTTATCGGAATCTCCCGATCTTGGTTGAATTCGATCAATTCTTTTATTTACAGCTTTCTTCATCCTTGACGGTAGTCGAAGGACGCTTGATAACTCGTAATCGAGTCTTCGTGATTTTACTGAGGAATATAAGTGGTTTACACTTATAAGATAAATTTTACTGACTTAAGTCTGCTATTAATCGGGGCTATAATTATCTGGGCCCGTTTGAACTGTTAAGGCATAAGCCCATTTATTTATTTAATTCTCGGCCCAATTGGGTTATAAGTCCGGTCCATTTAAATAAATTCTCAGCCCATTTATTCGACTCGTTTCGTTATGTAATTCGGCCCGTCTTTTAACTCAGCCCGTTATTTAATTCTGCTCGGCCCGTTTACTTAAATCGGTCCGGCCCGTTTCGTGACTTGCTCATGAACTGCAACCATTTCCCCCTTACTCCTCTTCCTCGCGATTTCTCTCTTCTCACTGGACTTTCTCCTTCTCTTTTCCTCTCCCCCTGCTTCCCGTCGGTTTCTCCTTCCTCGGCGGCGTCATCGCCGTTAATCCTTCCACCTCCGGCTAACTCCGGTCGCCTTACTCGCCTGTGGAAGCTTATGCTTTCAAATCTCCAGTTCTCGGTTGGGGATCGAATCCCTAGTTCGTGAATTGGGGAAAAACCGTGAGGAGGGGTTTCTGTCGGTTTCTTCTCCGATTCGGCCTCACTTTCGCCGTCATTCGTTGTCCATTACTCTAGTCCTCGTGGCTAGGGCTTGTCATCGCGATTGCCATCGTCTTTCTCTCCGTCTTCCTCTGTTTCTCCTTCGGCGCCGGCGGCTATGCTGCCGCCGGTGTCTCCCCTGTTTCCCCTTCATCTTCTGACCCTCTTCTTTTCTTTCTGCAGGTTTCCTCCCGGAAATTCCGGTATCGAGGCGGCTCTGCCCAAGCCGTTGAAGGCTGCCGTGGCTTCGTCGTCGTCTCCTCGCGGCTCCGGCAGGTTAAGTTCCTCATCCCTTCCCCCCATTTTCATTTCATTATCGAATTATGCTTTATGCTTAATAATTCCGAGAGTTAGGGCTCGATTGAGGGCATTTTAGGGGCTGTTTTGCCTTATGTGTTTTATGAATGAATTAGAACCGATTTCCAGTTTGTGTGTTGTGATAATTGGTGTTTTTGGTGATGTTGAATTGTTGATAAGGGGGTGATTACACATGCAGTCCCTTAGGCTTAGTAGAGGGGTTCTATGTGATCCAAAACATATCTTAAATTCAAGTTTTAGGTTCTAAAACAACATGCATAGCTTCTAGGTGAGTGGTATGCTTCCTATGCTTCATTCTTTGACGTTTAAACCATGGTTCATGCTTTAGAGGGGATAGAACTTTAGAGTGTGCATTTAATCGCTTGTTTGGTGGTCTTAGGGTGATTGCATGCTTACAATTTGGGGCTCTTAGAGAGAGTGAGGAGATATGAATCTTACTTGTGATTGTGGGGTTTGAAAACTGGGTTATTGGCAAGATTGTTGGCTGTCCTCCCTCTCCTTGTTGCCTTCTTCCCCTTGTTCTTCCTTCCTACACTTGCATGTTGGTTTTCTATAGGTTAGAACTTGAACCTTGTACTAGGGAAGGAGTATGGAGTTCTATCTTACCTGGAAATTGATCTCTAGCTTCCAAATAGAGGCTGCCTCCTTCTAATTCTTGCTTGAGTGCCTTCTCTCTTCTCCTCCTTTAATTCTATAGATGAGGATTTGATCTTAGAGTTAGTGCATGTATATTCTAAGTCTTGGAGAGGGGTGAGGGAGGTCTTTACCGTGTGTGTGGTGTGTTTGAAGGCTGCCGGCCGGCTGGTTTTCCGGTGATCCTTGGCTGCAGAACTCGGCAGCTTCTCTCTCTCTCTCTACTTGCTCTCTACTCTTCTCTTGTGTGTTTAGGTGAGTGTTTGCTTGTGAATGTGTTGATGACTAAGTTTGCCTTGGTTTTGTGTAGGGAATTGGAGGCTCAAGGGTGTGTTTGGCCTCTCTAATGATTGCTAAGAAAAGAAGGTGCAAGGGGATTGGTGGAGGGGGATTTCCAATGTGGTTTGAGTGCATGGGGAGGTTTCTTGGGCGACAAAAGAGGGAGAGAGGGAGTCAGCTAGGCCTAGCTCCTCTATTTCCCATGCACCATGTAATTATTGAATTTCTAATGATGTATTATCCCTCCCTAATTGTGATTAGTATTTTATCTCCCTTTTTAATAGTTGTTGAGAGAGATTAGTAGGGATTAAATCCCAGATTTGTGTGCTATGTAATCTGCCGCCTTCTCATTCCTTTCTCTTCTTTTCTTTTTATTACATATATTGTTGTACTACTAATATATATATATGCTTGTAATACATATATACTCATGGGCCATTATTCTTGGGCTTGAACCATTGTTCTTGGGCTTTTATTATATTGAGTATTTAAAACGTGGGCTCTGTTCCTGGGCCGAGTAAAATCGAACAATTGTTATGGAATTGGGCCTCGACATTCGAGTGGGCCTCGAAGCTGTTAATTGGGCCTTGTGTTAACTAAGTGGGCCTCGGCCCTTTTGAGGAAATAAATCCGCCGATAAATTTTTATCGGCTTTCTTTACTTTATTCGATTCTCGTTTCAGTACCTTATTTCCACTAGAAGTGGTTCTACTGGTGGCATTTACAATTTATTCCACTATAATAATAACTTCCCATATTATTCGTAAAATTTATTTACTAAAATAATGCCGGAGTTTTTGTTACTCACTAAGAAAAACTGCGGCCGTTACACCCATTTAACTAATCTTCCCGACAAGTCGGGCTTACCTAGTACTTGCTTCAACGGCTCATTCGTCCTAACTATCACTTTGTGTGATAGAAAGTAGGGCCTCAGTTTTCTGGCCGTTACCATTACTGCTAAGGCAGCCTTTTCGATACTAGGATATCGTATCTCTGCTCCCTGTATCATCTTGCTTGTATAGTAGATAGGCTTCTGCACCGACTTTTCCTCTCTCAGGAGTACTGAGCTGATGGATTCTTCTCCCACAGCTATATATAGATATAGAATTTCCTGTGGTAGTGGCTTAGCGAGCAAAGGTAGTTCTGCCAGATGCCCTTTTAGTTCTTCAAAGGCCTTTTGGCACTCGCTGGTCCATTCAAATCTACTACCCTTCCTCAATATCTTGAAAAAGGGGAGACTTTTATCTGCTGATCGAGAAATGAAGCGACTGAGCGCTGTAATTCGCCCATTAAGCCTTTGGATTTCTCGAATATTTCGAGGAGGTGTCATATCCAATACTGCTTGTACTTTGGCTCGATTTACTTCAATCCCTCTGGGCGTGACCATGTATCCTAGGAACTTCTCAGCTTGCACGCCGAATGAGCACTTAGCTGGGTTCAGCTTAAGATGGTATAATCTGGCTACAACAAACACTTCTTCCAGATCTTGTATATGATTCTGAGCATGCGCGCTTTTGGCTAGTATATCATCAACATATACTTCCATATTTCTGCCTATTTGGCTTTTGAAGATCTTATCCATCATTCTTTGATAGGTAGCCCCCGCATTTTTCAAGCCGAAGGGCGTGCTTTGAAAACCAAATGTCCCTGCACAAACTCCAAATGCAGCTTTTGGGACATCTGATGGATTCATTTTTACTTGATGGTAACCTTGATATGCGTCCATCATGGATAGCAGTTCGCAACCTGACGTGGAATCTACTAATTGATCGATCCTAGGCAGAGGGTAATGATCTTTTGGGCATGCTTTATTTAAGTCTCTGAAGTCAATACACATCCTCCAGGTGCCTGTGTTTCCCTTGGCCACCATTACTGCATTGGATAGCCATTCCGGGAATTGTATTTCCCTGATGTGTTTAGCCTCCAATAATTTGGCGACCTCCTCCCTGATGATTTTATCTTTCTCAGGCCCGAATTGCCTTAGCTTTTGTTTTACCGGCTTCACCGAGGGGTCTACATTTAGGCAGTGTAGTGCCACGGTTGCATCCACCCCCACCAGGTCAGATGATCCGAAAGCAAAGATATCTGTATTCTTCCGCAGGCACCTTACCAGTTGTTCTGATATGTCCTGAGGCATCTGAGTGCCAATTCTTGTGATGAAGCCTTTCCGATCTGGGATCAATTCTATTTCTATCAGTTCCTCTGCGGGGATCATTAGGCTCTGTCCTTCTTTGACGGTATCGGCCTCTTTGATCTTGCCCTCTTCTTTTTTCTGGTTTGTGTCGAGGGGCTACAGGTTCTGGGACAACCCATTTTTTGGCCTCTCCCGCTTTAACGGATTGAACGTAGCAGTTTCTTGAGGTCGTTTGATTCCCTGATACCCATCCTACTTGATCCCCCACAGGGAATTTCATCATCAAGTGATAGGTGGATACAATTATTTGGAAAGAGTTCAGAGCAGCTATTCCTAGAATAACGTTATAAGATGACTCCTGGTCGACCACCCAGAAGGTAGTCACTTTTGATGTTTTGATATGTCCCTCTCCCAGGGTGAGCGCAAGATCGACTGATCCGACTGTCATAACAGGCTTCTGCGAGAAGCCTTGGAGGGATACCCTGGCGGGTTTCAGGAGCTTCTTCTGAGGCATTTGATTAAGACAACTCATGAGGATCACGTTGATAGGAGTCCCAGTGTCTATGAAAATTCTCCGCACTTGGTACCCTTCTATTTCAGCTGTTACTACAAGGGCGTCATTGTGTCGATGCATGATGGCCTTGTTATCCCCTAGTCCGAAGGATATTCTGGGAGTAGTATTGTTAGGTCCTGATTCCTCGGGAGGATTGGAGACCCTGTCATCTGTCCTTTGCAGATGAACTTCTGGACCAACCATCATTCTTACAAGCTTCTGCAAAGAAATGAGGATGTTTTAGAGAATTAATCCCGTAAGCTTCTGAAAAGGGATTTGGGATGCATGCAATTTGCTATTGGCAGATTTCCTGCATTTGAGTGTTATTTATGATAGCTTCAGTAAGTATAGCTTATTTGTTATAAGATACTTGGAAGGGGGGGTGGCCGCCCTCGCCAGTATATGATGAAGGTAAACAACGACTTGAAGCTAGAAATCAGGTTATGATAAAGAGTTTTAATACAGTTTCTTCCTCTTGACATGAGGCATCTGATCGCGTGAGGTTTAGTCGTAATATACTGCCAGTTTAGCAGATCCTTTTATAATCGTCAACCATATAAAGTGGCTTTAGCAGGCGTGGTTTACTTAATATAAGGCTTTTCAAGGATGGCTTTCGCCCGAATGAAAATGTGGTCGATGACACCTGTTTCTACAAAATTTATTTTGCTAGGTTGTTTTTCTTCCTGACGAGACCTCTGGGAGGGATCTGATCAGAAGGAGAGGTTATTAAAAGTTTGTGTGGCATCTTATTTTATTAAGCTTAATGTGATATGCCTCGGCCATATAGCCCCTTTTTATCACTAGCACCTATTTTATAGGATTTTCTTGTTAAGATGTTCTCTGTTAGCTAGGGATTGTGAGAATGGTGTCCCTTATGCAGGGTTCCTAAGCACTTTACATATTGAACCAAGCCCATGAGAACTTGGTCCATTTTATAAAGCTTGCAGAAGCGTTGACTATCAAGTTAAGCTTGCGAAGGCAATATCCTCCTTGGAGTTTTGTAAAGGTATTGCTTATCAAATAGAATTTTGTGAGAGCACCACTTGTAAAGCGAGATCTAAGCGGGATTTTACCCACTAGAGTGCAATGGGTAAAACTTACAGGAGCGATATACAAAGATGTCGCCTTTAGAGCAAGGCTTGGGAAAAATTCTGCCCATCGCAAGGGGCTTGCGAAGGAGTCATCTATTGGATAGGGTTTTGTAGAAGATTCTGCCCATTGAATGGGGCTTACAAAAGAGGTGCCTATTAGATAGGGCTTCGTGAAAGGGTTGCCTAGCAAGTAGGGCTTGTAAGGTGTTCTACCCATTATATGGGGCTTATGATGATGTTGCCTGTTAAACAGGGCTTTTTAAGGAGGATTGCCTATTAAATAGGGCTTGTGACAGGTTCTGCCCATTATATGGGGCTTACGATGATGTTGCCTACTGTGTAGGGCTTCTGAGGGTTCTGCCCATTACATGGGGCTTACGAGGGTATTGCCTACTAGGTAGTAGGGCTTTTGGGAGTATTGCCTGTTAGACAGGGCTTATGAGAAAGGGTTATGCCCGTTATATGACTAGCACTATTTCTAGCCTAGCAATAATACCGAACTAGCTAGTAGTCCGAGTCGAACCACAAGGAGTGAATATGGCGATAGCATATCAAGTAGTTCACGTAGTCCCTATCATACTATCTAAGCACATGATCATGATTTGGTTTGTTTTCTAAACTAGGCAAAGAGTAAAGTGGAATGTAAACTCAACAATGTAAAGTAGACAAGACAAGTAAAAGGCAAATGTAGAATATCAATAGTAAAAGGCATGGATCCAAGTGATTTCCAATATGATGATGATGATAGTCTTAGAATCTAGATGCTTCAAGCCAATTTAATCCACCTTGGATGGTTTCTTATATCAAATATGCTAACCTACCTTACTAGGGTGATTAACACGTGGATCAATAGAGCAATAAATGCTTTCTAAGCCTTTAAATACCCTATCAACTCCAAATAGCACAAATTATGTCTAAGATAACCTACCAACTCTCTTCCAACTCATCTAATTCTTTCTAGGAACTATAAGAGATGAAATCAAGTGATATGGGTATGGATTGATGCCAAGTGCTATGAAAGGAAGCTTCCTAGGCATTCCCTCAAATACCTTAGATGCACTCCTAGTGATCAATTATTCATGCATACAAATTAAAGTCCCAATCCATAGGCAATCCAAGAGGAAGGTAGATCAACATCCTAGAATCTAATACCTATCATTTACATCATATTATCCATCACTTGGAGCCATATGCAAGCTTAGCTAGCCATAAATCACTACAAGAAATTTCCTCATAGGAAACGCTTCATACATTACGGTTTTTTGCCAAAACCGTAATGTATGAGCGTTTTTTTACGTAATCGTAATCTATGTGCGTGTACTTTTAACAATGATTACAGATTCTTAGAAACTGTAATGTATACCTATTGTTAATGTTAACGGTTTTGAAAGAATCGTAATGTATGAAGTAACACTTTAACTTTTAGTTACGATAAGAATAAACCGTAATTAAATTAGTGTTATCTATTCTATTAAAAATAAAAAAATAATACTAAAATATAATTTTATGCAAAATTTATACCCATCAGTCCGACACTTGGAAAAAAAAAACTTAGAAATTTTCCAGTATCGCCGTCGTGAGAGAGAGTGCTGCTACGGGCTTGCTCTCTGCAAATCGCCGCCGTGAGGAGCTTGCGTCGCCGGTATTCTCGTCGCCCAGTACTCTCCTCCTCTCTCTCACTCTCTCCCTCAAAGATTACCCCTCAATTTCTAATCGATTTTTAACCTTATTACAGATTTAGGGTTCTGCTCCCACCGTCCTAGTTGGCGACACCCTCACCATCGCCGGAGGTTTTTCTCCCAAATACCGTAAGGTTAGTCTCCCTCTCTCTCTCTCTGAGACTCTCTCTTCCTCTTGATTTCTATCTTCCCCACGATTTAGGGTTCTACAGCTGCAGGGCCTTCGCAAACTCGCTCGAAAGCCTTCGCTTTGAATCGGGGCAAAAAGTTTTGACTGTGTCATTCAGTCTTCCCTTTCGGATGCACGCACACACACAAGCTCGATAGCTCTCACACGCTGACGAGGTAATGAGTTTCTTTCTGAAACTTCCCTCTTTCCGAAACAGGTTCGATGACTGACTCTACTTTTCTTTTTTACTTTTTTCTAAACCTTTTGCACTTTGTTGAACTTCCGTGTGAGTCGTGAAGTATGAATTGGTTTAGTGTAGGAGTCATAGCCCATGTTTCTCAATTACTTTATTGCATTTTGGTTACTAAATTGTGGTAAACTAGGATTTGCACAAATGCTTCATGTAGTTAAGTTTTATTTAAGCATGAAATAAGAGGAACTTTTAGTACATCATCAAATTCATGTTGATGTTGTACGTACATTGAATAGAATGAAATTCCACTTCACTAATTAATCAACAACTCTCTTTCTGCTCTGTGTGTTGAGAAATCAATTGCAATATAATGCATGCAGTACATATTAATGAAGTATTTATACCTGCAGGGGTAGTTGATTTTGGATGGTGAGTGGATGATGATTGTTTTGAAGAAGATGAGCAGTAGTACTAGTGTTGATGATGACATCATCAACACCAACATCAAATGAAGGCAGTAGCTGCAATTGATCATCATAAACACAAGATGATGGGATCATCATCCAACTTGAATCTGAAGCATATAGCAATCTAGCGTCGTATATTTTATTTAAGCTTAGAGTGACTGATATTTCTTATTGTGTAGTTTAACTAATCTTACTGGCACATTTTTCCCTTAAACTTAGGCCCTTGAAGCTCCAAAAGAACCTCGCCGTCCTAAAACACACTGGTTTCGTGTCATGGAAGAGATGGCTCAGTTGTCAAAGGTAACCAAGTATATCTTCTTTAAAAAATTTAACCAACCGGCATGCACAGTTTTTATCTTATAAGCTTTTCCTTCTGCTAATTGTATTATTCTTAAGATTTTGAGTCAGAGAGGAAATGGAAGCTGGTTCAGGCCAAAAAATTTGCTATTAGAGCCAGCAAGGAATGCTTGATCAGGTCACAAGAGGGGAGAAGAGAGTAAATGTGCCTATTATTCCTTTGCTTTTTGGATCCAGTAGGACCTCGAGAATTGGATGCCCATTTTTTTCCCGTCATTTTTTAGGCTGCTGTTATTACAATTGTTTATTCAAGCGCACTGCTGATTTGGTAATTCTTAAAACAATTGATCAGGAAGAGGAGCACAAGTTGAGAAAAGTTGCCCTCAACATTTCAAAGGATGTCAAGAAATTCTGGACAAAAATAGAAAAACTGGCAAGTCACCTCTTAAACTTGCTTTAATGATTCCTCTTCACACTCTAATTTGGCTAAATTTTTGGCTATCATGGTAGTATTTGGGAACTTTCAAACCATAACCTGTGGATTTATGATAAAGAATCCTCAAGAGGGTCAGATCAGCATATCTATGAGGAACTTAGCCTGTGTTATCCTATTTATGAAATACTGATGCCCTCCACCTCTTTCTTCTTTTAGGTACTCATCAATGCTGGTTGAGAATCTTGTCAATCCACTAAGTGTGTCCAGACCATCTTACCTGTGCAATATTGAAGCAAATCCTAGTACTTCTGAGAAAAGAGCTGCTGAATCAAATAGTGGTACAGTATAAAAATTTGACATTGGATAATTATATTGTTTCTATCGCTTGTTTGTGTTTTGGTCCTTTGATAAAATTGAAGCTTTTTGACATTGGGTAATTCTACTAGTTTACTACTTTCTTTCATGTAGCAACTCACCTGGAGTTATAGGCACTTTGAGAATTATGTCTATTTAGGTTTACTAATTAGTAATTGCTTTTGGTTAATCCTTTTTATCTGTTTTTTTGGCGCAAAAATTTCGAATATATTATATATTGATGCAGAAGTGAAGAGGTGAAGAAGTGAAGTTTAACATAACAAAGGACGAGAAAATGAAGATGGAGAAGGTAGAGGCATGGGAGTGGTTGATTCACGACTTAGAACACATTTGTTTTCGAAGTGTAATAGTTTCACAAGTATGCATATAGAACTTGTAATTTCATTATTTAGAATTTTTGGATTGTATAGACAATGTTGGGATATCTTTTTTATATTTTTTGAGAAATAAAATGAATAAATTTGTGATTCTTGGTATACATTACAGTGTACAATGCAATTATTTAATTTCCAAAAGCGTTATCTATAATGTATAAACTGAAATCTTAGGATACAAATTTTTAACGCATGAAAACTTATAGATAACGGTTTGAAAGTGTAATGTAAAAGTACTATATATTACGATTATCTATTGTTATCTATGAACTTTTAAAGCGTTATGAATAAGTCACATAAATTACGCTAAAAAACCGTAATGTATGAGCGTGACTATAGATTACACCCAGTTCTATAACACTTTTTTTGATACATAGATAACTCAAAATTTGAGTTATCTATAAGCGTTTTTCTTGTAGTGAAATCTAGCAATCAAACCATGGAAAATAAGAGAATTCATAATAGAAATGACAAGGAAAGTAAAAGGAATAGAAATTCTTCAATAAACTTCAATCTCCAAGCTTGATCATCCACAAATATTTGAAAAATACCAAAGTAGAAAGAGGGAAAATAGCTAGGGTTCTAAGAGAAAGTGTCACAATGAATTACAAGTGAAATTCGATCCCAAATAAGGAAAATATCTAGCTATTTATAGTCTTCCCACACATTTGGGCTAAATTGCAAATACTAGAAACTTGAGTTGAGAAGGTGGGGTGAAATCTGTAATTTCTGGAAAGTTAAGTGAAGGGTTGACTATTTCATTTTCGGTTGACTCGTGTGTTTTCCGCCCACATTTGACAATTTGCGCGCTCTCACGGTTTTGGCTCGTTCTCTCTCGTCCGGCATCGGAAAATTAATCCGCAAAGTGCTACGGCTTCCTCTTTCGATCCTCTTCGACATAGGATAAGCCAAACTTGCCCAGAAAATTGCCGCAACACCTGAAAACAGCACGGAAACCGAGAGAACATGCAAAGCATATAGAAAATGACTAAATTGTAAAAACCTATCATTCCCTATTCTTTTAAGCACAAATCCGAACCAAAACACGCATCGAGACGCACTCTAAAGCATGCTAAATATGTGGTTATCAAACTCCCCCAAACTTAAGCCATTGCTCGTCCCGACAATGCAACGAACAATCAAAGAACATAAGCACATATGGGTATGCTAATCAAGATCATCGATGCCTCAAAGCTCACTCAATAAAACATTTTCAAACATGGAACTCCCAAGGTGCACTAAACAATCCATAACCACACAACACTCTCAACCAAGAAATCAATCACTCAAACACAATGAAACTCCAAACCTCCCAAAGTGTAAGTGTATCACTCTTTCTCTCAAGTGTATGGTAGGAATGTTTACACTCATCGAACTCATGCATGCATTGCTCTTACCATAAGCTTGCCCTAAACCTCAAGATCTTCATCGCTTGGTTGTGCACTCGAACTAAGATCAATTAGGTCTTTTATTTAGGCTTATAATGTGGGGACATTGGTTTAGGTAGGGATTTTTAGGCTAAGTGACTAAGAAATATTCTAAGTACTTTCACCTTCTCTTTTCCACTCTAAGTATGGATTTCTCCACCTTCTACCTTCACCATTTCACCTCTTTACACTCTTAAACACCCAAGTTTGATTGAAGCTCCTAAATATTCATGGATAACTCCTTTATGCTCTCATACACAACTAACTTTATTTCCTTTCTTTTCAACTCTTTTCTTCTTCTTTTTTTTTCTTTTCTCATCACTTTTTTTTTCACTTTTTTTTTTTTATATATATATGAGAATTCAATTCTCATCTCTTTCATTTTTTTTCTTTTTTTTTTTTTCTTCTTTTTCACTAGAGCTCATAGGAGTATTCTCATCATAAAATGACCTCTTCAATCAAACTACTACAACCTCGTTTTCTCACTTACTTCACAACCTCTCAATGGATTCCCATAACCAACCTTCACCCCCTTTCATCCGGTTTAGCAACAAAGGCTTCAAAGGCTCAAGGGGGACCACAAAGTTAACGTTTCATTTGGTTAGTGTTTAGGGAATAATGAGGCTAACAAGTGATGGCCTAAAATCCTTTCTAAGTTCTCGTGGCACATATAGCAACCTCGATCGAGATTGAAGGCAAGTTCTAGAAGATAACAATGCACTACATGGCAAACTCACAAGAAAGAAAAAGTAACGTTATTAATGCAACATTTTGGCTCAAATCTCACAAGCTTTTGTTTAGAGTTCATATGCGAGGCAAAAAATATGGTGTCTATCTAGCTTAAAAGAAACAAATTGTTGTTGGAAACTTAAAAAAACACAAAATGTGTCTAAGTTTGAGGTAAACTCCCCAAATTGCCCCCAACACCACCCCCCCACCCCACCCACCCACGTGCACTTTTTTTTACTTTAATTTGAATTCAAATTTTACTTTAATTTGAATTCAAATTTTTACATTCAATTATTAAAAAAAAAAAAAAGAACAAAAAAAACAAAAAAGAACAAAAAAAACAAAACTGACAAAAAGTTTTTTTTTAATTTTCCATTTTCATTTTTAATTCGAGTTTTTATTTTTTTATTATTATTTTTGATATAACTTACTAAATATCATAGAATTTCTTACCCATATTTGTTATATGTACGAATTTAAGATATTCTAACCATCATCCTGTCGTAATAAGTAAGAATTCATACATTCTAACCAGACATTAAGTCCACCTGTTATAAATACCAACTTTCCTACGTTATAATCGTATATCCCAAGTTAGAATATATTATATTCTAACCTGTGTCGTGGTATTCCCAACAGGTTCAGTCCATACGTTAGAAATACCAACTTTCCTACGTTATAAACTCATATCAATGGTTAGAATTTAGTATATTCTAACCTTAGTCGTGACATTCCCAAAACGTACAATCCACCCGTTAGAAATACAAAATTTCTAACGTTATGATCGCATATCGCGAGTTAGAATGTAGTATATTCTAACCTGTGTCGTGGCATTCCCAACAAGTTCAGTCCACCCGTTAGAAATACCAACTTTCCTACGTTATAATCGCATATCAATAGTTAGAATTTAGTATATTCTAACCTTAATCGTGGCATTCCCAACAGGTTCAGTCCACCCGTTAGAAATATCAACTTTCCTACGTTATAATCGCATATCAATGGTTAGAATTTATTATATTCTAACCTTAATCGCATATCAATGGTTATAATCGCATATCAATTGCCCCCCAACACCACCCCCCACCCCACCCCACGTGCACTTGTCCTTTCACTTTTTTTTTTTTTTTTACTTTTTTTTGAATTCACCTTTTCACATTCACTTTAAAAAAAAAAAAAAAAAAAAAAAAAAAAAAAAAAAAAAAAAAAAAAACACTAAACTGACAAAATATTTTTTAAAAAAATTTTTCATTTTCATTTTTTCATTTTATTCTCTTAATTCGAGTTTTTATTTTATTATTATTATTTTGATACAACTTACTAAATATTATAGAATTTCTTACCCATATTTGTTATATATACGAATTTAAGATATTCTAGCAATTTTCCTGTCGTAATAAGTAAGAATTCATACATTCTAACCAGACATTAAGTCCACCCGTTAGAAATATCAACTTTCCTACGTTATAATCGTATATCCCAAGTTAGAATATAGTATATTCTACCCTGTGTCGTGGCATTCCCAACAGGTTGAGTCCACCCCGTTAGAAAATACCAACTTTCTTACGTTATGATCGCATATCGCGAGTTAGCATGTAGTATATTCTAACCTGTGTCGTGGCATTCCCAACAGGTTCAGTCCACCCGTTAGAAATACCAACTTTCTTACGTTATGATCTCATATCGCGAGTTAGAATTTAGTATATTCTAACCTTAGTCATGGCATTCTCAACAGGTTCAATCCACCCGTTAAAAATACCAACTTTCTTACGTTATGATCGCATATCGCGATTTAGAATTTATTATTTTCTAACCTGTGTCGTGGCATTCCCAACAGGTTCAGTCCACCCGTTAGAAAATACCAACTTTCCTACGTTACAATTGCATATCCCAAGTTAGAATTTATTATATTCTAATCTTTTGTCGTGGCATTCCCAACAAGTTCAATCCACCCGTTAGAAATACCAACTTTCTTACAATACTCTGTCTATAGTTAGTAAGAGTTAACACATTATAATCAACCATTTCTGGTTGTGATGTACATGTTTCACTTTTTACCTTTCACTTTTGTTTTTTTAAAATCTTGTCAGAAATTTTGTTTTTTTTTTATTTTTCAAAATTTAAAAAACATTCAGGAAGAATGCAAGTAGCTGGAAGATAAAAAATTCATATGAAAAAAATCACAAGGTCGCACAGTGTTTGATGCATGGCAATGATAAAAAGAACTGATACTCATGTAAAATCTTGTCATAATTTTTGTTTTTTCAATTTTTCAATTTTTTTCTCCTGATTCGAGTTTAATTAATAAAATTCTACCAACCCAATGAATTTTGTATAACGCGATTAGTTAGAATTAGTGGATTTATTATTTTGGTGAGAATTTGTTATTTTGGCCAAATCACGAGAGAGTGTATTCAATTTCGGAATAAGAAAACTATATATATATAATATAACAAGTTAGAACTATTGAAATATCAAAGAATGTGTATTCAATTATATATACAATCTGACAAAATTACAAAAAATGAGTTAGTCGAACCCCGTCTCATTTTTTCCATTTAATAAGAATTTTCAATTTCTAACAATTTCTAACCATTTAATATGCTAAAATCTAATCATACATTCATAAAGAAATTAATAAATTCTAACCATTTTTCCACGTAATCAGGAGGAGTTTTTTCAGAAGAATTAATAAATTCTAACCATTTAAACTTTGCTTGTATTAATTAAAGAGATAAATGTGCAAGAAATGATATAGTAGTAGATTGGATATTGGGTATGAATCATGATAAACATAATCGAGAAAAGGAAAAAAGAACAAAAATGGAAAAAAGCCCAAAAATTAAAAAAATAATAAAAAATCAGCCGTTCGATCGGGAATCTCCTTCCAAGCCTCGACCATCTGATTCATCGTCTCCCTCGCAGAATTATATATACAATCTGGCAAAATTACAAAAAATGAGTTAGTCGAACCCCGTCTCCTTTTTCCCATTTAATAAGAATTTTCAATTTCTAACAATTTCTAATTTGTATAGTATGAATTTACTAAATTCTAACCATACATTTATGAAGAATTCAAAGGAAAAACAAGGAAAAGAATCTGCTACCTAGAGAGAGAAAATATAAATAAATAAATAAATTAAAAAAAATCCATTTTTTTTGGGTCCCTCTCCCTCTCTTACGAAATGGGAGCAGCCACCACCCCCAATTCCCCTCCAGTAGCCCCAATTCAAATCCAAAGCTTCCATAGCTGCAAGCAAGCATTCTTCCAAAGCTAAACACGTAACTAAACCAAATTGTTAGCAACAACACATTCTTATTGCATCATTTACCTCAACATTTTAGCAGAGTAACACCACCACAATTCCAAACAAAGCAACACGAAATCCACAAACCCTTCAGCTATAACGTCAAATTAAACGAATACACCACCGAATTCAGAGCAAACATGGCCACAAGCAGCAAACCGGTCGATGTAAAGTCAAAACAGAGCAAAAATCGAGAAGCTCCGGCGACGTTGGGATGTGATGCATCTCAAGCTGCATAGCGCTGTTACTTCCCGCCGGAGATTTGAAATCCCGATCCGAAATCGGCGACGATGCCGGTGAATATGAAGTTGTCGGCAACGGCGATGCAGATTCCCCAAGCTCCAAATCTCGTCTTTCGGTGGTGTTAGGATGGACAGGGCTACTGATTCTCGCCGGAGATTCCGAATTCCGATCTAAAACATTCGGAGAAATTCCCTCGCTCTTCCTTGGATCCCTTGCCGGTGAAGACGAGCTCGACGATGATGTCGATGCAGAGTCCTGTGGCACAGGATCCCGCGCCTCCGGCGGCGGCGCCATCCGCGAGGGCAAGGGCGAAACAGTCCGCACCGCCTCCTGCGCCAGATCCCGCAGCGTGCTGGTCGCGCCGCTGTACGATGACAGCGTCCGCAGGCAGACGTCCGGGTAGCTGGCGTGGACACACGATCTCCGCCGCCGCGTCCGCTCAGCCCAGATCCGACTCCGAAATGGGCTTCAACGAATGGGTCGACAACTTGCTTCATTTGGTGCAGCAGAGATTCCGGCGCCGTCGTCGTCATCTTGACTCCACCGTCTCCGCACAGTCGCCGCCGTCTCAGTCTCTCTCTAGAAAGAGAGCAGAGAGAGGAGAGAAAAAGAGAGAGAGAGAGCGGAGAGAAGAGAGAGAAGGGAGAGAGGGATGCATATGTAGGAAGAAAGGTGAATAGTGGTTAGGGGTAGTTTTGTCCACTCAATTGAAAATTGGATAGATATTGTGTTTTTTTAAGTTTTGAACAACAATTAGTTTTTGTTCAGCTACATAGACAAAGAGGTATATTTTCTCTTCATATGCCTAAGATCAATCATTCCTAGTTAATCATGTCATGCAATCACTTCATGCTCAAAACACACATGAGAAATCCCAAAATATATGATGCATTTTTCGCTCAAATCATCATCGACATCTCTCTTGAAAGCAAAGGAGTGATAACCACAATATCTAGCCACGTGAACAAAAAAAACACTATAACTCAAGTGATGCTTTTGAAATGAAACTTGAAAATTTTGCACCTACGCAATTAAGCACCCTTATAAAGCATGAAAACATCACTTGAATTATTTGCACAAACCCTTTCAAATTCCAAATTTTCTTTCCAAATTTTCTTTTCAAATTTTCTTCTCCTCAATACTCCACCATACACAATCCATTCCACACACTCAACAAACTCATCCCCTTCAAGCATCCAATCAACTTCATCAAGCAAATACAAGCTTAAAAATCGCAACTTTAATGAAAAACCGAAGAGAGAAAAGTAGTTTAAAGACCTTATCCTACCCCCCTCCCCCAAACTTATTTTAGAAGCAAAGTCTAAAATGAGTTTGGAGGGAAGAATAATAAGGAATTTAAACTACACTCACAAAGGTCCAAGCTTGCGATGTAAATTACGTTCAATGTTGCTCATTTCGGTACTTGCTCGATTGAGTTGAATCCTTTCCTTCGTCATGCTTTGCTCCTCTCGATTTTTCGATTTCAAGAACATGTTCATCATCTCAAGAGAAAGAAATGAATAAGTAAGAGAAATGAGGTAAGAGAAGTGTAGGAGATAGGATATAATAGCAAAAAGAAAATGGAAAAACAAAATGAAAATAGGGGGAAAGGGACTTTTGCGGTCAAACCCGGGAAGAGAGGGTTGACCGCAAACGAATAGGCATAAAACCACTCTTCATTTGCGACCGAATTTCGGTCGTGCGACCCAAATTGGGTCGTGGTTTAGGTCGTGGTCTGTTCTGTCCCCCGGGCTTGGCCCGGGCCTTTCCGGGCCGGTCCGGGACGGGAGTCGGTCCTCCCCCCTACTCTCGAGTCCTCCGAACACAATGCAATCGACGGAATCGAATTCCGAAAAGTTTTTCTATTTTTTTTCGATTTTACCGCCGAACTGCACAAAGTTAGAACTTAGACCCTCAAAATTTTTCTAAGTGTTGGAAAACAAGACTTGAAAATTCTCAAAATTTTTCTAAGGCATGAAATTGCCAACTTGAAAAATCTCAAAAATTTTCTAAGGCATAGGAAAGCATCCAACACTTAGAAATATTTTTCCACAACATTTTAACCCACTCTCACTCTTATTCGACTAAAATGACTAAACTTAAAGAAAACGAGAAAATAAAGGATACGTGCTGGGGTGCCTCCCAACGAGCGCTTTGTTTAACGTCGCTAGCTCGACGATACCTCAACAGAGCTCATGGATCTTGGAGCAACGAGACCGTGGCCTCTTCAATATCCGCACGGAAGTAATGCTTGATTTGGTGACCATTGACCTTGAAAGTTGTGCCATCATCCTTTAAAAGCTCGAATGTCCCATTCGGATAACATCTATAGATCGAATAAGGCCCGGTCCATTTTGAACGAAGCTTCCCGGGAAATAACTTCAAACTAGAGTTGAAGAGAAGAACGGCATCCCCCGGACTAAATTCTCGGCTTCGAATTCCACGATCATGAAACTTCTTTGCTCTCTCCTTGAAAATCCTTGAGTTCTCATAAGCTTCATTCCTCCATTCATCAAGCTCCACCAATTGATCTTGCCTTGCAAAACCGGCTTCCTTGAACTCAAAATTGATTCGTCGTGTTGCCCAATAAGCCTTATGCTCTAACTCAACCGGGAGGTGACATGATTTGCCAAACACCAATTGATATGGAGACATACCGATAGGCGTCTTGTACGCCGTTCGATACGCCCATAGAGCATCATCGAGCCTATTAGCCCAATCCTTTCGGTTTGCAACCGACTTCTCAAGAATTTGCTTGATCTCTCGATTGGCTAACTCGGCTTGGCCATTTGCTTGAGGATGATATGGCAATGTGACCTTGTGCTTCACACCATACTTAGCCAAGAGGCTACCAAGCCAACGATTGTTGAAGTGTGACCCCCCATCGCTAAGAAGTGCCCTCGGGGTTCCAAACCGAGATAAGATATACTTCTTAAGAAACTTAATCACCACTTTAGAATCGTTGGTAGCCGTAGGAATGGCCTCCACCCATCTCGAGACATAGTCCACCGCAAGCAAGATGTAAGAGTAACCATTAGAGACGGGGAAAGGTCCCATGAAGTCAATCCCCCAAACATCAAAGAGCTCTACCTCAACCATGATGTTTTGAGGCATCTCATCACGTTTGGTGATTGTTCCCAAGCGTTGGCATCTATCACAACTCTTCACATAGGCGAGGCAATCTTTGAAAATCGAAGGCCAATAGAATCCGCTTTGAAACACCTTCATCGCGGTTCGATTTGCTCCAAAATGCCCTCCACATGGTGAACTATGGCACTCCTCTATGATCTTATTCCAATCATTTTGGCCAACACATCGTCGGATAATGCCATCCGCACATCTCCTCCACAAATATGGTTCTTGCCAATAGTAGAATTTGACCTCACGAAGGAACTTCTTCTTCTCATATGACTTCAAATCCGGAGGTAACTCATGAATGACCAAGAAATTTGTAATATCGGCATACCATGGAGTATAAAGCTTCAAAACAAGAAGTCTCTCATCCGGAAAACCATCCACAATCTTGGAGTCCTCGGAATCACCCTCAATAGGGTTCTCAAGTCGAGACAAGTGATCCGCTATCACATTTTCACACCCTTTTCTATCTTGATTGGTGTGTAAATGTTAGGATTTTCGTAGTGTTTTCGAGTCCGTTTTCGTAATGTTTTAGTGTCTTTGTGTGTGTTTATGGCTATGATTCGTTTGTTTGGAGTTCTTTGGTACTTGTAGGTGATTTTGGATGAAAAGGAGCGGAAACGGGTTGAAAAGGCGAAAAGACGGAGTTTCGGACGAACGAGGACAGATTGGAGATCTGGACGCCGTCCAACCCAATCTGGACGCCGTCCAGAAGCACGTCCAAGAAGGGCTGGACGGGCGTCCAGTGTTGAAGCAAACGTGTGAAGATTGAAGAAGTGGACGCCGTCCAAGACCATCTGGACGCCGTCCAGACCGCACCTGGACGCCGTCCACGATCCATCTGGACGCCGTCCACAGTCATGGTTGAGTAATCTTACAGTGTCAGCTTCTGGACGCCGTCCAGAATAAGCTGGACGCCGTCCAACTTAGGCGGCCAGCAAATCTTTCCTTATTTATCTAGGTTTTTACCTAGTATATATATGCCATCCCTTGTACACGAATTTAATCATCTTTTAGACATCTTTTAGCATATTTTAGCTTTAGTTTTCAGATTCAAATACTTTAGTTTAGCTTTCTATTGTTCGGATCCGGATTCGTTCTTCGTTTATTTCAATTTAATTCAAGGCGTTTATTTAATTCAAGTTCTTCGTGCGTCGTCTCAATTTTCGTAAGTTCTTTTATTGCTTTTGTTTACTCGTTTTAATTGCTTGTTTTCGTTTTAGATTCGTTTTCTTAATTGCTCCGTTTAAATTCCTTAGTTTAATTTCGTTGTTTCGATTTCTAGTTTTAAGTTTAGATTCGTTTTCCTTCGATTTCAATTCCTTCGTTTTTCAAAGTTTTCAAGTTAGATTAATTTGCTTTTAATTTTCAGATTTCAATTCATTATGTCTAGATTTATTTATGCTTCTTTCTTTGCTTTCGTTTCCTTCGTTGCTTTCTTTATTGCTTTCTTTTCGATTCTTGCCTAGGTAGATTTAATTGCTTTCTTCTAGTTTAATTCTTAGATTTATTTATTGAGTTCTAGATTAGTTATTTAATTGCTTTTATTTACTTGCTTTGATTTATTTTATTTGCCTAGGATTTAAAACAAAAAAACCCAAAATATTCTTTACTTGCTTTCTTAGTTTTAGGTTTACTACATAATTAATTGCCCTGTTAAGTTTTCCTTGAGATTCGATACTTTGGTTTTACTTGCTAGTGCTACGATAGGATTTCGTTCTATTGCGAACACTTTTTAGTGAAACAAATTTTGGCGCCGTTGCCGGGGAAAACTTTAGGCTTTTGATTGTGTAGTATTTTTATTTGCTTTATTTTTATTTGTGTTTATTTCGATTTCTTATCTCTCCCACTCGGTGCGTTTAACCCTTTTGTTGAGTGTTGCTTATGCATGGTCGCCGAAGTCTTCAAAGTAATTTAGCGCCCTACGTCGACAACGTCCATCAAAGGAAAGCGATCTTAGCCGCGAAGGAGAAGGAGGAGATTGATTCTCAAGACTTTGGTTTAGTCTTGTTGTTTGCAGAGCCCGAAGCCATGGCAGCTAGAGTCATGGGCGATTTTGCTCGCCCCACATTCACAGCCACCACTTCGGCGATTGTCCTGACGGAAGCGGTCAGGAATCATGAGCTTAAACCTCACCACATGGCGTTGCTTCCTTCCTACCACGGGCTGGCCAACGAGGATGCGTTGACGTTCATCAGAGAGTTTTGCACGGTGGTGCAAACTTTCCCACTCGCGGGACTCACGGAGGACACCTTGAAGATGAAGTGCTTCCCGTACACCCTCAAGGATCGAGCAAGGTCGTGGTATTTGGCGCTCCCGGCCAACTCTCTCGCCACATGGAATGCGGTGTGCGAGAAGTTCATGCTAAAGTACTATCCCAACCGCAAGACTCAAGAGGTGCGGTCAAAGATTATGAATTTCTCCCAACACAACGATGAGCCATTTCACGAAGCATGGGAGAGGTTCCAAGAGCTGCTCCAACAATGCCCTCATCATCAAATGGCACCGGAGTTGCTTTGGCAATATTTCTACGACGCCCTCAACCAAACTTGCCAATTCATGGTGGATAGTTCGGCCGGAGGCAACATAGCGGTCAAGACAGCTGAAGAGTTGAAGGATATTTTCGAGACGCTTGCTGCGAGTTCTCAACAAAAATCAGTTAGACCGAGGAACGTGGAGGCGAGTGCAATTTCGATGAGCCCCGACTTGAAGAAGCAAATTGCCGACATGTATAGGGATCTCGAGAATTTGAAGGTTAAGCAAAGTGCACCGGCCCCGAAGGAGGAAGAGAGGAAGCCCGATCAATGCGAGATTTGTGGAGAGCTTGGACACATCAAGGAGGTGTGCCACAACATGGGGGAGTTTCAGTACGAAGGAGGAGCCGAGGTCTACGCCGCTCAAGGATACCCACCTCATCAAGTACCACATCAAGGATACCAAGGGGGATACAATGGACGCTACCAAAATCCGAGGCCGACACAAGGGCAAGGTAACCCCCCTACCTATCCGAATAGGCGTCCTCCACCATATAATAACCCCTATCCTCCTCTACCAAATCCCTACTACCCTCAACCTCCACCATATTATCCACCCCCTCAATACCCTCCAAATCCATATTATCCACCACCTCCATATTACCCTCCTCAATCGAATCCTACACCACCACCACCATACCCGAACTCTCGACCTCAAGGACCTCCACAAAAGCCTCCCGCCGATGAGGATCGTTTCCATGCACTTGATGCAAACATGAAGCGGCTCGAGACGGCCATTGGCCAAATTTCTGGATCTATGCACTTGATGCAACAACCGGGGCGGATTCCGAGCCAAGGGATTCAACCACAACAAGCCAACGAGGTGCAATATCCTCCATATGTTCCTCCCGTTCCACCCCACCAAGCTCATGCAATCACGGTGTTAGAAGGCAATGGTGTCACGAGGCCGTCCCAAAGGTGTTCAAGTGAAAGGAGGAGCCCGAGCGAGCATTGGAGCGACGGCAAAAATCGGGCAGTGCAAGGATCTGGACGGCGTCCAGGTTGGACGGCGTCCAACTTTGGACGGCCGTCCACCGCTTCTGGACGAGCACCCAAAGCGCACCAACATCTTACAAACTCAGGATCTGGACGGCGTCCAGATTATGTTGGACGGCGTCCAACCCCTCACACTTCGATTCCAGCAGCTTCCGAAGTTGGACGTCCGTCCAACCCCGACGAGCAACGCAAGAAGCCCGAGGAACCTGAGAAGGAGCCCGAGAAAGAGTCCCCACCTCTACACATGACTTCCAAACCTTATGTGCCTCCCATTCCTTTTCCAAGTCGTGTGAAGAACAAGACGCTCAACCCGTATGTTCCACCTTTTCGGAGCGTCGTGAAAAAGGAGAAGAAGGATTTCGAGCCTATCAGTTCGTTTCCTAAACGAGGAGATCCGGGAGGTTTCGACTTGAGCATTGTTTTGGATAGTGGAGAGACCGTCTCGGGATTGATGGACTTAGGAGCTGCGGTGAATTTGATGCCACATTCTATTTTCGAGAAGATTAACTCAAGAGTCCTTCAACCTACCGACATGCGCATTGAGCTGGCAGACGGCACCGTGAGGAGTCCATTGGGAGTTGTTGAAGATGTCACTGTCCTCGTTGGTGGACTTCGAGTCGTTACCGACTTCGTCGTGCTTCACGAAGGCAAGGGAGCTAAGAGCGCAACCGGTGATCTACTTTTATTGGGACGACCATTCATGGCCACTACTCGAGCTCGGATTGATGTAGGTACCGGCACATTGAGCATGGCCGGTGAAGGAGGTTCGGTAACATTCTCGATCTTTGGAAAATCACCTTCTATTCCTAGTTCATCTTTTCATTTATGCTCTTATGTTAAGCTTGCTAACCCTTGTGTTGAGGGAAATATTTGTGAGATTTTTGACAAGGGAGCGGCTCTAGAAGAATTCTTTGAAGATGAGGAGTCCTTTGAAGATGACGAGTTCTTTAGTTGTGTGGATGAGGAAGAGGATGTAATCGAGCAATATCTGGGGAATTTGGAGGAGGTTGATGAAGTGGAAGAGGAACACTTGAACCATGCATCGAAAGAGGAAGTTGTCGTTAACTCTTTTCTTTCTAACCTCACCAATTGTGTTACAGCTTTTCTTGCAGAGTTTAAATTGACGACATTTAAGGAAGAGTTCGAACTAAGTGTGGGGGAGTCAAGAGTTGATCATAACCGAGTTCTTCGAGATTTGTCGAAAACGGAGAGTGGATATGTCGCGAGGAGTACCAACACGTCGCTTGGTGCTACGGGGTTCGGTTGATCGTAGTTTTTTGGTACGTCAAGCTAATGACGTTAAACAAGCGCTTGGTGGGAGGCAACCCACGTAAAAAAAATATAAATATGTAGTTTAGGTTTCATTTTTCTTGTTATTTTCGTATTTTCGTTTGTTTTCTTTTTGGGTTTTCGTGCAGGGATTGATATATAAGGATTGGCGAGAAGAGAAGTCGAGAAGAGGAGCAAAACACAATTTTTGGGCAGTCTCGAGGGTTGGACGCCGTCCAACTTGAAGCTGGACGCCGTCCAACTAACCACGACACAACTCAGTACAAGGGTTGGACGCCGTCCAACTCAAGTTGGACGCCGTCCAACTTGAACGGGCTCCCCAATTTTGCTAGATTTCAAATACTTTTCGATTTTACCCTAACTTCCTCCACTTCTCACTTCTCTCACGACCTTTTCTCTCTTTCACTTGTGAATTGCAGCAGCCACGCCGCTCGTCGCCGCCGTTAGCCGCTCCTCGCCGCCGCCGCCTGCTTGCTGCTGCCGCCACGTTTTTGCTGCTGTTGCTGCGCCATTTCTGCTGCTGCCACCGCCGCTTACTTACCGCCGGTTTCTGCCACCACCCGCATCGCCACGTCGTCGCCGTTCAAGGCCGTAGCTGTTACAGCCACCACCGCTCCCAATTCCCGTCGGAAAATCAGCCCACGCCCAAATTCCAGGTTGGACGCCGTCCACCCTCTTTCTGGACGCCGTCCAGAATTCAAGTCTGTTCCGGCGCGCGATTTCTTCCGTTCCTCCCGTTCTCGTCCTGTCTTCTTCCCTCAGCCTTCTACTTCAACCATGGCACGTGGGAATGCATTCAACAACGCCCGGATCGACCGTCTCGAGGCCGATCGGCCCACCGGAATCACTCCGCAACAACTAGGTATACTCCGAGGCGTTCCGTTTTCCACTGAACGGATCGCCACGACCCATATTTACCTTCGTTTACATGAACTTGAAATTAGGCCTCCTAGACATTTTCGTATGAATTTTCTTCGTAATTTGCCGGTGTGGAATACACTTAGAGGGTACTTGAATTGTTTGGGATTGTCTACTTTGGTGTCGAGTGCGTGGGATGGCCATTCTAGTCTTTGTTTGGAAATGTGCAGTAGTTTTAGGTTGAAATTAAATGAGGGAGGGGAGTTATGCATGTTTTGTACTTTTAATGGTGAATTGGTAGAAATCACTAGGGCGGTGATGAATGAGGTTTTTGGATTCCATAATGATGAGGATTTGATTGAATTCGTTCCTCCAACTTTTGATGTGGCTGCTGCTTGGTATGAACTGTCGGGGGTAGCAAATTATAAGGCTTCGGGGGTTCCTAGTGCATTTATTCGTGATGATGCTTTACTTATCCTTCACCGTTTCTTGTCTTGCATGATAACTGCTAAGAAGGAACATAGTAAAGTTAATGCTGTTGAGATATATTTGCTTACTTGCGCTAGGGATGGTACTCGTGTTGGTTTAGCCCCGTTTATTTGGGCCCAGTTGACTAACGTACAATTCAAGAGGGGAGCACACCCTACTTTGAGTTACATTGCCACAGGTCTAGCTCGCCATTTCGGAGTCAACGTTGCAGAATGTGAAGGGCTAACCCCGAGCCAAGAGATCACTCCTTCC
Source organism: Thymus mandschuricus (assembly GCA_029379335.1). NCBI lineage: Eukaryota > Viridiplantae > Streptophyta > Magnoliopsida > Lamiales > Lamiaceae > Thymus > Thymus mandschuricus. Next base: position 41,390,700 of record CM057071.1, read on the forward strand.
GACTTCATCAGGGCCCATCTCATGATTTCCCCGACCGAGTTCATTCCTGTGCAAGAGCGCCCTTCGGTGAGAGCTCATTACGAAAACCTTAGGCGACGAGGGATTGTACACGAGGAGGCGCAAGCTCACGAGGCCGAAGGTGATGAAGAAGAGCAACAAGAAGAGCAGCACGAGGAGCACCAAGAGGTCCCGGGAGATGACGAGCCCTTAGCTCGCTATTTCACACGACGCGATCGTGTTCGGGCCCGGCAGGCCATGGAGGCCGAGATTCCTCCGTATTGGGCAGAATTTCAACAATGTATGTTTGCTCGTTTCGATTCATTATCTACCCAAATGACGGACTTGTCTACCCAAGTGTCGGGCTTGAATAGCCGGGTGTCCCACATGGAGGGTCATTTGACGAGGTATACAGACTTTTCGGTTGCCTCTACCTCCACTCCACCGGATCCAAACGACCCTCGTTGGTGGTCTCCTTACGATCCCCGATGGAATGAACCACGGTTCGGAGGTCCTTTCAACTAGTCTTAGCCAAGTTTGTGTCTTTTATTTTTGTTTGAGTCTTTTATTGTTTTTCTCTTTATTGTGTTCGATTTTACGCTTTGGTATTTGTGTTTTGTGTTTGTTTTGTAGGTGATACTTGGAGTCTCTCGAGATTTGGGTATTTGTGTTCGTCATTATGCGATAAGTTCTTTCTTTCCCTTTCCTTTTATTTTTCTCGCAATGGGGACATTGCTTGATTTTAAGTGTGGGGGGGGGTCTTTGAACTTTTGGCATGTAGTTTTTAATTTTGTTGAGTCTTAGGAGTTAATTGAGTCATTGAGTCAAATGAGCATGTGATGATAGTATTGTGGACTTGGCCAATGATAGAGAATTGCGTTGATTTTTGGGAAAAAAAAATTCATGATCTTTATTATGCATGGAACCTTGGCGAAGCGACGCATTTTATTTGATGAATTTGATGTATGCTATGATGTCGGGAACTAGTTAGTTTGAACCCGTGAGATTTGAGCTATTTGTGCATATTTATGCCTATTCTTTGATTGAGTGATCGTGCATGCTTCATTGTTTCTAGAACTTGCCTTGTTTCTCCATCAAGACCTTAGTATATTTACGAACTAGGAGATGATCTTAGGCCATTCTTTCATAGCCACATGATTCCTATACACTAACCTTGTTCATAATCCTTTGTTTACCCCTTTTGAGCCTTTATTAGCCGTTCTTTGTGAAACCGGATGATAGGAGGTTTGGATGATTATGGGTATCCTTAGTTGTAGTTGGTGATATGGAAGGAGATAATTGAAAAATACTTGTTGTGGTGTAGAAGGAGAGAAAGAAAAGAAATTTTAGATGCTTGTTTAAGTGTAGTTAGCTATCCCTATAAGCTTAGAAAAAAAAAAGAGAATAAAAAAAATAGAGCCTTTGTTCAAATTAGAAAGAACATGTATTAGTTGAGCTCTAGAGAAAAAAAAAAAAAGAAAAAGAAAAAAATAAGCATAAGGGGATAGTTAGCTTTGACTTGTATAGTTTAGCATCTTTGAGTTTGTAATTGGTGTGTTGGAGGGTAGAAGATGGAGATTTAAATCCATACTTTGGTTGAAGTTGAAAAAGAGGTTGATGATTTAGAGCATTTTGAGTCACTTAGCCTATATATTCCCTACCTTAACCAATGTCCCTACATTACAAGCTTATACAAAGACCTTTTTGATCTTAGTTTGTAAGTATTACATTAGGTGGAGATGTTGAGATTGAAGGCAAGCCTATGGTAAACATGTTGTATTGCATTGATGTTGAGTGAACCTTCTTGATGTGCATTATATTACATCTTTTCTTTGAGAGAGTTGAGTGTTCACTTTCATATACAAAATTTCACATGTTTGGGAGTGTTCTTTGATGGATTAGCATACTTTGAATTAGTTGAGTAGATTGTGTTGATTGATGCTAAGGTTGTGTGCATAGTTTTGATCATGAACATGAGAGTTGTTTTTTTTGAAAAGCTTTGAGGCCAATATAGTTCACGATACTTGAGTCTATTGTTTGTTTTGTTTTGCTTGAGGACAAGCAAAGGTCTAAGTGTGGGGGAGTTTGATTGGTGTGTAAATGTTAGGATTTTCGTAGTGTTTTCGAGTCCGTTTTCGTAATGTTTTCGTGTCTTTGTGTGTGTTTATGGCTATGATTCGTTTGTTTGGAGTTCTTTGGTACTTGTAGGTGATTTTGGATGAAAAGGAGCGGAAACGGGTTGAAAAGGCGAAAAGACGGAGTTTCGGACGAACGAGGACAGATTGGAGATCTGGACGCCGTCCAACCCAATCTGGACGCCGTCCAGAAGCACGTCCAAGAAGGGCTGGACGGGCGTCCAGTGTTGAAGCAAACGTGTGAAGATTGAAGAAGTGGACGCCGTCCAAGACCATCTGGACGCCGTCCAGACCGCACCTGGACGCCGTCCACGATCCATCTGGACGCCGTCCACAGTCATGGTTGAGTAATCTTACAGTGTCAGCTTCTGGACGCCGTCCAGAATAAGCTGGACGCCGTCCAACTTAGGCGGCCAGCAAATCTTTCCTTATTTATCTAGGTTTTTACCTAGTATATATATGCCATCCCTTGTACACGAATTTAATCATCTTTTAGACATCTTTTAGCATATTTTAGCTTTAGTTTTCAGATTCAAATACTTTAGTTTAGCTTTCTATTGTTCGGATCCGGATTCGTTCTTCGTTTATTTCAATTTAATTCAAGGCGTTTATTTAATTCAAGTTCTTCGTGCGTCGTCTCAATTTTCGTAAGTTCTTTTATTGCTTTTGTTTACTCGTTTTAATTGCTTGTTTTCGTTTTAGATTCGTTTTCTTAATTGCTCCGTTTAAATTCCTTAGTTTAATTTCGTTGTTTCGATTTCTAGTTTTAAGTTTAGATTCGTTTTCCTTCGATTTCAATTCCTTCGTTATTCAAAGTTTTCAAGTTAGATTAATTTGCTTTTAATTTTCAGATTTCAATTCATTATGTCTAGATTTATTTATGCTTCTTTCTTTGCTTTCGTTTCCTTCGTTGCTTTCTTTATTGCTTTCTTTTCGATTCTTGCCTAGGTAGATTTAATTGCTTTCTTCTAGTTTAATTCTTAGATTTATTTATTGAGTTCTAGATTAGTTATTTAATTGCTTTTATTTACTTGCTTTGATTTATTTTATTTGCCTAGGATTTAAAACAAAAAAACCCAAAATATTCTTTACTTGCTTTCTTAGTTTTAGGTTTACTACATAATTAATTGCCCTGTTAAGTTTTCCTTGAGATTCGATACTTTGGTTTTACTTGCTAGTGCTACGATAGGATTTCGTTCTATTGCGAACACTTTTTAGTGAAACATATCTCTAATCTCCATATCAAACTCTTGCAAGAGAAGAATCCATCGAATGAGATGAGGTTTAGCATCTTTCTTTGCAATGAGATGCCGAATAGCGGTGTGATCCGAATAGACAATAGTGTGGTTGCCAACAAGATAAGGCCGAAACTTCTCAAAAGCAAACACCACCGCAAGGAACTCTCTCTCGGTAGTTGTGTAATTCTTTTGAGCCGAGTCTAATGTTTTGCTTGCATAGTGTATAACTCGGAACAAGTTATCCCGCTTTTGGCCAAAAACCACCCCTATCGCCCAATCACTAGCATCACAATCAATGATAAAAGGCTCTTCCCAATTTGGAGTAATCAAAACCGGAGTGGACACTAGAGCCTTTTTCAACTTCTCAAAAGCAACTAGACACTCATCATCAAATACAAACTTGGCATCCTTCTCAAGTAGGTGGAAAAGAGGCTTCGTGATTTTAGAGAAATCTTTGATGAATCTTCTATAAAAATGTCACAGCCCGCCCGCCACAACTTGGGCCGAGCGAGGCCGCGACTTAAGAAAAGGAAAAAGGCGAAATAAATTAAACGAACGACATGAGGTGGAACGGTGTGAAAACTCAATATTAGATTTAAGTCGAACTTCCCATCATTCGTCGAGAATGAATGGGGAAAAACTGTTATTCTACAATATGAAGTACAACATGAAATACGCGGAAGCACTGTTCAAGAAAGAAGTCATTATCTATGATGGACCAATATGTTGCAACGATATACAGAACTGAACTGAGTCTATCTACATAAGAATCACAGCGGAAGAACGTGAGATGCATGTATGGAGACATGCACCACCAAGAGGCTTCAACACTCTAATACTCGACAAAGTTCCTTTGGCAACTTCACTTCACCTGTTCAACCTGCACGTGGGAAATATGTACAGGGCTGAGTACTTTGAAGTACTCAGTGGGCTCATGCCAAAACATTTTATTGTCAGCTATTAAAGTGAGACATAGGGGTTTTAGGAAAAACCTATGCTCACGAAAATACTTTAAATCAAAAGAAAAGACTCTTGCAAACTATGTAATAGAAATCCATCATATTGAGCTGGGGTGTATCCGGAGAGGTTGGCCACCCTCCCGGATACCTGACCGGCCAATATTGTAGCTCACGGTCAACTGAGTGCACTAACTCACCGAGATCTTGACCTCGGTGAGCCCGAATCGTAATGATAAACTGAGGTATAAGCCTTCTCATATAGATCTTATGCAATACAGACATTTCATGGCATGACAATACTTTTAAGAAAAGAATTTAAAACACGAGAAACATTTTAGTTCTTCTGAAGGCCCACCTCGATAGCTTTCCTTTCCTGGTCATATTTATATAACTCTGAGCGCCGCCTTAATCTCGGCCTTCTCCTTCGCCTATCCTCGTTCAACGAACATAAAATGAGAGACTTGAAATGAAATCGATAATCTTATCGATCTATGCGAAGGCTGTCTTTTATCGAGGTTATGACCCCTTTTACTGATAGGTCTATTTTACTGATAGATCTCTTTTAACATTATCATGGTTATTCTTTTAATTGAGAGTTTCTCGATTCTCATCTGAAATTGATCACTTCGATCGGTGCTTGTGTCTTACTGTCTTTTCATCCTCGACAGAAATCGTAGGATATTCGATTAAGCCATCAATGAAGCTTAGTGATTTTATTACACGTTATAAGTGGTCTACACTTATAAGATAAATATTACTCAGCTAAATCTTATCGAAGGATATAAGTGGTCTACACTTATAAGATTAACATAACTGTTGTCACTGGGCTTGATTTAATCATTAATAGGGCTTCGCATTTCTATTACGTGTTATAAGTGGTCTACACTTATAAAGCTGTTATATTTGAACTTGGTTGATTAGATCAACATTAATAATTATTAGAGGCCCAATAGAATTATTAGGGGTTTAAGCCCAGTCACTTAAGCTTGGATATTAATAAATCAATCCTGATAAATTATTACGTTTGGCTTTCGTTTCTTGATTAAATTATCTGCTCATTTAAATAATTATCGGCCCATTAAGTAGTCATCAACCCGTCAAATCTTGAAGCCTCGGCCCAACTGAATAATAAATCCGTCCCGACAACAACTGGATTTGAGCTTCGATCCAACTGAATATCAATTCCGGCCATGTAAATCGTTTATCTCGGAAAATTACTAACTCGAGCTCGGGAAATTATTACGTGCGGCCCTCGTCTTCTGATTTAAATATCGGCCCAATGAAATATCCTGGCCCAACTGTTGAATAAATTCAGCCCATCTGTTCTTTAACTTCGGCCCAATTCTCGGCCCGATAATTCTTGTCAAGTCCGGCCCAGATTACTGCTTCGGCCCAACTGAATATTAGTCCCGGCTCATCTAATCCCGTCGAGTCCGACCCAATTTAATTTCTACGGCCCATCAAAGTAATTAATTCGACCCAACGATTCTCCCGGCCCGAGTCCAGATCGGCCCGATAGCTAAAAGTCCGGCCCGTCATTTAATCTATCTCGGCCCATCAACCCGGCCCGTTTTCATACTTGGCAAAACACTCTCCCTCTCTTTCTTCCTCTCACTCTCTACGCGTCTCTCTCTCTCTGCAGCTTCTCCGTTCGCGGCTTCTGCCGCCGGTGTTTTGCTTCCGCCGTCGTCCACCGGCGGTGAGCCTTCCCTCGAGGAGCCACTGTCCGATCCCCTCGTATTTCTTCCCAGATTCTCCCAATTATTGATTGATTGAAGGGGAAATCTAATTTTGCAGATTTGGGGAAAATCGGAGAGACCCGTCGGGTTTCATCTTCTCCGGCGCCGGCCTCGCCTCCGTCAATGCAGTGCGCTGGCGCGCCCTTCTTCCCAGTTCACGGCTCCTCTGCTGGTTGCGCGGTTTGCCCCGTGTCATTGCGTCGCTGTGCCCCTGCTGCTGTCGTCCGAAGCCGCCGCGCCGTCTCTGGCCGGCGGCGCATGTCCTGCCGTGGCTCGCCTGCCCCGTTCACGTCATTGTCCTAGCCTTCGTGGCTAGGGCATACTCCCGTCGTCCACTGCCTGCTTCCGCCCCTCGCTTTCTCTCTCTGATCTGTTTCCCGTCGGCGGTGGTGATGCCGTCGCCGACTTCTCCTCCTCCTCTCCTCCTCCTCTCTCTGACCTTCTTCTCTATCTCTAATTTGCAGGGTATCCTCGGCATCCGCCGGTGCTGCAGCTGCTCTGTGAAGGCCGTCGCCGGCCGGGCAGTCTCCGGTAAGGCTCGGGAGATGCTCGGGTGCCCCGGCGTTGCCTCCAGTCACTCCCGGTCTCTCTCCTTCTTCCGGGCAGGTTCGATTCTTCTCCCTTTCCTCCCATTTTCGATTCGTAATTCGAATATGAGTTATACTTGTTGATTTAGAGGGTTAGGGTTTGATTAGAGGCATTTAGAGACTGATTTTGTCTTGAATGTTTTATGCCTTAATTGGAAGCAAACTTCCAGATTTTGTATGCTTGAAATTGGTGTCTTTGTTGACTTGAAGTGTTAGATTGAGGATTATTATACATGCAATGTCTTAGGCCTTCTAGAGGAGGTTCTTATGTGATCTAAACATGCTTCAATTTCGATTCTTAGCCTCCAACATAACATGCATTGTCTCTAGGTGATTGCTATGCTTCTCATGTATCAATTTTGAGGTTTTAACTATGTTTCATGCTTGAAAAGGGGTGATAGAGTACTAGATTATGCTTCTAGTTGGTTTTTTGGTGGTTCTAATGGGGTTGCATGTTTAAAGGCTTATAGTTCTTAGAGAGAGTGATGAGGGGAGTCTTACTTGTAAATCTTAGAGATTGAAAATCTGAGTTCTTGAGCAAGATGGTGGCTGTCCCCTTTTAATCTTGCTTCGAAAACCTTCCCCTTCCTTCGTTCTTCACTCCTAGAGGAAAATGGAGGGGATTCGATGCTTGAACGAGCATCGACGGGCTGTTTTCCGGCCGCCCTCTTGGCTGGAAAATTGGCCTCCTCTCCTTGCTTTATATTTGTTCTTCATTTGCTTTCTATCTTGCTCCCTTGTTGTGATTACTTGATTGAGGGCTTATGGACTGATTTTTGTGAGTTCTTTGGTTGGGTAATGGAGGCTATTGTGAGAATTGGGGCTGCTCTCTCTCTCTCTCTCTCGCACAAGGAAGAAGGGAATGGTGAGTAGAGGCTCTTCTCTATTTGCTTTTTCTCTCCATGTTGTTGGATGATGGGTGATTGTGAAGTGCTTCTCACTTGTGTAGGTGGTATGGCTTCAAATGGAGAGAGGGGTTTGCATGGGTGACACGTGTGGTTTTTCTCAAGAATGGAGTGTTAATAGTCCTCTAATTGTGATTAGGAAGAATTAGTAGAGTTGAAATCCCAAATTGTGTTGGAAAATATGGGCGCCTACTGTCTAGGCGGAATCCGCCATTCTCCATTCTTTTCTTTTCCTTTATTCTTTTCTTTTTCTTATCTATTAATTGTAATAGAATATATTTATTTATTTTCCATGTATATGTGAACAATTATATCCACATAGAATATTATTGTGGGCTTGGAGCCATTAATCTTGGGCCCCTTTATATCTATTGTTGTTGGGTATTAAATCTGAAATGGGCTCCCTCTCTTGGGCCAATTAAATAAAATCGAACTAATAATCGTGAAGTGGGCTTCGATAATTAACTGGGCCTTGTACAACTAACTGGGCCTTGTACAATTAACTGGGCCTTGAATTCGGGTGGGCCTTGAAGTCAGATGGGCCTCGGCCCAAAAATAATAAAAGAATTTTTCTTTTACCGATTCGCTTAATCGGTCTTCTTTATTCAGTTCGGTTCTCGTTTCGGGAAGTTCTAATGTTACTAAACGTAACACTGCTAGTAGTGTTTCTTTTTCCTTTCTTTAAAACTTTATTTCACTCATAATAATACTTTCCATAATATTCTTAAATTCTCTTACTAAAATAATGCCGAAGTTTTTATTAATCACTACTAAAAACTGCGGTCATTACATCCTACACCCCTTACGAAAAATTTCATCCCGAAATTTACTTACCTTCTAAAACAATTCGGGGTATTTCTCTTTCATTTTGTCCTCCAACTCCCATGTGGCTTCCTCCTGTCCGTGGTGCTTCCACTGCACCTTCACTAAACGACTTTGCTTATTCCCAAGCTGCTGAATTGTTCCGATCTACGATGGCTTCAGGTTTCGTCTCGTAGCTCAAATCGGGTTCTATAACTGCTTCCTCCTGTCGAATCACATGTTTGGGGTCGAACACGTATTTACTTAGTTGAGATACATGAAATTCGTTGTGATCGCTTCCTAGGTTTGGAGGTAACACTGACCTGTACGTCACAGGTCCTACCTTCCCTAGATCTTCGTAAGGTCTGATGGAACGAGGTTTCAATTAGCCTTTGATTCTGAATCTGGTCATTCCCTTGGTGGTTGAATTTCCAGGGAGACCTTGTCTTCTGCTTCGAGGTGTAACTCGAATCTACATTGTCACCGTAAGACTTCTGGCTACTATGAGCTTCCTTTATCATATTTCTGATTAGTTGCTTTACTCAACCATTTCTTCGATCATACACTGATCTTAATTCTTTCTCATCTCCCACCTCATCTCAATAGAGTGGTGGTCTACACTTTATTCTTTGTGTGGTGCATTGCACGATACTGAGTCTATGGTGTATGGTGGGTTTAAGTAATTGAGCTAGGGTAATATCGTTTTCCAGTTTCTGCTTCCACCGGGTATCGCCTCCTTAAAAAGATCCTCGAGGTCTGACGGAACTGATATGTTAACCTTCACGATGCTAGTCTTATCTTCTCTAGATACTCGTAGGGTTCAAATAGACTGTTGTTGGTCTTCCTTTCGCGCTGGATCTAACTATTGTATAAAACGTGGAACTTCTTGGAAGACTTGGCTCCTAGTTCGAATCGTAATTCGATGTGTCGGTGTTAGTAGGTGGCTCATGTTCTTCTTAAGATTCTTTTATTCCGTCCCCAATCAATCCTGTGTACTAGCCTTTCAAATAACTATATTTATTTGGTCGGTCTGAGCTAGCCCCGTTGCCTTTAGGCCATATGCTCGTCATGATCCTCATCGTTCACAGGGATAAATATCTTCGTGATATACTGATCTAATCTGTACCGGTACTGGGCATGCTACGATTTCACAAGCCGCTATTTGCATTAAAGCACTGGCGCTTCAGTGGTCTGTACGAGCTCATCCAATCGTTAGGTGATAGCATTAGTCTATGAGCGTCTGGACCTTCTTCGTCGGTCTTAGGCAGTTTCCAAATTTTAATATACCTTAGTCATATACTTAAGTCCATGTACCCTTCTATCTACTCTTTTCGCGAGTGTAATCATGTGTCACTGATAATACTAGGGTCGGGATATCGATCGTTTCGAATTTGTACTTCGCTTGAGTCTATTTTCTCTTTGGTCCTTATGCTAGCCTAGCCATGATCTACTTCTTTACTGCAGTTAGCTTTATAATCGACGTATTAACTACTGTCAAATAGTTACTCATGCTCTAACTCGTTGGAGGAGGTTAATCATCTCTGGATCACTTGTAGTACTTAGCACCTTTACTCGTGGTTGTCTGTGTAAGGTAGAGATAAGTATCGTGCCTAAACTTTGCAATACGTGTTATATCGACAATCTTGATACTCCTCATAGAGGTATTACTATAACTATTTCCTGGTGTAGGAATATGGTCACAATATACATATAATAGTCGTTTCTCTCTCAAGAATTCGTAGTATACATTCTTCGGCCTGTGTAGTTCTTTTCTGCTGGTTGTCGGTTCTGAGCGTCGCTCTACTAACGTTAGATAGGGTGTTCTTATTTCCTTTTGTAGTTGTTTATGAATCTAGTGTATCTAGATGTAATGCCTCATAAGTTCGGCTGGTGTCGTACTTACTGATCAATTAGTCTGGGCACGAAGGTGATAGCGGCTCATTCATTATTCATTCACATATAACTATAACACTTTTAAGGCATCATGCGTGGGTGTCTGTCTCTGGGGAGATCTCATGGATTCTATTGTCTACCCTTCTTAATGTATCGTCTTACCTTTCATAAGTTGTAAAGAGGTATTCTCGAATAATAGCACGTTTCTTCCTTTCTAAGTGTCACTCAAGGCTTTCAAGGTTTCATTTTAGGCTTTAGCTCATCCGTCTCCCTTCATATTGCTTAGATGACTACTTGAGTCGATTTCATAACCCATATAGGGTCTCTACTCATTATCGTGAATACACTACACGACTGTGGTTTTTCCTTTTAGCGGGACATTCTGGGTTGAGCATAATCTCATACTCAAGCTTCATGATATACGTGACTCGAATTTTTTTTTTTTATCTTTAGTCGTCTATTGTATGCACTAATGCACTTTGATGTTACTGCGGACCAAAAGTTCCCATTTCTATTACCATCCTTCTCGAGGCTAACTTACATCTCTATTAGAGATTTTAGAAGTTCTAGTTAGGTGGTCTCACTGTCTTATTTAGTAAGCTTTGATGACGGGGCAATAATTACTTCTTTGAAATGAAACCAAAGGTTTCAGTCATATAGTTTTCCACCTAATAAATCACTTCCTCACTTACTCGATCAACATTCCTTCTATATGTTTTAACGACCTCGTGTGTTTGTTCTTTACATACTGATAATTATGTTCCTGGAACACTTAAGATATGGATTCTTATTATCTCAAAGGATTTACGAAGATAGTATTATGGTTTTAATTATCTACTCAAACCTCCAGTATGTATTAGGTATCTTGGCATGTCGATTACTCACACTACTTTTTGGTTAAGAATTAATTCTGGATGGTTTTCGTTCGACTCTTATAGCATGAGGATTTTAGTAAAAAAAATTTTCTTCCACTAACATCTTTTCTTACGATGCGATTAAATTACCCCAAGACAATAATGGGTTCATCTCAATCCAATATTCCTTACGACTTGTTGGTTAGTTAAGGTCGTATCCCAACTATTTTCTATATGTGTTAACCAACTCCTTGGACGACAATTATTCAAGCTATGGTTTTCCTCTCAGAAAAAATTTGTCCTTCGTCCAATTTATTGTTCCTTATAGCTCGTTGGTTAATGATCACCGTCACATCCCAAACTATTTTACATATAAGTTAACTGACTTCTTAGACAACCATGGCTTTTTTTTTTTTTTTTTTAAAAGAAGTTTGTCCCTCATATATGCTATTAGGTCACCTCTTCATTGATTAGTATACTTTTACACTAGTCCTTGTCCAATCTGATTCCAACGTACGTCGTTACTATCGGTGTGCATTTCATTCCTTTCTATTATGCGGTTGTGGTCTCTCAGGTGTCCCATAACCATGTTTAGACCCTCTAGACTTACGCCTCATTCAATGCTTATCCCCTTTCGCGCTTCTTTCGCTCTATTGTCTATCTTGTACACTTTCTCGTGAAGGAAACTACACCAGGTTGCAATAATGGCAAATCTTTTATTGCTCACTTGAAGGTAGTACTTCTTGTTGTGTATATCTATTATATGAGCATCGTTCATACTGTTGTGGTGTTTCAAGGTCTTATGTCTATGTATGGTTACATAGTTAAAATTTTTATCCTGATTTACTTGTGGTTTAGTCTCGGTGGTCACGATCTTAGTGCACTTATCCTTTGATTCTTTCAAAGGTATGAGACATACGGTGGTCTCGTTCTGTACTCTTCTTGACAACTTTTCCTAACTCATGCTCTACACCAATTTTATTTATGACTTCCTCAAGGCTTTCTCGTTTCATATTACCTTCTATGGGGGAATCTTTTCCAACATTACCTCTCTTAGCATCCTTCAATATCTCGTATTTCGTAGTCTGCTACAATTCATTACTATGTCTGGCCGACTAATGTCATACTATAATTATTCCTCTCTGGGTGAATAATTTAGATCTCGCCATTTCCACATAACTTATGTCTAGTGAGGATTTATATTCTAGTCAGGTCCATGTCAATATTCTAAGAGGTTTCTGGTCCTCGAGCTGGGAGAAATCCCAATTAACGTCAGGTCACCGACCTCAATCATGGGACACTGTGTTTCCTTTAGTTGCTGGTTTAATCTGGATCTTAGGAATGATAACACGTCGTATATTTGACATGTATAGTACTTGACCTTGGGTTGTTTATGTTCTGATATTCTTATTATTTTCAATCTGTCGGCAGATTCCAAATTTTCATATCCGCAAGGATCTCGTCTGTTCAAGCTTCTTCTACTCATGTGTTTACTACTTCTGCTCTAATTTAGACTCTAATATTGTTAGCTCTTAGTGTCGGACTTATGGACCATCGGTGCACTTCTCTTGGGGAACTCCTTAGAGTATTTAACTTATTGGTTTTGCATTTTGTCATTGTATTTCTGTTTCTAGACTTGTTGGGGAGTCTGACTAGCTTTATGCCACTTACTATTGCATGCACCGCGATACTTGTTTCGATCCTCTGAATTCTGGCTTCACCCAACATATCTTTTTAATTTTACTTTTAAACTTTCCTTCTCTGAGTTACAAAATACAAAATCTTCCTTGGGAGGTGGTGAAGTTTATACTTTACCGTCACAGGTAAAACTAGTTAGCACCGCATTGTCAACTCGAGTCTCGTACGATACCTTTAACGGTTTATCTATCATACACCCCTTTATGCATGGACATCTAGCAACCCAAAAGAATGGGATGCTTTAAGTCATATTCTATAACTTGCAATTGATCTAATCCTCACGGTCTTATCACTCTAGGATGACAAACATGATCAAGATGAGATAAGAACATTGTGGGCTGGCTCTGAAAAGCATTCGTGTAAGGGTCCAAATTGGAATGTCACTTATCCAAAATAGCTCATCAAGGAATTACCAGACAAGTTCTGAAGAAATAACCAGAGGGTAGAAATGAATAGACAGGGTCATGGGAGGGGAACCCCTTTTTGTCGATACCCATCCGATTTCTTGTCTGATAGTGACGCTACCGAGAAAGAGATTATGTGAGGTGGCCAGTCCCACATAAGCATCCTTCCGGTCACATGAAGGAAAATTTGATTCTCATACACTGGTGACTTCTTGATTCAAAAGAATACAGAAGATCGAATAAAGCTCGATAAACAATTCTTTGGATCTGGAATTCCTCGACCCTACGTATATTACAAAGGTCTTTCTGGTTTCGAGAGGTTCAAGAGAGGGTTTCGAAGTTACAATGCATTAGAATGTAGGGTCTTCTTTAGTCTATGTACCTTCGTGAACACTCTAGTACTTCGCACTGGCGTAAAGGACCTTGACATATGAAATTGCGACTTACTCATTAGCGTTAGTAACGTAGAGTCGTTTCTAAGGATAATCATATTGCTTGTCTGCTGATATCCTAACGGAAATAGTTGCTAGATCACGATCCGAATGGATATGACTCTTTCTTCGACAGTCTCTTAGTTCTCGGCGTGAAGTTCCTCTACACGTCCTCAAGTCGTACTTGGAACGTAATTAGGCTAATGGTTCACTGTTTTTGTCATTAAATACCACGCCTTAGTCTCCTGTATCTTATAGTCTAGTCCCATCACCCATGAAAATTAAGCATATTATATCATTTTAGCTTCTAACTGATCTTGGATATCAATATCCAACCTTACGAGTTCATCTTTAGGCGCGGCTACTAATCTCAATTTTCTACACTCTTTGAGCATGATTTTCTACTCAGGAAGGTAGAGGCTAACACGTTCTATCATAATTGTTCTCATGAGTACAACATCGGGGAAACTGAGATTCTAACGTTTATATACCCGAGAGCTCTAAGTTGGACAAGACCTTAACCTTTCTATGATTTCTTTCTTCAATTTCTAGTAATGTTTTCTTCCTTTACCCATGGATGCAGAAACATCCAGGAAACTCTAGTGGACTTATCTTTATTATGCCACCATATAAAACTTTTAGTCCTGATAAGGTTCTGGTATCATTTCTTACTATCTTTAGGAAGCGCTAATTGAATGCGTTTCATTCCTTGCCGCACGGAGGTGGAAAAGTTAGAGACTCATGTCATTGATTCTAACGATACTCGTTCAAATCTTCTTAAACTTCTCGACTTGGCTCTCCTCGATCTGGCGCAACCTTTATTCATGTAATAGCCCCTTTCGGGGAGTTATCACTGCTTCCTTGAGTTGGCATTTCGTGTAGAGCTTCACTCGCTTCCTCGTCTCATCGTCCTTCTTGTGCCATATTCGAGGTTAGAATAATTTCTTCGCTCAAGCACTATCTTAATATGTGATAGAGGGAAAGCTCTTAGTTCAAGCGAGCTATGTTCTCTAGAAAGGCCTTGGCTTTTCTACTATATGTGAGCCCTATGTTATCTTATCTATGTTCTCATACTAGCATATGAGAGTTACCTCTTCTCTGTCCTGGTCGAGCATGATGCCGTGAAGTGCCGAGCTTTTGTCGAAGGACTTTACAAGTCTAGCGAATCAAGTCTAGACTTTACTGGAAGAAGAAGACTCTTGGATTTCAGAGCGAACCAAATGCTCTGATACCACTCTGTCACAGCCCGCCCGCCACAACTTGGGCCGAGCGAGGCCGCGACTCAAGAAAAGGAAAAAGGCGAAATAAATTAAACGAACGACATGAGGTGGAACGGTGTGAAAACTCAATATTAGATTTAAGTCGAACTTCCCATCATTTGTCGAGAATGAATGGGGAAAAACTGTTATTCTACAATATGAAGTACAACATGAAATACGCGGAAGCACTGTTCAAGAAAGAAGTCATTATCTATGATGGACCAATATGTTGCAACGATATACAGAACTGAACTGAGTCTATCTACATAAGAATCACAGCGGAAGAACGTGAGATGCATGTATGGAGACATGCACCACCAAGAGGCTTCAACACTCTAATACTCGACAAAGTTCCTTTGGCAACTTCACTTCACCTGTTCAACCTGCACGTTGGATATATGTACAGGGCTGAGTACTTTGAAGTACTCAGTGGGCTCATGCCAAAACATTTTATTGTCAGCCATTAAAGTGAGACATAGGGGTTTTAGGAAAAACCTATGCTCACGAAAATACTTTAAATCAAAAGAAAAGACTCTTGCAAACTATGTAATAGAAATCCATCATATCTGAGCTGGGGTGTATCCGGAGAGGTTGGCCACCCTCCCGGATACCTGACCGGCCAATATTGTAGCTCACGGTCAACTGAGTGCACTAACTCACCGAGATCTTGACCTCGGTGAGCCCGAATCGTTATGATAAACTGAGGTATAAGCCTTCTCAGATAGATCTTATGCAATACAGACATTTCATGGCATGACAATACTTTTAAGAAAAGAATTTAAAACACGAGAAACATTTTAGTTCTTCTGAAGGCCCACCTCGATAGCTTTCCTTTCCTGGTCATATTTATATAACTCTGAGCGCCGCCTTAATCTCGGCCTTCTCCTTCGCCTATCCTCGTTCAAAGAACGTAAAATGAGAGACTTGAAATGAAATCGATAATCTTATCGATCTATGCGAAGGCTGTCTTTTATCGAGGTTATGACCCCTTTTACTGATAGGTCTCTTTTACTGATAGATCTCTTTTAACATTATCATGGTTATTCTTTTAATTGAGAGTTTCTCGATTCTCATCTGAAATTGATCACTTCGATCGATGCTTGTGTCTTACTGTCTTTTCATCCTCGACAGAAATCGTAGGATATTCGATTAAGCCATCAATGAGGCTTAGTGATTTTATTACACGTTATAAGTGGTCTACACTTATAAGATAAATATTACTCAGCTAAATCTTATCGATGGATATAAGTGGTCTACACTTATAAGATTAACATAACTGTTGTCACTGGGCTTGATTTAATCATTAATAGGGCTTCGCATTTCTATTACGTGTTATAAGTGGTCTACACTTATAAAGCTGTTATATTTGAACTTGGTTGATTAGATCAACATTAATAATTATTAGAGGCCCAATAGAATTATTAGGGGTTTAAGCCCAGTCACTTAAGCTTGGATATTAATAAATCAATCCTGATAAATTATTACGTTTGGCTTTCGTTTCTTGATTAAATTATCTGCTCATTTAAATAATTATCGGCCAATTAAGTAGTCATCAACCCGTCAAATCTTGAAGCCGCGGCCCAACTGAATAATAAATCCGGCCCGACAACAACTGGATTTGAGCTTCGATCCAACTGAATATCAATTCCGGCCATGTAAATCGTTTATCTCGGAAAATTACTAACTCGAGCTCGGGAAATTATTACGTGCGGCCCTCGTCTTCTGATTTAAATATCGGCCCAATGAAATATCCTGGCCCAACTGTTGAATAAATTCAGCCCATCTGTTCTTTAACTTCGGCCCAATTCTCGGCCTGATAATTCTTGTCAAGTCCGGCCCAGATTACTGCTTCGGCCCAACTGAATATTAGTCCCGGCTCATCTAATCCCGTCGAGTCCGACCCAATTTAATTTCTACGGCCCATCAAAGTAATTAATTCGACCCAACGATTCTCCCGGCCCGAGTCCAGATCGGCCCGATAGCTAAAAGTCCGGCCCATCATTTAATCTATCTCGGCCCATCAACCCGGCCCGTTTTCATACTTGGCAAAACACTCTCCCTCTCTTTCTTCCTCTCACTCTCTACGCGTCTCTCTCTCTCTCTCTCTCTGCAGCTTCTCCGTTCGCGGCTTCTGCCGCCGGTGTTTTGCTTCCGCCGTCGTCCACCGGCGGTGAGCCTTCCCTCGAGGAGCCACTGTCCGATCCCCTCGTATTTCCTCCCAGATTCTCCCAATTATTGATTGATTGAAGGGGAAATCTAATTTTGCAGATTTGGGGAAAATCGGAGAGACCCGTCGGGCTTCATGTTCTCCGGCGCCGGCCTCACCTCCGTCAATGCAGTGCGCTGGCGCGCCCTTCTTCCCAGTTCACGGCTCCTCTGCTGGCTGCGCGGTTTGCCCCGTGTCATTGCGTCGCTGTGCCCCTGCTGCTGTCGTCCGAAGCCGCCGGGCCGTCTCTGGCCGGCGGCGTTCCGCATGTCCTGCCGTGGCTCGCCTGCCCCGTTCATGTCATTGTCCTAGCCTTCGTGGCTAGGGCATACTCCCGTCGTCCACTGCCTGCTTCCGCCCCTCGCTTTCTCTCTCTGATCTGTTTCCCGGCAGCGGTGGTGATGCCGTCGCCGACTTCTCCTCCTCCTCTCCTCCTCCTCTCTCTGACCTCCTTCTCTATCTCTAATTTGCAGGGTATCCTCGGCATCCGCCAGTGCTGCAGCTGCTCTGTGAAGGCCGTCACCGGCCGGGCAGTCTTCGGTAAGGCTCGGGAGATGCTCGGGTGCCCCGGCGTTGCCTCCAGTCACTCCCGGTCTCTCTCCTTCTTCCGGGCAGGTTCGATTCTTCTCCCTTCCCTCCCGTTTTCGATTCGTAATTCGAATATGAGTTATACTTGTTGATTTAGAGGGTTAGGGTTTGATTAGAGGCATTTAGAGACTGATTTTGTCTTGAATGTTTTATACCTTAATTGGAAGCAAACTTCCAGATTTTGTATGCTTGAAATTGGTGTCTTTGTTGACTTGAAGTGTTAGATTGAGGATTATTATACATGCAATGTCTTAGGCCTTCTAGAGGAGGTTCTTATGTGATCTAAACATGCTTCAATTTCGATTCTTAGCCTCCAACATAACATGCATTGTCTCTAGGTGATTGCTATGCTTCTCATGTATCAATTTTGAGGTTTTAACTATGTTTCATGCTTGAAAGGGGTGATAGAGTACTAGATTATGCTTCTAGTTGGTTTTTTGGTGGTTCTAATGGGGTTGCATGTTTAAAGGCTTATAGTTCTTAGAGAGAGTGATGAGGGGAGTCTTACTTGTAAATCTTAGAGATTGAAAATCTGAGTTCTTGAGCAAGATGGTGGCTGTCCCCTTTTAATCTTGCTTCGAAAACCTTCCCCTTCCTTCGTTCTTCACTCCTAGAGGAAAATGGAGGGGATTCGATGCTTGAACGAGCATCGACGGGCTGTTTTCCGGCCGCCCTCTTGGCTGGAAAATTGGCCTCCTCTCCTTGCTTTATATTTGTTCTTCATTTGCTTTCTATCTTGCTCCCTTGTTGTGATTACTTGATTGAGGGCTTATGGACTGATTTTTGTGAGTTCTTTGGTTAGGTAATGGAGGCTATTGTGAGAATTGGGGCTGCTCTCTCTCTCTCTCTCTCGCACAAGGAAGAAGGGAATAGTGAGTAGAGGCTCTTCTCTATTTGCTTTTTCTCTCCATGTTGTTGGATGATGGGTGATTGTGAAGTGCTTCTCACTTGTGTAGGTGGTATGGCTTCAAATGGAGAGAGGGGTTTGCATGGGTGACACGTGTGGTTTTTCTCAAGAATGGAGTGTTAATAGTCCTCTAATTGTGATTAGGAAGAATTAGTAGAGTTGAAATCCCAAATTGTGTTGGAAAATATGGGCGCCTACTGTCTAGGCGGAATCCGCCATTCTCCATTCTTTTCTTTTCCTTTATTCTTTTCTTTTTCTTATCTATTAATTGTAATAGAATATATTTATTTATTTTCCATGTATATGTGAACAATTATATCCACATAGAATATTATTGTGGGCTTGGAGCCATTAATCTTGGGCCCCTTTATATCTATTGTTGTTGGGTATTAAATCTGAAATGGGCTCCCTCTCTTTGGCCAATTAAATAAAATCGAACTAATAATCGTGAAGTGGGCTTCGATAATTAACTGGGCCTTGTACAACTAACTGGGCCTTGTACAATTAACTGGGCCTTGAAGTCAGATGGGCCTCGGCCCAAAAATAATA
This sequence comes from Thymus mandschuricus, assembly GCA_029379335.1. NCBI lineage: Eukaryota > Viridiplantae > Streptophyta > Magnoliopsida > Lamiales > Lamiaceae > Thymus > Thymus mandschuricus. Next base: position 41,409,850 of record CM057071.1, read on the forward strand.
AAAGAATTTTTCTTTTACCGATTCGCTTAATCGGTCTTCTTTATTCAGTTCGATTCTTGTTTCGGGAAGTTCTAATGTTACTAAACGTAACACTGCTAGTAGTGTTTCTTTTTCCTTTCTTTAAGACTTTATTTCACTCATAATAATACTTTCCATAATATTCTTAAATTCTCTTACTAAAATAATGCCGAAGTTTTTATTAATCACTACTAAAAACTGCGGTCATTACAAAAAACCCGCATGCCCCAAGAAACTCTGAATGCTCTTGATATTAGTAGGTGGAGGTAACTTTTCAATTGCCACAATCTTGGCTCTATCCACCTCCAATCCTTCACTCGAGACTCGGTGTCCAAGGACAATGCCATCCTTAACCATGAAGTGACATTTTTCCCAATTAAGCACAAGAGAGGTCTCCTCACATCTTTGAAGAACTTGAGTCAAATTATCAAGGCAATTATCAAAACTTGACCCAAACACCGAGAAATCATCCATAAAGACCTCCATGATATTTTCAATCAACCCATGGAATATTGCCATCATACACCGTTGAAAAGTGGCCGGTGCATTGCATAAACCAAAGGGCATTCTCCTATAGGCAAAAACACCATAGGGACAAGTAAATGCCATCTTGTGTTGATCTTCGGGGGCAATTGTGATTTGATTGTAGCCCGAGTAGCCATCAAGAAAACAATAATATTCATGCCCCGCCAATCTATCAAGCATTTGATCAATGAAAGGAAAAGGGAAGTGATCCTTCCTTGTCACCAAATTCAAAGCTCTATAATCAATGCAAACCCTCCATTTAGAAGCCACTCTAGTAGATATCACCTCATTGTTCTCATTCTTGATAACGGTCATACCTCCCTTCTTCGGAACAACTTGGGTAGGACTCACCCATTCACTATCGGAAATAGCCCAAATCATACCCGCATCTAGGAGTTTCAAAACCTCTTTTCTAACCACTTCTTGAAGAACGGGGTTCAATCTCCGTTGTGGTTGCCTTTTGGGCCTTGCATCCTCTTCTAACAAAATCCGGTGCATACAAACACTAGGGCTTATACCCTTTATATCATCAATGGTCCAACCAATCACCGATTTATATTGCCTCAAGACTCTTAGCAACCTCTCCAATTCGGACTCTGAGAGGAAGCTTGACACTATAATAGGAAAAGTTTCATTATCACCAAGAAAGGCGTACCTCAAGTGCTCCGGTAGTTCCTTCAACTCAAGGGCCGGAGTTGAAGTTTGACCTTTATCATCCCCCTTTGCACTTGCTCGGTCTTCCTCCTTCCTTAGCTCTAAGAATCCCACTTCTTTCTTCGGAGAGAATGACTCTTGAGACTCCAAAAAGGCTAGAGTATCCAAGAGCTCATCACAAGCTTCATCTATCTCGGTGTAGGAATAAATGGAATTTTGGATAATATCCTCCAAATGATCTTCTCCTCTAGATGGTGGAACCACTTGTATCAAATTACACTCCTCAAAATCGTGGTCACTTGCCTTCTTCATAGCATCATAGATAGAGATAGTGAGGGTTTCATCATTAACACGAAAGACAAGATTACCCTCATGAACATCTATCAATGCCCTCCCGGTTGCCAAGAATGGTCTTCCAAGTATAAGAGGCATCTCCCTATCCTCCGGCATATCCAAGACCACGAAATCCACCGGAAAAATAAAGGTGTCTACCTTCACGAGAACATCTTCCACAATTCCTTGAGCATAAGTGATAGAGCGATCCGCCATTTGTAGGCACACCAGGGTAAGATGAAGATTTCCAATATCAAGCCTCTTAAAGATGGAGAGAGGCATCAAGTTTATAGAAGCTCCGAGATCACAAAGAACATTTCCAAATTCTTTACCTCCAATGAAGCAAGCTATGGTGAATGATCCGGGATCCTTCTTTTTCAATGGAAGTTTCCTTTGGAGAACCGCACTAACCTCTTCCGTCATGTTAATTGTCTCAAGCAAATCAAATTAGAAACGGCCTCCTTCAAGAATTTTACATATCCGGGCATGTCCCTCAAAGCATCCAACAAAGGAATGTTGATATGAACCTTGCTAAACATAGCTAGGAACCTCTTCATCTTTTCATCCATCTTCGGCTTTGCTAAACGATGGGGGAATGGTGCCTTGGTGATGGTATCCTTTGTAGGCAAAGGAACTTCAACCACATCATTTTTCTTGTGAAGTTCTCTCTCAAGAATAGGATTCCTCACCTCCTCCTTCTCAATCTCGTGATTCTCTTCTTCATAAGGCAAATCTTCAACAAAAGGCTCTTCATAAACCTCTACAACCTCATCTTTGTTGCCACAAATTTTTCCACTCCTTGTAGTAATAGCACTACAATTCTTCTTGGGATTCACCTCCGTATTGCTAGGGTATTGCCCTTGCTTGTGTTGAGAAGCAACATGATTAGCCATTTGGCTCATTTGACCCTCAAGCATCTTGATGTGCTTGTCCATGGAGGAAACCGTGTTCTCCAATGTGGTGACCTTTTGCCCCGTTTGAGCAATGAAAGTGCTTTGTTGAGCGGCCATTTGTTGAATAATGCTTTCCATCCCCGGTTGGAGAGGCTTCTTCTCTTCAACAACATGATGTGAAACTCCAAATCCGGGAGGAGAAGATTGAGGAGCATTAAGAGCATTTTGCGGATTTCCATAGGAGAGATTTGGATGATTGTTGAAGGAAGGATTTCCATAATTTCTTCGAAAATTACTTTGATTCCAACGGTTGATGTACTTCACCTCCTCTTCATTTAAGACCTCATCATTCTCGTATTTCTTGATGGCTCTTATCTCCATCATGTCTCTTTGACCCTTGTCATAATCACTCTTTAGAGTAGTGATTAATGAAGTCAACTCATCATACCTCTCATCCGATAGGGAGGCGACCCTCTTTGTGGAAGTTCGTTCCATAGGCCATTGGTAGGCATGAGTGGCCATCTCCTCGATTATCCTCAATGCTTCCTTGGCATGCTTGTTCAACAAACAACCCCCCGCGGTGGCATCAACTACACTTCTTGTGTGAGAAGTGAGTCCACTATAGAAGTGAGTTACTTGTTGATCTTCACTCAAACCATGTTGAGGGCATTTCCGGATGAGCTCTCTATACCTTTCCCAAGCTTCAAATAAGGTCTCATCCCCATGTTGAGAGAAATGAGAAATCTCCGAGATCATCTTGTGAGCCTTTGAGGGAGGGAAGTACTTTGCTAAGAAGGCCTTGCAAAGATCTTGCCAAGTGTGAATCTCCGACTTATTCAATCCCTTGTACTAATCTTTGGCTCTATCCCTCAAAGAGAAACCAAACATCCTTAGTCGAATGGCATCACAAGGGACACCATTGAGCTTAACGGTGTCACATATCTCCAAGAAAGAGGTAAGATGTGAATTTGGATCCTCCAAGGGACTTCCTCCAAATTGAGCATTCATCACCATTTGAATCAAGCCGGTCTTCAACTCGAAATTGTTGGCATTGATAGTGCCCCACTCCCCTCCTTGATATTGATCCGTTGGAGCTTGATACATAAAGTTGATGGGAGGTGGTGGCGCCTCATTAGCCTTCCTCTTTTGCTCATCAATTTCTAATTGCATTTCTTCCATCCTTTTCATAATAGCCTCCATATTCGGGTTTTGATCACCAATTTCTTGCTCTTCTCTAGAATTCCTTCTTCGATGTCTTCTTTCAAATTGCAAGACAAGTGGCTCTACAAGTCTCCCCTTGGACCTTGTGAGCATGTACCTTCAAAACAAAAAGAAAGAGAAATTAAAAACAAGCTTAGATTAGTAACAAGTGACTAAACAAACTATTGAAATGTCTATCTAATCACTCCCCGGCAACGGCGCCAAAAATTGACTAGCACTATTTCTAGCCTAGCAATAATACCGAACTAGCTAGTAGTCCGAGTCGAACCACAAGGAGTGAATATGGCGATAGCATATCAAGTAGTTCACGTAGTCCCTATCATACTATCTAAGCACATGATCATGATTTGGTTTGTTTTCTAAACTAGGCAAAGAGTAAAGTGGAATGTAAACTCAACAATGTAAAGTAGACAAGACAAATAAAAGGCAAATGTAGAATATCAATAGTAAACGGCATGGATCCAAGTGATTTCCAATATAATGATGATGATAGTCTTAGAATCTAGATGCTTCAAGCCAATTTAATCCACCTTGGATGGTTTCTTATATCAAATATGCTAACCTACCTTACTAGGGTGATTAACACGTGGATCAATAGAGCAATAAATGCTTTCTAGGCCTTTAAATACCCTATCAACTCCAAATAGCACAAATTATGTCTAAGATAACCTACCAACTCTCTTCCAACTCATCTAATTCTTTCTAGGAACTATAAGAGATGAAATCAAGTGATATGGGTATGGATTGATGCCAAGTGCTATGAAAGGAAGCTTCCTAGGCATTCCCTCAAACACCTTAGATGCACTCCTAGTGATCAATTATTCATGCATACAAATTAAAGTCCCAATCCATAGGCAATCCAAGAGGAAGGTAGATCAACATCCTAGAATCTAATACCTATCATTTACATCATATTATCCATCACTTGGAGCCATATGCAAGCTTAGCTAGCCATAAATCTAGCAATCAAACCATGGAAAATAAGAGAATTCATAATACAAAATGACAAGGAAAGTAAAAGGAATAGAAATTCTTCAATAAACTTCAATCTCCAAGCTTGATCATCCACAAATATTTGAAAAATACCAAAGTAGAAAGAGGGAAAATAGCTAGGGTTCTAAGAGAAAGTGTCACAATGAATTACAAGTGAAATTCGATCCCAAATAAGGAAAATATCTAGCTATTTATAGTCTTCCCACACATTTGGGCTAAATTGCAAATGCTAGAAACTTGAGTTGAGAAGGTGGGGTGAAATTTGTAATTTCTAGAAAGTTAAGTGAAGGGTTGACTATTTCATTTTCGGTTGACTCGTGTGTTTTCCGCCCACATTTGACAGTTTGCGCGCTCTCACGGTTTTGGCTCGTTCTCTCTCGTCCGGCATCGGAAAATTAATCCGCAAAGTGCTACGGCTTCCTCTTTCGATCCTCTTCGACATAGGATAAGCCAAACTTGCCCAGAAAATTGCTGCAACACCTGAAAACAGCACGGAAACCGAGAGAACATGCAAAGCATATAGAAAATGACTAAATTGTAAAAACCTATCATTCCCTATTCTTTAAGCACAAATCCGAACCCAAACACGCATCGAGACGCACTCTAAAGCATGCTAAATATGTGGTTATCAAACTCCCCCAAACTTAAGCCATTGCTCGTCCCGACAATGGAACGAACAATCAAAGAACATAAGCACATATGAGTATGCTAATCAAGATCATCGATGCCTCAAAGCTCACTCAATAAAACATTTTTAAACATGGAACTCCCAAGGTGCACTAAACAATCCGTAACCACACAACACTCTCAACCAAGAAATCAATCACTCAAACACAATGAAACTCCAAACCTCCCAAAGTGTAAGTGTATCACTCTTTCTCTCAAGTGAATGGTAGGAATGTTTACACTCATCGAACTCATGCATGCATTGCTCTTACCATAAGCTTGCCCTAAACCTCAAGATCTCCATCGCTTGGTTGTGCACTCGAACTAAGATCAATTAGGTCTTTTATTTAGGCTTATAATGTGGGGACATTGGTTTAGGTAGGGATTTTTAGGCTAAGTGACTAAGAAATATTCTAAGTACTTTCACCTTCTCTTTTCCACTCTAAGTATGGATTTCTCCACCTTCTACCTTCACCATTTCACCTCTTTACACTCTTAAACACCCAAGTTTGATTGAAGCTCCTAAATATTCATGGATAACTCCTTTATGCTCTCATACACAACTAACTTTATTTCCTTTCTTTTCAACTCTTTTCTTCTTTTTTTTTTTTTTCCTTTTCTCATCACTTTTTTTTTTTCACTTTTTTTTTTTTTTTTTTTTTTTTTTTTTTTTTATATATGAGAATTCCATTCTCATCTCTTTCAAGTTTAGCCATAAACTAGCAAGATTCATGGAGTTTTACACTCATATAAGCAGATACTGAAGAAATGGAACAGGAAAAAGGAGGGAAACAAGGAGAACGGAGCTCCGTCGAGCCTCATTCCCTTTTGGCAATGAGGGTTTTACCTTAGGCTTAGGACAGGGTTTAAGATGGAGATTCTTCCCGGCGTCGAGAAAAGACGATGGAGGTGAAGGGAAACTAGAGCTTCCCGGAGGAAGGCTTTGAACGTCTTGACCGCTTGAGCTCAGAGGAGCTCGTAGGAGGGAGTATGGAATTGAATGGAACAGTACGCCAAGGAGCGTGTTGTTCGCAGAGAGTGATGTGTTGTTGTGATGATAGATAAAGTGTGTGTTCACTTAATATTTATAGGCATATAGAGAATGAATATTCATATAAAGGGAGGACCGGAAAGGAATTTCCATGAAAACAATATTCTTTTATTTTCGTCATTAATGTTGTGGTCCTCATACTAGGAGGACTAGAGTCACACCAATTACATGTCTAAGCAGATCCCTAGGTTCTGATAAGAACCTCATAAGATCAAGACGGCTTCTGCGTAGATTAGCTTATGTGCAGAAGCCTTACCATAAGCTAAAGCACTCGATCCTAATTGGCAACGTTGGTACTCTCCTCTTACCATAAGGTATTATTTACTCCCATTTGGGGATAATACTCTTAAGGTTTAAGGAATGTGGATTTTCCTCAACGTTCAAGTTTACTTATACAGTAAGGGCTGATATTAGTCCCTATCAGTTGGGATTATATACTGAAAAGCATACTTTTTATGCTTAGTTGTATACTACTTCTTCCTGTTTTATGAAATAAATGAAGTCATATGTTTTGCATATTTATTCGTGTTATGGTTATGCAAATAAGCGTCCTGTAGTATATATTATATATAATGTGGTGTGGGTGGTCACATGGAAGATCATATTATCGGTTTCTTATATACTTAAATGGTGTTCGCACCCTAAGTAATCATGGACAAATTACTTGTTAAGGTTGTAGTATAATGCTTGATATTAGCTGATCTTGGCTATTAGCTTATACTAATGCATCCAGTTGTGTTGAACATGATCGCGGTGAGATAAATCCTTTTGTACTGATTTAATAAAGGATTTAAGATCTCGGACGATTATTATTTCTTAATTCTAGTTGTATAATATTGAATTATATATTTATGATAATTATTACTTTGATTTATCAATGAGTGAGAGTTATTACAACTCAAAGTATCTCGATATCTTGGGTAATGATATTATAAATATGATAATTAATATTATAGCTAGAAATCGTGTCTCGGCGGAGTCCGAGTTGATGATGTCCCCTTGAGGCGCTCTAAAGATTATTATATCAAACCCTGCAGGTGGATTAAGTTCCGATATAATAATAAGGTCGAGCGGGTACTACTCTCGGTTGAGATATTAATTAATAAAGCTATCAGTAGCTTAATTAATTAATGGACATGCGATATCTTAAACACGCACTACTACAAAAATGCACATAGACAACACATCTACGACAACGGTTCCGTGTAATTCCTATTGTTATATCCCTGAAAACTGTTGTCGTTATAAAAACCGTTGTTTATGAGCGACGGAGTACGCTCATAGACAACAGAGTTTTATGAACCGTTGTTGTTTGGTGTTGTTGTATGTAAAAATCACAATAGTGTAGTTTAGTGTTGTCGTTTCGCATTGTCGTAACTTATAACAACATATTTTTTAACTGTTGTTGTATGCTTGTGTTGTTGTTTATAAAAAAAAATTCAATTTTTTTTGAGTTATTAATTAAGAAAAAAACTTACACTACAAGAAATTTCCTCATAGGAAACGCTTCATACATTACGCTTTTTACTAGAAACCGTAATGTATGAGCGTCTTTTTACCTTACCGTAATCTATGTGCGTGTTGCCCTTACCAAAGATAACAGTTACTTATAAACTGTAATATATATCTATTATCATTCTTAACATATTTGAAAGAATCCTAATGTATAAAGTAACACTTTTATTTTTAATTACGATCAGAAAAAACCGTAATTAATCTATTCAATTAAAAAATAAAAAATAACGCTAAAATTTAAAAACAATTAATGTTGAAATTAACAATACTAACAATATGAAAAATTTTAGGCGGAAAGATGAACAGAGTTGTGGGTTCTCTCTGCCTCATCGCCGTCGAGAGGGGGAGCTCGTCGTCGCCGGAATCGTGCCCTAGCTTCCCAAACACGGTAAATCCACTCTCTCTCTCTCTCTCTCTCTCTCCCTCTTCCTCTCTCAGTTTTCTCTAGTTTTTCTACTTAATTGAGGATTTAGGGTTCCGCTGGAGAAATTAGCGCCGCGACTGAAGAAGCTGATGAGCGGCCTCAGATCGGAGGTCGGCGGGCCGGAGTTCGAGCCGCACGTGACTCTCGTCGGAGTAATTAGCTTGACAGAGAGCGAGGCGCGCCGATGGGTTTAGGAGCGGCCTCAGATCGGAGAAAGTCGCCACCGACACTTTCTTCTACCAATGCGTCTTCCTCCTCCTCCATCGGACGCCTGAGGTAACTCCGAGAAATTCAAAGCTTTGGTTCTGGTTATCTTCTTCCCCCTCTGTTCTCTAAGTCATTTGCCTGTATCGATTGTATCGATTAGCCTGGATTTTACTGCTTCTGTTGTGATGTCTAATTATATGTGCAGCTGTTGTAGCCTTTCATTCTATGATATATCCAATTCCATGCTCCATAGCTACTTTTGAATCGAATATATATGTATAAATGCTGGGAAAAACATGGAAACATTCTGGTAACTCTTCCCTTAATAAGTTCAAAATTACAGGAGAAGGGGCTGAGAATTGCATAGCAATACAAGTAATATTTTGGGGACAAAGTTCAGAGTCTTAGAAAGGTAAATTTACTAGCTAAATACCACTTCTTGTCAGCTTAAGCTCATTATTCTTGATTGAAACTTCTGCTATCATGATATTTGTTTATCTTTCTGTAAAGAATATGAGATTCTATGCTGCCAAAATCTTTCTTGGGGTGTGCTTTTGGGTCCAAGGATATGTTTGTTCCTTTGAAAAGAAAGAAAGTATGGGCTTGTTTAGATACGTGTCTATTGTTTAGCAGTAATTGATATCTGTCACCTTGAAAATTCTAACAAAAATGTTGTATGATTTTGGCAGGGCTAGGAAACCATGTATTGGGTCATCTCGGAGATTTTGATGTTGCTGCAGTTCCTTGTGGTTTGGGCCGAGCAATTGAAACTGAGGTATTCTTCTTTTGCTCACTCTGTTTCTTTTATAGTTGTATTTGTTATCTGGTGGGACTTTTTGAGGCATATGAGGCAAAGTAAATTGCTCAAAACTAAATGACAACTATTATGTTAAGGTATATATGGTATAGCCATTTTTTTTTTTGTTGCTAAATCGTTATTTGCATTTTTTTTTGTATCCTTTCTGTATATCTGAACTATTCTGAGGCTTTTGTTTACCTAATATTGAGATTAGAATTTAGTTGTTTAATTAGTGTACCTTCATAACAATTTCAGTTAGAATTCACTTTCTTTGTTGACCGGTAGCAAATTGGGCAGGAGGTGCTAAACTGAATGTTGGGGGTAGGAGTGAAGGATGGCAGCGTGGTGCAGAAAATGTATATACATGAAGCCTAAACTGGAGAAATTAGCAGCTGAGTATGATAACAGCAATTCATAGCAGCTAAGTAAATATATACATGATGTGATATTTGGACCTGAAGATGAAAGTTTCCAACTATATGCTGGTGGCAATGGAAAATCTAGTAAAAGAACCTTAGTCAACTAGAACAGTAGGGTGAAGCAGCTGTGTTCTCTTATTGTTCAGCTGAGGTGAAGGACTTTTCTCTACATCTCAATGCAATGCAAGTTTAATTATGAGGTGTTTGTCTCATATCATTTTTGAATTGATATTGTTGGGAAGCATATATGGCGTATCAGAGGAGACGGATAAGAGAGGTTGATGATGAGAGAGTGAAATTTGAACTCAGAATTATGATGCCAAGAGAGGTTAGCTTTAATGAATTTTGGTGTTGAAAGAAAAGGTTTACCATATTTAAGCCTGTTATATGCTTTCAGAATTACATGTAGGGTTTGGTCTCTCAGACCCTATGATACATTTGGCTTTCTTTTTTCTTCGTTGGCATATGATACAAGCGATTGAACCACTCCTTACATTCGACGAGCTGAGCTCCTTTCTTAGGAACTGAACCTAATGCTCCATTCAGCTAAGTTTGTACTTCAATTTTGTTGAGTTCCATTTTGTGTGTTAGCTGCTGGACGTGATGAATTTTCTTGGATTTCTAGCCTATCTTGGTTATTAATTTTCCAGATCACTTTGTCTTGGGGCTGGCTATGTATATTGTTCATGTGTATTGATCTGTGTGGATTACTAGAGGAATTCGGATTAGTACCTCAATTGTCTATGCTAGGAATTGAATGAATGTTGAATCTGATGCTCCTTGGGACTATTTTATGGTGATTATAGTGTGAGTTAGCCTGTCTATTCAGTTTTGTGAGTTTTCTCTACTGCATTGTGTGGTGTTGATTGTGGAAGTTGGATAATTTCTCTTCTATTTCTGCTGCAAGTTGCTTAATTGTTTAGTGGAGTACTAGTTCTCTTTGTATTCTGCTAGGATAGTTTATTTGCCTGAATCAAAATGATAAGCCTGGACTGATATAGCTGTTGTTGTTATATTCCATTATCTGCATTTATTTTTAGGTTTTCGTTTCTAGTATTCAGTGTAGTTATAAGTACAACTTCTGGATTGTCCTGTTAACTAGTTGTTGGGACTGTTGCTACACTAATTGAGGCAATAATATAGATATTTCTTCTATTAATAGTTGGCCTATTAATATTGTACTAGCTTGCTGCATTTGTTGAGGAAGAAAACTTTTGCACCACCACATTATTATCTCTACTAGTTATATCACTTTATCATCCATTAGCATTTGCCTATTCTTCGTCCAAAAGTCAACAATCTTAGTGTTTCGAGGAGATATAGTTAGCTGACAGGAGAATTTGCTGCAGAAAAAACACCAAATTTGAATGAATAAACTGTTTTCATTAGTAATGGTTCAGGTGATGTACTATATACCATTGCACAGGCAATGAAGTCTAGTTTACAAGGAAAAAAACGGTTCTGAAAAATATTAAGTAGAGAGCAAGTTATTGCTCTTTGAGTGAAGACCGCCAGGCTGACACATGCCTGCGGGATTTCTCTAATTTTCGTTGTCATCTTCTGGATTTTAGGAGTTTTATACATGTTTATTCTCAAGTTCATTCATGCCATTTTATTCTCCCTTCTAACACATTTGATTTGTTAGCTAATTGTAAGATTGTACAGTTTTATATATATTGTTCCATTATTTATTTGCATATTCAGGTGAAACCGGCCCTCCCCCATGCAATAGAATCTTTCAACTTGCTTGAATTATATGCTTGTCTATTTTCAGTTTGTTCTCTAATTGTGGATTAATATCGAGTGCTTGAAATGCTGACATCCTTGAGCAGAAAAATGCTTTTGAGTGGGCCTCATCGAGTATTCCGCACTCTGAAGATGCAATTCAAGTCACTCAAAATGTAGCCAACTTTTTTGTAAGGTATTATTGAAACTTGTGCTAGCATGGTTTAATCAGACATTCGTCCTAAATTTGTCTAAGTGTTTATCTTCTATTAGACGTTGCTTACTTCATCTACGTTCTTTTCTAATTTATGTGGCTTTCCCTTGTTATTATTTTTGGATTTTGTAGGATATGATTCTCCAAAGGAACTGAGAGAAGAAATTCAAGGACGGTTGTTCTTGTTCCTTTTATATGTGTCAATATGGGGTACTATTGGATGATCTCTTTAACTTGAACTCCTCCTTTGACGATTTTTTTGTTATGTTATGTTTTTTTTTTTTTTTTTTTTTTTTTTTTTTTTTTTTTTTTTTAATTGACTATGACTAAAACTTGGAGACCTTGTAATGAATGATTGTATTCATCTTACTTTTTTATTTATAATATTTCAAATTTATGTAATCTGATTTTATTTTATCTTAGATTTAATTGCTTTACTGAATTATATATATATATATATATATATATATATATATATATATATATATATATGTGTAATAATTAAATAAAACGACAATGTTAAATTTCACATATACGACAACGGTTATTAAACTGTGGTCGATTCTGGTGTATACGACAACAAGTTTACAACTGATGTTAAATGGTGTTGTCATTCTAACAAACAACAACAGTCTACGACAACAGTTGAAACACCGTTGTGGTAATATATAACAACAACGGTTCAACATACCGTTGTCTATGAGCGCGCATCTACGACAACACTGCCTAGGACAACGGTTCGAAAACGAGAAAGACAACGGTTTTTAACCGTTGTCTATGTGCTTTTTTGTAGTAGTGACGGGAAATAATATAATTCAAAAAGGAGCCCATTATGTAATAATTTGGGAAATGGACGGCAGTGCAATATTATTTCTTTAGTGGAGTGAAATAATATTAATATAATTAAGTAAAGTATTCGGGCCCAGAGAATACTTGGATTATTAATTATATTGGGAGGCCCAGTCCATATCCTCCTTAAGATCCATAGTGTAGCTCAACAGAAGCAGGCCTGGCCCAGTAAGGAAAACCCTAACCCTAATCTGCCTCTATATATAGATGGTGAGATGAGATTCCGTCATAAGTTCACATACGAGAATTAGAGTGACGGCTAGGGTTTTACTGTGGGGGAGAGAAGAAAGATGTCCGTCCATCCGGAATTCTTCTTTGTGCTCGGGAATACTCTAGAAGATCTTGAGGTTTACAAGAAGAGCTAGATCTCGTGTGCAGAGATCTAGTGCGTGGAATTCTTCACCGAAATCTCATATTCCGGTTGGATCTGCCCAACAAGGTATGCAATTCTAGATCTATTTCCGCTTTAGGATCTAGGAAATTGCATGTTATAATTTTTGTTTAATTGATTAATATCCGAGCGATCTTCACGGATCCAACACGCTTCAGCCCAGTACTTCATTAGAAGCTTTGAATCAGCTATCATTGTTCGAACAACTTCTTTGATGATGCGATTCCTTCTCTCAGCAACTCCATTCTGTTGGGGTGTACGTGAATAAAAAATACTACCCAAGTGTAGTGAGAGAAATCATCGACTACTACTAGAGTGTACTTCCTTCCGTTGATGCTCACGGGGTGACTGGTCCAAACAGATCCATATGCAGAAGCTCCAGTAATCGCTTGGATGGTGCTTCCTCTAAGCTTGCGAAGTGCTTCTTTGTCTACTTTCCTCGCTAGCAGGGTGATCATGTGTGATCCTTGATAAAGACCTCATTAGGTATGCCCTTCCCCAGTCCTTTGCGAGCTATCCTATTGATAGTCTTGAAATTGAGATGACTCAATCGGCGATGCCAACGCCATCCTATTTCAGTAGCACTTCTGGCAACCAAGCATGTATCTTGCTTGCAGCTCTCCCATTGAGCTACATACACATTCCTTTTCCTTTCGCCAGTTAATGCGATTTGGGAGGTAAGCTTGTTCCTCACAACACACTTGTTGGAGATGAACTCCACATTGTATCCTTTATCACAGAATTGTGAGATGGATAGCAAGTTGTGTTTGAGTCCTTCAACGTAGGAAACATTCTCAATGCTTAGCTTCCCAATTTTCAGTACGCCATAACCTTTGGTGATTCCTTTCGAGTTGTCACCAAAAGTTACTTGTGGACCCTTCTTCTCTATGTAATCTTGTAGTAGAGACTTCATGCCCGTCATATACCTCGAACATCCACTGTCCAAATACCATATAGCTTGACCTTCAATGGGCATGGGATCCATGGCGCTCACCTGCAATTAGAACAATTTTGGTACCCAAATCAGCTTGGGTCCTTGCAGGTTAGTGTTTTTGGGTACCCACACTTGCTTAACTCTCCTTTGAGCATTTGCTTGTCTTGGCTCCCTCCACCTTTCCATATCGTGGATTCTACTTAATCACAGCTCCACATGTGCATATGTGTGTGCATGGCGGGAAGGTACGAGATGAACTCGCTTGAGACACACCCTTGCTCTTACTCTTTTCCTTATATCCTGAAGCTGGACGCTTAGGATTAGCCATGAGCTTAGAGACTGACTTAGGATTTCTAGTCTCTGCAAGCTTCTCGCTTGACTTCCTCTGCGAGGTCAAATTTGGCTTTGGGCCTTGACTCACTTTGGAAACACTTGGGGTATGAAGTTTCCTTTTGGGAATTTCAATTCCTTCCCCCTTAACGTAAGTACGCTTTGACCATCTCCAATCAGACTCACTTGACACATGAACATTAGCTTTCTTTGGCAAGAAAACATCCTTTGTTCTTGGTGTCTTAGATTGAGATCTTGAAGCCTCAACTGCTTTCTTTTCACCCTTTGAATGGTGATATTTAGCATGATTAGTGCTAGAAGCTGTTGTCATTAGCTTTCAGACACTTCCTTTGAAGATATAGACATCCTCATAGGTCCTTCCTTAGGGGTCTCAATCTTTCCCTTATCCTTGTTGGTGGTCGCTTTGGAGGCAGTGGGCTTATCCAAAGTGACTGATGGTGATGTGTTAGATGCACCAACAAAGACAGTGGGCTTGGAAGGTCCACCCTCATATCCAAGGCCTCCCTTTCTACGAAAAGGTAGAAGCGAGCTTTCTAGTACCTGCCTAGCATATGATGCTTTGTTCAAATTGGCTACTAGAGTGGATGGGGTTTCATACCTTTCCTCCAAGTTTTTGTGTCTAGCGAAGAGGTCCTCAAACTTATTCGTCATAGCCCTTAGATTAAGTTTGACTTCATCAAGCTTAGCGGCTAGCTTTCGGTTTTCGCTCTTGCTGTCAGACAGAGCTTGTTGCAACACTTTGTGATTACTTTACAAATCCTGGTGTTCGTTAAGTAGCTCACTCAATGTAGAGGAATATACTTCCTCATCGTGCTTGTGTGTGCGTGTAATTGAAGTAAGTGAGGGATAGTAAAATACATCTCCAGTATCTTCGTCAGTGAGCGTCATCAAGCCTAGATCCTCTCCTTCACTCGAGTTTGGATCTGTGAATGCATCTGAGTCGCTTGATGCTTCCTCGGTTGGAGTGGACGGCGACTCGCTTGCTACTAGCGCTCGACGTGGAGCATCCCTTCTCGTTTTCAATTCTTCTTTCTCTTTCGCACTCAGCTTCGGGCATTCAAATTTATAGTGGCCCATCTTGTGGCAGAGGTAACACTCCACATCCATTATGTCCTTAGCGATTGACTTTGGGGTCTCTTCACGCTTCCCTTTGTTGTCACGAGCTTCGACATTCTTCCATTTGTAATTCTTGTAGAATCTCTTGTATTTTCCTACTCTAGAATTCATTTTGTTGAAATTTCTGGATAAGAATACGTAGTGCTCCTCAAGTTCTTCTCTGGTCATCTTGGCTATGGAAGAGTCGTTTGATGTCTCAGCAGCTTTGAATGCAACTCCTTTGCTGACTATAGGAGCTTCATCTTCATCATCAAGGGACATACGGTTGAGATCGAACTCATGCGCCTTGAGTTCGGAGAACTGAATCTCCGGGGAGAACTTTGATAAATACTTTGTGGCTAGATAGAGTGTCTTCATCGTCTGTCACTTCCTAGTGAGGGCTCTCACTATCTTTAGGTTGACTTCCTTGTCAGTTAGCTCCTTTCCTAGTAAAACAAGCGTCGAAATGATGTTAGTGACTCGAAGCTCGAAAGCGTCTATGCTCTCGCTTTGTTTCATGGTCAAGCTTTCAAATTCTCCCATCAGCACAGCTAGCTTGTTTCTTTGATCTTGTCTGTTCCTTGAGAGATCAAAGCTAGGGTTTTCCACATTTCTTTTGCAGTAGTACACTTCCTGATCCTTGGTAAGTATGCATCCAAGACGGTGCTCTGCATGATGTGCCTTGCAACTTTATCCAGATTTGCAACTTTGAAGTAGTTGGCAGTGTAGTCATCGTTTGTCTTCTCCACGTACTCATCTTTAGTTGTGGCTGGACGTCCTTCAGCAGCAGGTACATTGACAGTGATGATCTTCATGATTGTGATAGGTCCTTTAGTAACGACCTCCCACATCCTATCATGCACTGAGCTTAGGAAGCTTTCGACACGAAAGCTCCATGTCTCATATCCTTCAATAGAAAATTGAGGAAGATTCGAAGCACTATGACTAGACATTTTCAAACGTTAGTAGTAATGCAGTATGCGTGAGTGAGATTTTAATGCACTTAGGAAAACGGATCAGTTCAGGTGAGACAACATGAAGCGAGGGGACTCGCTTCCAGTATGCAAAGTAGTGGCTCGTTAGAACCCCTGCTCTGATACCACTTGTTAGTCCCGAAAATGATAAGTAGGGTTACACGGGGAGGGGGGGGGGGGGGGGAGGGGGGGGGGGGATGAATACGTGTAACAGAAGTTTTTCAACTTCTTTTCAAACTTATCTCAGAGTGAGCAAGACTAGGGTCGCTTTGAAACTTAAGACAAAACTGCAAGCTTGATCTACAGTAAAGCTTTACTCAGGACCTAAGCAGACGCTTGATCACAGAGTGACTCGCTTGCTAATATGTTGAATTTAGTAAGCTAGTATTTCCTAAGTATTTAAAGCTTCATTTTAGGTTTGTTTATATGCTTGTGCAGATATGAGGTAATCAAGGTAAGTAAATAACTGAAAAGCTTAAGGGCAGAAAATACGAGACCAGGGTTTATAGTGGTTCGGTGGTAAAACACCACTTTTGTTCCACACAAGAACAGCTTCTCTTCACTCAAGAAAGCTTTGAGGATTACGGGTTCCCCAAAAACCAAGACAGGATCGAGCTTCACGAGCTTGGATCCGACACAATAGCACAGGGAGATTACGGGTTCTCCAAAAAAACATAAGATAAGAATCGAGCTTCGCACAGTTGATGAACGTGCAAGCTTGGATTCTCTCTACACGATCGAGGTGTTCACTATCAATGAAAGTGAAACCTTAGATCTTACAACAACCTTTCAACTAAACACAAACTCTAACACACTTGACTGGACTAGAACAAGGGTTTTGGTTTGGTTATGAAAACACTCTAAGTGAAGAACTCTTTATAGTAGATGCAAAGGCTAGAGTTCTTCTTCTAAGCCGGGATATGTATAGTGGCTTAGAATCTATGAGAGTGAAGGTTGCAGAGACAAACTTTGATAGGGCTGAAGCTTGGGAACACTTAGACAAGAACTCGAGCAAATGGCAGAAACCTCGTGAGTTCTTGTTTGCTTTGAGCTCTGAAAATTTCGTAAGTTTTCTAGTGTTCTCTTCTCTGCACTCCACTATTTATAGTTTGAGGGATGGACTGGAGCCATTTGATGGTTGGTGGCTTTGTCCCTCCACACTCGACAGTACTTGGCTTTGACCTGAAGCTTTTCCAGATGCTCGCTTGTCTTCTTTCCCGAAATGGCTAAAAGCCAAGCGTAACAGTAACTGGGCTCCTCCAATACTGTTGTGGCTGCTTGTCAGTCTGGCCGGTCAACTCTAAGCTCCATTCTTCTTGTGCCACGTGGAGATCTTCAATTAATGCGGTTGATCTTCACTTGACTTGAGTTTGACCTTCAAGTTTGAACTAGAGTTGTTAGTTGGAATGTCGCTTTCAAGCGTTTGGAATGGGCTCTCTTCGCTTTAGTCTTGGCGCTTGCTTTAGCGTATTCGGGTGGGTTGACTCGCTTTGACTTTATCGGGAGCACTCGCTT